>OZ020305.1:47199011-47833479 GCA_963971305.1 Arcuatula senhousia | reverse complement strand
TTGGAATGTGCCTGTTTTAGGGATGACACGGGAATCTTTTGACAATAGTTTACAACATTTGATGACAGGCAAAACTAGTGACATAATTAGTTCATTTAGGATTATTTTAAATAGTTAAGGACGACTTTAGTGAAAACATTCAATTTTCGAAACAGGAATAACGTTGAATAGTGAAATTTGGAGGAAATTAGTCAGGAATTTATGTGTTTTACAGGACTGCAGAAAACTTTAATTTTGAAAAACTCATAAACCAGAGGACATTTTTGTAAACGGGGACTTTTAGTGCATACATTTGGCTAGGATATCAGCTAGTTTTGACAGCATTTTGGCACTTCTGGTGCATTTGACAAAAGTGCAAAGAGGGGTCAAGTTACGTTTTTTGAAATTTCGAAAAATTAGAACAAAAATTTGTATAAAAAAAAATAAGGAGACCCGGCTGGAATGTTTGACAGATTTCAGTCGGGCACATTTTTACAGAGAGGGGGCACCAAAAATTTCCGCACGGAAAAGTTTATTTTTGGCTAAATTAGCGATTTTTGAATAAAAACCAGAAAGGGGCGTAACTTCAAAACGGGGCCAGGTACAGACTTTATTTTTAGCTACAACGCGAGAGCTCATTATTCTCAGCAACTGTGCAAAATTTCAGCTCGATCAGTTGAAAAACTTGGTAGTTTATCTGCGCACAACATTTCATAAAAAAAAGCCCGCGGGGGCATATCTCGAAAACTATGCTAGGTACACACTTCCAGGGTGAGCTGTGCTTGTTTCTTATGTAGTGCTAGCAGTGTACCAAGTTTCAGGTCAATCCGTTCAGAAATGGCAAATACACACGTTTTGGGCTTTTTTTCTATTGGATAAGAAACATAAAAATATTATTAAAGGCTGATTGTTCATAGAACAATCAAGAGAACGGTCTTTCCCCCGTTAAGAGCCTCATTGCTGGCATTTGTTTGTTTGTTTGTTTGTTTTGTTTTTGCTGTTTTTTTTTTTTTTTAAAGGGGGTGTATTTCATACATGTATGTTATTGCCATACATGTATCTGAAAAGATGGGGGCGGGGACATTTAAGTTTTTTTCTGTTGTGTGTTTTTTGTTTGTTTTGTTTTGTTTCGTGTTGTTTATTTCTTTTGTTTTCTTGTTTTAAACAAACAACACTCAGTCAATCGCAATGGATTACAAGGGGGGGGGGGGGGGCGAGCGGGGACGAGTGATTTTATTTTATTCATTCAAAACTAGGTGGCGACATCACTTTGTTGATCTAGGTATCCTTGGTGTCTCGCGCTTTGACGTCATTTTTGAATGACTTTACGACTTAGTTTTTAGATTTCTCAGTACAGCAGTAGGCTTTGCAGGGTGCGGACCTATATTGATTTTCCATTCTCTCAACGTATACAGTTAGAATACATGAACGTCACGGATGAGCAAGTTTATAATTGGAATGTGCCTGTTTTAGGGATGACACGGGAATCTTTTGACAATAGTTTACAACATTTGATGACAGGCAAAACTAGTGACATAATTAGTTCATTTAGGATTATTTTAAATAGTTAAGGACGACTTTAGTGAAAACATTCAATTTTCGAAACAGGAATAACGTTGAATAGTGAAATTTGGAGGAAATTAGTCAGGAATTTATGTGTTTTACAGGACTGCAGAAAACTTTAATTTTGAAAAACTCATAAACCAGAGGACATTTTTGTAAACGGGGACTTTTAGTGCATACATTTGGCTAGGATATCAGCTAGTTTTGACAGCATTTTGGCACTTCTGGTGCATTTGACAAAAGTGCAAAGAGGGGTCAAGTTACGTTTTTTGAAATTTCGAAAAATTAGAACAAAAATTTGTATAAAAAAAAATAAGGAGACCCGGCTGGAATGTTTGACAGATTTCAGTCGGGCACATTTTTACAGAGAGGGGGCACCAAAAATTTCCGCACGGAAAAGTTTATTTTTGGCTAAATTAGCGATTTTTGAATAAAAACCAGAAAGGGGCGTAACTTCAAAACGGGGCCAGGTACAGACTTTATTTTTAGCTACAACGCGAGAGCTCATTATTCTCAGCAACTGTGCAAAATTTCAGCTCGATCAGTTGAAAAACTTGGTAGTTTATCTGCGCACAACATTTCATAAAAAAAAGCCCGCGGGGGCATATCTCGAAAACTATGCTAGGTACACACTTCCAGGGTGAGCTGTGCTTGTTTCTTATGTAGTGCTAGCAGTGTACCAAGTTTCAGGTCAATCCGTTCAGAAATGGCAAATACACACGTTTTGGGCTTTTTTTCTATTGGATAAGAAACATAAAAATATTATTAAAGGCTGATTGTTCATAGAACAATCAAGAGAACGGTCTTTCCCCCGTTAAGAGCCTCATTGCTGGCATTTGTTTGTTTGTTTGTTTGTTTTGTTTTTGCTGTTTTTTTTTTTTTTTAAAGGGGGTGTATTTCATACATGTATGTTATTGCCATACATGTATCTGAAAAGATGGGGGCGGGGACATTTAAGTTTTTTTCTGTTGTGTGTTTTTTGTTTGTTTTGTTTTGTTTCGTGTTGTTTATTTCTTTTGTTTTCTTGTTTTAAACAAACAACACTCAGTCAATCGCAATGGATTACAAGGGGGGGGGGGGGGGCGAGCGGGGACGAGTGATTTTATTTTATTCATTCAAAACTAGGTGGCGACATCACTTTGTTGATCTAGGTATCCTTGGTGTCTCGCGCTTTGACGTCATTTTTGAATGACTTTACGACTTAGTTTTTAGATTTCTCAGTACAGCAGTAGGCTTTGCAGGGTGCGGACCTATATTGATTTTCCATTCTCTCAACGTATACAGTTAGAATACATGAACGTCACGGATGAGCAAGTTTATAATTGGAATGTGCCTGTTTTAGGGATGACACGGGAATCTTTTGACAATAGTTTACAACATTTGATGACAGGCAAAACTAGTGACATAATTAGTTCATTTAGGATTATTTTAAATAGTTAAGGACGACTTTAGTGAAAACATTCAATTTTCGAAACAGGAATAACGTTGAATAGTGAAATTTGGAGGAAATTAGTCAGGAATTTATGTGTTTTACAGGACTGCAGAAAACTTTAATTTTGAAAAACTCATAAACCAGAGGACATTTTTGTAAACGGGGACTTTTAGTGCATACATTTGGCTAGGATATCAGCTAGTTTTGACAGCATTTTGGCACTTCTGGTGCATTTGACAAAAGTGCAAAGAGGGGTCAAGTTACGTTTTTTGAAATTTCGAAAAATTAGAACAAAAATTTGTATAAAAAAAAATAAGGAGACCCGGCTGGAATGTTTGACAGATTTCAGTCGGGCACATTTTTACAGAGAGGGGGCACCAAAAATTTCCGCACGGAAAAGTTTATTTTTGGCTAAATTAGCGATTTTTGAATAAAAACCAGAAAGGGGCGTAACTTCAAAACGGGGCCAGGTACAGACTTTATTTTTAGCTACAACGCGAGAGCTCATTATTCTCAGCAACTGTGCAAAATTTCAGCTCGATCAGTTGAAAAACTTGGTAGTTTATCTGCGCACAACATTTCATAAAAAAAAGCCCGCGGGGGCATATCTCGAAAACTATGCTAGGTACACACTTCCAGGGTGAGCTGTGCTTGTTTCTTATGTAGTGCTAGCAGTGTACCAAGTTTCAGGTCAATCCGTTCAGAAATGGCAAATACACACGTTTTGGGCTTTTTTTCTATTGGATAAGAAACATAAAAATATTATTAAAGGCTGATTGTTCATAGAACAATCAAGAGAACGGTCTTTCCCCCGTTAAGAGCCTCATTGCTGGCATTTGTTTGTTTGTTTGTTTGTTTTGTTTTTGCTGTTTTTTTTTTTTTTTAAAGGGGGTGTATTTCATACATGTATGTTATTGCCATACATGTATCTGAAAAGATGGGGGCGGGGACATTTAAGTTTTTTTCTGTTGTGTGTTTTTTGTTTGTTTTGTTTTGTTTCGTGTTGTTTATTTCTTTTGTTTTCTTGTTTTAAACAAACAACACTCAGTCAATCGCAATGGATTACAAGGGGGGGGGGGGGCGAGCGGGGACGAGTGATTTTATTTTATTCATTCAAAACTAGGTGGCGACATCACTTTGTTGATCTAGGTATCCTTGGTGTCTCGCGCTTTGACGTCATTTTTGAATGACTTTACGACTTAGTTTTTAGATTTCTCAGTACAGCAGTAGGCTTTGCAGGGTGCGGACCTATATTGATTTTCCATTCTCTCAACGTATACAGTTAGAATACATGAACGTCACGGATGAGCAAGTTTATAATTGGAATGTGCCTGTTTTAGGGATGACACGGGAATCTTTTGACAATAGTTTACAACATTTGATGACAGGCAAAACTAGTGACATAATTAGTTCATTTAGGATTATTTTAAATAGTTAAGGACGACTTTAGTGAAAACATTCAATTTTCGAAACAGGAATAACGTTGAATAGTGAAATTTGGAGGAAATTAGTCAGGAATTTATGTGTTTTACAGGACTGCAGAAAACTTTAATTTTGAAAAACTCATAAACCAGAGGACATTTTTGTAAACGGGGACTTTTAGTGCATACATTTGGCTAGGATATCAGCTAGTTTTGACAGCATTTTGGCACTTCTGGTGCATTTGACAAAAGTGCAAAGAGGGGTCAAGTTACGTTTTTTGAAATTTCGAAAAATTAGAACAAAAATTTGTATAAAAAAAAATAAGGAGACCCGGCTGGAATGTTTGACAGATTTCAGTCGGGCACATTTTTACAGAGAGGGGGCACCAAAAATTTCCGCACGGAAAAGTTTATTTTTGGCTAAATTAGCGATTTTTGAATAAAAACCAGAAAGGGGCGTAACTTCAAAACGGGGCCAGGTACAGACTTTATTTTTAGCTACAACGCGAGAGCTCATTATTCTCAGCAACTGTGCAAAATTTCAGCTCGATCAGTTGAAAAACTTGGTAGTTTATCTGCGCACAACATTTCATAAAAAAAAGCCCGCGGGGGCATATCTCGAAAACTATGCTAGGTACACACTTCCAGGGTGAGCTGTGCTTGTTTCTTATGTAGTGCTAGCAGTGTACCAAGTTTCAGGTCAATCCGTTCAGAAATGGCAAATACACACGTTTTGGGCTTTTTTTCTATTGGATAAGAAACATAAAAATATTATTAAAGGCTGATTGTTCATAGAACAATCAAGAGAACGGTCTTTCCCCCGTTAAGAGCCTCATTGCTGGCATTTGTTTGTTTGTTTGTTTGTTTTGTTTTTGCTGTTTTTTTTTTTTTTTAAAGGGGGTGTATTTCATACATGTATGTTATTGCCATACATGTATCTGAAAAGATGGGGGCGGGGACATTTAAGTTTTTTTCTGTTGTGTGTTTTTTGTTTGTTTTGTTTTGTTTCGTGTTGTTTATTTCTTTTGTTTTCTTGTTTTAAACAAACAACACTCAGTCAATCGCAATGGATTACAAGGGGGGGGGGGGGGCGAGCGGGGACGAGTGATTTTATTTTATTCATTCAAAACTAGGTGGCGACATCACTTTGTTGATCTAGGTATCCTTGGTGTCTCGCGCTTTGACGTCATTTTTGAATGACTTTACGACTTAGTTTTTAGATTTCTCAGTACAGCAGTAGGCTTTGCAGGGTGCGGACCTATATTGATTTTCCATTCTCTCAACGTATACAGTTAGAATACATGAACGTCACGGATGAGCAAGTTTATAATTGGAATGTGCCTGTTTTAGGGATGACACGGGAATCTTTTGACAATAGTTTACAACATTTGATGACAGGCAAAACTAGTGACATAATTAGTTCATTTAGGATTATTTTAAATAGTTAAGGACGACTTTAGTGAAAACATTCAATTTTCGAAACAGGAATAACGTTGAATAGTGAAATTTGGAGGAAATTAGTCAGGAATTTATGTGTTTTACAGGACTGCAGAAAACTTTAATTTTGAAAAACTCATAAACCAGAGGACATTTTTGTAAACGGGGACTTTTAGTGCATACATTTGGCTAGGATATCAGCTAGTTTTGACAGCATTTTGGCACTTCTGGTGCATTTGACAAAAGTGCAAAGAGGGGTCAAGTTACGTTTTTTGAAATTTCGAAAAATTAGAACAAAAATTTGTATAAAAAAAAATAAGGAGACCCGGCTGGAATGTTTGACAGATTTCAGTCGGGCACATTTTTACAGAGAGGGGGCACCAAAAATTTCCGCACGGAAAAGTTTATTTTTGGCTAAATTAGCGATTTTTGAATAAAAACCAGAAAGGGGCGTAACTTCAAAACGGGGCCAGGTACAGACTTTATTTTTAGCTACAACGCGAGAGCTCATTATTCTCAGCAACTGTGCAAAATTTCAGCTCGATCAGTTGAAAAACTTGGTAGTTTATCTGCGCACAACATTTCATAAAAAAAAGCCCGCGGGGGCATATCTCGAAAACTATGCTAGGTACACACTTCCAGGGTGAGCTGTGCTTGTTTCTTATGTAGTGCTAGCAGTGTACCAAGTTTCAGGTCAATCCGTTCAGAAATGGCAAATACACACGTTTTGGGCTTTTTTTCTATTGGATAAGAAACATAAAAATATTATTAAAGGCTGATTGTTCATAGAACAATCAAGAGAACGGTCTTTCCCCCGTTAAGAGCCTCATTGCTGGCATTTGTTTGTTTGTTTGTTTGTTTTGTTTTTGCTGTTTTTTTTTTTTTTTAAAGGGGGTGTATTTCATACATGTATGTTATTGCCATACATGTATCTGAAAAGATGGGGGCGGGGACATTTAAGTTTTTTTCTGTTGTGTGTTTTTTGTTTGTTTTGTTTTGTTTCGTGTTGTTTATTTCTTTTGTTTTCTTGTTTTAAACAAACAACACTCAGTCAATCGCAATGGATTACAAGGGGGGGGGGGGGCGAGCGGGGACGAGTGATTTTATTTTATTCATTCAAAACTAGGTGGCGACATCACTTTGTTGATCTAGGTATCCTTGGTGTCTCGCGCTTTGACGTCATTTTTGAATGACTTTACGACTTAGTTTTTAGATTTCTCAGTACAGCAGTAGGCTTTGCAGGGTGCGGACCTATATTGATTTTCCATTCTCTCAACGTATACAGTTAGAATACATGAACGTCACGGATGAGCAAGTTTATAATTGGAATGTGCCTGTTTTAGGGATGACACGGGAATCTTTTGACAATAGTTTACAACATTTGATGACAGGCAAAACTAGTGACATAATTAGTTCATTTAGGATTATTTTAAATAGTTAAGGACGACTTTAGTGAAAACATTCAATTTTCGAAACAGGAATAACGTTGAATAGTGAAATTTGGAGGAAATTAGTCAGGAATTTATGTGTTTTACAGGACTGCAGAAAACTTTAATTTTGAAAAACTCATAAACCAGAGGACATTTTTGTAAACGGGGACTTTTAGTGCATACATTTGGCTAGGATATCAGCTAGTTTTGACAGCATTTTGGCACTTCTGGTGCATTTGACAAAAGTGCAAAGAGGGGTCAAGTTACGTTTTTTGAAATTTCGAAAAATTAGAACAAAAATTTGTATAAAAAAAAATAAGGAGACCCGGCTGGAATGTTTGACAGATTTCAGTCGGGCACATTTTTACAGAGAGGGGGCACCAAAAATTTCCGCACGGAAAAGTTTATTTTTGGCTAAATTAGCGATTTTTGAATAAAAACCAGAAAGGGGCGTAACTTCAAAACGGGGCCAGGTACAGACTTTATTTTTAGCTACAACGCGAGAGCTCATTATTCTCAGCAACTGTGCAAAATTTCAGCTCGATCAGTTGAAAAACTTGGTAGTTTATCTGCGCACAACATTTCATAAAAAAAAGCCCGCGGGGGCATATCTCGAAAACTATGCTAGGTACACACTTCCAGGGTGAGCTGTGCTTGTTTCTTATGTAGTGCTAGCAGTGTACCAAGTTTCAGGTCAATCCGTTCAGAAATGGCAAATACACACGTTTTGGGCTTTTTTTCTATTGGATAAGAAACATAAAAATATTATTAAAGGCTGATTGTTCATAGAACAATCAAGAGAACGGTCTTTCCCCCGTTAAGAGCCTCATTGCTGGCATTTGTTTGTTTGTTTGTTTTGTTTTTGCTGTTTTTTTTTTTTTTTAAAGGGGGTGTATTTCATACATGTATGTTATTGCCATACATGTATCTGAAAAGATGGGGGCGGGGACATTTAAGTTTTTTTCTGTTGTGTGTTTTTTGTTTGTTTTGTTTTGTTTCGTGTTGTTTATTTCTTTTGTTTTCTTGTTTTAAACAAACAACACTCAGTCAATCGCAATGGATTACAAGGGGGGGGGGGGGCGAGCGGGGACGAGTGATTTTATTTTATTCATTCAAAACTAGGTGGCGACATCACTTTGTTGATCTAGGTATCCTTGGTGTCTCGCGCTTTGACGTCATTTTTGAATGACTTTACGACTTAGTTTTTAGATTTCTCAGTACAGCAGTAGGCTTTGCAGGGTGCGGACCTATATTGATTTTCCATTCTCTCAACGTATACAGTTAGAATACATGAACGTCACGGATGAGCAAGTTTATAATTGGAATGTGCCTGTTTTAGGGATGACACGGGAATCTTTTGACAATAGTTTACAACATTTGATGACAGGCAAAACTAGTGACATAATTAGTTCATTTAGGATTATTTTAAATAGTTAAGGACGACTTTAGTGAAAACATTCAATTTTCGAAACAGGAATAACGTTGAATAGTGAAATTTGGAGGAAATTAGTCAGGAATTTATGTGTTTTACAGGACTGCAGAAAACTTTAATTTTGAAAAACTCATAAACCAGAGGACATTTTTGTAAACGGGGACTTTTAGTGCATACATTTGGCTAGGATATCAGCTAGTTTTGACAGCATTTTGGCACTTCTGGTGCATTTGACAAAAGTGCAAAGAGGGGTCAAGTTACGTTTTTTGAAATTTCGAAAAATTAGAACAAAAATTTGTATAAAAAAAAATAAGGAGACCCGGCTGGAATGTTTGACAGATTTCAGTCGGGCACATTTTTACAGAGAGGGGGCACCAAAAATTTCCGCACGGAAAAGTTTATTTTTGGCTAAATTAGCGATTTTTGAATAAAAACCAGAAAGGGGCGTAACTTCAAAACGGGGCCAGGTACAGACTTTATTTTTAGCTACAACGCGAGAGCTCATTATTCTCAGCAACTGTGCAAAATTTCAGCTCGATCAGTTGAAAAACTTGGTAGTTTATCTGCGCACAACATTTCATAAAAAAAAGCCCGCGGGGGCATATCTCGAAAACTATGCTAGGTACACACTTCCAGGGTGAGCTGTGCTTGTTTCTTATGTAGTGCTAGCAGTGTACCAAGTTTCAGGTCAATCCGTTCAGAAATGGCAAATACACACGTTTTGGGCTTTTTTTCTATTGGATAAGAAACATAAAAATATTATTAAAGGCTGATTGTTCATAGAACAATCAAGAGAACGGTCTTTCCCCCGTTAAGAGCCTCATTGCTGGCATTTGTTTGTTTGTTTGTTTTGTTTTTGCTGTTTTTTTTTTTTTTTAAAGGGGGTGTATTTCATACATGTATGTTATTGCCATACATGTATCTGAAAAGATGGGGGCGGGGACATTTAAGTTTTTTTCTGTTGTGTGTTTTTTGTTTGTTTTGTTTTGTTTCGTGTTGTTTATTTCTTTTGTTTTCTTGTTTTAAACAAACAACACTCAGTCAATCGCAATGGATTACAAGGGGGGGGGGGGGGCGAGCGGGGACGAGTGATTTTATTTTATTCATTCAAAACTAGGTGGCGACATCACTTTGTTGATCTAGGTATCCTTGGTGTCTCGCGCTTTGACGTCATTTTTGAATGACTTTACGACTTAGTTTTTAGATTTCTCAGTACAGCAGTAGGCTTTGCAGGGTGCGGACCTATATTGATTTTCCATTCTCTCAACGTATACAGTTAGAATACATGAACGTCACGGATGAGCAAGTTTATAATTGGAATGTGCCTGTTTTAGGGATGACACGGGAATCTTTTGACAATAGTTTACAACATTTGATGACAGGCAAAACTAGTGACATAATTAGTTCATTTAGGATTATTTTAAATAGTTAAGGACGACTTTAGTGAAAACATTCAATTTTCGAAACAGGAATAACGTTGAATAGTGAAATTTGGAGGAAATTAGTCAGGAATTTATGTGTTTTACAGGACTGCAGAAAACTTTAATTTTGAAAAACTCATAAACCAGAGGACATTTTTGTAAACTGGGACTTTTAGTGCATACATTTGGCTAGGATATCAGCTAGTTTTGACAGCATTTTGGCACTTCTGGTGCATTTGACAAAAGTGCAAAGAGGGGTCAAGTTACGTTTTTTGAAATTTCGAAAAATTAGAACAAAAATTTGTATAAAAAAAAATAAGGAGACCCGGCTGGAATGTTTGACAGATTTCAGTCGGGCACATTTTTACAGAGAGGGGGCACCAAAAATTTCCGCACGGAAAAGTTTATTTTTGGCTAAATTAGCGATTTTTGAATAAAAACCAGAAAGGGGCGTAACTTCAAAACGGGGCCAGGTACAGACTTTATTTTTAGCTACAACGCGAGAGCTCATTATTCTCAGCAACTGTGCAAAATTTCAGCTCGATCAGTTGAAAAACTTGGTAGTTTATCTGCGCACAACATTTCATAAAAAAAAGCCCGCGGGGGCATATCTCGAAAACTATGCTAGGTACACACTTCCAGGGTGAGCTGTGCTTGTTTCTTATGTAGTGCTAGCAGTGTACCAAGTTTCAGGTCAATCCGTTCAGAAATGGCAAATACACACGTTTTGGGCTTTTTTTCTATTGGATAAGAAACATAAAAATATTATTAAAGGCTGATTGTTCATAGAACAATCAAGAGAACGGTCTTTCCCCCGTTAAGAGCCTCATTGCTGGCATTTGTTTGTTTGTTTGTTTTGTTTTTGCTGTTTTTTTTTTTTTTTAAAGGGGGTGTATTTCATACATGTATGTTATTGCCATACATGTATCTGAAAAGATGGGGGCGGGGACATTTAAGTTTTTTTCTGTTGTGTGTTTTTTGTTTGTTTTGTTTTGTTTCGTGTTGTTTATTTCTTTTGTTTTCTTGTTTTAAACAAACAACACTCAGTCAATCGCAATGGATTACAAGGGGGGGGGGGGGGGCGAGCGGGGACGAGTGATTTTATTTTATTCATTCAAAACTAGGTGGCGACATCACTTTGTTGATCTAGGTATCCTTGGTGTCTCGCGCTTTGACGTCATTTTTGAATGACTTTACGACTTAGTTTTTAGATTTCTCAGTACAGCAGTAGGCTTTGCAGGGTGCGGACCTATATTGATTTTCCATTCTCTCAACGTATACAGTTAGAATACATGAACGTCACGGATGAGCAAGTTTATAATTGGAATGTGCCTGTTTTAGGGATGACACGGGAATCTTTTGACAATAGTTTACAACATTTGATGACAGGCAAAACTAGTGACATAATTAGTTCATTTAGGATTATTTTAAATAGTTAAGGACGACTTTAGTGAAAACATTCAATTTTCGAAACAGGAATAACGTTGAATAGTGAAATTTGGAGGAAATTAGTCAGGAATTTATGTGTTTTACAGGACTGCAGAAAACTTTAATTTTGAAAAACTCATAAACCAGAGGACATTTTTGTAAACTGGGACTTTTAGTGCATACATTTGGCTAGGATATCAGCTAGTTTTGACAGCATTTTGGCACTTCTGGTGCATTTGACAAAAGTGCAAAGAGGGGTCAAGTTACGTTTTTTGAAATTTCGAAAAATTAGAACAAAAATTTGTATAAAAAAAAATAAGGAGACCCGGCTGGAATGTTTGACAGATTTCAGTCGGGCACATTTTTACAGAGAGGGGGCACCAAAAATTTCCGCACGGAAAAGTTTATTTTTGGCTAAATTAGCGATTTTTGAATAAAAACCAGAAAGGGGCGTAACTTCAAAACGGGGCCAGGTACAGACTTTATTTTTAGCTACAACGCGAGAGCTCATTATTCTCAGCAACTGTGCAAAATTTCAGCTCGATCAGTTGAAAAACTTGGTAGTTTATCTGCGCACAACATTTCATAAAAAAAAGCCCGCGGGGGCATATCTCGAAAACTATGCTAGGTACACACTTCCAGGGTGAGCTGTGCTTGTTTCTTATGTAGTGCTAGCAGTGTACCAAGTTTCAGGTCAATCCGTTCAGAAATGGCAAATACACACGTTTTGGGCTTTTTTTCTATTGGATAAGAAACATAAAAATATTATTAAAGGCTGATTGTTCATAGAACAATCAAGAGAACGGTCTTTCCCCCGTTAAGAGCCTCATTGCTGGCATTTGTTTGTTTGTTTGTTTTGTTTTTGCTGTTTTTTTTTTTTTTTAAAGGGGGTGTATTTCATACATGTATGTTATTGCCATACATGTATCTGAAAAGATGGGGGCGGGGACATTTAAGTTTTTTTCTGTTGTGTGTTTTTTGTTTGTTTTGTTTTGTTTCGTGTTGTTTATTTCTTTTGTTTTCTTGTTTTAAACAAACAACACTCAGTCAATCGCAATGGATTACAAGGGGGGGGGGGGGGGCGAGCGGGGACGAGTGATTTTATTTTATTCATTCAAAACTAGGTGGCGACATCACTTTGTTGATCTAGGTATCCTTGGTGTCTCGCGCTTTGACGTCATTTTTGAATGACTTTACGACTTAGTTTTTAGATTTCTCAGTACAGCAGTAGGCTTTGCAGGGTGCGGACCTATATTGATTTTCCATTCTCTCAACGTATACAGTTAGAATACATGAACGTCACGGATGAGCAAGTTTATAATTGGAATGTGCCTGTTTTAGGGATGACACGGGAATCTTTTGACAATAGTTTACAACATTTGATGACAGGCAAAACTAGTGACATAATTAGTTCATTTAGGATTATTTTAAATAGTTAAGGACGACTTTAGTGAAAACATTCAATTTTCGAAACAGGAATAACGTTGAATAGTGAAATTTGGAGGAAATTAGTCAGGAATTTATGTGTTTTACAGGACTGCAGAAAACTTTAATTTTGAAAAACTCATAAACCAGAGGACATTTTTGTAAACTGGGACTTTTAGTGCATACATTTGGCTAGGATATCAGCTAGTTTTGACAGCATTTTGGCACTTCTGGTGCATTTGACAAAAGTGCAAAGAGGGGTCAAGTTACGTTTTTTGAAATTTCGAAAAATTAGAACAAAAATTTGTATAAAAAAAAATAAGGAGACCCGGCTGGAATGTTTGACAGATTTCAGTCGGGCACATTTTTACAGAGAGGGGGCACCAAAAATTTCCGCACGGAAAAGTTTATTTTTGGCTAAATTAGCGATTTTTGAATAAAAACCAGAAAGGGGCGTAACTTCAAAACGGGGCCAGGTACAGACTTTATTTTTAGCTACAACGCGAGAGCTCATTATTCTCAGCAACTGTGCAAAATTTCAGCTCGATCAGTTGAAAAACTTGGTAGTTTATCTGCGCACAACATTTCATAAAAAAAAGCCCGCGGGGGCATATCTCGAAAACTATGCTAGGTACACACTTCCAGGGTGAGCTGTGCTTGTTTCTTATGTAGTGCTAGCAGTGTACCAAGTTTCAGGTCAATCCGTTCAGAAATGGCAAATACACACGTTTTGGGCTTTTTTTCTATTGGATAAGAAACATAAAAATATTATTAAAGGCTGATTGTTCATAGAACAATCAAGAGAACGGTCTTTCCCCCGTTAAGAGCCTCATTGCTGGCATTTGTTTGTTTGTTTGTTTTGTTTTTGCTGTTTTTTTTTTTTTTTAAAGGGGGTGTATTTCATACATGTATGTTATTGCCATACATGTATCTGAAAAGATGGGGGCGGGGACATTTAAGTTTTTTTCTGTTGTGTGTTTTTTGTTTGTTTTGTTTTGTTTCGTGTTGTTTATTTCTTTTGTTTTCTTGTTTTAAACAAACAACACTCAGTCAATCGCAATGGATTACAAGGGGGGGGGGGGGGGCGAGCGGGGACGAGTGATTTTATTTTATTCATTCAAAACTAGGTGGCGACATCACTTTGTTGATCTAGGTATCCTTGGTGTCTCGCGCTTTGACGTCATTTTTGAATGACTTTACGACTTAGTTTTTAGATTTCTCAGTACAGCAGTAGGCTTTGCAGGGTGCGGACCTATATTGATTTTCCATTCTCTCAACGTATACAGTTAGAATACATGAACGTCACGGATGAGCAAGTTTATAATTGGAATGTGCCTGTTTTAGGGATGACACGGGAATCTTTTGACAATAGTTTACAACATTTGATGACAGGCAAAACTAGTGACATAATTAGTTCATTTAGGATTATTTTAAATAGTTAAGGACGACTTTAGTGAAAACATTCAATTTTCGAAACAGGAATAACGTTGAATAGTGAAATTTGGAGGAAATTAGTCAGGAATTTATGTGTTTTACAGGACTGCAGAAAACTTTAATTTTGAAAAACTCATAAACCAGAGGACATTTTTGTAAACTGGGACTTTTAGTGCATACATTTGGCTAGGATATCAGCTAGTTTTGACAGCATTTTGGCACTTCTGGTGCATTTGACAAAAGTGCAAAGAGGGGTCAAGTTACGTTTTTTGAAATTTCGAAAAATTAGAACAAAAATTTGTATAAAAAAAAATAAGGAGACCCGGCTGGAATGTTTGACAGATTTCAGTCGGGCACATTTTTACAGAGAGGGGGCACCAAAAATTTCCGCACGGAAAAGTTTATTTTTGGCTAAATTAGCGATTTTTGAATAAAAACCAGAAAGGGGCGTAACTTCAAAACGGGGCCAGGTACAGACTTTATTTTTAGCTACAACGCGAGAGCTCATTATTCTCAGCAACTGTGCAAAATTTCAGCTCGATCAGTTGAAAAACTTGGTAGTTTATCTGCGCACAACATTTCATAAAAAAAAGCCCGCGGGGGCATATCTCGAAAACTATGCTAGGTACACACTTCCAGGGTGAGCTGTGCTTGTTTCTTATGTAGTGCTAGCAGTGTACCAAGTTTCAGGTCAATCCGTTCAGAAATGGCAAATACACACGTTTTGGGCTTTTTTTCTATTGGATAAGAAACATAAAAATATTATTAAAGGCTGATTGTTCATAGAACAATCAAGAGAACGGTCTTTCCCCCGTTAAGAGCCTCATTGCTGGCATTTGTTTGTTTGTTTGTTTTGTTTTTGCTGTTTTTTTTTTTTTTTAAAGGGGGTGTATTTCATACATGTATGTTATTGCCATACATGTATCTGAAAAGATGGGGGCGGGGACATTTAAGTTTTTTTCTGTTGTGTGTTTTTTGTTTGTTTTGTTTTGTTTCGTGTTGTTTATTTCTTTTGTTTTCTTGTTTTAAACAAACAACACTCAGTCAATCGCAATGGATTACAAGGGGGGGGGGGGGGGCGAGCGGGGACGAGTGATTTTATTTTATTCATTCAAAACTAGGTGGCGACATCACTTTGTTGATCTAGGTATCCTTGGTGTCTCGCGCTTTGACGTCATTTTTGAATGACTTTACGACTTAGTTTTTAGATTTCTCAGTACAGCAGTAGGCTTTGCAGGGTGCGGACCTATATTGATTTTCCATTCTCTCAACGTATACAGTTAGAATACATGAACGTCACGGATGAGCAAGTTTATAATTGGAATGTGCCTGTTTTAGGGATGACACGGGAATCTTTTGACAATAGTTTACAACATTTGATGACAGGCAAAACTAGTGACATAATTAGTTCATTTAGGATTATTTTAAATAGTTAAGGACGACTTTAGTGAAAACATTCAATTTTCGAAACAGGAATAACGTTGAATAGTGAAATTTGGAGGAAATTAGTCAGGAATTTATGTGTTTTACAGGACTGCAGAAAACTTTAATTTTGAAAAACTCATAAACCAGAGGACATTTTTGTAAACTGGGACTTTTAGTGCATACATTTGGCTAGGATATCAGCTAGTTTTGACAGCATTTTGGCACTTCTGGTGCATTTGACAAAAGTGCAAAGAGGGGTCAAGTTACGTTTTTTGAAATTTCGAAAAATTAGAACAAAAATTTGTATAAAAAAAAATAAGGAGACCCGGCTGGAATGTTTGACAGATTTCAGTCGGGCACATTTTTACAGAGAGGGGGCACCAAAAATTTCCGCACGGAAAAGTTTATTTTTGGCTAAATTAGCGATTTTTGAATAAAAACCAGAAAGGGGCGTAACTTCAAAACGGGGCCAGGTACAGACTTTATTTTTAGCTACAACGCGAGAGCTCATTATTCTCAGCAACTGTGCAAAATTTCAGCTCGATCAGTTGAAAAACTTGGTAGTTTATCTGCGCACAACATTTCATAAAAAAAAGCCCGCGGGGGCATATCTCGAAAACTATGCTAGGTACACACTTCCAGGGTGAGCTGTGCTTGTTTCTTATGTAGTGCTAGCAGTGTACCAAGTTTCAGGTCAATCCGTTCAGAAATGGCAAATACACACGTTTTGGGCTTTTTTTCTATTGGATAAGAAACATAAAAATATTATTAAAGGCTGATTGTTCATAGAACAATCAAGAGAACGGTCTTTCCCCCGTTAAGAGCCTCATTGCTGGCATTTGTTTGTTTGTTTGTTTTGTTTTTGCTGTTTTTTTTTTTTTTTAAAGGGGGTGTATTTCATACATGTATGTTATTGCCATACATGTATCTGAAAAGATGGGGGCGGGGACATTTAAGTTTTTTTCTGTTGTGTGTTTTTTGTTTGTTTTGTTTTGTTTCGTGTTGTTTATTTCTTTTGTTTTCTTGTTTTAAACAAACAACACTCAGTCAATCGCAATGGATTACAAGGGGGGGGGGGGGGGCGAGCGGGGACGAGTGATTTTATTTTATTCATTCAAAACTAGGTGGCGACATCACTTTGTTGATCTAGGTATCCTTGGTGTCTCGCGCTTTGACGTCATTTTTGAATGACTTTACGACTTAGTTTTTAGATTTCTCAGTACAGCAGTAGGCTTTGCAGGGTGCGGACCTATATTGATTTTCCATTCTCTCAACGTATACAGTTAGAATACATGAACGTCACGGATGAGCAAGTTTATAATTGGAATGTGCCTGTTTTAGGGATGACACGGGAATCTTTTGACAATAGTTTACAACATTTGATGACAGGCAAAACTAGTGACATAATTAGTTCATTTAGGATTATTTTAAATAGTTAAGGACGACTTTAGTGAAAACATTCAATTTTCGAAACAGGAATAACGTTGAATAGTGAAATTTGGAGGAAATTAGTCAGGAATTTATGTGTTTTACAGGACTGCAGAAAACTTTAATTTTGAAAAACTCATAAACCAGAGGACATTTTTGTAAACTGGGACTTTTAGTGCATACATTTGGCTAGGATATCAGCTAGTTTTGACAGCATTTTGGCACTTCTGGTGCATTTGACAAAAGTGCAAAGAGGGGTCAAGTTACGTTTTTTGAAATTTCGAAAAATTAGAACAAAAATTTGTATAAAAAAAAATAAGGAGACCCGGCTGGAATGTTTGACAGATTTCAGTCGGGCACATTTTTACAGAGAGGGGGCACCAAAAATTTCCGCACGGAAAAGTTTATTTTTGGCTAAATTAGCGATTTTTGAATAAAAACCAGAAAGGGGCGTAACTTCAAAACGGGGCCAGGTACAGACTTTATTTTTAGCTACAACGCGAGAGCTCATTATTCTCAGCAACTGTGCAAAATTTCAGCTCGATCAGTTGAAAAACTTGGTAGTTTATCTGCGCACAACATTTCATAAAAAAAAAGCCCGCGGGGGCATATCTCGAAAACTATGCTAGGTACACACTTCCAGGGTGAGCTGTGCTTGTTTCTTATGTAGTGCTAGCAGTGTACCAAGTTTCAGGTCAATCCGTTCAGAAATGGCAAATACACACGTTTTGGGCTTTTTTTCTATTGGATAAGAAACATAAAAATATTATTAAAGGCTGATTGTTCATAGAACAATCAAGAGAACGGTCTTTCCCCCGTTAAGAGCCTCATTGCTGGCATTTGTTTGTTTGTTTGTTTTGTTTTTGCTGTTTTTTTTTTTTTTTAAAGGGGGTGTATTTCATACATGTATGTTATTGCCATACATGTATCTGAAAAGATGGGGGCGGGGACATTTAAGTTTTTTTCTGTTGTGTGTTTTTTGTTTGTTTTGTTTTGTTTCGTGTTGTTTATTTCTTTTGTTTTCTTGTTTTAAACAAACAACACTCAGTCAATCGCAATGGATTACAAGGGGGGGGGGGGGGCGAGCGGGGACGAGTGATTTTATTTTATTCATTCAAAACTAGGTGGCGACATCACTTTGTTGATCTAGGTATCCTTGGTGTCTCGCGCTTTGACGTCATTTTTGAATGACTTTACGACTTAGTTTTTAGATTTCTCAGTACAGCAGTAGGCTTTGCAGGGTGCGGACCTATATTGATTTTCCATTCTCTCAACGTATACAGTTAGAATACATGAACGTCACGGATGAGCAAGTTTATAATTGGAATGTGCCTGTTTTAGGGATGACACGGGAATCTTTTGACAATAGTTTACAACATTTGATGACAGGCAAAACTAGTGACATAATTAGTTCATTTAGGATTATTTTAAATAGTTAAGGACGACTTTAGTGAAAACATTCAATTTTCGAAACAGGAATAACGTTGAATAGTGAAATTTGGAGGAAATTAGTCAGGAATTTATGTGTTTTACAGGACTGCAGAAAACTTTAATTTTGAAAAACTCATAAACCAGAGGACATTTTTGTAAACTGGGACTTTTAGTGCATACATTTGGCTAGGATATCAGCTAGTTTTGACAGCATTTTGGCACTTCTGGTGCATTTGACAAAAGTGCAAAGAGGGGTCAAGTTACGTTTTTTGAAATTTCGAAAAATTAGAACAAAAATTTGTATAAAAAAAAATAAGGAGACCCGGCTGGAATGTTTGACAGATTTCAGTCGGGCACATTTTTACAGAGAGGGGGCACCAAAAATTTCCGCACGGAAAAGTTTATTTTTGGCTAAATTAGCGATTTTTGAATAAAAACCAGAAAGGGGCGTAACTTCAAAACGGGGCCAGGTACAGACTTTATTTTTAGCTACAACGCGAGAGCTCATTATTCTCAGCAACTGTGCAAAATTTCAGCTCGATCAGTTGAAAAACTTGGTAGTTTATCTGCGCACAACATTTCATAAAAAAAAGCCCGCGGGGGCATATCTCGAAAACTATGCTAGGTACACACTTCCAGGGTGAGCTGTGCTTGTTTCTTATGTAGTGCTAGCAGTGTACCAAGTTTCAGGTCAATCCGTTCAGAAATGGCAAATACACACGTTTTGGGCTTTTTTTCTATTGGATAAGAAACATAAAAATATTATTAAAGGCTGATTGTTCATAGAACAATCAAGAGAACGGTCTTTCCCCCGTTAAGAGCCTCATTGCTGGCATTTGTTTGTTTGTTTGTTTTGTTTTTGCTGTTTTTTTTTTTTTTTAAAGGGGGTGTATTTCATACATGTATGTTATTGCCATACATGTATCTGAAAAGATGGGGGCGGGGACATTTAAGTTTTTTTCTGTTGTGTGTTTTTTGTTTGTTTTGTTTTGTTTCGTGTTGTTTATTTCTTTTGTTTTCTTGTTTTAAACAAACAACACTCAGTCAATCGCAATGGATTACAAGGGGGGGGGGGGGGGCGAGCGGGGACGAGTGATTTTATTTTATTCATTCAAAACTAGGTGGCGACATCACTTTGTTGATCTAGGTATCCTTGGTGTCTCGCGCTTTGACGTCATTTTTGAATGACTTTACGACTTAGTTTTTAGATTTCTCAGTACAGCAGTAGGCTTTGCAGGGTGCGGACCTATATTGATTTTCCATTCTCTCAACGTATACAGTTAGAATACATGAACGTCACGGATGAGCAAGTTTATAATTGGAATGTGCCTGTTTTAGGGATGACACGGGAATCTTTTGACAATAGTTTACAACATTTGATGACAGGCAAAACTAGTGACATAATTAGTTCATTTAGGATTATTTTAAATAGTTAAGGACGACTTTAGTGAAAACATTCAATTTTCGAAACAGGAATAACGTTGAATAGTGAAATTTGGAGGAAATTAGTCAGGAATTTATGTGTTTTACAGGACTGCAGAAAACTTTAATTTTGAAAAACTCATAAACCAGAGGACATTTTTGTAAACTGGGACTTTTAGTGCATACATTTGGCTAGGATATCAGCTAGTTTTGACAGCATTTTGGCACTTCTGGTGCATTTGACAAAAGTGCAAAGAGGGGTCAAGTTACGTTTTTTGAAATTTCGAAAAATTAGAACAAAAATTTGTATAAAAAAAAATAAGGAGACCCGGCTGGAATGTTTGACAGATTTCAGTCGGGCACATTTTTACAGAGAGGGGGCACCAAAAATTTCCGCACGGAAAAGTTTATTTTTGGCTAAATTAGCGATTTTTGAATAAAAACCAGAAAGGGGCGTAACTTCAAAACGGGGCCAGGTACAGACTTTATTTTTAGCTACAACGCGAGAGCTCATTATTCTCAGCAACTGTGCAAAATTTCAGCTCGATCAGTTGAAAAACTTGGTAGTTTATCTGCGCACAACATTTCATAAAAAAAAGCCCGCGGGGGCATATCTCGAAAACTATGCTAGGTACACACTTCCAGGGTGAGCTGTGCTTGTTTCTTATGTAGTGCTAGCAGTGTACCAAGTTTCAGGTCAATCCGTTCAGAAATGGCAAATACACACGTTTTGGGCTTTTTTTCTATTGGATAAGAAACATAAAAATATTATTAAAGGCTGATTGTTCATAGAACAATCAAGAGAACGGTCTTTCCCCCGTTAAGAGCCTCATTGCTGGCATTTGTTTGTTTGTTTGTTTTGTTTTTGCTGTTTTTTTTTTTTTTTAAAGGGGGTGTATTTCATACATGTATGTTATTGCCATACATGTATCTGAAAAGATGGGGGCGGGGACATTTAAGTTTTTTTCTGTTGTGTGTTTTTTGTTTGTTTTGTTTTGTTTCGTGTTGTTTATTTCTTTTGTTTTCTTGTTTTAAACAAACAACACTCAGTCAATCGCAATGGATTACAAGGGGGGGGGGGGGGGCGAGCGGGGACGAGTGATTTTATTTTATTCATTCAAAACTAGGTGGCGACATCACTTTGTTGATCTAGGTATCCTTGGTGTCTCGCGCTTTGACGTCATTTTTGAATGACTTTACGACTTAGTTTTTAGATTTCTCAGTACAGCAGTAGGCTTTGCAGGGTGCGGACCTATATTGATTTTCCATTCTCTCAACGTATACAGTTAGAATACATGAACGTCACGGATGAGCAAGTTTATAATTGGAATGTGCCTGTTTTAGGGATGACACGGGAATCTTTTGACAATAGTTTACAACATTTGATGACAGGCAAAACTAGTGACATAATTAGTTCATTTAGGATTATTTTAAATAGTTAAGGACGACTTTAGTGAAAACATTCAATTTTCGAAACAGGAATAACGTTGAATAGTGAAATTTGGAGGAAATTAGTCAGGAATTTATGTGTTTTACAGGACTGCAGAAAACTTTAATTTTGAAAAACTCATAAACCAGAGGACATTTTTGTAAACTGGGACTTTTAGTGCATACATTTGGCTAGGATATCAGCTAGTTTTGACAGCATTTTGGCACTTCTGGTGCATTTGACAAAAGTGCAAAGAGGGGTCAAGTTACGTTTTTTGAAATTTCGAAAAATTAGAACAAAAATTTGTATAAAAAAAAATAAGGAGACCCGGCTGGAATGTTTGACAGATTTCAGTCGGGCACATTTTTACAGAGAGGGGGCACCAAAAATTTCCGCACGGAAAAGTTTATTTTTGGCTAAATTAGCGATTTTTGAATAAAAACCAGAAAGGGGCGTAACTTCAAAACGGGGCCAGGTACAGACTTTATTTTTAGCTACAACGCGAGAGCTCATTATTCTCAGCAACTGTGCAAAATTTCAGCTCGATCAGTTGAAAAACTTGGTAGTTTATCTGCGCACAACATTTCATAAAAAAAAGCCCGCGGGGGCATATCTCGAAAACTATGCTAGGTACACACTTCCAGGGTGAGCTGTGCTTGTTTCTTATGTAGTGCTAGCAGTGTACCAAGTTTCAGGTCAATCCGTTCAGAAATGGCAAATACACACGTTTTGGGCTTTTTTTCTATTGGATAAGAAACATAAAAATATTATTAAAGGCTGATTGTTCATAGAACAATCAAGAGAACGGTCTTTCCCCCGTTAAGAGCCTCATTGCTGGCATTTGTTTGTTTGTTTGTTTTGTTTTTGCTGTTTTTTTTTTTTTTTAAAGGGGGTGTATTTCATACATGTATGTTATTGCCATACATGTATCTGAAAAGATGGGGGCGGGGACATTTAAGTTTTTTTCTGTTGTGTGTTTTTTGTTTGTTTTGTTTTGTTTCGTGTTGTTTATTTCTTTTGTTTTCTTGTTTTAAACAAACAACACTCAGTCAATCGCAATGGATTACAAGGGGGGGGGGGGGGGCGAGCGGGGACGAGTGATTTTATTTTATTCATTCAAAACTAGGTGGCGACATCACTTTGTTGATCTAGGTATCCTTGGTGTCTCGCGCTTTGACGTCATTTTTGAATGACTTTACGACTTAGTTTTTAGATTTCTCAGTACAGCAGTAGGCTTTGCAGGGTGCGGACCTATATTGATTTTCCATTCTCTCAACGTATACAGTTAGAATACATGAACGTCACGGATGAGCAAGTTTATAATTGGAATGTGCCTGTTTTAGGGATGACACGGGAATCTTTTGACAATAGTTTACAACATTTGATGACAGGCAAAACTAGTGACATAATTAGTTCATTTAGGATTATTTTAAATAGTTAAGGACGACTTTAGTGAAAACATTCAATTTTCGAAACAGGAATAACGTTGAATAGTGAAATTTGGAGGAAATTAGTCAGGAATTTATGTGTTTTACAGGACTGCAGAAAACTTTAATTTTGAAAAACTCATAAACCAGAGGACATTTTTGTAAACTGGGACTTTTAGTGCATACATTTGGCTAGGATATCAGCTAGTTTTGACAGCATTTTGGCACTTCTGGTGCATTTGACAAAAGTGCAAAGAGGGGTCAAGTTACGTTTTTTGAAATTTCGAAAAATTAGAACAAAAATTTGTATAAAAAAAAATAAGGAGACCCGGCTGGAATGTTTGACAGATTTCAGTCGGGCACATTTTTACAGAGAGGGGGCACCAAAAATTTCCGCACGGAAAAGTTTATTTTTGGCTAAATTAGCGATTTTTGAATAAAAACCAGAAAGGGGCGTAACTTCAAAACGGGGCCAGGTACAGACTTTATTTTTAGCTACAACGCGAGAGCTCATTATTCTCAGCAACTGTGCAAAATTTCAGCTCGATCAGTTGAAAAACTTGGTAGTTTATCTGCGCACAACATTTCATAAAAAAAAGCCCGCGGGGGCATATCTCGAAAACTATGCTAGGTACACACTTCCAGGGTGAGCTGTGCTTGTTTCTTATGTAGTGCTAGCAGTGTACCAAGTTTCAGGTCAATCCGTTCAGAAATGGCAAATACACACGTTTTGGGCTTTTTTTCTATTGGATAAGAAACATAAAAATATTATTAAAGGCTGATTGTTCATAGAACAATCAAGAGAACGGTCTTTCCCCCGTTAAGAGCCTCATTGCTGGCATTTGTTTGTTTGTTTGTTTTGTTTTTGCTGTTTTTTTTTTTTTTTAAAGGGGGTGTATTTCATACATGTATGTTATTGCCATACATGTATCTGAAAAGATGGGGGCGGGGACATTTAAGTTTTTTTCTGTTGTGTGTTTTTTGTTTGTTTTGTTTTGTTTCGTGTTGTTTATTTCTTTTGTTTTCTTGTTTTAAACAAACAACACTCAGTCAATCGCAATGGATTACAAGGGGGGGGGGGGGGGGCGAGCGGGGACGAGTGATTTTATTTTATTCATTCAAAACTAGGTGGCGACATCACTTTGTTGATCTAGGTATCCTTGGTGTCTCGCGCTTTGACGTCATTTTTGAATGACTTTACGACTTAGTTTTTAGATTTCTCAGTACAGCAGTAGGCTTTGCAGGGTGCGGACCTATATTGATTTTCCATTCTCTCAACGTATACAGTTAGAATACATGAACGTCACGGATGAGCAAGTTTATAATTGGAATGTGCCTGTTTTAGGGATGACACGGGAATCTTTTGACAATAGTTTACAACATTTGATGACAGGCAAAACTAGTGACATAATTAGTTCATTTAGGATTATTTTAAATAGTTAAGGACGACTTTAGTGAAAACATTCAATTTTCGAAACAGGAATAACGTTGAATAGTGAAATTTGGAGGAAATTAGTCAGGAATTTATGTGTTTTACAGGACTGCAGAAAACTTTAATTTTGAAAAACTCATAAACCAGAGGACATTTTTGTAAACTGGGACTTTTAGTGCATACATTTGGCTAGGATATCAGCTAGTTTTGACAGCATTTTGGCACTTCTGGTGCATTTGACAAAAGTGCAAAGAGGGGTCAAGTTACGTTTTTTGAAATTTCGAAAAATTAGAACAAAAATTTGTATAAAAAAAAATAAGGAGACCCGGCTGGAATGTTTGACAGATTTCAGTCGGGCACATTTTTACAGAGAGGGGGCACCAAAAATTTCCGCACGGAAAAGTTTATTTTTGGCTAAATTAGCGATTTTTGAATAAAAACCAGAAAGGGGCGTAACTTCAAAACGGGGCCAGGTACAGACTTTATTTTTAGCTACAACGCGAGAGCTCATTATTCTCAGCAACTGTGCAAAATTTCAGCTCGATCAGTTGAAAAACTTGGTAGTTTATCTGCGCACAACATTTCATAAAAAAAAGCCCGCGGGGGCATATCTCGAAAACTATGCTAGGTACACACTTCCAGGGTGAGCTGTGCTTGTTTCTTATGTAGTGCTAGCAGTGTACCAAGTTTCAGGTCAATCCGTTCAGAAATGGCAAATACACACGTTTTGGGCTTTTTTTCTATTGGATAAGAAACATAAAAATATTATTAAAGGCTGATTGTTCATAGAACAATCAAGAGAACGGTCTTTCCCCCGTTAAGAGCCTCATTGCTGGCATTTGTTTGTTTGTTTGTTTTGTTTTTGCTGTTTTTTTTTTTTTTTAAAGGGGGTGTATTTCATACATGTATGTTATTGCCATACATGTATCTGAAAAGATGGGGGCGGGGACATTTAAGTTTTTTTCTGTTGTGTGTTTTTTGTTTGTTTTGTTTTGTTTCGTGTTGTTTATTTCTTTTGTTTTCTTGTTTTAAACAAACAACACTCAGTCAATCGCAATGGATTACAAGGGGGGGGGGGGGGCGAGCGGGGACGAGTGATTTTATTTTATTCATTCAAAACTAGGTGGCGACATCACTTTGTTGATCTAGGTATCCTTGGTGTCTCGCGCTTTGACGTCATTTTTGAATGACTTTACGACTTAGTTTTTAGATTTCTCAGTACAGCAGTAGGCTTTGCAGGGTGCGGACCTATATTGATTTTCCATTCTCTCAACGTATACAGTTAGAATACATGAACGTCACGGATGAGCAAGTTTATAATTGGAATGTGCCTGTTTTAGGGATGACACGGGAATCTTTTGACAATAGTTTACAACATTTGATGACAGGCAAAACTAGTGACATAATTAGTTCATTTAGGATTATTTTAAATAGTTAAGGACGACTTTAGTGAAAACATTCAATTTTCGAAACAGGAATAACGTTGAATAGTGAAATTTGGAGGAAATTAGTCAGGAATTTATGTGTTTTACAGGACTGCAGAAAACTTTAATTTTGAAAAACTCATAAACCAGAGGACATTTTTGTAAACTGGGACTTTTAGTGCATACATTTGGCTAGGATATCAGCTAGTTTTGACAGCATTTTGGCACTTCTGGTGCATTTGACAAAAGTGCAAAGAGGGGTCAAGTTACGTTTTTTGAAATTTCGAAAAATTAGAACAAAAATTTGTATAAAAAAAAATAAGGAGACCCGGCTGGAATGTTTGACAGATTTCAGTCGGGCACATTTTTACAGAGAGGGGGCACCAAAAATTTCCGCACGGAAAAGTTTATTTTTGGCTAAATTAGCGATTTTTGAATAAAAACCAGAAAGGGGCGTAACTTCAAAACGGGGCCAGGTACAGACTTTATTTTTAGCTACAACGCGAGAGCTCATTATTCTCAGCAACTGTGCAAAATTTCAGCTCGATCAGTTGAAAAACTTGGTAGTTTATCTGCGCACAACATTTCATAAAAAAAAGCCCGCGGGGGCATATCTCGAAAACTATGCTAGGTACACACTTCCAGGGTGAGCTGTGCTTGTTTCTTATGTAGTGCTAGCAGTGTACCAAGTTTCAGGTCAATCCGTTCAGAAATGGCAAATACACACGTTTTGGGCTTTTTTTCTATTGGATAAGAAACATAAAAATATTATTAAAGGCTGATTGTTCATAGAACAATCAAGAGAACGGTCTTTCCCCCGTTAAGAGCCTCATTGCTGGCATTTGTTTGTTTGTTTGTTTTGTTTTTGCTGTTTTTTTTTTTTTTTAAAGGGGGTGTATTTCATACATGTATGTTATTGCCATACATGTATCTGAAAAGATGGGGGCGGGGACATTTAAGTTTTTTTCTGTTGTGTGTTTTTTGTTTGTTTTGTTTTGTTTCGTGTTGTTTATTTCTTTTGTTTTCTTGTTTTAAACAAACAACACTCAGTCAATCGCAATGGATTACAAGGGGGGGGGGGGGGCGAGCGGGGACGAGTGATTTTATTTTATTCATTCAAAACTAGGTGGCGACATCACTTTGTTGATCTAGGTATCCTTGGTGTCTCGCGCTTTGACGTCATTTTTGAATGACTTTACGACTTAGTTTTTAGATTTCTCAGTACAGCAGTAGGCTTTGCAGGGTGCGGACCTATATTGATTTTCCATTCTCTCAACGTATACAGTTAGAATACATGAACGTCACGGATGAGCAAGTTTATAATTGGAATGTGCCTGTTTTAGGGATGACACGGGAATCTTTTGACAATAGTTTACAACATTTGATGACAGGCAAAACTAGTGACATAATTAGTTCATTTAGGATTATTTTAAATAGTTAAGGACGACTTTAGTGAAAACATTCAATTTTCGAAACAGGAATAACGTTGAATAGTGAAATTTGGAGGAAATTAGTCAGGAATTTATGTGTTTTACAGGACTGCAGAAAACTTTAATTTTGAAAAACTCATAAACCAGAGGACATTTTTGTAAACTGGGACTTTTAGTGCATACATTTGGCTAGGATATCAGCTAGTTTTGACAGCATTTTGGCACTTCTGGTGCATTTGACAAAAGTGCAAAGAGGGGTCAAGTTACGTTTTTTGAAATTTCGAAAAATTAGAACAAAAATTTGTATAAAAAAAAATAAGGAGACCCGGCTGGAATGTTTGACAGATTTCAGTCGGGCACATTTTTACAGAGAGGGGGCACCAAAAATTTCCGCACGGAAAAGTTTATTTTTGGCTAAATTAGCGATTTTTGAATAAAAACCAGAAAGGGGCGTAACTTCAAAACGGGGCCAGGTACAGACTTTATTTTTAGCTACAACGCGAGAGCTCATTATTCTCAGCAACTGTGCAAAATTTCAGCTCGATCAGTTGAAAAACTTGGTAGTTTATCTGCGCACAACATTTCATAAAAAAAAGCCCGCGGGGGCATATCTCGAAAACTATGCTAGGTACACACTTCCAGGGTGAGCTGTGCTTGTTTCTTATGTAGTGCTAGCAGTGTACCAAGTTTCAGGTCAATCCGTTCAGAAATGGCAAATACACACGTTTTGGGCTTTTTTTCTATTGGATAAGAAACATAAAAATATTATAAAAAGTCATTTGTTCAGAGAACAAATGTGAGGTCTTTCCCTGTCCTATGTTTTTGTTATGTTATTTTATACAAGTACTAAAGACATTTGAGTCACTTTGTTTATGACAAGATGTTGCCAATTATTGTGATATAGGCTCCAGAATGAAGATCAGGAGGCCTAGAGTCAGAAAAAGTATGGTTGCTAAGGACTTTTATGTCGGTTGCTATGGACTAAATGTCACTTCCGGTTGAAAAAACTAACATCTTAACTCAGAGAGTAGTCTGGTTTAAGAATATGTATGGTTGCTATGGACTTTTCATTAAGGTTACCTTGTTGCTAGGGAATGACCTTGACCCATGACCTTTGACCTTGGACTCAAATTGTAGCTCTTTGCATTCTGATTCATTTAAGTATACATATTTACTATACTATCTGTTATGGTTTTCAAGTTATGGGCAAAAAACGTGTTTCGCGAAACTTGTTTTGGCCGCCATTTTGAAACCGTTCAAACCAATCATGTACTGTTTGGGTTCAAATTGTAGGTATTTTAATTTTCTATCAAATGAACCCATGTTTCATTCACCATCTTTTATGGTTAAAAAGTTATAAACAAAAAATCATTTTAAAGATACGAATCAAGGGCAATAACTCAAAAATGACAAGTTTTACGCTTTCGCACCTGAAACATTTTTTGTAGATTGCGACATGGGGAATATTTTTCCCATGTATTGTCCGCTTCAATTTTGTACGGTTTAAGTGTTATTTCATAAAAACTGTTTAGGGTGTCGGCCATTTTGAAAATGGCTGCCCGTAACCATTGGACTTTGGTCTTAAATTGAAGGACTCATAATGACGGTCACAAAAAACCCATATGTTTACTATATTATCTTTGATGGTTTAAAAGTTATAAGCCAAAAACGAATTAGCCAAAACGCGTCAAGGGCCATAACTCGAAAACGGTTTGTCGTACAGTGTTCGACCCTTTATATCAAATAAAGGTCCAAATGAGACGAGTATTTTCCTCATTACATGTCTGCTTCAATTTTGTATGGTTTTTGAGCTATACTGCAGACAAGGTGTACCATGACCTCTGACCTTGAGATTTGACCTTTGACCTTGACATTTTTAGATGTAACATATGTCACCTAGGATGATTGGTGAAGGTCCCAAGTCTCTAGGACAAACCGTTTTGAAGAAAAAAAATTTGACGAGTCGTGACACTTTTCGGGTTAAAAACGCGTAACCAGGAAGTTGATCGAAAAACAATTTTTTGCGTGACGAATCATGATCAGGAGTCTAGCAACATTTTCCCTGCTTCAGATTTTTGATAACGGTTACGGTTTCTGACTTTATCTGCAGACAAGGTTTTTGGGTTCCGGGCAGATAACTCTGTTACTAAAAATAGATAGGTTTCGCAGGCCGACTCAAGTCGAGCCCTGGTAGTGTCGCTTAATAGTACTAAGTTTCGTAATGATAGGTCGCGACACTTTTTTGACATCTGCGGCAGAAAAAAAAAAATAATAATCATAAGAAATACAGTAAGGTCTTTCCTTCTGTGGAAGGGAAAGACCTTAATAATAACAAGTATTAACTGTGATTGCAAGCAAGTCACAAAGTCCCCCAAACGACCCGTATTTGCCACTATTCTCTTCAGCATGTCAAAAAAACCCTAAATATCAATTTTCATGTAAATCTGAGCACTTTGCAAAATTTTGACCCGATTACCTCCCTTGAAATCACATTTTTATTTATATCTCGAAAGCCGTAAATATCGCTTCAAAATTTTTTTTCATATTATTAAAGAGAATGTTTTGCTCTATCATCATACAAAATTTTAGAACCCTGCGCACCTAGGTTACCGAGATATTGCAATGTCCAATATTTAGTCCATTTTCCTGTTTCCATGGAAACGGCGGCCATTTTGAAAATTCCGATTATCAACGAGGCTTCCTTTTATGCCAATCTTTCATCCTGCCAAGTTTCATTTTGATATGTTGAGTCGTTTTTTCTAGGATCTCCGGACAAGTTCACGACTAAGTGGAAGAAACGGAAGAATAATAAGAATAAGAAACGGTGCAAAAACAATAAGTCCCCAAACTTTGTTTGGGGGACTTAATAATCATAAGAAATACAGTAAGGTCTTTCCTTCTGTAAAGGGAAAGACCTTAATAATCATAAGAAATACAGTAAGGTCTTTCCTTCTGAAAAGGGAAAGACCTTAATAATAATCATAAGAAATACAGTAAGGTCTTTCCTTCTGAAAAGGGAAAGACCTTAATAATCATAAGAAATACAGTAAGGTCTTTCCTTCTGTAAAGGGAAAGACCTTAATAATAAGAACAAGTATTAACTGTGATTGCAAGCAAGTCACAAAGTCCCCCAAACGACCCGTATTTGCCACTATTCTCTTCAGCATGTCAAAAAACCCCTAAATATAAATTTTCATGTAAATCGGAGCACTTTGAAAATTTTGACCCGATTATCTCCCTTGAAAAATCACATTTTTATTTATATCTCGAAAACCGTAAATATCGCTTCAAATTTTTTTTTCATATTATGAAAGAGAATGTTTTGCTCTATCAACCTACAAAATTTCAGAACCCTGCGCACCTAGGTTACCGAGATATTGCAATGTCCAATATTTAGTCCATTTTCCTGTTTCCATGGAAACGGCGGCCATTTTGAAAAGTCCGATTGTCAACGAAGCTCTTTTTCTTTACTATCTATTATCCTGCCAAGTTTCATATTGATATGTGGAGTCGTTTTCTCTGGGATCTCCGGACAAGTTCACGACTAAGTGGAAGAATCGGAAGAAGAAGAAGAAGAAGAATAATAACTAGAATTGCCATTGCCAGCAATAGCAGATGTCGACCGTTGCCTTATCTTTTACGACATATTTGACACTGTCAGCAGCCATTTTAATGATTTTTTTAATATTTGACTCCATATTCCCACTCTCCATCCTTCAAACACCTAAAATATCAAGTTTCGTTAAAATCTGAGAATTTTCAATAATTACGGAAGTGGCGGCCATTTTGATTTTTTTGGAATTTTTGAACTCGCCATCATTTGAAACTCCTAAATATAAAGTTTCGTTAAAATCTGAGAATGTTCACTTTTTACGGAAAATGGCGACCATTTTGAATTTTTCGACATTTCTGACCTCGCCTATCAACTCGCCATCCTTCATATTCCTTAAATATAAAGTTTCGTTAAAATCAGGGAATGTTCAATTTTTACGGGAAATCGCGGCCATTTTGAATTTTTTGAAATTTTTGAATTGGTCATCCTTCAAAACTCTTGAAAACAAAATTTCGTTAAAATTTAAAAAAAAAAAAAAATTTGGAAGTGGCGGCCATTTTGATTTTTTTGAACTTTTTGAACTTGCCATCCTTTGAAACATCTAAATATAAATTTTTGTCGAAATCGGAAAATTTTCATTTTTACAGGAAGTGGCGGCCATTTTGAATTTTTCGACATTTCTTACGCCGCGTATGAACTCGCCATCCTTCATATACCTTAAATATAAAGTTTCGTTAAAATCAGATAATGTTCACTTTTTACGGAAAATGGCGGCCATTTTGAATTTTTTTTACCTTTTTTGCGTCACGCCTTAACTCGCCATCCATAATACTGCGTAAAATTAATTTTGTTCAAATAAAAAAATGCCACTTTTTTTACGTAAAATGGCGGCCATCTTTGAAATGGCAGCCATCTTGGTTCCGAAAAGTTTCACCGCAACAGATCTCATGATGACGTATCAACATACCAAGTTTCAATTCGTTATATGAATCGGTTCACGAGTTATTTGTCGGACAAATATAAGTCGGAACTATAAGAATAATAACTAGCTATAATTTGTGTTGGGATGCCAACACACAAGTCGCCCAAAATCGCCTTGGATTCTTTTTCGTCCCTTTCAGTATAATAAAATATGTATAGAAATCAAATTTCATTGAAATCGGACAAAGTTCACATTTTTAAGGGGGCGGGTGTAGTAAAATGGCGGCCATTTTGAAACCGGAAGTCGGATTTCGTATCCGGTCGCAGATTTGAATTCAGCATACCCGCTTTACCCAGATGACCAATTTTCAGGACGATCCGATGAAAAAAAAATTTCCGCCCACTTTTTCGGACGGCCGCCATTTTGAAACGGCGGCCATCTTAAAAATTTCAAAACTTGATTACACGCCTTTGAGTGACCCACTATCCAATCCAACAAGTGTTATTCAATTTCCTTGAACCATTTTCTTGAATTAGGGAGGACAACTTTACGATAAAGAATCAGAAGAATAATAACTAGCTATAATTTGTGTTGGGATGCCAACACACAAGTCGCCCAAAATCGCCTTGGATACTATTTCTTCCCATTCAGTACAATAAAATATGTATGGAAATCAAATTTCATTGAAATCGGACAAAGTTCACATTTTTAAGGGGGGCGGGTGTAGTAAAATGGCCGCCATTTTGAAACCGTAAGTCAGATTTCAAATCCGGTCGCAGATTTGAATTCAGCATACCCGCTTTACCCATATGACCAATTTTCAAAACGATCCGATGAAAAAAAAATTTCCGCCCACTTTTTTCGATGGCCGCCATTTTGAAACGGCGGCCATCTTGAAAATTTCAAAACTTGATTGCACGCCTTTAGGTGACCCACTATCCAATCCAACAAGTGTTATTCAATTTCCTTGAACCGTTTTCTTGTATTAGGGAGGACAGCTTTACGATTAAGAATCAGAAGAATAATAATAATAATAATAATAAGAAACGATGCAAAAACAATAAGTCTCCCAAACTTTGTTTTGGGCGACTTAATAATAATTAAAATTTACGTTTCCCGAAACGTGGGATGTCCCCTCCCGTTCTCATATAATGTCTGTTCTCTTCAACAGATTTCCGAAAATGCGCCATGAGTCGCCATCACCCATATACCCTGTGTACCAAGTTTCGTTAAAATTGGACAATGTTTACATTTTTAGCGATTTTCGACGGCCATCTTGAAAATGGCAGCCATTACGGAAATTCCGACAATGCGTTGTGAGTCGCCATCACCCATATATCCTGTATACCAAGTTTCGTTGAAATCGGACAATGTTTACATTTTTAGCGATTTTCGGCGGCCATCTTGAAAATGGCGGCCATTACAGAAATTCCAACAATGTGCCGTGAGTCGCCATCACCCATATACCCTGTATACAAAATTTCATTGAAATCGGACAATGTTTACATTTTTCGCCATTTTCGGCGGCCATCTTGAAAATGGCGACCAATACGGAAATTCTGACAATGCGCCGTGAATCGCCATCACCCATATACCCTCTATACCAAGTTTCGTTGAAATCGGACAATGTTTACATTTTTCGCTCTTTTTCGGTCATTTTTCAAAATGGCCGCCACTCGCAAAATTTTTTTTGCCCAAAAAGTTTCCAATTATGTTTCTGAACATGTATACCAAGTTTCGTTGAATTTCATCTTGTGGTTTCCAAGAAAAATAAGGTAATAGTTTTTCGGTTTTTGGCGGCCATCTTGGAAATGGCGGCCATTTTGAAATTATAAATCGCAGAAAACACTGTAGGACCTTGGGACCTATCACCCCTCCAAGTTTCAAATCGATCGGTCCACCTTTGTCCGAGGAGATAGTCGGACAAGTTCGTGCATCAGGTTGACGGAAGAAAAAGAAAAAAGTATAATAATAACAAGCTATAATTTGTGTTGGGATGCCAACACACAAGTCGCCCAAAATCGCCTTGGATACTTTTTCTTCCCATTCAGTGCAATAGAATATGTATAGAAATAAAATTTCATTGAAATCGGACAAAGTTCACATTTCTAAGGGGGGCGGGTGTAGTAAAATGGCCGCCATTTTTAAACCGGAAGTCGAATTTCAAATCTGGTCGCAGATTTGAATTCAGCATACCCGTTTTACCCAGATGACCAATTTTCAAGACGATCCGATGAAAAAAAATTTTCCGCCCACTTTTTCCGACGGCCGCCATTTTGAAACGGCGGCCATCTTGAAAATTTCAAAACTTGATTACACGCCTTTGAGTGACCCACTATCCAATTCAACAAGTGTTATTCAATTTCCTTGAACCATTTTCTTGTATTAGGGAGGACAACTTTACGATAAAGAATCAGAAGAATAATAATAATAATAATAATAATAATAAGAAACGGTGCAAAAACAATAAGTCTCCCAAACTTTGTTTTGGGCGACTTAATAATAATAACTAGTGCTGATTGTGTTGGGATGCCAACACATAAGTCGCCCAAAATTGCCTTGGATAATATTCCATTCACTTCAGTGCATCAAAATAAGTCTAGAAATCAAATTTCGTTGAAATCGGACAAAGTTGACGTTTTTGGGGGGCGGGTGTGGTAAAACGGCCGCCATTTTAAAATGGCGGCGTTCGCGTCAAATTTTTTTTCGGCATTTTGCTCAGGAAGGATCACTCTACCAGTGTACCAATTTTCATTAAAATCCATCAACCCATCTCCGAGATCTGAGAGGGGCCCAAAAATCTTAAACGGCGGCCATTTTGAAAATGGCGGCCATCTTGAAAATTTCAAAAGTAGATTGCACATCTCTGAGTGACCCTCCACCCATCTCAGCAGGTTTTATCTTTATTGGTCAAAGCGTTTTCAAAAAATGTGGCGGACAAGTTCATGATTAAGGTAAGGAAAAGAATAATAATAAAAAAAATAATAATAAGAAACGGTGCAAAAACAATAAGTCTCCCAAACTTTGTTTTGGGCGACTTAATAATAAGAAAAATAAGAAACGGAGTAAAAACAATATGTCCCCGACGACACTTCGTGGTCGGGGACATAATAACTAGCTATAATTTGTGTTGGGATGCCAACACACAAGTCGCCCAAAATCACCTTGGATACTTTTTCTTCCCTTTCAGTACAATAAAATATGTATAGAAATCAAATTTCATTGAAATCGGACAAAGTTCACATTTTTAAGGGGGGCGGGTGTAGTAAAATAGCCGCCATTTTGAAACCGGAAGTCGGATTTCAAATCCGGTCGCAGATTTGAATTCAGCATACCCGCTTCACCCAGATGTCCAATTTTCAAGACGATCCGATGAAAAAAAAATGTCCGCCCACTTTTTCGGACGGCCGCCATTTTGAAACGGCGGCCATCTTGAAAATTTCAAAACTTGATTACACGCCTTTGAGTGACCCACTATCCAATCCAACAAGTGTTATTCAATTTCCTTGAACCATTTTCTTGAATTAGGGAGGACAACTTTACGATAAAGAATCAGAAGAATAATAACTAGGTATAATTGTGTTGGGATGCCAACACACAAGTCGCCCAAAATCCCCTTGGATAGAGTTCCAATCAAATCAGTGCATCAAAATAAGTCTAGAAATCAAATTTCGTTGAAATCGGACAAAGTTGACGTTTTTAGGGGGGCGGGTGTAGTAAAATGGCCGCCATTTTGAAACCGTAAGTCGGATTCCAAATCCGGTCGCAGATTTGAGCTCAGCATACCCGCTTTACCCAGATGACCAATTTTCAAGACGATCCGATGAAAAAAAAATTTCCGCCCACTTTTTCCGATGGCCGCCATTTTGAAACGGTGGCCATCTTGAAAATTTTAAAAGTGCATTACACAACTTTGAGTGACCCACTATCTAATCCAAAAAGTGTTATTCAATTTCCTCGAACCATTTTCTTGTATTAGGGAGGACAGCTTCATGATTAAGAATCAGAAGAATAACTAGCTATAATTTGTGTTGGGATGCCAACACACAAGTCGCCCAAAATCGCCTTGGATACTTTTTCTTCCCATTCAGTACAATAAAATATGTATAGAAATCAAATTTCATTGAAATCGGACAAAGTTCACATTTTTAAGGGGGGCGGGTGTAGTAAAATGGCCGCCATTTTGAAACCGTAAGTCGGATTTCAAATCCGGTCGCAGATTTGAACTCAGCATACCCGCTTTACCCAGATGACCAATTTTCAAAACGATCCGATTAAAAAAAATTTTCCGCCCACTTTTTCCGATGGCCGCCATTTTGAAACGGCGGCCATCTTGAAATTTTCAAAACTTGATTGCACGCCTTTAGGTAACCCACTATCCAATCCAACAAGTGTTTTTCAATTTCCTTGAACCGTTTTCTTGTATTAGGGAGGACAGCTTCACGATTAAGAATCAGAAGAATAATAATAATAATAATAATAAGAAACGGTGCAAAAACAATAAGTCCCCAAAACTATGTTTTGGGCGACTTAATAATAATAATAATAAGAAACGGTGCAAAAACAATAAGTCCCCAAAACTATGTTTTGGGCGACTTAATAATAATAACTAGCTATAATTTGTGTTGGGATGCCAACACACAAGTCGCCCAAAATCGCCTTGGATACTTTTTCTTCCCATTCAGTGCAATAAAATATGTATAGAAATAAAATTTCATTGAAATCGGACAAAGTTCACATTTCTAAGGGGGGCGGGTGTAGTAAAATGGCCGCCATTTTAAAACCGGAAGTCGGATTTCAAATCTGGCCTCAGATTTGAATTCAGCATACCCGTTTTACCCAGATGACCAATTTTCAAGACGATCCGATGAAAAAAAAATTTCCGCCCACTTTTTCCGACGGCCGCCATTTTGAAACGGCGGCCATCTTGAAAATTTCAAAACTTGATTACACGCCTTTGAGTGACCCATTATCCAATCCAACAAGTGTTATTCAATTTCCTTGAACCATTTTCTTGTATTAGGGAGGACAACTTTACGATAAAGAATCAGAAGAATAATAATAATAATAATAATAACTAGTTCTAATTGTGATCGCAAGCGAGTCACAAAAATGTCCCCTCACGTACCCCTCTTTGTCAATGTCTCTTGGCATTTGAGATAACTTAATTTATCCAATTTTCATCAAAATAGGAGTAAGTTTAATTTTGGTGGGAAACGGCGGCCATTTTTAAAATGGCCGACAATAAAAATATTTCGATGTCAAAAATCAACTCACCATACATATATTACCTTATATACCAATTTTCGTTAAAATCTGAGTAAATTAAATTTTGGCGGGAAACGGCGGCCATTTTGAAAATGGCCGACGATAAAAAAATTTTGATGTCAAAAATCAACTTGCCATACCACTATTACCTTATATACCAATTTTCATTAAAATCGGAGTAATTTAAATTTTGGCGGGAAATGGCGGCCATTTTGAAAATGGCGGCCCCAAAAAAAAATTCAATTCCAAAATTGAACTCGGCATACCACTATTACCTTGTAAACCAATTTTCATCAAAATCAGAATAACTTTAATTTTGGCGGGAAACGGCGGCCATTTTGAAAATGGCCGACGATAAAAAAATTTTGATGTCAAAAATTAACTCGCCATACCACTATTACCTTATATACCAATTTTCATCAAAATCGGAGTAATTTTAATTTTGGCGGGAAAATGGCAGCCATTTTAGCCGCCATTTTGAAAATGGCCGTCAAAAAAAAATTTCGACTCCAAAAATGAACTCGGCATACCACTATTACCTTGTAAACCAATTTTCATTAAGAAATAAAAAAGTTGAGATTTTTTTTTTCATTACTATTACAAAATATATTGAACAAAGAAAGATAACTCAATCTTACAAAAAAAATAATTTTCGATTTTTGCAAAATTTTGAAAACGGTAAGTCCGATTTTCAAAATTTTTTTTTTAAATGAAAGGTATTGTATATCCGCACTTAACCTATAAGGGAATTTTTCCTACCCCTGCCGGATCAGAAATGCCAGGAAAAATTCAGCTTCGGTTTCGAGGAGCCATTTTGATGCCCTTTTTTTACCTATATGGGGTCGTTCGATTTCGGCGAAAAATACAAAAAGCACAATTTCCCATTCCATACTCTTGATTTATGAATTTTCAGCTTCCTACCTTAAAAGATGTCGAAAAAATGAGGTGGACAAGTTCACGATCCAGAATACCGAGAAAAATAATAATAATAACTAGATGTAAATGCCATTTCAAGAAATAGCAGATGTCACTCCACTTTGTGTGTAAAGTTTATTAAGTTCATGTTAAAAGCTCATTGAATTATCATATGTCATCATGACATTTACCTTTGTTCAAGCAAAATTTTTCACAATCATCCAAATGATAGATATATAACTAGAAATTACTCAATGAAAGGTCTATAAATAGAAATTACTGCAGCAGAATGACACATGTTGACAGAAAATCAATACAAACTTGTCATGTTAATAGTTTTATAAGCTCTTCAATGAATTACAGAATGTCATCATGACCTTTACCTTTGTCCTAACAAAATTGTCCATGAGTCATCCTAATGATGTTTATAAATTGCGATATGTCACCATGACCTTTATCTTTGTCCTATCAAAATTTTCCATGAGTCATCATAATGATATGTTTATAAATAGAAATGATGCTAGCAGGTCAGGAATCTTGACAGAAAATCAATACAAACTTGGCAAGATGCCAGTCAATGTTAAACCTATGGGGAAAACAGAAAATCTTTAACTGGCATTAATTTTAAAATGCCTGCTTCAATCAACTAAAAAAAAAATTTGATAAAAATTTAAATTATAGTCTAAGCATACTTTAAATTTTGAAACATTTAATCAAGTGGTTTTCTCAAAAAGCTTTGGACAAAACTCATTTACCTGTAGCAGACGACGCATGTTAACTGAGAAAATCAATACCAACTTGGCTTTCTGCCAGCCAATGTTAAACCTATGGGAATTTTTAAATTTTAAAATCGCTTTAATTTAAAAATGGCAGCTTTAATTGAAAAATAAATTAATTTTGGTACAACTTCATATTCAAGTCTAAGTACATTTCAAGTTTCAAGTCTTTTGATCCAGTAGTTTTCTCAAAATCGTTCGGACAAAATTCATTGGAATAATAATAAGAAGAAACGTAGAATAACAACATGTCACATCCACTATGTGGAGTGACATAATAATAATAATAATAATAATAATAATAATAATAATAATAATAATAATAATAATAATAAGAAACCGAGCAAAAACAATATGTCCCCGACACTTCGTGTTCGGGGACATAATAATAATAAGAAACGGTGCAAAAACAATAAGTCTCCCAAACTTTGTTTTGGGCGACTTAATAAGAAACGGTGCAAAAACAATAAGTCTCCCAAACTTTGTTTTGGGCGACTTAATAATAATAAGAAACGGTGCAAAAACAATAAGTCTCCCAAACTTTGTTTTGGGCGACTTAATAATGAAAAAAAATAAACGCGACAATAACAATATGTCTACCGAATAACTGCGTTTCGGTCGACATAATAATAAGAAACGGTGCAAAAACAATAAGTCCCCAAACGTTGTTTGGGGGACTTAATAAGAAACGGTGCAAAAACAATAAGTCCCCAAACGTTGTTTGGGGGACTTAATAATAATAATAATAAGAAGAAAAATAAGAAACGGAGTAAAAACAATATGTCCCCGACGACACTTCGTGGTCGGGGACATAATTATTGTCAATTTTAACGAATGATGAAAATTACTCCTTTTCGGAATGGTAAGTCGGCTTCAAATCAGAAGAGAGATTTGTAAAGCTGTTGATTATGAAAGAGAATGCTTCAGATTTTTTTCTCTCTTCTTCTTTTGTCTGTTTTTAGCAACAGCGGTCATGTTGCTAGGTTAACGAGTATGTATTTCCCAAACAACATCAAGACTGGTGTGTTGCAACAAGGCGGAACTGCACACTCTTCACGACACCAAAAAGTGAAAAAGTGCTTCACGAGCATCTGAGTTCACTTTTGTAACAACTTGAGTTCGCTTAGCTGGTTGCTGTTCGGTTGTTTTGTGTTGTCTGTTTCTTGGTGTTGTTCTCGTTTGTGTTGACTGTTTTTTTTTCTTTGCTCTTCTGGACTTTTGGCATTAAAAAGCACCATTGAAACTTTTCTCCTTTGATAGACAGTTCCCTAGAGATCATGTATACAAAGTTAAAAAAGTTTAAGAGGTCTTTGAAGACAAGATAACGCACGACATAAAAGACGAAGGACGCAAAGTGATTGTTTTCTTATATTCTTATATTTTCTGATGATGTTAGTTATTATTTGGTTCCCCGGTTCGGTATTTCATGTTTCATTGTTCTATGCTCTACATATTCAAATAATGTTTGGCCTTTCCGATATTTTTTTTCGAGCGCTTCTGATAAGTCTTGAATAGACGAAACGCGCGTCAGGCGGCGTAGCAAAATTTATTTTCTGAAACTTAAATGTCATTTTAATTTCTTAAAAAAGCTGTATGATGATAAAGACGAATACATTTTCTAATGTTTAAAAAGCGTACTTGAACCCACCAACAGGTTGCCACTAATGTCTATGCCCCATCTACGAAAGAAGGGGGCATTTGGTGTTCGGTTACGTTCGTCTGTCAGTCTGTTCGTCTGACCCAAATGTTGGATGGGGCATTGCGTCTTTTGGAAATATTCTTGTTCATTTTGGAAAGTTTGAAAAAAAGACGAAGAAAAACTGCAGAAGTTTGCAACTTAACTTTCGTATAACCTCCATCCTGAATGCCTTTGAAAGACCCAAACTTCAAGTGTTAGGCCGGCTACCAAGACCACATTTCAAAAAGTTTAATCGTCATGAATAACATACAGCTATATCATACCTCTTTCGATTTCTTATTGGTTCTTCTTCAAAATAAGATTGGTCGTCAAAGCCAAAATTGGTGCAAATTTTCATAAAACAAGGTCAAAGGTCAACATTTGTTTTTTGAATTTTTTGTTTTAAGACCATTTTCTTGCGATTGAAGAGATATTTGAGGTACCCAAATCGACTAAACAAATTAGACTTGATATTTGACTATATTTGTACCGATTTTCATGCCTATTCAAAGTAAACGATAAAATTTCTCGATTATACATGTATATACTTTTGAAAAGGGGGAGGGTATTTGTGTCATTTTGACACCTAAAAGTTTTTATTAGAAAATTCCATGAGCTTTTAAATGTTAATTTTGATAAAATGTGCAAGAAGTATCATATCTTTTTGAATATTTAAAAGGAAATCAGCATTAACTAAACATAAGGCGTAAAATTTGGACAAAATGACATGTACCCCAAACAAATTTGTGAATTTCAAAAAATCTGTTTTTACAAAAGTTCAGAAATATTGCAAATTTACTAAAAAACTTTTGCATAATTTTAAACTAGAAGTAGACATTTTTCAAATACATCATTTAACATGAAATTATCGGATTTGTTAATCACTTACATAGAGGTTTATTAAGAAAAAAGGGGAAGGGCCATCAGATATATATGATCATAAGTCTATCAAAAAGTATATTACGCTGGTGGTATAAATAAGTGAAAGTAAAATACCTTTGTTTAAAATATAATATATGAAAAATGATTTACATTGATTTTTAACAATTACAGTCATGACAGTGTTAAAATTACAATCACTAACGCATTTGTACACGCAATGCAGAGAATACACACATTTGGCTTTTTCGTTTTTGTCGCGCGAAAGCATTTTTTTTTAGACTTTCCTTAGCCACCAATCTTTTTCCAAATCTTATTTTTGTTCTTTTGCCATTTATGTTCTAGATCCAGAAAGGGGCAGTTGTTTAAAATTCTGAAGCAGATTTTAAAATATACACATAACACATTTTCATAGGCGTAGACAGTGACCATTATTTCACATCTACGTCACATGTATTAAACATTTCTTGAATTAGCCAGTTAAATGCGTTTTACAAGTTTTTCAATTTCTCAAAGACTTAACAGAAATGATAGATAAGCTAGTGTGGTATTAGGGAGCAACCATTTGATTTTATCCACAAAAAGTTCACATTTTCCGAAAATAAACAGGCAAGATGGAGAAAAATCCATGGACCCCATAAACATCTAATGGTTGCTCCCTTAGTTAATAGCAGCGTCAGTAAAAATTAAGTATCATACAAGTAAAAATAAATGAGACAACAAACTTTACTATACTTATCATTTTGTGCTGAAAGTGCTTTTTTAATTATTTGACTATAGTTGCAGAATTTTACAAAAAGAAATTTTTGAAGGAAAACGGAAACTTTTATCATATGTAAAAGCTCGACTTCAGTCATAAAAAATGTACTGCTTTTTGGTTTTCAAAAGTACACTTTGACCTCTGCAAAGGCCCCTGGAAGAATATGTAGACAATGAAAACATTTGCCTGCTTTTATGCATGTCTTTTTTCTTTGACATTAAGGAAAATTTGTACAAATTTTCAAGATTGATTTTAAATTGAAAAAGTTTCAAGTACCTTGTACATTTATATTCGACTGCCCAGGAAGACACTGCTCCTATGATGCTTAATTTTGAATCCTGTATTTGTACTGGAATACTCAACTATAAGAAACTTTTTTTCACCATTACACTTCTTTTCTGTAATGACCTGGTTTAACCTACCTACTGCAATACCTGTACCTAGTAAAGACTACTGTGAACTGATAATTCTAGTTACGATTTCTGCGTTTCAGACTCTGAAACGCAAAGAGACTTACTATATTTGCAAATATTAGCTTTAAATTGGAACATATGTGCCATGACTAAAGAAAAGAGACGCATTAAAAAAATTGTGACAGTTAATTTGTCTTGCATAATATCTAGGATTGGTGCAGACTATTGCAAACATTCGACCTGATTATTTAAACAAGAGGCTCCCAGGAGCCTGAATCGCTCACCTGAACTACACAGATACATATATTTTGTAGATATTGTTGTGCTTAACCATATGCGATTTAAATTTCTGAAATATCTTGTGTAGTTTTCAAGATATTGGGCTTAATAAGTGCAAAATTTGGCAAAAATTTCAAAAAGGGCAATAACTCCCACATCAGCAGTCAGATCTTTTCCAAAATTTCAGCACAGGTAGATCTTAATATGCTGATCTTTTTTGATTCTTGCACATTTTTGATATCTGAAACCATTTTTGAGTTATTAGCAAAAAAATGCAATTTACCCCTATGTTCTATTTTTAGTCATGGCAGCCATGTTTTTAGACGAATCAAAAATATAAACGATAGAGTTATAGCATATAAGCTATTAAACATGTGTGCCAAGTTAAAATGCAGTTGGTCTTACGGTGTCAGACAAGTTAATCTTTGAAATTCAGGGAAAAAGTAATGAAAAATGGTAAATTTTGTTGTTTAAAAGACATTAACTCCTAAAAGAAATGGTCCTACAGCTGTGACCTAAATACATGAAGTGAAGATCTTGATGTGCTTAATCATATGCAATTTTAATTTTTGAAATATCTTGTATAGTTTTCAAGATATATGGCTAAATAAGTGAAAAATTTTGAAAAAATCCAGAAAAAGGGCAATGACTCCTACATCAATTGGTGGATTTTCTTGAAACTATCAAAGCAGGAAGATCTTGAGATGCTGTTCACTTTTGTCTCCCATCAGAATTTTGATATCTGTAACCGTTTTTGAGTTATTAGCAAAAAACTGTAATTTACACCTATGTTTTATTTTTAGCCATGGCGGCCATAGTTTCTGACGAATCAAAAATCTGAACGACACACTTGTAGCATTTAAGCTATTAAACAACTGTGCCAAGTTTGGTTGAAGTTGGATGTATGGTGTCAGACAAGTTAATCTTTGAAATTCAGAGGAAAAGTAATGAAAAATGGTAAATTTTGACGCTTTAAGGGCCATAACTCCTAAAAGAAATGGTTCTACAGCTTTGACCTAATTACATGAAATGTAGATCTTGATGTGCTTAATCAAATGCAATTTGAATTTTCAAATATCTTGTATAGTTTTCAAGATATAGGGCTAAATAAGTGCAAAATGTTGAAAAAATCCAGAAAAAGGGCAATTACTCCTACATCTGTTGTTGGATCGTCTTGAAAATTTCGGGGCAGGTAGATCTTGAGGTGCTGATCACTGTTACCCTATGCCAGAATTTTGATATCTGTGACCGTTTTTGAGTTATTTGCAAAAAACTGTTTTTGACCCCCCCTGTTCTATTTTTAGTAACAGCGGCCATGTTTTTTGACGTATCAAAAATCCCAACGCAAACTTTTTGCACAATACCCTAAGGAACAACCATATCGAGTTTGGCTGCATTTGGCCAATCAGTTTCAGAGAAGATGTTTGAAAAAAGCTAACGGACGACGGACGACAAGTGATGGCAATAGCTCACATGACCCTTCGGGTCAGGTGAGCTAAAAACGAAACACTGACAACACGAACAAAATCACATGAATCTGTGGGTAACGACACATTTTTCTAAGAAGCAGAGGTACCAATGGGGTATCCGAATGCCAAAAGTGCGAAAGGGCAGAGACAAAACCAGTAAACACCAACAAGAAAGGGACAAAAACAGACAACATGTAAAACATCGAAACACAAAATAACTGAATATCAATCAACAACGCGAACCCCAGTCGAAACAAGAGTAAACTCAGGTGCTCCGGAAGAGTAAGCAGTTTCTGCTTGCTATAGCACACCCGTTGCGTTGCCAACAGTCAATTCAGCGTGTCAAATCCGGTAAAGGAAGACAAAACAAAACTCTATGACAAACCAACATCTGCACTCATCGGAGAGATCGAAATCCCATATTTGTCTTTAAGTGAATGATGTCTTCCGTAAAATTTCTTGAGTGAAGACAGCAACCGAGGAGCAACATAACCCTGTGTGAGCAATTTTTGTGTCATACGTGTCGCTCTGCTAAGGAAATCGATGTAAGTCCAACACGCTCTGGAGAGAGTAACGAATCAATTGAGATACGTTAACTCCATAAGCTGGAGCGGACGGAATGTTGCTACACAAGAAGGGGAAGTTGACGATTGGAAAGTTGAAGTCATCACGTTTGTCATAGAGCCTTGTTGAGAGTCAATTTCGAGATGTAGATCTAAATATGAAGCAGATGCTAATTAGGAAATCGATGAAAATCCCGCACGCTCTGGAGTAACGAATCAATTGAGATACGTTATATGATTTTTATTGCGGAATCCAAAATTGATGCCAGCTTCAAAGACAGTGAGTTTCATATAGATAATTATCACTTATGGCGTGCATACAGAAATGCAAACGGTGGTGGTATTTTGGTTTATATTCGATCAGACCTGGCATGCGATAGAAAACATCAGCTTGAGTGCATGAAAATTGAGTCTATCTTCGTAGAAATAAACTTTAAAGACAGAAAATGGTTAATATGTGGCCTGTTTAAACCCCCCTCCCTGTCTGATGATGAATTCACTGAAGATTTCACAAAAACATTCGACAAGGTATCAGAAAAATATGACAATGTTATGATTCTCGGTGATCTGTCTAGATAATGATAAATGTGTACCTTTCAGTACAATATTAGATGTTTTTGACTATACCAATCTTATCAATACAGCTACTTGTTTTACAAAAAATGCTGAACCATCACTATTAGATGTAGTTATAACAAATAGACCAAACTTATGTCAAAATATTAAAAATTTTAATTGTGGTCTAAGTGACTGTCACAACATTGTAGCTTTTCAACTGAAAGGGTTTATACCAAAACTAAATAGGGACTATATCCAATATAGAAGTTATAGACTCTAGATATAGACAAGTTTACAAATGATCTATAAGATCTATTGATTTTGAAGATCTAACATCAGTAGAAGATATATATCAAGCATATTCTAACTTTAATAAAGCTTATTCTGATGTTATTGATAAACACATCCCACTGAAAAAAAGAAAGCCAGTTGTCGATCCAGCACCATACATGAACAAAGAGCTACGACAAGCAATTTACAAAAAAAGAATGTACCATAATAGATTTATTAATTGTAAATCAGACAAAAATTGGGAATTGTACAGAAAACAGAGAAACCTGGTATTTAAATTGAAACGAGGCTCAATAAAAACTTATTTTTATGAAATAACAGCAGGAGGTCCAAAATTGACATCATTTTGGCCAACAATAAAACCTTTTTTATCAAGCAAAATGAAACGTGCAAACAATACTATTGTTCTATGTGAAAACAACAATATCATAAATGACAAGCAAGAGGTTTCAAAATTTTTTAATGATTTTTTCATTAATGTTGCTAAGGATATTGGTGATAAATCTGTAATTATAGATGAAGAACATCCCAGTGTTAAGAAAATTATAGAAAATAATAATAGTACAAATGAATTAAATTTTGAACATGTATCAGAAGATTTTATAGCCAAGCAAATTAACAAATTAAATATAAAAAAGGTTACAGGGTATGATGGCATTTCCCCAAAGATCTTACAAATGACACAGCAGGAAATAACTCCCCCCATTACGATTTTGGTAAACAAGTCTATTGACTCTTCTATATTTCCTGCAGATCTAAAAGCGGCGCAAGTATCTCCCCTTTATAAAAAGAATAATGCTCTAGAAAAAGGAAATTACAGACCTGTAAGTGTCTTACCGTGCATTTCAAAGATCTTTGAGCGTGCCATTCATGATCAACTAATGGTTTTTATGGAGGGCCACTTTCACCCAATGCTTTCAGCCTTTAGACCTGGTTTCGGCTGTCAAACTGCCTTGCTAAAAATTATCGAGGACTGGAAACATGCTTTGGATAATAACAAACACATCGCAGCAATATTAATGGATCTCTCTAAGGCCTTTGACTGTTTACCACACAACCTACTTTTACTTAAACTCAAAGCTTATGGTTTATCTAAAACTTCATTAAATTTACTTGGAAATTACCTATGTGATAGAAAGCAACGGGTGAAAGTGGGGGGCACCTTTAGCGAATGGAGCTTATTAAAGGTGCTCCTCAGGGCTCTATTTTAGGACCTGTCTTATTCAATATATTTGTGAATGATATATTTTTGTTTGTAAATGACAGTACAATTTATAATTATGCTGACGACAATAAAGTGTCTTATTGCCATGAAAACATTGATGTTGTAACCCAAACTCTTGAAAATGATAGTCTGGAACTTATTAACTGGTTTTCACTCAATCTTATGAAAGCTAACCCTGATAAATTCCAGGCGATAGCTTTAGGAAAAAAAAACAAAAAGTCAAAATTTATCTTTTAATCTGAGTGGAAACATTATAAAATGTGAGGAAAATGTCAAACTTTTGGGTGTAAATATTGACTCTGATTTAAATTTTGATACTCATATTGCTGACATGTGTAGAAAGGCTTCCAGGCAATTAAATATTTTAAAGAGATTTGGTAAATATATTAACAAATTGGGAAGACTTACAGCTTACTATTCATTTATACTGTGTAATTTTAATTACTGCCCTGTTACTTGGCATTATTGTTCAGAAAAAAACTCACGTAAAATGGAAAAAAAAAATCAAGAACGTGCCTTACGTTTTATATATGAGGACTATGAATCATCTTATGAACATTTACTCGAAAAATCCAAACTACCATCACTAAAGGTTAGACGCATTCGAACTATTGCAATTGAAACATTTAAAATTATTCATAAAAAAAAGTCCACAATATTTACATGATCTTATTGACATAAAAATACAATCCTATAATTTCAGGTCAAAAAACACAACAGATAGTCAGATATACCACGAGTCAGAACTACAAAGTATGGTAAAAAATCTTTTAGATTTAATGCTGCGCAAATCTGGAATGAGTTGCCCAATCATTGTAGACAGGAGTCCAACTTTGAACAATTCAAAAGAATTGTTCAGACTTGGGATCCAGATGGTGGCTCATGCCAGTGCAGCGCATGCATATGATTCTCTTTTTTTTTTAGTTTTTTAGTTATACAGCTTTTGCCATTTTTTAGTTTATCCTTTTGACTGTCTTAACTATTTATGTCATGAACACTATTTCTTAGCTTAATTTGCATTTTTATCTTATGCTTATGCTTTCTAACTTATATTTAGCATGCGTATTGTCTTATGCTTATGCTTTCTAGCTTATATTTAGCATGTGTATTGTCTTATTGTCTTGTCTTATGTTTGAATGTGTTGTTTTATACTATGTATATATGTCATGTATGCGTGTCTTATTGTATTTATATATATGTCGGTGTTAAAAGCTCGCTAGAGCTTGTGTTTTCTTGTTCTGTAATGTACCGACTCTAAATAAAACTTTGATTGATTGATTTTAATTAATGACGTCTATTCTATCACTAGAGGTCGCGTCCATCAAAACAAAATGACAGAAGCGCGGGAACATGTCATTCTAATTTTCACGAAACAAGACCCCCAATAAAAGCGGTGCATTGTCAACCAAACAAATAACATGAATACTTCAGCGGACAAACTTAATTCCCAGAAGCCATTATATTTACTTGACGTCGAAAACCATTGTGCTTGCATGGAAATAGTCCAACCGAAAATTTGAGTAGTTCAACCGTCAATAAAATTATAATTCAACATTTATCTATGTAATAAATAGTATAACTAACTCAAGATTCCAAATATGGGAAATATTGTGACCAATTAACCTTAACAATTCACTCGTGCGCTAAGCGCACTCGTTAATTATTGGGTTGTTCGACCACTGGTTGAATATTTCCTTACATTCGGAATCATTCGTTAGTTATACTATAATTCTCTAACAGTTGTGCAACACTATCTAGTTCTCGTGCGATGAGACTTTATTTATTGCGTATTACACTCCGCACGATGCGATATTTCTAGAAAAATTTCATTGGCTAATGGTGTGTGATCCATAGTTGTTTTTTTTTTATTTAAAATTAACTCAATGGTTTGATCGGTTCACTTTTTTTTTAATACAGTTTTGATTCGTCGTTATTTTTGGTTCTCAACGTTGATTAGTTAACATCTACGTCACAGATAGTGTGACTTTCCAAATTTGCGTATACATATTCATACGTCATAGAAGGCGTGACGTTCAAAATTTCCATATATTCATACGTCATTCATTGTATCATGGCATGATAAATTGTCCGAGAGCTTTCAAATGAAATAATTTAATTGAACATGCAGTTAGAGAAAAAGGTTTCACAACTATGAGCGATGATGATACCGAATTTCATTACATCCGTTAGATATTTGTCAAAAAGAAACTCTCAAATGCTCGTTTCTTTTATGGCAAATATCTAACTCGATGTGATAAAAATCGGTATCACATCGCCTATAGTTGTGAAATCTGTAATAATCATATACTTATAGTAAATATAGGAGTTTTTTCACTTTCCGATAAATCCGTTTTCCATAATATTTATTCGAGGTTTCATGTTCCGTGTCTGATAAAGCTTTGGTGTGGTCTTCCGAGGCTGAAAAAGCTTTATCACGCTCGCATCCAGTAATTCATCACGCCCCTTTTCGTCACTAATCGAAAGCCTTACGTCATTCGTGAAATTACGAAATAACACTGTTTTAAAGGCGTCATTATAAAAGACAGCGTTTAAGATTTTGTCGGAGTCAATAATGAATCATGCAACAAGATGAGCCATTATAACGTAAGTGCTGATAAACGGTACGATATGTAATAATAAAATGATAAAAACCTAATTTGAGTAAAATAATTAAATAAATCAAAAAGTTTTACCAAAAACAAACAATAACTAACAAATATGACTTGTGTAATAATTTGTCACTTTTGCTTTTTACTTGCAATTTCAGTGTTATATATTATCAATTCTTATTAAGCCATACCTATTTTTTTTTTTAAAATGGTAAATCAAACAAAATAAATGACAAGAATCGAATTTTCTCCAATTTGAATAAGATACAAATGAAAATCGTATGCACAATAAGGTAACATAATAGGTTTTGCCGTTTGGCTTTACTAAAGAAAATGGTTCAACATTAAGCGGTTCTATGCAATGAAGGCAGGGCATCAATCAAAGGACTAAACTACAGTCTCATTCAAGGGTTTTCGCCAAAGTTCAATTTCTTTCTGTACCATATTATACAGGGTGTCATTTCCATCACATATAATATGAAACACCATGAACTGCTTGGATCTTTTTCTTCTGTCTATGAAGCTCTTCATTGACAACATCATATTTGAAACACATAGTTTCAAAAACCATTGCTCAGAACAATCATACAAATCTAAAACATAAAAGCAATAGGGTTAATTCAAATGAAATTGCAAGAAATAGACATCATGCGTTCTTTGTTTTTACTGGGTATACAAATAAAAGATCAGTCCAAAAGCGATAAAACGATAATTTATCGGTCTTTTATATAAATTTTGGTACCTGTTTGTTATAATGAGTTGTACAAGAAAATAGACAGCACCAAATCAAAATAAGTAGTAATGTCTTTCAACTGAAAGGATAAGTTATATTATTTGTTTGTGTATGTTTTTATCGTGAAATTTAAAACATTTGAATTTTTTAACCATTATATATAGTCCGTTTGAGTTTTATAAATCAACGAAAAATGGCTTGTAAATTTACGTCTTGCAAAATACTTTAACTATTTTAGTATGTCATGACTTTTCAATGGCATACGAACTCAGGCAAAAAAAATCAAAATTTTTGCATGATTAATAAAAATGTTTTCCATAGACCTTAATAGTAAAATTGGACCAAAAATTCATAGAAATCCATAGGAGTACAACCTAGTGACCAGGAACAGCATTTGCTCCCTATACCTTTAAAAATCCTTTGTGGAGCTTATTGGTCATCTGATCTCCTATTGTTAATCCTTTCAATTATGTTCAGGTGGGCACAACACCTGGCTGTTCCGTCAGATAAACACACCATTTTAGGTATTATTAAAATTGGTGAAATATTAAGCATTAGACCATATGGAAAACTTTTTTGTTTTTGAAGATAACATCTTGGTTTTTATTATCAGAGTTCGTATACTAATAAAAAAATTATTTGTGTTTAAAAAATAAATTTTATTTGAGAGACAAAAAAAATTAAAAGAATTTTCGTTGATTTCTAAAACTCAAATGGACTATAATTAATCTTTAATATTGATTACCTGGGCCAATAACTGGCATGGCTAAATGTTTAATGCCACATTTTGCAGCTGATTTCAGCATCTCGTGACAACAATTGCTCAAAGTTTTGAAAAATGTTATTTGTTCAGAAGAATCCTTTCGTTTTCCGTTTTCAGTTAAAGGAGGCAAAACAACACAAAAAGCATAATGGAATTTGAGATCTCCTCCAAACATTTCATGCACCAAGGATTTCGACTTATAATGTGCTTTCTTTGCGTTTCTGTAATTTGATTTAAAGTCCCCACCACCTCTTTCGTGACATTTTTTCGAACTTTTGCTTTTTCCAGAAAATGCATCATCTTCAGTCAAAACACTACCAGTTTCTTCATTCTTGCAAGAATCTAAACCAACCGTTGCTTTAATTCTATCCAAATGTCCATGCTCAACGGACTTCATTAAGCCCCCGTCACATACCACTACACATGCATTTTTGTCCATTGAAATGTATTCATTATTTCGACGAGCAAAACCGATCCCTCTTATATTAGGCCTTAACATTTCTTTAAATTTTGCGGGAATGTCCTTTGCCTTTGAAAATAAACTGACATCATTTTCCGGGACAGCGCTCAAAAATGCCCATTGCATTTTTTGGACTATATCATCTTTGATATCAACAAAATGAATTTCCTTCAATCCCTGTTTTTTTCCAGACTTTTTGCTATACTTTAGCACTCCAGATGGATATGCTGAATATATAGATTCTGTAGGTGCATTTCCGTGACCTGCAAAAGTATCATTTATAAATAGCTAATTGAAACAATATAAACACATGAATATTTGTAACAATCGGCAATTGATACTAAGCCACAAATGATTAAGAACAAATGATTGCGAATCACTATTAACTTGTAAATAACCGAGCTAATCCTGGGGTGTTGTTCAATTCATTTTGATTCTTCATCTGTCTCGTTTGCATTTTCCTGTTTCATTTTATTTATAAACTTGATGTCCTTTTTTAACAAAACACAAGAGGCTCCAAGGAGCCTGAATCGCTCACCTGATCTCTTATGCTAAAGCCTCTTACCTAGCGTGCAACATGGTCTACATGGACTTGATTAGTAACACTAAAGAAACAAGTTAGGATAGAAAACACTCTTAAAATCAAGAATACAAAGTTACAAAGCTCTGGAAAAAAACTCCAACAAGTTAAAATTGTTTGAGAACAGTTAAAGGGGAATAACTCTTAGAAGGTTGATCTGACAATTTTGACCCTGAAATCATTTTTGTAGATCTCAATGAGCTAAACAATTTTGCAATGCAAACTTTTCCTCCAGCTCTTATTGTTTTTAAGATAAAGTTCAAAAACTGAATATTGTCAGTTCTTCAAATTAAGGGAAAATAGCTCCAATAAGGAGTCATCCCACAACTTAAACTTTTATAGAGCTGTTGATGCTGAAGAGGGAAGGTTGCTTTGGATTTTCTCTATCTCTTATACTTTTCATTCTATGCCAAAACTATGGTTTGACCTTTCTGTTCTATTTTAAGCTACATCTTGGTTGGTCAGCATGCATAAATTTCACAAACTGGGTACAGGACATCCTAAAGATCAAGTGTACAAAGTTTGAAAGCAATTCCTTCAGTGGTTTCAGAGAAGAATTTTTTTTTAAAATCAGTTAAAATTGGTAGAAAAAACAGTTAAAGGGGGATAACTCTTAAACAGTTGATCTGACAATTTTGACCCTGAATCAATATTGTAGCTCTCAATAAGTTAAACAATTTTGCAATGCTAACTTTTCCTCTAGCACTTACGGTTTTCATTTTTAGTTTGAGAAAAGAAAACTTCCTCGTTCTGTTTGCAGGTGCGCTCCTTGTCCAAACCATGCAAGAGCTTGTATTTCTTGCTGTTATTAAAGAAATAAGGGGACAACCATTTGATTCTGAAAAGGGGGGGGGTCTGCAATTTTGGTCGAATCCCGCCGTTTTGTGCCGCCGAGATTATTTATTTTTAATATACCATACTAGTAAAGAATCTTAGGACAGATTTTTTCCCTTGGAAGTAGAGGCCAGATTATTTATCTTTATTTTTTTTTGCAGGTAAGATTATTTATTTACAAGAACTGCCACTCAGCTCAGAATCAAATAATTATGTCATCCCCTAAAATATATCTGCGGGAGCTTATCAGGTTCAACCTGCATCATATTAACGACTTTGGTAAAAGAAGGTGCTTCAAATGCAATGAAAAACAAGCAAAACAAGGTAAGAATGCACCGATGTACAAACCAAAAACTTTATGTGTATACATTGTATCATATTCTTAGACTCTGAGGAAGAAGTAAAAATTTAATGTGTTCCCTCAAAACAAATCTAAACGAATCATTTAAATAAGCAAAGGGGCATTCGAATTTTAAAGTAAATAATGTAGTGTTACCAATGACAGTTTAATTTGATAGATCAAATTGAATTAAAGAGTTCGTATGCAAAAATCACGTCCTTCATTAACGAACATCTTACCTGAACTAATTGCAGGTAATGCAACAGATGTAAAATCATTTTCTTGTGCAGAAACCAAGCACTTCTTCACAACACTGTATAAATCTTTTCCAAAACTTCCTTTATCCATGCCCTGTTTCCATTTTGGAGCAACAATGTGTAGAATTTTCTTCCCGATATTTCCACCAGTGGTTACACATACCTCTCCAGGCTGTAGTTGGCCATGTGTTCGTATGAAATTATGACACTCCTTAACCATTGATTGCCCTGCAGCCTCCTGTATGGCTTTAGAGACTCCAAAACAATTTTTCAAATCTTCATTTGTTGAATTTACAATTCCGTCTATATTAGACAAAGAACAGATGTCAGCCTTGTAGACATAAACCTTTATGTTCTCTTTTGTCACCAATACCAATGAATCATCTGATGGTTTTTCTTGTTGACGAGTAACATTTGATCCTGGAGACTGCTCATGTCTAGATACTGTTTCGGATCTGTCTTGGGATATATCGTAGTTAGCACCAGATTTGCCTGGGGTATTCAAATCAGGATACATTTTGTCGTGATTCTTGTTGACAGGTGCAGCATGGTCTCTGTGCATTGAACCATAGTCTGATCCTGAAAACTGGTCGTGCCTGTTGTCCGATGGTTTTTTGGATTGATCTTGGGATCTATCATTGTTGCCACCAGATTTTACGGAGGACTCCAAATTGGAATACATATTTTCGTTAGACTTATTGACAGGTGATGTTTGTTTGCTCTGCATTGGTCCACTCTCTGTGACAGGTTGCGTATCTGGAAGTCCACTATAGATGTGTTTATTCGTTTGTTTTGGAATAGCCCCACTTGTACGACCAAAGAGTGGCTCGTGAAGACTATTATTATTCTGGTGCACAGACCCACCTTGTAAAAAATCTGAAGTTTCATGTGTTTCTTGTGGTTGTGTTGATTCTTTTGACAGGTGTTGCTCATCTTGACCATGATGCTGATTATTTTGAGCGCGTTTTGTTTCAATTATGATATCTTTGTCTTCGTGTATTTCATCTAAAGTCTTGCTATTTAGTTGTTCTTGGTCGCTTAATTCTGTTTCAACACCTTTGTTTAGCCAATCTTTCAAAAGATTTCTAGCTGCCACGATGGATTTTAGATCACCACTTAATTGATATGGAACATCTTCATTTCTATGTATTTCAACACCAGATCTTCTCTCTAGCTCATCTTGGAACTTTTGTGATTTGAGGATTTGAATGGTCATGGTTGCCAGTTTTGCCCTTATATTTATAACAGCCTGTAACAAGAATGTTAGTATTGTTATCGCAATTTCTTTAAAAATTTAGTAAAAAGTTTTATCGATGTTGTACTATGTAAAGGTAGAAATATTCAGAAGTTTATATGAATTTAAAATTTGTGGTCCTATATTATAGTTAAATTATTCAGAAGTTTATATGAATTTAAAATTTGTGGTCCTATATTATAGTTAAAATATTCAGAAGTTTTTATGAGTTTATTGCAGTCCCATAGATAAAACTTTTAACATATTTTTGCTTTCGATAGTGTCTTTTTTGCTGTTATCTTATCTAATGCTGTTTGCATCTTAATTGCATGAACTTTTTATCATGACAAGATTTTCACCTTTAAATATTGATTTGTACATTCTAAATGATAAGACTTTGTATCTTATCTGGTTTCAATATTTAAGATACTAGTAGTTATTTATATGTCAATGTATTTACTTTTGTAATGCTAAATCAGCTGAATATTTTAGCAGACAAAGGTTTAAATGCTATAGTGTAGTGTATAGCTTTTTAATCAGATGTGCTAAAAAATGATGTTGAAAATTTGCAAAATATAAGTGAAAATTTGCAAAATATAACATCAAAGTTCCATTAAAGGTAACAACAAAACTACCGAACTGGGATGATCAATGTCATGTATCCAAGAAGGATGGACAAAACAAACCAAAGACACAACAGAGAAATTAATCACAAAGGCCCTGACTTGGTATAGGCATTTCAAAAGAAATGGCGGGTTGAACCATGTGTTATGTCGCAAAACCTGCCTCTTCTTTGGCGATCTTAGGATCCGGTAACACAAAACACAACACTGTTGTGGGACATAATAGGGATAAAAAGGTGATCATCCTAGTACAACAAACTACAACAAACTTATTGAAACAATCATGAATCATTTCAACTGACATAAATTTTGAATTCTGTTACCAGTTGGTGATATCCAAGCAAAGATTTAACCTGTGAAGAGGTGAGCTACTGTACATTTTTTATATAATTTAAATTAAACAAAGCAGACCTAATATTTGATTGTAAATGCGGTTTGCTTTTACCATAGTTTTGACGCATGTAATGAGTATTCTCTAAACGGGAAGAAGAAGAAGCAATATCATATTAATGATAAACTTACATCTGGACTTCTTTCTATAATCTTTAAATCTGTATCTTCATGTACTTTTTTGCTAAATGATATTGCATCTACCAAAAAGAGAAAACATTTTTTGAATGACACATGTTGTTGTTAACGACATACACAAAGATACAAAACTAAACAATAAGTGTCAACGCTTTATTAATTGGACCTTATTTTGATTTTATTACTGAAAGGTTAAATTCATGGTTATAAAATCAGAAAATTGTTTTACAAAGAACTAACAAAGTAAGTGCTTAGCAGTTTAAGCACTTATAGTTTCAATGCTCACAAAATTGCATAAGAATCAAAATGTATACAGGAACCTGTATAAATGGTAAATTATCTGTAACTATCTGTAAATTCTTTGATTATTTTGTAGAAATATAAATGGTTGTATAATGAAAATATAATTTTGCTGAAATACCAGCAGCTTCATTGGGCTTAAAGTTTCAAAGCATCTTACTTCATTACCTTTTTCGTTGCAAAACTTCACTCTTGCATAAATCCCATCCTCGTTGTCCATAAAAGTTATTTGCTTTTCTCTGATATTATATTCAATTAAACTCCTCAATATTTTATCTTTTGTTTTGTTTGTCGGTTTGTGCAGACCAACTTCAATAAAAGTTATCGTTGGGTTTGTTAGTTTCTTTCTGTAAAAAAGAAATTATGAAAATATATCATTTACACTATCTTTGGATTATAGTAAAAAGTTGTAATTCCAGGTAAAATGGTTAGTGAGAGAAGGGACTGAAGAACATATCTATAGGAGTTGACTGAAAGCTTTTGAAAAAAACACACGACTTATAAGTTACTTAAAGGGATTTTAGGTTGATTTGTGAACCATTGCAAATTGATGAAAAATGATATTTTAAAAAGTTGAAAGGTGGTTAATAATATGAAACATGCTTAACAATACATCCCTTTTTATTTTAGAAATAAAAATTTACACTCAATGCCAATTTAATTTGACATGTTCTTATGAAATAGAAGCTTTTGTCCTAAAAGGCCAAGACGAAACCTTTTGACACAAAAATCAACAAACCGAAAAGTAAAACCATAGTAAATTCGACAAACTTACTCTCCACTTTCGTCAGCACCAGCATTTTCAACACTGTCATTTAATGTCCTTTGCATCATGCCAACTACAATGTATAAAAAAAAAGTAGAGTAGCTGTACGTGGATCGCACAGGACGTGTTGTTGTACAATTTTAGTCTATTTTGAAATAAAAGTTTAAGGGGAATTATAAAAGAAAACGAAATTGTTAACGATAGTATGTCATTAATGTGCTGATTAACATTTGAAGCTGCTCTTTTGGTTTAAAGAACGGACAATTTAACTTGAAGGGGGAGGCCTTGGTTTTTTGTTTTGGTCAGAAAATATTTATTTTTCGAAGGCTTCGCGACAGAATATTTTTTTTCATTATTAGCATTTTTTATATGACAAAAATCCTTCTTCAGAATATTTTTCGTCTGACCCTGAGCTGTCAAAAAATTTTTTAATCAAAAATTATTATCAGAATATTTATTTAAGGAAAAAACAAAGGCCCTCCTCTTCAAGCTAAATGGTCGGTCCCTAAGCGACTTTTAAATAAAAAGTACAAATTCAAAGAGTATCCGCTATAATGGAAAGTTGACTTTTCCAATCTGTGCAATGGGGATATACAAACAATATCTTTATTGAACACTAAGTCCAACAATCATGCCAACGTAATCCCGAAAAACTTTTTTGAAGTATTTGTCAAAAATAGGTTTTTGAATCTGGGACACCTTTTCACTTAAAAGTAGAAAAACCTAATGGTGCTGAAATATGCCTTCTCTGTGTTAGATTTTGTCAGAAATCACTTGGATATTGCAAAACGGTGTTTTCCAATCTTTTCAAAAGTGATTTTAGGATCTATGTTCAATTTAAAATATGCTATTTTTGGAGGTTGGGCAATTAACTGCACAAATCAAGCTGATAAATTAGCTGGCACAATGACATCCCGTATAACACTTGGGCCGTTTAAACGAAGGTGTCTTAGGATTAGGTTATGTCTAAGGATGGTGTTTGGACGTGTCTCAGTCCTAAGTCGTGTTCTTTAAGGCATCCTAAATAATGACATTTCCCAATTTTGATCCTTAATTTAGAATGTGAATTTAGAATTGTTGTCCTAGGACCATCCTTGTGCCTTTCAGCTTTAAAAAGTGTCTGTCCCTGAATAAGGGTTGTATGTGCCCAAACTCTCATTTTTGTTATTTTACTATCTAAAAAGTTTACATATAAATATATTTCCATTGATGAAATATCTTCCCATTCTTTAACTCTAAATAGGAGATTGCTTGTCAGTCTTTATGACCCTGTCACACTATAACGTTTTAGCCGTTCGACTAATTTTCTAACACGTTTGAACACGTTGGCAGTCGCTGTAAAAAGTTTTTAAAATATCTTGGTGAACGACCACAAAGCGTCAGACTAACTACCTGCAACGCACGACAAACTTACTCAAAACTTATCTATAGCGTTTGTCCGGCGTACTTGACGATTGCCTAGCGCATGTGTGATGACTGCAGAAGCATGACAGATGTCTTAATAGAGAATAAAAAGCTTCACCGAGCGCAGCATGATACGACCGCAACATGTCAAACCCTGTACGTTTTAGGCCCAATATGGATAGTCTATTGCTCTGGACACATGCAGCCCATGGTGGATTGACAAAAGTTTTTGACACATGCTTCTCTGATGGACTTTAAACCCAGGGGGTAAAGATATGAATTTTCAATTTCGTAATCTACTCATGAAAAAAAAATAATAGGGTAAAATTAACCCTGTACGTTTTAGGCCCAATATGGATAGTCAATTGCTCTGGACACATGCAGCCCATGGTGGACTGACAAAGGTTTCTGACACATGCAGCTTTTGGTGGACTTTCCACTTACATTTTAAAAGAAATTATTTTTTTCCCAAAGGAGATCAAAATTAGACCACAAATTTTCTATTTTAGTCCTTAATTACATAATAGGGGAAAAAGGGGGGTCGCGAAAATTGATTCTCAATTTTGTATCGCTATTTGACAAAAACAAACATGCAAAAACAATTTTCAAAATCAGACCACAAAAAAAAGTTTAAATTTTGGCCCCCTTTGGTCCCTAATTAAACAACAGGGAAAAAAGGGGGCGTGAAAATTAATCAGGTTCATTCATTGTAAGAAACATTCTGACAAATTTCACAGCAGTAGGCCAACTAGGACCAAAGTTATGAAGGAAACAAATAAAATATTTGAATTTTTTACCCCTTTTGGCCCCCTAATTTTGAAACAAAAAAAAAGGTGGACCCCCAATATCAATCCCATTCATCCTTTTATAGTAAGGAACATTATTGCCAAATTACAGAGCGATCGAATTACTAGAACTAAAGTTATCATGGCAACAAACATATAAGTTGCAATTTTGACCCCTTTTTGATCCCTAATTTTTTAAAAACAAAACAGGGGGGCCCAAAATTAATCCCATCCATTTTTTTATGTTAAGGAACATCATTGTCAAATTTCATTGCATTCTGATGACTAGAACAAAAGTTATTGTGTATACACTAAAGTTAACAGACGACGACGACGACGACGACGACAACGACGACAGCATCATACCATTAAACGACCGCAATTTTTTTTGCGGTCGTATAAAAACGTGTGTGCTTAATGAATATTAAAAAATACATATTATTTCAAATGAGTATTGAAATAAAAATGACAACAAAGTTCCAGACAATAAATTTTGTTACGCCTGACGCGCGTTTCGTCTATAAAAGACTCATCAGAGGCGCTCTACCAAACATATTGAAAATGCCAAACACTTTATGATTATAAAGAGCATAGGACAGTAACACCGAACATACCAAACTGGGGAACAAAATTATTACTAAGATGATCAACCTATGTTTGGGCTAGGAAGAACCTTAGGGTTTAGACAATTTTGAAATTTCGACGGATAATTTATAAAGCTTTGGTGTGTACTCCAACACAAAAGTGTTGGTGCCGGAGCGGGCTAACCTCGGGGAATTAAAACTCCACCAGCAGTGCTAACCTTCACGGGTGTTGGAAATAAAAATGACAACAAAGTTCCAGACAATAAATTTGGTTACGCCTGGCGCGCGTTTCGTCCATAAAAGACTCATCAGAGGCGCTCTACCAAACATATTGAAAATGCCAAGCACTTTATGATTATGAAGAGCATAGGACAGTAACACCAAACATACCAAACTGGGGAACCAAATTATTACTAAGATGATCAACCTATGTCTGGGCTAGGAAGAACCTTAGGGCTTAGACAATTTTGAAATTTAAACGGATAATTTACAGCTTTGATGTGTTCTCCAACACAAAAGTGTTGGTGCCAGAGCGGGCTAACCTCGGGGAATGAAAACTCCACCAGCAGTGCTAACCTTCACAGGTGTTTGAAATAAAAACAAGTAATACTGTGAGCGAGCTCACAAAAGGATACCCCCCGCTTCATATTGGACTCTGTACTGTAAAAGAAAAATCTCAAGTACAGTTATCTCCCCGCGATGATAACCGAAAGCAATACAAATTCCTCATGCACATGTACAGATGATGTACTATCTTCATGTAAAGTTTCAACAAAATCCATCCAACGTTTTAAGAGGAGTTGCGCTTACGAGGTTTCCCATTGAATAATGCATTTAAAAAGTCTAAGTCCAATTATCTCCCCTGAATGATGTCTGATTGCAATGAAAATTCTTCATGCCCATCTGCATATGATGTTCTTCCTTTAGGTAAAGTTTCATCAAAATCCTTCAAGCCTTTTAGGAAGAGAAGCGCTTACGAGGTTTCCCATTGTATAATGTATTTAAAAAGTCGAAGTCCAATTATCTCCCCTGAATGATGTCTGATTGCGATGAAAATTCTTCATGCACATCTACATATGATGTACTTCCTTCATGTAAAGTTTCATCAAAATCCTTTTAGCGGTTTAGGAGAAGTTGCGCTTACGAGGTCTCCCATTGAATAATGTATTTAAAAAGTCAAAGTCCAATTATCTCCCCTGAATGATATCCAAGAGCAATGAAAATTCTTCATGCACATCTACATATGATGTACTTCCTTTAGGTAAAGTTTCATCAAAATCCTTCAAGCGGTTTAGGAGGAGAAGCGCTTACGAGTTATGTGGACAGACGGACGGACAGACGGACAGACAGACGGACGGACAGACAGACAGACAGACAGGGTGTTTCCTATATACCCCCAAACTTTGTTTGCGGGGGGTATAATGACAACAAAGTTCCAGACAATAAATTTTGTTACGCCTGACGCGCGTTTCGTCTATAAAAGACTCATCAAAGGTGCTCTACCAAACATATTGAAAATGCCAAACACTTTATGATTATGAAGAGCATAGGACAGTAACACCAAACATACCAAACTGGGGAACCAAATTATTACTAAGATGACCAACCTATGTCTGGGCTAGGAAGAACCTTAGGGTTTAGACAATTTTGAAATTTAAACGGATAATTTAAAGCTTTGATGTGTTCTCCAACACAAAAGTGTTGGTGCCGGAGCGGGCTAACCTCGGGGAATTAAAACTCCACCAGCAGTGGAATTACTTTCCATTCCAGGCCATGTAATTCATCCTTGTTATATTCAAGATTTTTTGGGGACTTTGTTCAATGTTTTTTGAAAAAAAAAGATTTTTTTTTCAGGTTTGAATTAGTATTTTGAGCTTTTGAAATTGACTTTCCCCCTTGCAATTCAATTTCACTTATAAAATTCTGGGGTTGATGCTACTCGTTCGTTACAATGACGTTCTGTGCGCTCTGTACACGTTTCAAACACGTTGATTAGGTTTCTTGGTCGTTAGACTGACGCTAGATGTGCGATAGACTATCGTTAGACTGACGTTATACGTTCGTTTCCATCTAGCTTAGCGTTCGTCAAACGCATTTCAACGCGCGCACAACTACCACATAGCGTACACCAGCGTGTGTATAACGTCCTTCTAACTTATGCCTAACGTTCGAATAAATTGTTTTAACACGTTGGCGAACGTCGGAAATTTTAAGCATGTTCAAAATTTTGCATCCCACTCGACGCTGACGTTCACTTACGTGTTCATAACTCGTACTCGTTCATAACACGTTGGCTAAAACGTTATAGTGTGACAGGGTCATTATACGTTCGTTTCATTTTTGTTCGGCGTTCAAGAAACGCATTTCGACGTGTGCAAAACTACTTCATAGCGTTCGTCAGCGTGTGTATAACGTTCTTCTGATTTATTTTTAACGTTCGAATAAGTTATAATTAACACGTTGTCGATCGTCGGAAATTTTAACCATGTTCAAAATTTTGCAACCCACTCGCTGACGTTCGCTAACGTGTTTGTAACATGTCCATAACTTATACAAAGCTGACGCAACGCACACCAGCGTGTTAAAAAAATATTCTAAAACGTCGGCACACGTTGGCTTAATCATTATAGTGTGACAAGGCCATATAGCTTATGTTCTAATGTATGTAGTCTTCTCAAACTATAAAATCATTGGTTTCCGTGGATGTTTGCTTTCTAAACTGAAGGTTTTTCGTTTGGTTATTAGTCAAAAGTGCAACGTACACACAATACTATTGAAAAAAATGGATTTTAATGAAACTGCAATGAATTAATTTTATTACTTTAAAAAAAACAAGGTTTTGAAATAAAAAAAACCCGTAACGTTAACATATATTTCATATTTATCAATCATGTGTAAATGTAAAATGAAAACCTTCTTTTATTTTCAGGCTTTTCTAAACCCGGGGGGGGGGTCACTTCCATTATAAGATGAGATAGGGATGAGCCGCTGGAATAGGTACCCTTTTCACGCTTCGTAATATATGAAAAGGGCATGAAATTGAGATGAAAATATCTGATAAGGATACAAATTTTGATAGGATTCTATGATACCCGGGATATGATAAGGTTACAATATTGAACCAAATCAGATGCCAATTAGCTTTTGACATCTTTAAGTTATAATGTAATTTATTACTTAATCTCAGCGTGTGTTCTGTTTGAATCCGCAAATCCTATTATTTATAGGGTATATTATATTGTACAAATATATATGATAAGGTATGATTTTCTGAAAAAAATATGTGATAAGGTATACTTTTTCAATAATCCTTATATATGATAAGGGTGGGGGTCATTGGGTGCCAGCGGCTCACCCTATCACAAAATATATGGAGTGCCCCCCCCCCCCCGGGTTTCTAAATTGGCTTAAATGTATTACATATGGCTATTTAGGATTATTCGTTTAATGATGATCCTATTGATAGTTATCCTAAGATGGCTTCGTTTTACATCCTAGGACGCGTTTTAGGCTAAATATTCTTAAAGCAAAAATATTACTCTTATCCGAGAAAAACGTTTGCTCTTAAATCAGAAATTGTTATAAATTGAATTAAAGAACTTATTGTTGATTGTTATTGTAGCTGACAAGCTTTATGTAATGAATGTTATGATAAATTGAATTAAAGAACTAATTGTTAAATGTTATTGTAGCTGAAAAGATTTATGTAATGAATGTTATGATAAATTGAATTAAAGAACTTATTGTTAAATGTTATTGTAGCTGAAAAGTTTTATGATTCTGAGCTTTACACAAGTAATAAACATTTTCAAAATATAAACAAATGAAAGGGAGATCTGTTATATTTAAACGCTGTATTTAATGGGATACTTGATTATTTTGTACCAAAGGGACACAATCCTTGCTTGATATATGTAATTGATCTTAAATCTGAAATATTTTCCTCTAGTCGTTGAAATTGGATTAGCATCACAGTAAAAGCTGTCAAATCATTAAACTATATGGAGACCCGCGAAAGAGGAGGTCGCTTGCTATATTTTTGATGGTGGCGAGGTTCTGACAAACGGAGGTATTATATTTATATGGGCCTGATATGTGTCTATGGGATTGTAATTTTACTATGTATCTGAAGGGTGTGTACAATCTAGTCTCTAATGAAGTTATGACAAACAAAGATAATTTTGTATAAGAATGACCATAAAATCCACCCATTTATGGAATGGAAATCATTTCTCTGACCCGATAATGCCTACTGTACATTTTAATGCAATGTTTTCTCCATTTTTAGGGTTTGGACTCATCGGGGGTAACCGTTTATACCCGCATTTGGTATTTGTAATTTCAAAATTCAAATACCAAATACGCGGGTATAAACTGTTAATTTGAATATGCTATATATCGATATTTCAAGGAGTAACCTCTCATCAGTAGCATTTAAATCAAAACATTGGAAGGTCAAATTCCAAAACTGTTGAAAACGAAAAGTACTCAAAACCAAAATGTTCGAACAAGGAAGCCAAATCCAGCTACGGGGATATCAACCATGTGCATTAAAAGACAAAGTTTAGAACATAGCTTAGGATAGCTTCATTTACCCGGCCCCTGGAGCCGAAATCGATAAAAATGTGTTTAAATTGAATGTCCTTCATCCCATATACGACTCGGTAAAAATTAAATAGAAACTTTCAAAATGTTGGGTGTACGACTCCACCTACTATTTTAGCAATTTTTGCTACCTTCAAGTAACACATGTAACCTGTCTTGACACCGATTCAAAGTTGCTCGTTGCATTAAAAAACTTAAAAACTTAAAAAATCTGTCAAAGTCAAAAATGGTCGGATTTCGTAAGAAGCAGAGGTACCATAGGGGTATCCGAATGTCAAAAGTCCGAAAGGGTAGAGACAAAACCAGTAATCACGAACAAGAACGGGACAAAAACAGACAACATGTAAAACATGGAAACACAAAATAACTAAATATCAATCAACAACGCGAACTCCAGTCGAAACAAAAGTGAACTCAGGTGCTCCGGAAGAGTAAGCAGTTCCTGCTTGCTATAACACACCCGTCGGGTTGCCAATAGTCCATTCAGCGTGTCAAATCCGGTTAAGGAAGACAAAACAACACCCTATGACAAACCAAAATCTGCACTCATCTGAGAGATCGAAATCCCATATTTGTCTATAAGTTCATGATGTCTTCAGTAAAATTTCTTGAGTGAAGACAGCAACCGAGGAGCAACCCTGTGTGAGCAATTTTTGCGTCAGACGTGTCGCTCTGCTAAGGAAATCGATGTAAGTCCCGCACGCTCTGGAGTAACGAATCAAATGAGATACGTAAACTCCATAAGCTGGAGCGGACGGAATGTTGCTACACAAGAAGGGAAAGTTGACGATTGGAAAGTTGAAGTCATCACGTTTGTCATAGAGCCTTGTTAAAAGTCTTCCTTGAGAGTCAATTTCGAGATGTATATCTAAATATGAAGCAGACTTCCTAGAATCCGTTGTCCTTTATCTCAAGCTACTGGGGATATATTAGATGGAGAAAGTCACCAAATCGAGAATTGTTTAGTGAAAGGACATCATCAATATAACGGAACGTGAGGTTGAAATAGAGAACTAGTCTACGGTCTTTTTTGTCTTGAAGAGATTGTAAGAAGTCAGAAAACAGGAAGTTTGTGAGCGACAAACCTGAAATCGTACCCCACGTTATGGGACACCATGATGCTGTATACCAAATATCAAGTTGCTGTGATTAGTAATTGCTGAGAAAACTGTTACGAAAATTTCTTCCACGCCAGCACGCCGCCCGCCGCCCGCCGCCCGCCGCCCGCCGCCCGACATTCACTATTTTCAGGGTTCCCACTATTTTTTGGACAAAAAAATTCAAGGGTTTTTCAAGGACTTTTCAAGGGTATTGAGGTCATTTTCAAGGATTAAAATAGTCTGCAAAATTTAAAAATTCCAATATTTTCGGCCTATTTTATCAAATGGTCAACAAATCTGCATATTACAAAATTCCAGGGTTTTTCAAGGATATTTGATAAAATTCAAGGATTTTTCCAGGTTTTTTAACATTGAAATGAAATTCAAGGACTTTTCCATGTTTCCTTGAATTCAAGGATGGCGTGGGAACCCTGTATTTTAAAACTCGGATATTTCACGCAGTGAATTCCGGCCAAAAAGTGTACGACTCCACGTTAAGTCAATTTAAAAGTCCTTCCCCCATCTTGTCATCAAATCAACATTTTTAAACAAAAACTATTAATCTGTTTTACATGCCTTGTTTAAGCTTGATTGAAATGGGTATATTATACGCATAAAGAATGAAAATTTACTGGATAGAAAACCAAATACCTCCAGACTGTGTCTCTTGTTGCTTTTCAGTATTATTTGATAATGTCTCTCTGTGCTGGTCTCCATGGTCAATAGACTGCTCTGGTGGTGGTTCAAGAATTGACTGGTTAGTTGATGAATTATTTTTGTTAACCTAAAAATAACAATCCTAATATTTAAAACAAACTCGGAAATAGAAGACTTCCGAGAGAGAAAAAAACCCATCCCGACTGAAAATTATTTATATTTCTGGTGAGTTTTTGGACCAACGAAAAAGAAAAAGACGAACAATAAAAGAGCAGGACTGTTTGCTATATTTGTTACACTTAAACTTTTTACTCTAGTAGGCTATTATCTCCCCCCCCCCCCCCCAAAAAAAAAAAAAAAAATTTAGTCCTGTAATAAAGCATGTATCCCAGACATGTACAACTTTTTTAAATGCCGTATCTCATGAAAATGATTCAAATTCCAAGTCTAAGTCTAAGTCTGACTTAGTCTGAGTCTTTGATTATGTAAATAAATATATTAGTATGTTTCGCATTTTCTTTATATCAGGTCGACCCTTCTCTTTTTCTTCGGAATGGTGTTTTAGCTTAGTTCTTGGTTTAAAATTGAATGCGGAGACTTGTTAAAGTATTCAAATTACATATCCGACATGTTCATTTTGGGTATTTCTTTTAACGTTTTATATCTCATAGCCAGAAATGAATACCACTTTTCCTCATTAATATTCATGAATGCAAATTAGATTACTGGTCACGTGACAAAACTTGTTTAATTAGTAACGGGAACATGCTTTTAGAAATCCGGAATATTTTAGGGTGTTACCCGTAACCGATATTGTTTATAATAATAAATTGACTTCCTCAAAGTTTCTTTGGCGGATAAAAACAAAGATTTTGAATAAAGTTCGATGCAAATTGGACGTCTGAATGAACCGACGACTTGAATTTGACCACCTTTGTGCCTCGTGGGAACCTAGAGTTTGTTAGCTATGGTTATATGGTTTGTTTTGTCTAATTATTTGCTGTTTGATGCATAGAATTCGACCCCCGCAAGTTGTTTACATTTTGTTTATTACCTGTAAAAAATGTATCCAAAACCAAAATTTCTTCATTTTTTACAATTATCCGCCATGTTTTATATAGCTCATGAAGGACTCCACGCCTCAAATTTTTACATAGCTGAGGAACCTTGAAATTTTAAAGCCCAATGACCAGTGGTGTCTTAATATTAAGCCACTGACGTGTACTTCCTAAATCAACCCCCGCAACCTGTGTTCAAGATATTTTTATTGAAATTTATTCAATATAGAAATAATATCCCTTTGCTCCTATAGTAAAAATTATGACCGTAAACGTTCCTGATTTTATAAAATGCTAATTAGCAAATTGATATAAATTTCTGGATATGTTACAAATAATATTAATCTATACATAGACCTGTATATTGATTTAATATACAGATCTATGATCTATACTACTAAAATAACGAAGCGTTTTTTTCTAGCCGGGTTGCAGCCTAGACAACAAATGCTACGACCAAGCTTCATATATCAAAAACAGGGGATGGTCGTGCCCTTTAAAAATTTAATTAGCGCATGTGCAATTATGTCTGCAATTTGCTAATTAACCTAATTAATTCATCCGGAAAACCTATAGCCGTCATCGTTCCGGCATTAAAATGATGGAAATTATTTCCCCTGTTTTCTGACGATTACAAAAAAATCCCACAAAACTTTTCCATTAATTTTGCTATATATATAAAATATTTTATATAATAGGTTATATTGGTAAATTCACTATAAAAATGTATGCAAAAAATGTTTTATTGTTAAAAATTGCAGCTTAATAGAAAAATAAAAACCATGTTGAAGTTAACGACCCATGGCACATAGTCAGTCTATTGTAGTGTATCAATGCTAATAGTCGCTGCAGAGGCTTACAGCCTGCAGACACGACATCAACAAGTTTAATAACAATATTGCGAAGCGATTTATTAAGACCCTGCCACTGGACATCTGATATAATAGCAGATGGGGTAACAAAAACCTACAAAAACCAAGATATTACACCCAAAAAGTTTGTCTCGCCTGCCGGCATCATCAGAAACAATTATTCTTTCTAACTTCCACTATACTTTGCAACAATAAGGATTTTCAGTTTCTCAGATCAAAAGGTGTTATAGAACTTAAACATCGCTAATATATGCAATAACAATAATCAAAGTCAATCGACCGAAACTTCAAGGTATAGGTCAAAAGATGGGTATGCAACTGTGCTAGGCTGCTACTGGGGCATATGTATACCAAGTTTTATCAACCTAGGACTTATAGTTCTTGGGATATGGAGGTGCTCGCAAAACCTTACCCCTGCTTTTATATATATATATATATATATATATTGCAAATTGTCAGTTACTCGACCGAAAGGTCAAGGTCAAAAGATGGGGATGCAACGATGCTACTACTAGGGCATATGCATGGTCAAGTTTCATCGACCTACGACCTATAGTTCTTGAGATATGGATGTGCTCCCATAAAACCTGACCCAAAAAGTTAACGCCGCCGACGACGGTAAAGTAACATCTATGTCCTGCACTGCTTCGCAGACGAGACAATAAGCTAAAAACTTACTTACAGATAAATATACCGTAGAACCTTTAATTTGCGATTAGCACAACCAGGTAAGGTAATTAAAATTCTCTGTTTTTAGTTTAAACATATATATTTACCCTGGATTGGGAAACAAGCTTAATGCTTATATTAATCCCTCTCCAGCTAGCAGATTGCGAGTGTGGCCTTTGTAGCGGCCCCCATTGAGCCTACTCTTATCGAACTCTACAAAGGGGTTTTTAACGTGCATGGGGTATTGCTCTCCCATACACGGGACAACCTTTTATCGTCCCTTCCGAAGGACTAGCATCGGTTCTTGAGACCATCCTCACAAATGGTGTCAAGAGAGAGTCGGAAAATTGGTTCATGAAATTTTCACCCCAGACGAGGATCGAACCACGAACCACGGTGTTAGTAGCCCGACGCGTTAACCACTACACCACCGGCTCTGTTTTTGTTGTGTGGGCTATTTTTTAAAGCAAGTAACGATTGATTTTCCCGCGAATTCGCGGGTTTTCCCTAGTGGTTTATACGTAAACATGAAGAGTTTTAAACATGTTATGCAAAGGGAAATAATTGGTTATGTGCGACAACCTGTTTCGTTTTCACCATGCCAGGAAAATTCTTGCTCTACATGCCGGTCTGCAGATTATGAACCGTATAATTCTTAATGATCAACGCAAGAAATCAAATTATTTAAATATTTTACTAACCACCTATTAAATCAAAATAATGAGCGTCTTTGACCTAAGAGTGGTAAGAGTTGCAAATATTTTCCTTGCATGCGTAACCCTTATACTTTGAATCAGTTCATTTGTATAAAGAGTAACTGTGTGAATTTTGCATTATTGGAAATTATAGAAACAGGCAAAATCAATCGAAACACACAATGTTAACATTTGAGTGACCATACTATAATAAAGGGTTGTTTCAACTTGAACCCATGCAATGGAGTTTTTTTGCATAGTTCAACTAGCTGACCATTTCTTTTCTCTGCTATGGCTTTCAAAAATAAGATAAAAACCGGATAGCCAATCATAATATTACAAGTGTTGTTTCACTATAAAACATTTTTCAAATATTTTAGATAAATAAGTCTGTACCATAACACTCAATATTTAAAAATCATAGCATTATATCATTCATATTTTTATCATTTCAGAAATGCAGGCATTTTAGAGAGTTGAAAGTGAGAGCAACTTAGTAAACCACAAATATTTTATAATAATTAAAACAGCTTGGAAATAATGTGAGCAAAATAGTAATGCTATCAACGTTAGATAGGAAAGACCAAAAAAAAAAACAGATTTATCAAATATCTACCTGTTTTCTTTCTTTTTTGCTCAAAACTGCCTTCACTTCTTTGAATACATCTTGAACAATCTTAGGATCTTCCCCAGTGACAGTTATACAACAGCTACTCATCACAGGAGAATGTAGGATCTCTTCTGTCCAGGTTTTATCTGTTATTTAATTGTTAAGAAAGCACGAAAATATGATATTAGATAGTTGAAGTTTTCTGTACAATAACATGCTTAAACTCCCGATCATTCCTTCCCCTCACACGCTTTTGAAAAAAATATAGTATTTAGTCCTGAATATTAAAAGTTTTATTTAAACTATATCATACTTAACAAAACATATACCGGTATATAACCAGACTAAAGCATCCTAAAGTCTAAGTCCTAACGGGTAAAGCCGGCCAAAGGGCTATGTCTGCAGCAAGGGGCCAGTCACCCCTTCTGTGGAACCAAATGACTATAGAAACTGAAACGCAGAAAAACCACACTCTTGGGACCACAGCGGGTGACATCGACAGATGCCGAAAGCGCCCGCTGGTTCGAAGAGGAATAGGTAGATAGGTAACTAGACTAAAAATATTTAATGTCTGCTTTCATAAAAAATCTCAAAGGAGTAAAGCCACGAAGGTCTGCCTAAAATCGCCTCGTTTTTTAGATAATTTCAAACTACTTCAAATCATAAATTAAACCAAATTGAGTCAAGTCATTACTGAACTTCTCATATTTGTAAGATTTAACAAACTATCTTCATCACATGGGTACCCTTGGCATTTCAGACACCCATAAATTGTAAAATTCACTATTTTCTCGGCGTTTTTTTTTCATTTTTGTCATAGTATTGGCCACATTAGCCAATTACATTAATAATACACATTTCTAGCACAAAAGATAAAGACGAGTGGGGTCATTTTCGTTTTCGCCAATTTATACATGAAAATCAAACGAAAAAGTCAAATAACGAAATTTTGTACAAAATAAACTATTTTTTAGCTAACTGCTCTGCATGTTGATAAACAATTGAAAAAAAAATGACATCGCAATTTATGAAATATTTAGGTTAAATATATTTATTCATCCTGGATTGGGAATCAAGCGTGCTTCTATGAAACCTGTCAATCCCTGACGAAGATTGAACCACGAGCCTCGGTGTTAGTAGCCCGACGCGTTAACCACTATACCACCGACTACTTTATGAAGTCTAATGAACAACATTGAAGCAATTACAAGCAAGTATATCAAAGTTGAATTTTTGAGTCGATAATACACACATATACGAGATTTCCTTACGAGTTCTTACGAGTTTTCAACTCGTAATCGATCGCAAAGACTCGTAAATCACTCTTTGTTACTCGTAAACAGGTCTTTCTAGGTCGTGTGCAATCGTAAGAACTCGTGAAAGTTTTACGAGGATTTTTGACATGTCAAAAATCCTCGTAAGACTTTTACAAGTTGAAAAAACAACAATGTCATAATTTTACTCGTAAACACATCGCAAATAACTCGTTAAGAAATCGAAGAGATCGTAAATGACACGCCTTTACTCGTAACTAAGTCGGGAAGACCTCGCAAAGGAATTCTTTTACGAGTGGTTTGCGAGTTAGTTACGATACCATTTCAAATATCGCAATTCACTCGTAAAGACGTCGTAAAGGTACCGTAACATGCTCGTAAACACTTCGAAAATAAAATTCGTATCGTCTCTGGACGGGAGTGCGAAATATTTCCGCACAACTGACGAAATCGTGACAACTCGGAAATAGATCGTAAAAGGTTGGTAGAAAATCTCGCAAGAACTCGTAAAACTATAAATTTTGAAAATCGTAACAACTCGTAAGAGAATATCGTATATGTGAAGGGGGTATTACTGTTAATTACTTTATGCCGTCCAGGAATGGGTCTTCCATTTGCGATAATTTTTGGATTGGTACTGAAACGTATGCATTATATTTTCAATTTTTTGCCAATGCAAGACGGCGTGCAGCAACCGCTTTTCACATTGAAGGCTGATAGCTATCCTCCATTGTGGTTTTGATTTTTTCATTGTCGCTTGATTATGTAGGTTGTGTGGCGTACACTACACATTAAACATCTTCGTTATCGTCTATAATGAACCCCAGGCTTTTGTAGCTTTACTTTCCAGCCATATGCTCTAAATGTATTAATGTTAGACACATACATCTTCAATCTAAGCATCATTCATGAGACTTACTTATTAAACAAAGTAGGCACATTAAAGCAACTAAAGTGTAAGATCAGTTTTATCAAATCTATAGCACTGTAATATTTACAGCTAATTTACTAGTCGTAGCTGTTCTTTTTCTTGGAAAAAAAATAAAACCCGTGAGTTTACGGTTCTCAAAATAAAACCAGTGGTCGGTTGATGAGCGTTTGTTAAACGTGTTTGAAAACGTTGAAATAATAGCCTTATTTTTATATGATTCCAAATCTACATCCAATGAAATATATCTAACCTAAATAACAGTCTTGTAGAAAATAACAGCCTTGTAGAACCGATTTCTTTTCTTCAAATAAATGTATAAGTATCGTAAATAATATGGTAATATATTGTACAGTTTTGTTAGAAATCAACCAGATCTTGCATCATAAGGTGTGAAAAAAAACCCAAAAACAAATGTTTAAAAAGTTAACCAAACTCGTGTCTTTCAATGTATATTTTTAGTGTTTATACCATTAAAAGTATATTCTGAAGCATTTTCTATTCAGTCCATCATTTTGCAATTATATTGTCCAAATAAATTATACCTTTATACCCCATTGGTACACCTTTGCTTCTTTTGTAGGAACGGGCATTTTCTTCCTGTTCAAAGTCCTAATACCAATGAAAAAGAAAAAGAAAAAGACATTTATATCTAGAAAAGTAAATTATTCTTTAATAATTTGTAAAGGCAATAAGCTTTAAAATAATATTTTTGAATAAAAGTCAAACCTTAAAAGTTTCGCCGAGCGCAGCATGATACAACCGCAACATGTCTGTACATTTTAGGCCCAATATGGATAGTCAACTGCTCTGGAGGCCATGGTGGACTGACAAAGTTTTTTTACACATGCAGCCTTTTGTGGACTTTCCACCAATATTTCACAGGGAATTCATCTTTTTAAAAAGCAGACCAAAGTAAATTACAGTTACAACATTATTACCCTTTTTAGCCCCTAACTAAGGGTATCTGCTCCCCCTTTTGACCCCTAACGGCAATAATTGGAAGGGGAGTGTCACAAAATTAATCCGCAATAATGTGATTTCACTACTTGACAAGAATTATAATCATTAAAAAAAAATTGAAATCGGACAAAAAATTTAAAGTTTCGATTTTGGCCCCTTTTGGGCACAAATGTCATAACAAAACAAGAGGCTTCCAGGAGCCTGAATCGCTCATCTGGTCTCAATGACTTAAGGTAACAATATTTCACTTTGCCAACACCCCATCATATCATTGAACCCATTTGAAGGCTCTATTAAGCTCGGCAAATAGGTGGCACAATCTTCCAAGATACACAACCTGAATATCATGTACAATCTACTTTTTGTCATTTAACGGGCCATAACTCCTATAAGGGTCATCTGATAATTTAGGCCTAATGGGCAATTTTGCAGATCTCAATTAGCTGAACATTTAAGCAAGAATCAGGTTTGCTCTATCTGCTTAAGTAAAAGGGGTCATTTGACAACTTCGACCCTATGGACTTTTGAAGAACTCAATTAGCTTAACATTTAGGCAAGCAAACCTTTTCTCTATCTACTAACTTTCACAATTTAAAATGCCCCAGTCACACATTCACGGATTCAAAGCCGGAAGAGCTTCGGAAACGATCCGGCATCATTCATTGTAATCTGCATCACACGGTACCCCATCTGTTCTGCAACTTTTTCTAACCGTTCTAAACATTTATTTCCGCGACAAATTTTGAACATGTTCAAAAGAAAGGTACAGTTTAAACCACCGTAGAGGACCGTAGAACATCCTTGCTAAACCGTATCAGATCGTTCTAAAAACGTATTAATCCGTTTCGACTCCGTATGAATCCGTAGCAATTCGTCTGCTTTGATCAAGTACAGTTAAAGTACGGTATTACTACGCATTACTACGCATGTTGCGACGGATTTACTGACTTACAAGGACTTGGTACGTTTCTTAACAAATAAGAAGGAAATTCAAAGGTTTATATGCCAGAAAATGGGCCAAAAAAGAACAGGAGTCAGAATGGGTAAAAGCTATGAGGTCATTGGTTTTGAAAAGAATCAATTCTTTGAAAGGCTCAATGAGCACTAAGGCAACATCCATTTTCAGCAACGCTGATGTTGCCAAAACATTGTCCACCTTACATGACAAATATGTTGTTGTACCTGCAGACAAAGCACCAAATAACATCATTTTTGTGTGCAAGAAACACTATATTGAATGTTTGACAGCTGAATTGGGGGTTGGTTGTACCAGCAATAGCACCACATACACGGCTACAACACTGTCTAAGGAGGAAATCATTTGACAATCACAAATCTGTCATTTCCTCCTTCGGCCTTTCTGTTGGTGGCAGTAATGATGACATTCCATCCCTGTATTGGATTCCTAAATTACATAAAAATCCATACAAACAGCGCTTCATTGCAGGGTCATCCAAATGTACAACTAAGCCTCTTTCAGTTCTGTTGACTTCAATACTTACGGCAATAAAATCCGGCCTCCAGAAATATTACGATTGTTGTTATTCTAGAAATGGTGTCAATCAAATGTGGATCCTGAAGAATTCGAAAGAACTGATGAAGATTCTTAACTCTAAATCAGTTTCATCTTGTAACAGCATCAAAACATTCGATTTCTCCACACTTTACACTTCTATTCCACATGAACAACTGAAATCGCGATTGGCACAGCTGATCAAACGCAGCTTTTTCAAAAAAAAAATAGAAAACGCAGATACAAATTTCTTGTAGTCGATTATACCAAGACTTACTTTGTCATCAATGAGTCTAAGAAAAAGAACAAATTTACAGAAGACCAAATAATCGACATGCTCAATTTTCTTATTAACAACATATTTGTTCAGTTTGGTGGACGTGTTTTTTCAGCAAACAATAGGGATTCCAATGGGCACTAATTGTGCACCTTTGCTTGCTGATTTGTTTCTTCATTCATATGAAGCAGACTTCTTACAATCTCTTCTAGACAAAAAAGACCGTAGACTAGCTCTCTCTTTCAATCTCACGTTCCGTTATATTGATGATGTCCTTTCACTAAACAATTCTCGATTTGGTGACTTTCTCCATCTCATATATCCCCAGGAGCTTGAGATAAAGGACACAACATATTCTTGGAAGTCTGCTTCATATTTAGATCTACATCTAGAAATGGACAGGCACATGTAATATGTGGCGGGGTTAAACTAGTTTTTTGGGCCCAACTTTCCCCCTATCAATATTCCAAGACAAAGCACAAAAACTAAACACACATTAAAAATCAAATCGATCAAAGTCCAATTCCAATAGAGAGAACCTAAGACAAAAAACAAGAACAAACAAAAGGACGGTAAAGGAACTCTCTATAGAACACTCGCTTTGGAGTTCGCGTTGTTGATTGATATTCAGTTATTTTGTGTTTCCATGTTTTACATGTTGTCTGTTTTTGTCCCGTTCCTGTTGGTGTTTACTGGTTTTGTCTCTGCCCTTTCCAGGGTTCCCACGCCATCCTTGAATTCAAGGAAACCTGGAAAAGTCCTTGAATTTCATTTCAATGTTCAAAAACCTGGAAAAATCCTTGAATTTCATCGAATATCCTTGAAAATCCCTGGAATTTTGTAATATGCAGATTTGTTGACCGTTTGATAAAAAAGGCTGAAAAATATTGGATTTTTAACATTTTTTCGGACTATTTTAATCATTGAAAATGACCTCAATACCCTTGAAAATGAAAAGTCCTCGAAAAACCCTTGAATTTTGTGTCCAAAAAATAGTGGGAACCCTGCCTTTCGGACTTTTGATATTCGGATATCCCATTGGTACCTCTGCTTCTTTTATCAAGCTCTTCTACGAGTTTTACGTTTTAGTTCGACACAATACGCCAGAATACAACGGAACCTACCTACATGTAGTAACTATATAATCTTTTAAATTAACTTATTTTGTAACCATTTTTTTCTTGAACATGTTGAAACTAGTTTTTTTTTTACTTTTCGAATATACTTTGTTTTCTTAAGATCTAAAAAAGATATTGATTATTGAAAATTTTCAAGTTTATTCCTTGGAATATACGTGAACTGTTCAAAAAATATAAAATGACACTTGTTTTAATCGTTCAAAATTGAACGAATAGTCGATCCAGTTTGAGTTGGATAAAAGAAGTTGCACACTTACTCTCAACCCTAAATGCTGAGAGCAGCTGGCCTTGTGTTTTAGTGAAACTACATAAATAATTAATCTTTGGGCTTCCACACGATCACTTGAGCTATTCATGCGGAAGCCAGATTTGGTGGCTGGAGAAATCTAAATTCGCACGAGCGAGATGCACATCGTCCATTAAAGGGTGGCGTACATCATTATAACATTATTTTCAAAAAACCTACTTTGACGAAGACTATAATGTCAAAATGCTCGCAGAATTTGATGTTGTTATACTGGTGAAAGACATTTTTAGATCTGGACTTCCAACATTTTGACCCTAGATTTTCTGAAGGTGAGATCAATTCTCGAAATGGCCATATGGAGAATCCAAATTTCCGTAGCTCTTAACATTTACTTTGCTTTCATTTCGCTTTCGTTTTTTGACTTTTGACTTCTATATTTGATAATTTAATAAGTTTAATAATTTATATAGCGAAAACCTGTATGTTTTTGTTTTGTTTGTTGTTGTTGTTTTTTTTTTGTTTTGCCGACTTCATCATCATCATCATTTCATGTTCATTTCATCAAGGTTGTCGTGTTCATCTTCGGCCTTTCTCAATGATAGACGCCCTCCCAAGCGCTTGAAATTCACCTTTGGAAAAATTCTTCCAGTGTTAACACCTTATCGCCCGATGGTTGTGTTATTCTTTTGGACTTTATTAAATGATTATAATGATACACTCTCTCAGTATTCAATACTTAAAGACACGTAATGTATATTTTGAAAGGACAAGAGGCAAAGAGGCACCAATGGGGCATTCGAGTGTCAAAAGTCCGAAAGGGCAACGACGAAACCGGTAAACACGAACAAGAACAGTACGAAGAAACACAAAACACATTTCAACCGAACAGAAATCAACAATGCAAACTCAAGTCGTAACATGATTGAACTCAGGTGCTCCGGAAGAGGAAGCGAAGCAGCGAAGCGGTTCCTGCCTGCTATAGCCACCCGTCGTGTTGCTAATTTCCAATTCAGTGTGTCAAATCCGGTAGAGGAAGACAAAACAAATTCTACGACAAACCAAAATCTGTACTCATTTGAGAGATAGAAATCCCATATTTGTCTACGAGTGCACGGTGTCTACCGTAAAATTTCATGAGATGGATATGAGTTTGCACATAATGCCTTAGCAATGTTTTTATATATCAAAAATATAATTTAAAAAAGAAAAGAAAACAAGCCCTTTAGAACGACGAACTACACGTATTTGCGGAAAGTCATCTTTAAATGAATTGAAACTAAAATAAAGTTTTAAAAAAATGTTTAATACAAATGATATTCACAACAATGACAAAGCGCAAGTATTAAACATCTTAATGATAATTTCCTCAGATTTATTGAAGCTTTGGTTTGCAAATATAAATCCCATTTTTTACAAGCACTAAAGCTTGTTTACTGTTACATGAATAGCGACGATACTTGTTTTAAGTTCTTTTGGCTAATTATCTTATTATTTTTTTTTGTAAACAACTAAGTATGATAAAAATAAACCGTTGATGATCTACGGATAATTGCAAAATCGCAAAAGACCGTAAAGCCCCACTGAATGCCGTGTTATTCCGTTCTGGTCCTTATTTACATCGTAGCCAATCGTTGTTTAAGAGTAGCACAGTCGATCTAAAACGTGTTATTTCGTATCTTACCGTCCTAACACCGTGTTAAACTGTACACTTCCGTGCTATTAATCCGAGTCAATCTAGCGCTTAATTTACCGTTAATATTCCGTTGTGCATTTGTACTGACTCGTATAAACTGGATTTTTTATCGCGGAACCGTGGTGTTGATCCGTGAATGTGGGACTGGGGCATAAGGCTAAAACAACTATTTTTGGCGTTTAAGGGGTCATCTGACAATTTCGACATAATGAACAAGTATGTCATGTATGTAGAGCAATATGCAATTAAAATTACTTCAATATCTTATATAGTTCTTGAGATATAAGACAAAATAAATACAAAAGCAGAAAAAAATAAGACAAGATTGCTACGCGTAGCCATGTGTCCCCCGCCGCTGCATAAAAGTTGTGTGGTATGTTAATTCAAGCAATACATTCTCTGAGAAACGATAGAAATAGGTTGTCAAAATATGGGATGATCACCTATTAACAGTACCCTATCAGTGTGTAAAGTTTCAGCAACATCCATTCAGTAGTATCCAAGGAGTTGCACCCACAAAAACGTTTGACAAAGTCCCATTTTTCGGACTGAAAAATCACAAATTCATAAATAACTCGAAAACTGTAAATATCACTTCAAATTTTTTTTCATATTAATATAGAGTACCTTTTGGTCTATCAGCCTACAAAATTTCAGAACCCTGTGCAACTAGGTAACCAAGATATTGGATGTCCTATATTTTGACCTTTCTTCCCTGTTTCCATGGAAACAGCGGCCATTTTTAAAATTTCAAATATTAGATGATCATCTACTAACAGTATCCTATCAGTGTGTAAAGTTTCAGCAACATTGGTTCAGTAGTATCCGAGGAGTTGTACCCACAAAAACGTTTGACTAAGTCCCATTTTTCGGACTGAAAAATCACAAATTCGTAAATAACTCGAAAACCGTAAATATCGCTTCAAAATTTTTTTTCGTATTATTATAGAGTACCTTTTGCTCTATCAGCCTACAAAATTTCAGAACCCTGTGCACCTAGGTAACCAAGATATTGAATGTCCTATATTTTGACCTTTCTTCCATTTCCATGGAAACGGCGGCCATTTTGAAAATTTCAAATATGGGATGATCATCTACTAATTGTACCCTATCAGTGTGTAAAGTTTCAGCAACATCCGTTCAGTAGTGTCCGAGGAGTTGCACCCACAAAAAACGTGACGGACGGACGGACGGACGGAGACCATTACTAAGTCCCTACGCCGCGTTGCGGCGGGGGACAAAAAGGGACAATAACTCCCACATGGTTGAAGAAATTCCAACAAGGTAGATCTTGACGTGCTGATCCGTTTCACTTTATGCCAGAATTTTAATGTTAGTCACTGTTTTTGAGTATTTGCAAAAAAACACCGCTGTTTTACCCCCTGTTCTATTTTTTGCAACGGCTGCCATCTGATTTTTTATCTGATCAATTTAAAATAAATTTCATTTGTAGCCAACATGTCATTTATCATTCCTACAAAGTTTCAGTCAAATTGGTTCAGTAGTTTCAGAGAAGATTTTTGAAATGTACACAGACGACGACGGACGACAACGGACGCATAGTGATTGCATAAGCTCTGACGGCGTTGGCCAGGTGAGCTAAAAAGGGGGGTTGCAATAAATAAGCCTTCATTTTGTATGCACTACTTGACAAGACTTAACTTACAAAAGAAATGTTCAAAATCGGACCAAAAATAACAAAAGTTGCATTTATAATCATTTTTGGGCCCCTTATTTCAAAATGAAATAAAAAAGGGGGCCAACCCCTAAAAATCTATCCAAAATATGGTTTAATTGTAAGGCATATCATTGTCAAATTTCATAGCGTTTCGCCAACCAGAACCAAACTTTTTGTTGGAACAAATAAAAAATTTGTTGAATGAATTTCCCCCTTTTTGGCCCCCCTTATTTCTAAACCAATAAAGGGGGACCCCAAAATCAATCCTATCCATCCTTTGATGGTATAAAATATTATTGTAAAATTTCACACATCATTTGGTAAACCAGAACAAAAAAAAACAAGGGGTTGCACTAAGTCGTGCTAAGCGTACCCCCACTCGGCCATTCAGAAAACAGGAAGTAGATGACCGACTGACCTGGAAAGGGGAGGCACGTTACAACTCATCATGCTAAAGCTGTATACCAAATTTGAAATCAATCCCTTCTCTAGAAGCCGAAAAATCTGTTACGAAAAATTGTCTATTTTTGACCCATAAAAAGTCTAAGTCAGCTCGGAAAACAGGAAGTAGATGATGGACTGACCTGGAAAGAGGAGGCACGGTATAACTAATCATGCTGAAGCTGTGTACCAAATTTGAAACCAATCCATCCAGTAGAAGCCGAGAAATCTGTTACGAAAAATTTCACTTTTCAAATTTTTTACCCTTAAAAGTCTAAGTCGGCTCGAAAAACAGGAAGTAGATGATGGACTGACCTGGAAAGGGGAGGCACTGTATAACTCATCATACTGAAGCTGTGTACCAAATTTGAAACCAATCCATCCAGTAGAAGCCGAGAAATCTGTTACGAAAAATTTCGCATTTCAAATTTTTTTTCCCCTACAAAAGTCTAAGTCGGCTTGGAAAACAGGAAGTAGATGATGGACTGACCTGGAAAGGGGAGGCACGGTATAACTCATCATGCTGAAGCTGTGTACCAAATTTGAAACCAATCCATCCAGTAGAAGCCGATAAATCTGTTACGAAAAATTTCGCATTTCAAATTTTTTTTCCCCCTAAAAAAGTCTAAGTCGGCTTGGAAAACAGGAAGTAGATGATGGACTGACCTGGAAAGGGTAGTCATAGTATAACTCATCATGCTGAAGCTGTGTACCAAATTTGAAACCAATCCATCCAGTAGAAGCAGAGAAATTGAACCGGACGGACAGACGGACAGACGGACGGACAGACGGACGGACGGACGGACGGACGGACGGACGGACAAGGTGATTGCAATATAGCCACCTCTCTTACGAGTGGGGGTATAATAGCATTTTTGGCCCCTTTTTGACCCCTAATTTCTAAACAAAAAAGCCCCCCCCCCAAAAAAAAAAAAAAAAAAAAAAAATCAATCCCATCCATTCTTTTATGGTAAGGAACATTATTGTAAAAATTCAGAGCAATCAGATTACAAGAACTAAAGTTATTGAGGGAGCACTAAAGTTAACAGACAACGACAACGACAACAATGACAGCATCACACCATTATACGTCCGCATTTTTTTTTGCGGTCGTTTAAAAAACTACCAGCATCCTTAAACAAGTGTCCTAAAAGAATGTCACGTCTGTCGGCACCACCATTAAACTCATTCAAAGTCTGTCCAAGCCTAAAGTTCTTGGGATAAGAAGAACACTTTAGGCAGGCAACAGAATGAAATCTAATCAGCAAGAAGAATCTGTGGACCAACTCATCATTATTGTTCACACATAACGCTTAACACTAAAACACAGGGGAGAATCGGTATATCGGTAAAAATGATCGTGAACAATTTTCCTAGTATTGTGAATGATCGCGAACAATTCTGTACTGGATCATGAACAACACATATTGGATTTTTTTCATAGAATGTCAGTCTTTTTCTCTATAATAGCACGTTTTATAAAGCAAAAAATATATATATATATATATGTCTGACAAATGGCTTAACTTGAGAAATTGAAACGTGGAAGCCGTTTTACTTAAATTGAATAGCTTTCCCAAAATTTGAAAAGGCAGATAGTATGTTGATATAAAAAGGTCAGAATTTATTCAATTTTGTTAAAAATACATGTGTGTTCTGTTTCATATTAATGTTAAGATGCATGGAATATGGTGTTTTTATTCAAATATCATTATCTCATTTACCAATGAATAAAAAATATATCTTCTTTCAAAATTAATGAAAGAGAAAAACTGTACATTTTATGTATATTTTGCTATTTTTTTTAGATCGCGAACAATTTGGTACCACTGGTTTTGGATCGTGAACTATGAACGTGCACAAATTATTAATCTATATCGAATGTTTCAAATAATGAAGAGTTTAGGCTTTGAATAGATTGACATGTATATAGAAAACATATTTTTACAGGAATAAAGAGAAAGAACAAAAATAATAGCAAAAGGAAACGCCAATGAAAGACGAAGAAACGAAAAGTTGAATCAACGCATGAAAAAACAGAAACCAATGAGGATGGAATCATAGAAGACAACGACGCAACGTTGAAGTGATTCAATGTCATGAACTACCAAAACCGGAGTCGAAAAAATAAAAAAAAATTATAACGTCAACACTTTAAAATATTAGTTTTTGTCCTTAACAATTACAGGATGGCATATCGATGACAAATACGCACAAATTTCAATTGAACTAGCTAAATTAAAAAAACAAAACTGTTTTCTCCTTTCCAGTCATCTGAATTTACTCTCGTTACGACTTCACTTCAAGGTTGTCGATTGCTATTCATTTGCTTTTATTATTTTTTTCCGTTTCTTTGAGCTGTTCTCGTTTGGGTTTTACTGATTTTGTCTTTGTCCTTTAAGGCTTTTGACGTTCTTCGAATTACCCATTGGTACCTCTTATTTCTTTCCTCACTAAGAACTTTCTAAGTATAGGTTTTTCATGCAAAATAAGTCTTATAAAAAGTTAACAAATAAAAAAAAAGACCTGTGATCACATAATCGTTAAAGTTAGAAAATGGGGTCGTGGTAATATGGCATATATTGTCGGCTGTGTAGACCACAACCCAGATGTCTGACAAATTTCAGACGCATAGGAAAAATCGATTTTCCACAATCGATTTTTCTTACAAATAAATTTACGCACTGAAAAAAGATCTAAATTAACATTGTCGTATAAAGCATGAAAATTGTTACAATGTCACACGGAATATTTACGTAGACCACAACCCAGAGTGCCTACATATCACATATCAGATGCATAGGTATTATGCTGTTCGAGTTATCCATCTTCCACAGACGTCTCACACATGTTACACTGTCGCCACCGGAAAGAAATACCTCTCTCCTTCTGTGACTATTCGTCGCATGCGAAACGAAATCTAAAATCTAATGATATCAATGTGCCATTCGTTGAGTTATTATATATAGTTTTAACTCCTTCACACAATCGTCTATAGCAATGTTTTTTTGTAAAAGGTACAGTTCAGCTGAAAGACATTATAAGACTCGTTCAGGTAAATATATTTCTTTGAAAAATCCAAGATGTACGCCCTATAGTACTAGAGGAACAAAATTTTGCACTGTATTTTAAAAAAGATAAAACATAACTATTTCAAATATAAATGCAATTTTCATTCTATATATGTAAACTAAAAAATCACCATGAAATGTCCAATTTTCATACAAAAATGATTGAAATCACTGATAAAGCAGACGAAAGCTATAGCTATTGAGGCATTTTTTTGATTTTTCGAAGAAATGTGTACTGCCTTTCTGAATTAGTTATAAAGGAGGGTCTTTCAGTTGCACTATATTAAATACATAATTAAAACTGTTCTCATTAAAATACATCAAAATGCTGTCCTTTACATTCTTGAATTAAATATCAAAATTTTCATTTAATCGAAAGTGTAGTTGTATAAATTTGGTCATGCTATCCTGTTCACGGTCAAATTTTGCAGGTACCAAATTGCTCACGATCATAAAAGGCATATTCTGAATCATTTCGACACTTTTTTCCTCCTCAATATTCCATTTAAGTCAGATAAAGGAAATATTTTATATTTAGATACTTTTTCAATGTTAAATATCAAAATATAATCCGGTCTTTTATCAGATTAATTTTTTTCATTTGAAAATTATTCTTTTTAATTCAAAGTTCATGTAAAAAACGTTGGGTAGGAAAGCACCTTTACGTTTTTATGCCTTGAAAATGGAATTTTCAAAGCAAAATGTTAAAATGTTATATCATAAAGGAAACATAGTTATTTTGCCAGACGCTTTGAGTTTTTTAAATGCCTTTGTAATTTCTTAATTTTAATAATTTCAATGAAATCACGAAAATATGTGTTGGTCACGATCCGGTACAGAATTGTTCGTGATCATGCACAATACTAGTACTTGACCGCCATAGGAAAATTGTTCGCAATTATTTTTACCGATATACCGATTCTCCCCTGTGAAAAATCAACCTATATTTACAAAGTCATGAAAATTCAAACATAAGATTAAGGTGCAACCTTATGCCAAGCTACTTAGTATAAGACTCTTTATGCAAATCATTTTCCACAAGAGTCTTACAAAACAGTTTACAACTTAAAGAAAATTCTGTGGCGGATCCAGAAATTTTCAAACAAGACGGAGTGTAATTTAAATTATCTTCTTGGACCTCTTGTTTAATACATTTCCTTCACAAACTTTGCTGTCATAGGGAGGACGCACCCCCCGGCACGCCGGTTCTAAATCCGCCTTTGAAACCCCTAACTTGGCTGAGTCATTAAAGCATAAAAATGGGCTCAAAGTCACCCCGCAAGGTGCCAGTTGCTTAGACCACAACCCTTAATTTAGACCATAGACCTGAATATTAGAATTTAATATACAGGTCTATGTTTAGACGTACCCGTATTTTTGAAGAAATTACGCCAGGATTCCTTTCAAGCGTATTTTAGAAATACGTCTGTTTCTTGGCGTATCCTGGGAATCAGACGTATTTTTCAACTTTAAACGTTTTTCGGCCGTAATTTCCTCTAGACGTATTTTAAGAAAAACAACAGTCTTCACTGAGCGTGCCCGTACATGAACTTCTTGTAACCTGCCTTTTTGATTTGACTAAATTAGCCAAAAACAATGTTTTGTTGGAAGATTAAAAATGCATTTCTAAGAAAGAAAACATAGGAAAACTTATGAATTATGAAGATTTGATTGTAAGTTCAAGTAATGTTCTTGTTTTATAACACTTATGCGCAAAAATATAATTTTATATTATGTTTAAAATAATTCTGATTTGATTAATTTTGAATTAAACTATTATCCTGAGTACCATTATAACTGAACGGTTTTAATTTTCTTGCATTTTGTGAATTAGAATTTTTGTATTTTTACACACATATACTGTAATTCAAATTCATTAATTTTGAAATACCAGTACTATTAAGCAATGCTTAACTGCAATTTTATAGGTCACAGTGAATTAAAACTGCAACATAAATAGTAAAACATGCAATGCTCATCTAATAATTGTTGTACTAAGTTTTGAATAAGAGTCATAATTTTAGATCAAAAACTGAGATCAGAAAAAAAACAAGTAATACTGTGAGCAAGCTCACAAAAGGATACCCCCGCTTCATATTGGACTCTGTACTGTAAAAAAAATCTCAAGTCCAGTTATCTCCCCTCGATGATAACCAACAGCAATACAAATTCTTCATGCACATCCACAGATGATGTACTTTCTTCATGTAATGTTTCATCAAAATCCATCAGCCGGTCTAGGAGGAGTTGCGCTTACGGGGTCTCCCATTGAATAATGTATTTAAAAAGTCTAAGTCCAATTATCTCCCCTAAATGATGTCTGATTGCGCAATCCTTCATGGCATGCATATCTACATATAATGTACTTCCTTCTGTAAAGTTTCATCAAAATCCTTGAAGCGGTTTAGGAGTAGTTTCGCTTACGAGGTCTCCCATTTAATAATGTATTCAAAAAGTCAAAGTCCAATTATCTACCCTGAATGATGTCCGAGTGCGGTGTAAATTCTTCATGAACTTCTACATATGATGTACTTCCTTCATTTTAAGTTTCAGCAAAATCCTTCAAGTTAACGTCAGTCTGACGATAGTCTATGGCACGTCAATCGGCAGTCTAACGACCAGGAAACCTATTCAACGTGTTTAAAACGTGTACAGAGCGCACAGAGCGCCATTGTAACGAACGAGTAGCGTATCAACCCCAGAATTTAAAAGTTAAATTTAATTTCAAGGGTGAAAGTCAACTTCAAAAGCTTAAAATACTTATTCAAGCCAGAATTTTTTTTACCAAAAACAATGAACGAAGTTGTGTTGTCGGTGGACATTTTTTGGTAAAAAAAACTCAATAAACGTTCGGCACACGTTGGCTAAAACGTTATAGTGTGACAGAGCCGTTAGGGTTTTACAATAGTTTGCCATTGTACTGAGTGCAAATACTTTCTGATAAGCTGTGAGAAATTTCTAAACTTTTGAAATTGCTTTATCAATTACATTTTAACATTAAAACAAACCAATTCAATATGATCAAATTATGCATATTTTACTGGCAATTATGAACAACTACCTTTCATGTAAGTTTCATACTTACTTTTATAGTTGACGTGTCCATTTGATAAATGACAAAACTGACTTCATTCAGGTGGAAGAAGTTTCTCTTGACAGAATATTTTTCCACAGTATCAAACATGATACTTGCCACAGTTTTACATGGATACCCCAGTTTACCAGTACCAAAAGCTGGTAATCCTATCGATTTGAAGTTTCGTTTATCAGCTTCCAACAAACAGTTCCATATGAAGTCTTCCAAAATCTTGAAACATAAACTATACAAGTCAGATCGCTAGTATTAATGTGTCTTTAGGGTATACGAGTAGGTTTTTTATTTTATTTTGACACACTAATAGATCGACATTCAGTATTGATTTTAAAAAATCAATCGAAAGCTTTTTGTTATTTCTTCAACTTGCCGACTATAAGACAAACACAGTATTTTTATGATTAAGGGATAATAAACCATGAAGGAGGTCATTTGTTTCTGATTGGTTTAGCCATGCTAGACAAGATGTTTGAAATACACATTAACATATTAAGGCATTGAAAATTTTCAATTTTGGCGTTCGAAGGGGAATAACTCATAAAAGTGTACATGCATATTTTGTAGATCTTGATGTGCTTTACAATATGCATCTTATTTATTAATTGAGCTTAATAAGTGAAAATTTTGAAAAAAATAAAAAAGGGGCAATAATTCTTCATGGGTTCCTGAATCTTCTTCAAAATTTCAGGGCAGGTAGATCTCAAGGTGGTGATCAGAATTTTGAAATCTGTCACCATTTTTGAGTAATTTGAAAAACAAAAACACTGCAATTTACCCCTATGTTCTGTTTTAAGCCACGACTGGCGGTGGCCATGCATGTTTTGCGACCATTCAATAATCCCCACATCAGTTCTATGGTAGCTACAGACCAAATTTGGTTCTGATTAGTGTAGCCGTTTCAAAGAAAAAGATGTTTGGAAAAAGCTAACGGTAAAGGCTCACAAGAAACTTCGGGCCAGGTGAGCTAAACAGAATCACTGTTCATTTAAGTACCAATGGCTTTCTTAAAATAGCAAATTAAAAATTCAATATTTTATATAGCACATATACAGGTGAAGCTATGGAGGCACCTAAGGAACTCCTTTTGCTGTATGTTTTTCTTTGTTGTCGTCATACAGGAAGGAGTACATTTTCGAACGCAACCCTACGAATTATTAAATAACCTTTCCATTCGTTTCATCTTTGAATTTCCCCAGAAGAATTCGTCACCCCTTACAGAAGACTCAGATATTCCAGAAAATTTTAAATTCTTCCATTCATTCTGTGCAAATGATCTTCCTTGAATTTAGTACAGAAGATTAAATAATACAAACTCCTCGCAGTTCCTATTCTCGTTCCGTCGGTTTATACACTAATCACTGCACCATGAGGGTTTTTCGTAATTCGTTTTGGTGGCCTAATTTAACCTTTGCCTTTTTAATTAGTTTACAAGTGTATGCATTGCACAACTACGTTGCGTATTGTATTGTATAGCTGAATACATCTTGTATTATTGACTTTGAAATAGTCCGCATTCGCTTGAACCGGTTTTACGAAAATCAAATCAATTTTGCAGGCCTAGGAAATTTGTATTTTAATAAACAATGGTAACAAAATTTATCTATTCATAGAAATTAAAATATTTGACAGTATTCTTGTCGAAATTATTGAAAGTATCCAGCAGTGGGACTTTCAATCGGAAAGGATAAGCCTACTGGAAGGAGTTTGTAAATAATGACCAAAATGCCATTTCTTCCTGTCAAAAGAGCTACTGATCTGCTAAGATTTACTTTGATTTATACATTTTGTTCCCAAAGCTTAGCTAGCTCATTTGTCATTTTTATATGCAATTAAAAAAGATACTCGCGACACTGGTCAAGGCGCTTTTGAAAGACAATGTTTTTATGCCCCATCTATGAAAGTAGATGGGCATATAGTGTTCGGGTCCGTTCGTCCGTCGTCCCAAATACCTATATTTCCAAATTCCCACTTACTGACAAATGCCACATCAACCATATTGGTATGGTTGGTGCATCTAGTAATGCTAAGCACAATGCATGCTTCAGATGCTGGATGTGACCTATATTTTCTGCATGAATGGTCACTTACAGAAAAATGGTTAAAGTCCATTCCCACTTACAGACAAGTGCTACATCAACCATATTGGTATGGTAGGTGCACCTAGTGATGCTAAGCACAATGCATGCTTCAGATGCTGGATGTGACCTATATTTTCCGCATGGATGACCTTCTACAGAAGAATGGTTTAAGGCCTTTCCCACTTACTGACAAGTGCTACATCAACCATATTGGTATGTAGTTGCACCTAATGATGCTTAGCACAATGCATGCTTCGGATGCTGGCTGTGACTTATATTTTCCGCATGAATCACCACTTATAAAAGAATGGTTAAAGTCCATTCCGTCTTACTGACAAGTGCCATAGCAACCATATTGGTGTGGTAGGTGCACCTAGTGATGATTTAGTGATTGCGGAATAAAAAAAAAATGTTGCGAAATGGGGCATTATGTCTTTTGGACATATTCTTGTTTTGTGTAAATCACCTGACTGTTGTTCTAGCATAAAATTGTCCGGTTCTAGTATAAATAGATTAACGGAATTACACAAAAGGATAATTCTGCATGAATTTATGGATGAATGTGTAAACATTCCGCATCACTTATTTGTGAATGAGTAGCCGGGTCTTCCCAAATAATAAATAAGTATTTTATATTGACATGAAAGTTTACCTTTTGTGCACGTCTATCTGTCCATCTTGGTAAGGAGCCGTGGAACACCATTCCACATTGTAAGTCATGAGCCTCTGTACAAGCGACATGGCCATACTGTAAATTCCCATTACGTTCTATGATGCGATCACACTCTGCTTGAATTCCAATTCCAGCGTGCTTTAAAATGGATGATGAAATAGCACCTTGGTCTAACTTGAGATCTGTACTTGTACTGTTAACTATGACATCAGTCTAAAATAGTAAAACATTTAAGCTTTTATTTTTATTATATTTTTATTTATATTATTTTTTCTTAATTTGTTATTATAAGAACGACGTAGAAGAGTAGAACAAAAATTTATTTTACCTATAAATAAATCTATGAGCATTTTAAGTGTCTTTTGCGTTGTTCAGAAATTTAGACCATTTTCCAATGAACAAAAAAAACATGCAAAGAATTCAATTGGCTTATACAGCTATTAATATACGCCAACTAAAAATAAAATTGATGGCAAACTCCGCCCAAATGAATCTACTGTCAAACCAGTTAAACCGGTTTTCAGAATCTCAAAACATCATCGAATACACAACTTTATCATTTGGCAAAATTTCCTCTTACCTGCAAAGATATAATAATAATTATAAAATAGAGAACTATTAGTTGCATTTACGTTGACAGAATTTTTTTCGTAAACCTATGAAAAAAGAGGAATTTTATTGGATTTTTTATCGTGCAATTAAAGCTCAACAACTAAATGTCAAATCTAGATTAAACCGAAATACAACCTATAGAATTTTGACTTCGCAGTTGCACGGACTTCGCGTGCTTTTTGATTAATAGGTGTAAAAATTAATACGCTAGATTGATTTACTGATTTTGAAATATTTTTGATTAAAAATGGAATTTTAATGTTTTTTTACGCGGAATGTACTATAAAATTTGTTTATTAGAATTAACTGTAATATTTTTTGGTTTATAGAACCATAAATTTAATTTTTCATGGTGCACATTTAATAATCCGCGAACAAAAAATATTTACAGCTAATTCTTAAGTGTTAGCAAGTACATATCATGAAAAACCGATAATTTGATCCGGTAGACCTCAAATTAAGAGCTTTTATTAACATACATGTATGGCGATGTTTTTTTTCAATTCAGCACTTTACCATTCTTTATGCCTATAAGCAGCGGTTCATTTCATTTCTTGCCTTAACATTTCATATTTTTATTTTATATTTCAAAAGTTGTTTTGAACTAATATATATATTTATAAAAAAAATGAAAACATGTAAACGAAGTTCTACAAGAAGGTCGTTAGACATGTTAGAGGGCAAAAAATAGCAGAGTTTTCAATTGATTCTCAGCGAAGCGCAGCTAGTATATATGGCAATGTTAGATATAAAAAAATAATTTCAACCTATATACAACCTAATGAAGCAAAAATAGTTTAAAAATGATTAATTGTAACGCCAGGATCGTGTTGTACGTTATGGAAGTGACAAAAATGCAGTTTTTCACTTTTTAGCTCAACTGACCCAACGAGTTATTGCTCTCATTTTAAAGCGACAAAATGGTACTGAATTTCAAAGATTAACTTGTTTGACACCGTACGACCAACTGCATCTAAACTTGGCACACTTATTTAATAGCATATATGCTACAAATCTATCGTTCGGATTTTTGATTTGTCAAAAAACATGACCACCATGGCTACAAATAGAACATAGGAGTCAATTGCAGTTTTTTTGCTAATAACTCAAAAATGGTAACAGATATCAAAATTGTGCAAGAATCAAAAGTGATCAGCATATTCAGTTCTACCTGTCCTGAAAATGTAAAAAAGATCCGACTGCTGATGTGGGAGTTATTGTCCTTTTTCGTAATATTTGCCAAATTTTGCACTTAATAAGCCAAATATCTTGAAAACTAAACAAGATATTTCAGAATTTTAAATGACATATGGTTAAGCATAATAATATCTGCTAAATATGTGTATCTGTGTAATTTAGATTCAGGCTCTTGGGAGTTCGTAAGCTCACTTCGGCATGTTTTTTGTAAATAATTCTTAATTTCTACTGTTTTGTGAAATTGTATTATTAACTTACATTAAAATCCGGTTTACGAGTCTTGTACTTGGCAAACAAGATTTTTAATACCATATTCCGATCTTTACCCCCTTTTAGATTAAAATTAAAGATAAGTTTTTGGCGTCATTTATCCCAAAATGTGACAACGTGAGAATGCGACATCCTCGACATTCTTATAGGCAATGTTTTCCTCTTTCCAATAATATATAATATAGCCGTGTGTCATACTATTAAGACAAATCAACAAAAAATCTATCCTCTGCTCCTCTACTAAAAGGGAAACCCTCAAAATATATTCCATTCATCCTTTTGTTGTAAGGAACATCATCATCGGTAAAATTTTATAGCAATCGGATAACTAAAACCAAAGTTTCCATGGTAAGACTTAAGTTAAACGAAGCAGACACGGACGACGACAACGACTACGAAGATGATAGCATCATACCATTATACTGCCGCATTTTTTTCGCAGTCGTATAAAAAATGCAACTAATATGGAATTTGCTATCTTTGTTGGAAGGGCAGATTTGTAACTTATTAGTATATGTATTCAATAATAAAAAAAGCTCTTACCGTTAGCTTAGCCAATTCGCCCTTCACTATTCTTATATTCAAGGGTGGTGTTTCTGTAAAGGTTAAAAAGTAATAAACTCATGTAAACTGGTGTTTTATTTATCATAATCTTATGATTTTGCAATAAAAAGCTACGCCGAGCGCAGCATAATACGACCGCAACATGTTGAACACTACATACTATGCAGCCCAATATGGATTGTCAAATGCCTTGGACACATGCATGGTGGACTCACAAAGTTTGTTTGACACATGCATTCTATGGTGGACTTTGAATGCATTTTTTTTAAACGTACAACTTTCAAGGAAATCTAATAAGGCATTTTTGGCCTCTTTGATCCCTAATGTCCCTAAAATGATAGGAGAAATTCCAAATATGACTGAAAAATGCATGCAGAAATTTTTACAAGGATTCCATTAAAAAAAGATTTTGAAAATCGGACCACAAATAAAAAAAGGCGATTTTTTATGTGTGGTCCCTTTTTGACCCCTCGTAGCAACGTAACTGTGCAAGAAATTGTAGCAACATTTACCTGAAATAATTTACTGAGGAAAACAATGAAAAAATGAACAAAATTGTATGAAAAATAAATGTTCTACAACAGTTTTGTTTTAACATCCATTTAACCCCTTTTGGTCCTTTTTTCTCTGAATCGGTAGGGGGCACAATCCCTTAATGCACGAGGAAGCTTTTTCTAGCGGTCAATTTAAGATAAGTTTACAATTGATCAGCCCAATACAACTTTTTTTTTTAATTAAACCATTTGTCTAGACAAAATTCTCATAATTGACCTTTTTGGCCCCTTTGACCCCCTAATTCTCGAAAACTGTAGGAGATATTGCAAATTTGATTCAAAAACGCAGGCAAGGATTTTTACAAGGATTTCAATGAAAAAAAAATCTGATCACAAATAAAAAAGTAGATTTTTGGGTCAGGGCCTCTTTTTGACCCCTCATAGCAATGCAACTGTGCAAGATACATCAAAACTGTTGTTACATTTTGTTTACAGAATTTATTGAGAAATACATTTAAAAAAAAGAATGATCAAAATCGGATGAACATTTAACATTCTACAGACGTTTTGTCAATACACCCATGATTTGAGCCCCTTTTGGCTCTTTTTTCTAAAACGGTAAGGGCCAGAAACCCCAAATGCAATACCAACCTTCCTTTGGTCGTTACAAAAATCATATCAACATTTTATAACAATTGGTTAATTACAACTAAAGTTATTGCACGGAAACCAAAGTGTATGTACAGACGACGACAACGACAACGACGACATCGCCATCACATAATACGATCCCAAAAATTTGCGGTCGTACAAAAAGAGTAATAGCAGTAGAAGAAAAAGTCTTTTTTTGATGAAGATATCGGAGATGACATTAAGCTTATCAATTGGCCCGAGACTAGTATTATTTTAGCCCCCTTTTTAATGCATTTTCAATATAGCGTTTTGATGAATAAAAAAAAATTTAACCATTTGATTTTCCTAAAATTTCTTACAGCTGCATAACAACACAAGACATAAATAATATGTAAATTTAAGAAGATTTTACCGATTTTAAAACTTTTGATGCATTTTATGGTCAAGAGACCAAAATTTTTTAATGTCAACAAAAATTAAGATCTAAATTTTGACCCCGCGTATGCCTGGCAAATCACCCCTTTTATGCTGATTTAAGTGTTGGTCTTTGTATATACCAAACTTTGGCTTAAGAACTACCAATTAACCCAAACAACTAAAAAAAGCACCAAAAATTGACCTAGAAATACCTCTGGAAGATATATGGTGTTTTTTAAAGGGACTATATTAAACAACAACGAAAAATAAGGGGCGATAATTGTGGTCTCGTACCTAATAGTCCTCAGATAAGCCTCATTTCATCAAATAAAGTTGTTTTTCACCAACTAGAGTCTTTTTTGAGTTTACATACCAAGTTTCATAATGATCAGATGAATAACATTAAAAATGTGAGCCATTCAAATCAATGGTTTTCTTCAAAAATATGGTCCGCTACAGCTTACTCAAGAACCATGGATCCTATGTGGCCATATTTTTTACATTTCATGATTTTTGACAAAACCAATGATTGATATCAATAACTTGAGGTGTACTGAACATGAAAAACACAAGTTTTGGTAAAATAAGTGCATGGTGTTAATATTTGATTCTGGTTTATATTCGCGGAGTGAAAAATAAGACATTCAAGGATTTAAAGGGGTACTAATATGGTCATTAATATTTTTCAAAATTTGTACAAGATATTTACCTGGAAACTCTTTTAAAATGTTCTCTATATAATAAGCTTACAAAAAAAAACCAAGAAACATTAACTTTATATACTATATAAGTCCATATTAACCATTTGAAAATCAGGAACCATATGTATTATGAAAGCGGTTTTGCCAAAATTGGTAAAAGTAGCTATTCAAGGGTGAAAAAAATGCAAAAGAGGATGCAATTTCTTACATTTTTTATGTTTTCAGTATGAGAGGATGCAAATCAACAGATTTCAATAGCAAAAACACTGGTCAGAGCACTTTTGATGGAAACTAGTAAATGACTTATGTGCAAAAACATAGAAAAACCTTCAAATCTTTAGCTTGTAACTGCTAATATTTACAATCATTTCACTTGTGTGGTAGACAATGCTGAACAAATAGGTGCTTTTTGTGTTGTTTATCATTAAAACATTGCTTTCTGTCTGATATTTCAAGAATTGAAGTAATAAAAAGATGATTTTAGAAAGATGGCATAGGCCCACCCCAGAAAAATCCATATGCTGCCGCAACCTTGTTTCGCAGTGGGGAAAAGATTTTTTTCAGAAATACTTTCAACATTTCATGATAAAAACACTCCTTATGTCTTAATTTAATGATTTATGACAATTCTAGGCAACTAAAAGTCTTTATTTGCAAGTAAGGGGTCATTTTGTTGGAAAAAAATCCAAAATCCAAAAAGAAGACCATTTTCATTGAAAATCCCATACACTTTGAATTTTGGCTCATTTGGTCATATTTTCATATAAATTCATGAAACAAAGACTGAAATCATTTCAATATGGCATATTCAGTAAGTTCAGACTAAATACAGTATTGCTAGAAAGTTTTTGAAATTTTACCCATAGCCCCCCTCTAATAGTCCTCAGATAAGCCTCATTTCATCAAATAAAGTTGTTTTTCACCAACTAGAGTCTTTTTTGAGTTTACATACCAAGTTTCATAATGATCAGATGAATAACATTAAAAATGTGAGCCATTCAAATCAATGGTTTTCTTCAAAAATATGGTCCGCTACAGCTTACTCAAGAACCATGGATCCTATGTGGCCATATTTTTTACATTTCATGATTTTTGACAAAACCAATGATTGATATCAATAACTTGAGGTGTACTGAACATGAAAAACACAAGTTTTGGTAAAATAAGTGCATGGTGTTAATATTTGATTCTGGTTTATATTCGCGGAGTGAAAAATAAGACATTCAAGGATTTAAAGGGGTACTAATATGGTCATTAATATTTTTCAAAATTTGTACAAGATATTTACCTGGAAACTCTTTTAAAATGTTCTCTATATAATAAGCTTACAAAAAAAAACCAAGAAACATTAACTTTATATACTATATAAGTCCATATTAACCATTTGAAAATCAGGAACCATATGTATTATGAAAGCGGTTTTGCCAAAATTGGTAAAAGTAGCTATTCAAGGGTGAAAAAAATGCAAAAGAGGATGCAATTTCTTACATTTTTTATGTTTTCAGTATGAGAGGATGCAAATCAACAGATTTCAATAGCAAAAACACTGGTCAGAGCACTTTTGATGGAAACTAGTAAATGACTTATGTGCAAAAACATAGAAAAACCTTCAAATCTTTAGCTTGTAACTGCTAATATTTACAATCATTTCACTTGTGTGGTAGACAATGCTGAACAAATAGGTGCTTTTTGTGTTGTTTATCATTAAAACATTGCTTTCTGTCTGATATTTCAAGAATTGAAGTAATAAAAAGATGATTTTAGAAAGATGGCATAGGCCCACCCCAGAAAAATCCATATGCTGCCGCAACCTTGTTTCGCAGTGGGGAAAAGATTTTTTTCAGAAATACTTTCAACATTTCATGATAAAAACACTCCTTATGTCTTAATTTAATGATTTATGACAATTCTAGGCAACTAAAAGTCTTTATTTGCAAGTAAGGGGTCATTTTGTTGGAAAAAAATCCAAAATCCAAAAAGAAGACCATTTTCATTGAAAATCCCATACACTTTGAATTTTGGCTCATTTGGTCATATTTTCATATAAATTCATGAAACAAAGACTGAAATCATTTCAATATGGCATATTCAGTAAGTTCAGACTAAATACAGTATTGCTAGAAAGTTTTTGAAATTTTACCCATAGCCCCCCTCTCCTAGGCCCGAGACTAGTATTATTTTAGCCCCCTTTTTAATGCATTTTCAATATAGCGTTTTGATGAATAAAAAAAAATTTAACCATTTGATTTTCCTAAAATTTCTTACAGCTGCATAACAACACAAGACATAAATAATATGTAAATTTAAGAAGATTTTACCGATTTTAAAACTTTTGATGCATTTTATGGTCAAGAGACCAAAATTTTTTAATGTCAACAAAAATTAAGATCTAAATTTTGACCCCGCGTATGCCTGGCAAATCACCCCTTTTATGCTGATTTAAGTGTTGGTCTTTGTATATACCAAACTTTGGCTTAAGAACTACCAATTAACCCAAACAACTAAAAAAAGCACCAAAAATTGACCTAGAAATACCTCTGGAAGATATATGGTGTTTTTTAAAGGGACTATATTAAACAACAACGAAAAATAAGGGGCGATAATTGTGGTCTCGTACCTGATAGTCCTCAGATAAGCCTCATTTCATCAAATAAAGTTGTTTTTCACCAACTAGAGTCTTTTTTGAGTTTACATACCAAGTTTCATAATGATCAGATGAATAACATTAAAAATGTGAGCCATTCAAATCAATGGTTTTCTTCAAAAATATGGTCCGCTACAGCTTACTCAAGAACCATGGATCCTATGTGGCCATATTTTTTACATTTCATGATTTTTGACAAAACCAATGATTGATATCAATAACTTGAGGTGTACTGAACATGAAAAACACAAGTTTTGGTAAAATAAGTGCATGGTGTTAATATTTGATTCTGGTTTATATTCGCGGAGTGAAAAATAAGACATTCAAGGATTTAAAGGGGTACTAATATGGTCATTAATATTTTTCAAAATTTGTACAAGATATTTACCTGGAAACTCTTTTAAAATGTTCTCTATATAATAAGCTTACAAAAAAAAACCAAGAAACATTAACTTTATATACTATATAAGTCCATATTAACCATTTGAAAATCAGGAACCATATGTATTATGAAAGCGGTTTTGCCAAAATTGGTAAAAGTAGCTATTCAAGGGTGAAAAAAATGCAAAAGAGGATGCAATTTCTTACATTTTTTATGTTTTCAGTATGAGAGGATGCAAATCAACAGATTTCAATAGCAAAAACACTGGTCAGAGCACTTTTGATGGAAACTAGTAAATGACTTATGTGCAAAAACATAGAAAAACCTTCAAATCTTTAGCTTGTAACTGCTAATATTTACAATCATTTCACTTGTGTGGTAGACAATGCTGAACAAATAGGTGCTTTTTGTGTTGTTTATCATTAAAACATTGCTTTCTGTCTGATATTTCAAGAATTGAAGTAATAAAAAGATGATTTTAGAAAGATGGCATAGGCCCACCCCAGAAAAATCCATATGCTGCCGCAACCTTGTTTCGCAGTGGGGAAAAGATTTTTTTCAGAAATACTTTCAACATTTCATGATAAAAACACTCCTTATGTCTTAATTTAATGATTTATGACAATTCTAGGCAACTAAAAGTCTTTATTTGCAAGTAAGGGGTCATTTTGTTGGAAAAAAATCCAAAATCCAAAAAGAAGACCATTTTCATTGAAAATCCCATACACTTTGAATTTTGGCTCATTTGGTCATATTTTCATATAAATTCATGAAACAAAGACTGAAATCATTTCAATATGGCATATTCAGTAAGTTCAGACTAAATACAGTATTGCTAGAAAGTTTTTGAAATTTTACCCATAGCCCCCCTCTCCTAGGCCCGAGACTAGTATTATTTTAGCCCCCTTTTTAATGCATTTTCAATATAGCGTTTTGATGAATAAAAAAAAATTTAACCATTTGATTTTCCTAAAATTTCTTACAGCTGCATAACAACACAAGACATAAATAATATGTAAATTTAAGAAGATTTTACCGATTTTAAAACTTTTGATGCATTTTATGGTCAAGAGACCAAAATTTTTTAATGTCAACAAAAATTAAGATCTAAATTTTGACCCCGCGTATGCCTGGCAAATCACCCCTTTTATGCTGATTTAAGTGTTGGTCTTTGTATATACCAAACTTTGGCTTAAGAACTACCAATTAACCCAAACAACTAAAAAAAGCACCAAAAATTGACCTAGAAATACCTCTGGAAGATATATGGTGTTTTTTAAAGGGACTATATTAAACAACAACGAAAAATAAGGGGCGATAATTGTGGTCTCGTACCAATTATAGTGTTATTTGTTTAAGTTTGACTCTTTCAAAGTGTTCGGACTTCTTAGAAAATAAAATAGTTTTATTTATTAAATAATCTGAAATTTTAAGCCATAATATATAAAACAAGAGGCTCCTAGGAGTCTGAATCGCTCACTTATCTTTTATGCTAAAGCCTCTTACCTAGTGTGTATCATGGTCTACATGCACTTGATAACATTAAAGAAACTAGTAAGGGTAGAAAACAAATACAAAGTTACAAAGCTTTCCACTAGAAAAAAAAAAGCAAAAAAAGTTTAAATTGATTGAAAACAATTAAGAGCCTGTTCATGAGAAAACCATGCAAAATCATCCAATAGCAATGTTTTTTATTTTTGTAAAAGATTTAGTGAAACTGAAAGACCATCCTATAAGACTTATTCTGGCAATTTTTTTCCTTCGCAAAATCAAAGATGGCCGCCCTAGAGGCTTCAATAGCTATATATAGCATAATCCCCATTCATCTGATTTTTCAATGATTTCAATATTTTTTTTATAAAAATAAGACATTTTCATTGGCATTTATTTAGTATGTATTTTGAATGACAATTGTAACAATATTTTTTGAAATAGTGATGTTTTGTCTTTCAAATACAGTGCAATTTTCGTAATTCATAATTTTGGTTGCTCTGGTACCATTAGGTAGGACTTGGGCAGTATATTCCAGACTGATCAAAAAATGCCGAAAGTTGTTATTTTTAAGGGTACTTATTGTTCAAGGTAACACCTATTTATCCTGATCTTTTAGAAATTCAAAAACAATAACATATCAAGACAAAACATATCAAAAAGCCAAGCTGGGATTTTACATTTTGACTTAGCCACAGCCCCGGGAATCAATGACATGTTTTGATAATTCTCCATTAAATCCACTTTTTGGAGGATTCAGTTTGAAAATCTGAATGTGTTTGCTATGTCACATTTATCATTAAAAAATCCATCTAGTCTAAGAGCTATGCAGTTTTATTTATTTATTTTATTTTTTTGTTTTGTTTTGTTTTCTATTGTCTCATAAAATTCACCTTTAGCATAATGTTAACATAAAGTCCAAGTGTTTTCAATTGAATAACGTAAATAGAATAAAATTGGCATACTCAAGTATTTTGATATTTCGGTTTTTATTGTATTATAACTATTTTTGGAGTCAATATCACCTCTTAGTATATAATCTATAGAGAATAGGAATATATCTACCTTTACTAACTTTTCAGGTAAAATCAAAGTAGCCGAAACGTCGAGTGTTATTAGCCCAAATGAAGTTCCGTAACTCTGAATATTTAGCCCAAATGTAATGCACCCGAAGAGGGTAGGTTGCTTCGAATTTTGTCTATCTCTGTACCTATGTATTTGGTGATGAGAATAAAGATTGTTGTTGTTGCTCATACTTTTCATGCTATAAGCCAAAAACTATAGTTTGACACCCTGTTCTATTTTTAGCAACGGTGGCCATCTTGGTTGGTCGGCATGGTTCAATTTTACAAACTTGGTAGAGAACATTCTAAAGATCCAGTAGCAATCCCTTCAGTGGTTTCAGAGAAGAAGATATTCTAAAATCACTTAAAATTGATAGAAAAAAAACAATTAAAGGAGGATAACTCTTACAACGGTAGATCTGACAGTTTTGACCTTGAATTCAATTTTGTAGATCTCAATAAGCTGAACATTTTTGCAATGTTAATATTTCCTCTAGCATTTAAGTTCTCAAGATAAAGTCCAACAAGAGTTAACACTAAAGTATGTCTCGCCTGCCGGCACCATCAAAAACAATTACTCTTTCTTACTTCCACTTTATTTTGAATTTACATGGATTTTCAGTTTCTGAGATCAAAAGATGTTTATAGAACTTAAACATTGCAAATATATGCAATAAAAATAATCAAAGTCACTCAACCGGAAAATCAAGGTCAAGGTCAAAAGATGGGGATGCAACTGTGCTAAGCTACTACTAAGGCATATGTATACCAAGTTTCATCAACCTAGGACCTATAGTTCTTGAGATATGGAGGTGCTCGCAAAACTTTTCCATTGCTATTGTATGTATTGAAAATTGTCAAAGTCACTCAACCGAAAAACCAAGGTCAAAAGATGGGGATGCAACTGTGCTAAGCTACTACTGGGGCATATGCATACCAAGTTTCATCAACCTAGGACCTATAGTTCTTGAGATATGGAGGTGCTCGCAAAACTTTTCCATTGCTATTATATGTATTGAAAATTGTCAAAGTCACTCAACCAAAAAATCAAGGTCAAGGTCAAAAGATGGGGACGCAACTGTGGTAAGCTACCACTGGGGCATATGCATACCAAGTTTCATCAACCTAGGACCTATAGTTCTTGAGATATGGAGGTGCTCGCAAAACTTTTCCATTGCTATTGTATGTATTGAAAATTGTCAAAGTCACTCAACCATAAAATCAAGGTCAAGGTCAAAAGTTGGGAGATGCAACTGTGGTAAGCTACTACTGGGGCATATGCATACCAAGTTTCATCTACCTAGGACCTATAGTTCTTGAGATATGGAGGTGCTCGCAAAACTTTTTCATTGCTATTATATGTATTGAAAATTGTCAAAGTCACTCAACCAGAAAATCAAGGTCAAGGTCAAAAGATGGGGATGCAACTGTGCTAAGCTACTACTTGGGCATATGCATACCAAGTTTCATCAACCCAGGACCTATAGTTCTTGAGATATGGAGGTGCTCATAAAACTTTTCCAAAAAGTTAACGCCGCCGCCGCCGTCGCCGCCGCCGCCGCCGGTAAAGTAACACCTATGTCCCGCTCTGCTTCGCAGGCGAGACAAAAACTGTGAAAATGGTCAATTTTGACGATTAAGGGGAAATAACTCCTTTAAGGAGTCGTCCCACAACTTTGACTCAATGGAGAGTTTTGTAGAGCTTTTGATACTAGAAGGAAGATTGCTTCAGATTTTCTTTACCTCTTATACTTTTTGAGCTATAAGCTAAATAATATGATCTAACCACCTGTTCTATTTTAGTAACGGCCGCCATGTTGGTTGGTCAGCGTGTCCAAATTTCACAAATTCGGTAGAGGGCATCCTAAAGATCAAGTGTACAAATTTTGAAAGCAATCCCTTCAGTGGTTTTAGAGGAAATCTTTAAAGAAAAGTAAACGGATGGACGGACGGACGACGGACGGTTAACGATGACAATAGCTCACATGGCCCTACGGGACAGGTGAGCTTTAAACATCAACTAATGTATACATACGTTATGTGATTTGAAATTTAAAGAATGGAACAAATCAACATATCCTTTATTACCTGCAGCCCCATAACTTTTCATGACACACTCTATAACTTTAGTCATTTCCTCAAATATTGCCTTCTCTGGACTGTAAAAGCATACAGGGGAAATCGTTTCATTTTTAACAACAACTGCTAAGATAGTTTTGACAAACTTTATCAAGGGCCACTGGATTGCTTTCACATCTGTTAGGTCTAGTGAAAGAGCTTTATTCTGATCTGAAATCTGTCTAAACAGTGCGATGATATGTGTATTTAAGATTTCCAATTCCTGGTTTTCATTTTCTGTCCATTTAGGCAAGTACATTCTTGCTATTTGAGTTCCCATATCAACTGCGAGGTTGATGGATGATTGACTCTTGCACCCTAAAACATACAAAATGATTAAAAGCTTCACTAATGCAAACTAGTTTAACCCCGCCATTTTTTATATGTGCCTGTCCTAAGCCAGGAATCCTTGTCAAAGCTTTTGTTTGTCCTTGTCTACTATCTGTTTTTTGTTTTATGTTCAGAAATGTGTTTTTCTTTGATATTCCAGGGATTTGTTTGAATCTTATGTATTGTATTTTTAGTCTTGGGCCAATGCAAGACAGCGAGCAGTGACCTCTGGTCATGTTGAAGACTGCTGGCTGTTTTCCATTGTGATTTTTTGAATTGTCGTTTCTTTAATTTTGGTTGTGTTGTGTACACTTCTTTCACATTTCTTTATTGTCTATGCATCAAGATTATCTAAGTATCTTGCAATGGGTCGTTTCTTCTATTGCAATTTATTGAAAGTAGAAAGTAACACTCGGAACCCGTTTGGGTTTGAAACTAAAAGGTATTTTACAACTCTGAATTCATGTTACAATTTAGTGAACAACGGTTACTTCTAAGTTTGCCAGTGTAAAATGAAATGAATTGAGCAGGGGCATATCATAGCGTTTTAGATTGCGCATTTATGATGTTCTGTAGAAGAAACCCAAGATTAGAAGTTTTGAAACTCCTATCCCATTACATAAAATGCATGCACACGTAAATAAATGTTTCCCCGAACTCAAATATCCAATACCAATATCAGAAAGGTTTCGCAAGACTTGTAAAACTGTTTCATTTTTAGCTAAACATGTATCAAGTTGTTTTTTTATCAATATGTATAATGTTTCTTCGGTTAATGAGGTTACACTTAAAACTGACCTTCAGAGGATAAAACTTGCAGAGGCAAGCCTTTAGATAGGGTCCAATGTTGTAAGAACATCTCTTTCTGGTATATCTTTACGTATCCACCAGATCTTAGGTTCCATGTACGGCACGGTACATGCTCCCTCGTGTCGATATCAAAAGACCCTTTCTGGTTGCTTTGAACGTTTTCTTTAAACTCGATACTGCACTCCTGGAAGGCTTGTTGGACACTGATGAGGGCTTCCTTCAAAGCATCTGGTTTTTCGTCAGTTATACAGGTTTTGGTGTCTAGTGAAGTTTTCTTCATGATATCTCTAATATCTTTCTCTGCCTGTCTAACTAAATCATCGTCTAATCCCTTGATAATCCAGTAACTTGAACTTCCCCCTTTTTCTTCAAGAGACACAGGGTATTTATCTTCGATCTTTTCTTGTATTTTTCGAAAGATGGCTTTATATCCTCGGCGGGTGTCATCCATCAGATAAATAGATCTCTCATTCTGAAGACCTTTAATCTTTGATGCTAAATCATGAATATCTGATGTGTTAATCAGATTGACAGTACTGCAAGTAGAACTCAAGGCTAAGACGACTTTGCCATAGTACTGCTTTTCTATTTCTAAAAGTTTGTCCTTTGCAATGGTCATGCTGAATATCTTCGGAGGTACTTGGATGCTGGTTTGTTTGTATGACTCTTTTAGATCCCTTACACTACGATTTAAAGCTCTTCTGTCCCGTGTGAAGACTCTTATTATGTTGTTGCTACCTTGGAACCAAATTGCATCCGGATATCTGGGTACACTGTTCATTTTTTCTTTCAAAAATTTTTGAACTGGAGGCTGACAGATGAATTGGAAAACGTCTTTGTTAAAACTGACAGATTCATAAACAACTTCATTCTGAGATGACTTCATTAAAGTGTTGATCTTGTCCTCGACTCTTTGTCCCATTTCTTTGCTTGGTGCAAAGATCTTTACACCAAATGCAGTTTCCTCTTCTTCAAACTCAACATAATTTTCTTTAAAAAATCTGTCATCAAATAACCTATGAAGATATAAACAAGCTTGCATTTGTTCAGTGAGATTAACCTGTACAAATTCATTCTGTTGTCCAAGCGGACTAGTTTGATCTGTTATCACACCGATTCCATTTACAATTTGATCGAAAGACACAGAGTTACTGCCCAATGTCTGCCTGATTTTTGGAATATGTTCGATGTTTCCAACGAAAACAATTTGACCTCTATCTTCGTAAACGCTTATTTGGTAATCATGAAGTTGGTCTTTCAAATGCCTCAATTCGTCTTGACTGATTCGATTTCTTGTTGTAAATTTCTCTGTGGCAATGTTTTCTGCTAATGTGTTAAAAACATTCCGTATAAGTTTATAATGCTCTTGTCTAATACTCGACAGTGTCGTTGCAATCGGTAAACCAGACGTGTGCTCCGACAACACAGTAATTCCCGATTCTATAAACCTTTTCTCTATATCTTCTCGGTTAAAAAACCATACATGTCTCCAGATTAACTTGTTTGCATTATCCCCAGCTAACTCTAATATATCTAAAGATCTGTTCATCGTCATTTCAATTTTCAACCATTGTACTAAAAAGAGTATATGAAAACAATATTTTGAAATGATTCGAAGATTTACATACACACTAATATTGTCTACAATTGAAACACCAAACATCATCTACATGTATTGTATATGTTACATGCATCTTGGAATACACAGTGATTCTGAATCATCCATAGGTGATTGGAAAGTTAATTATAAATGAAGTATTTCTTGTCGAACTAACATTATTTTTTGGGGTATATATAACATTTTTTATCCATTTTTAAACCTATTTGGATATGAGCGTATGCCATCATTCATGCACCCGTCGTCTGTAAACGATGTAAAAAATCTTATTCTCTCAAACCGTTTATCAACTTGACTGAAATTTTGCAAGTTTTCAAATGCTTCTGCCCTATAGAATGAAAACAACTGAAGAAGCTGTAACTTTCCACTAAGCTTTACAAAATTTTCAATTGAGTCGAAGTTGTCAGATGATCCCTAATAGGAGCCATGGCCTTTAAAACTATTGCAGATCTACAAAAGATTTCCTTGGGTCGTAGTTGTCAGATGACACTGATAGGAGTTATGATCCATTAAATTAAAAATATCATTATTTACATGTTTTTGTCCTATAGAATGAAAACTGTTTTAGAAATGCTTGCCTGAACCTTAAGCTCTACAAATTTCCATCGCGTGGAATTTGTCGGATGATCCCTTACAGGGATATATGGTCATTTCATGGTCAACGATTCTTTTCTTTTTTGTCCTATAGAATGAAAATTATTGCAGATAGAGAAAGGGTGTTAAGCTCTGTCATCTTCAGCTTCTCATTAAGCTGTACAAAAGTAGTCATTGGGCAAAGTTGTCAGTTGTCCTCGTATGGAGAAGAGACCATGTGAGCGCTTGTTAAAAGTACACACAGACAACTAACAATAATATATGGTATGGTTCACCATTTAATCAAGAGGGTACTGAATTCTAATCATAACTTCCATTTGTCCGACAAAGGAGTGTATCTTCTAGCCTCCAATATTAAAAGATCCATCTACACAGTGTTAGGAATAAAAGGACCAAAATCCAAGGCGAAATAACCAGTCCAGATGGGGCAAATATCGATAAAAGATTATTGGGAGCATGTTAAAAATTATAGAAATTGTGAAAGTCTAGTCTTGATCTTTGATACATCATTTATTTATAGCCAATTAAATGATTAATTACCCCAAGCTGAACAGGGACTCATCAAGGTACTTTGGAGTTCCCGTACTTAATCCTCCTATTGAATGTGTTACAATGGAAGTTAATCTCTCTGATCAGTTTAAACTCACATCTATAGAGAGGAGATTATCTTGTTGTATGAAGGAAAAAAATTCCTAGTATAAAACACTTCTAACACAAATAAAGATGTAATTACGATTTGTTCTTGGAATATATCGAAAGGATTAACAAAGAAATTGAATGATCCTGAATTTATACAAATTGTAAATAATTACGACATAATATGCTTAAATGAATGTTGGGTCAAGTGCCCTGATTATTTGGAAATAAAAGGTTATTGCTCGGAACATGTAGCTAGATCAAAATGTAACGGAGGTGGATAAGTGTTATATTATAGAAAAAGTTTGATTAATTTTGTTGAAGTTATTAAGTGTGATGTTGATAGTTTGATATGGTTTAAAATCAATAAGTGTATTATGCCTAATAATAAGGATTTATACATTTGTGCCATATACATTCCACCAGACAGAAATGTTTTCTATAGAAAATACGAGGTAGACATTTTTGAAATTTTACATGAACAAGTTGAACATTTTTCACATTTAGGGATGGTATCAATAATTGGTGATCTTAACGGACGAGTTGGAATTGAGAACGACTATATATGTGATGATATATTAGATAAACAATTAAACGATAATATACAATTTATAAACTACATAGGTGATCAAAAACTGATTGACAGAGAAACGGAAGATGTTAAAACGCCCAACTCTTTTGGTCGCCGGATTTTAGATCTGTGCAAGTCAACAGGACTCAGAATATGCAATGGACGTTTTGGTAAAGATAGCGGAAAAATAACTTTCAGTAACAAAAATGGTACCAGTGTTATTGATTATTGTTTAATTTCTTATGAATGTTTGGATAGTTTAGTTAAATCTTTCAATGTAGAAAAATTTAATACTTTTTCATGTCATGCGCCACTAAGTATTTCTATTAATACCAAAAAATATAGTAAAAGTAATATATGTACTTGTTCTAAATATACGTATGATATTTTCAAATGGAATGAAGGGTGTAAAGGTGACATTTTAGAGGATTTCGCTGCCAAGTCTGGTATGTTTGAAGAACTTTTGACAAAACTCACCGACAACGCAGAAATGGTAAATGAACATGTTACAGAACTTAATTCTTTATTAACTTCAATTTGTGAACAATATACCAAGAGTGAAAAGGAAACTAAGGTTACTTGTGAACATTGTTCCGAGACACAAAAGAAACCGAACAGGACAATTACATCTAACGACAAACCATGGATAACAGAGGAATGTAAATCCTTGTACAGAGAGTACAAACAAGCGCTGGATAACTTTAATAACATTCGGTCGAATGAAAATAGACTAAAGTTAAATATATCGAAGCAGAAGTTCAAGAAAACTGAAACAAGACTGAAAAGAACTTATAAAAATCAACAGGGAAACATGATAAGCAAGCTTAGACGTAGTAACCCGAAAAAGTTCTACAGAAAATTTGGGAAAAGACGTGCCAAAACAGACAGTACAATTACGATAGAACAGTTTCACGAACACTTTAATAATCTCATTGCCAACGAAAATGGTAACCCGATCGGTGTGCAAAGCGAGACAACTCAAAATATATTTGCGGAATTAGATGCTCCGTTTACGAATGATGAACTAATAAACGTTGTGAAACAGCTTAAAAAGGGTAAATCGCCAGGATTTGACAATATATTGAATGAATACTTGATTACAGGGAAAGCATATCTAGTTGACATCTTGTGTAAACTGTTTAATAACATTCTTACAACTGGAATTTTCCCTAAGTTATGGGTAAAAAGTATTATTGTCCCGGTTTATAAAAAGGGAGATATAAATGACACCAATAACTATCGTGGTATATCTTTAGTGTCGCACATCGGTAAACTTTTTACCTCAGTCATCAATAAAAGACTAATGAAATGGAGTGACAATAATGATGTGATAACCGATGCCCAATTTGGTTTTCGCCCTGGCTACGGTACAACAGACGCCATCTTCACTCTTCATTCCCTTATTAATAATACTTTAAAAAGAGGTAAACGTTTATATTGTTGCTTCATAGATTATAGTAAAGCATTTGACAGTGTCTCTCATTTTAAGTTATGACAAAGATTAATTAGATGTGGTGTCACAGGGAAGCTATTAGATGTTATTAAATGTATGTATTTGAATTTAAAATCTTGTGTTAAGTTAAATGGAAAAATATCTGATTTTTTTAACAATTCTGTAGGTCTTATGCAGGGTGAATCATTGTCACCATTTCTTTACTCTCTTTACGTAAACGATATGGAATTAGAACTTATTAAAAACAATTGTGTACCTTACGATTTAAGAATGTTGAATTTGTACCTTTTAATGTATGCGGATGACATGGTTCTGTTTAGTGAAAATGTAGAGCATTTACAACAAATGTTAGATGTTGTTAATATTTACTCTAATGAGTACAACCTTTTTATAAATGAAGCAAAGACAAAAATTGTAATATTCAGAAACAGAGGTAGAGTTAAAAATGAAGAAAAGTGGGTTTTAAATGGTAAGCCTGTAGACATTTGTGATGAATTTATGTACTTAGGCTTGTTATTTTATTATAATGGTAATTTTTGTAGAACTCAAAAAAGATTGTCAGAACAAGGTAGAAAAGCTGTATTTAGTCTGTTTAATAAAATACAAGATGATTATTATAATCATGAAACATTATTAAGTTTATTTGATACCTATGTAGTTAGTATTATGGAATATGGCAGTGAAGTATGGGGCTTTAACAAAGCGCCTGATATAGAGAAGGTCCATATGTCGTTCTTAAAACGTATTTTAAAAGTAAGATCTAGTACTGTAAATAATATGGTATACTGTGAACTTGGAAGAATTCCTTTAATTTTTAATAGAGAATGTAGGATTATCAAGTATTGGGCAAAATTATTATGCACTGAAAATTGTATTTTAAAAAATTGTTATGAAGAATTGCTTGAAAACAGTATTAAAGAACCCAATGATAAAAGAAATTGGTGTTGCAAGGTTAGATATATTCTATTTAGATATGGTTTAAACTATGTATGGTATAACCACAATGTCTCAGATATCAATTTTCTTATTTTGCAACTTAAACAAAGAATGGTAGATAATTTTATTACAGAAGTCAACGCATTTTTTGAAGCGTCTCCAAAATGTCATATTTATAGATATATGTATAGTGCCAATGCACTGCAGTGTTATTTAAATAAACCAGTAAATTATATTTTTAAGCCATTTATATGTAAATATCGTATTTGTGCACATAGACTTAATATAGAAACAGGTCGTTATTTCAATATTGAAAGGCATGAAAGATTTTGTACTAATTGTGTAAATAATGTAGTAGAAGACGAATATCATTTTATACTTGAATGTCCTAAGTATGTAATCCTAAGAACTAAATATATTAAAAAGTATTATTGGAGGTATCCATCTGTTTACAAGTTAATGCAACTATTGTCGTCTGAAAATATCAAAGAACTAAATAATTTAGGTAAATATCTTAAGCAAGCAGAACTATTACGTGTTTAGTCACACTCTCGTCTCAATATATATGTTTTAAGTTTACTGTCGTTGTATTTAGAATGTTGATCTTATTATACATAACTTATGTTATTCTGTTATTAAGTTCTCTTCATGCATGCTAAATATTTATTTATGTACAAATGATATATGTGTCCTATAAGTTGTATAGCTTTTGGAATAAAGTATTATATTATATTATTACCTGTTGAAAATTTCACATTGAAAAAATAGCTCAAAAAGGATATTTATATAAAAGAAAATGAGAAAGATAAATGTCAAAGAGTTGGTTAAAGCATTAAATTCATAAAAAAAATATTATTTTGTTGCACCAATTGTAGATATAAGCAATTTTCTCTCAGAGATAGGAGTTTTTTTCCTTTAGGTAAAAATCATCTACCTATGATTAGTTTTCATTTTCAATGAATGTGTGAGTTTAACTGATCAAAAAGATTAACTTCTATTATTACAACATTCTACAGATAGATTAAGCACCAGTACTCCAAAGTACCTTGATGAACTCCTGTTCAGCTTGGGGGAATGGAACATTTGATTGGCTATAAGTATAAATAAAGTCTTTATTAATATGCATTATAGGACAAAGCACATTACCTATATCGCACCCCTACAAAATATCAATATTTTATTCTAACATTACATGGCAAAATCTGCATCACATGCTTTATTTACCCTCGACCTATATCATACCTCAGGCCGTTGGTCCTCGGTATGATATAGGTGTCTCGGGTAAATACAGTTTGCCATGTAGAGCAATTACTTGAAAAATTAACTTTTACGGGAAATGATAATACAAATATGTTTGCATAAATGATACTTTATCATTAATATATTCTTTTACAGGATAAGTCATGTTTTGAGTTTAAGAACTACTTAATTAAGATTAAAAATCGAAGTCCAATTAATACGCTAAGTTGTAAACTAGTCTTTTCTATTTGCTATACAAACAATATATTTATTGAAAACTGAATAAAACTATCTGTCTAACGCAACTTTCAATATATCTTTTGAAATATTTTTTGAAAAAAGTAACAATTATCAGTTTTAGTGAATCCCGGCATCCTTGATCAACATAAAGAAGGAAAAACAAATTTAGCTGAAAACACCTTCTTGTGTAAGCTTAGATCAAAAATCACTTAAACATCGCAAAACAATGTTATTTCAATTCTTTTCCGCTAATAATTTCAAAAGTTTCAATACTGATTTCAGTACTTATGCTAAAAATATTAATTTGCTGATTTTTATAGAGGTGGTCAAAAATGCTGCACTATTACATCGTATAGGCATACTGATAAATAAACAGACACGATGTCATCCTGCTTTTTTTCTGGAAACTAAGCAGTGACAAAATGTCTTTCACTTCATATCCGACTGGGTAAAAAATGAACGAAAATTGTCAAACTTTTGACGTGTACGACTCCACGTACTATTTTTAGCAATTTTACACGCTTTTGCTACCTTCAAATAATAATCTATGAAAATATAACTAACTTATATTATTCAAAAATATATTGGGTATTTGAAGGTCTTGTCCACCCCTATATTTTGGAAAATGATTGCAACCGATTTAAATATGCCGTAGAGATTTTAAAAGTTTATTGTGATTTTCAAAAAACCGGTATTACTTTAAATAGCTCGACAGGTAGCCTTTCAGGTAACACTTCAGAAGTTCTGACCTACGTAATAGTAAAATGGCCTTTCAAATAGCTTTCTGTCCCAGATTCTGAACAGTCTAATTTGGGCAGGTGTCCAAAGAAGTCAGGTGTGACTTTACATTGAAAACATGTTTCCATAGACTAGTATTTTTAAAGTTCTATTGTGCATGATTGTCACGGACCTGGGGTAGGTCGCGATGCACACTCTGGGTTCGTACCAGAGTCAATTCTCTGGATATACCAAAGTATCGGTTGTAGGGGGTAGCGAACTTAACTATGAGCCTGACTTGGACAACGCAATACTATTTAAGGGAAAGCCTTTCCAGGGCCAAAGCTTCCCTCAAGAAAAGTCCTCCTATTTCAGGCCTAGGAGCACTGGTCCAAGCCTTTTCTATACTATATGAGCCTTGTCTCTACTAATTATCTTATAAAGACCACTGCTTGAGCCTTGTCTCTATTTACTTTAACTAAAGGCCACTGCTTCAGCCTTGTCCTACTAATGATTCCGCTTTCAGGAACTCTTGCTCTAATTCTTATTCAGAATACTGTATACCTTTGCTTTGTCAGCTTTGACCAAGGCCTGTCTTCAGCTAATGTCTTTTTCAAGACTAACTCTAGACTGTATGTCACAGAACTATCAACTCCTCAATTTCTGACTGACTGGGGAGTTTAACGTCGTGACTATACCTATATATAGGTCTGCAGCGACGTTCTCAATTTCTGACTGATGGGTATTTATAGTCTCAATTTCTGACTGGGGAGTTTAACGTCGTGACTATACCTATATATAGTCTCAATTTCTGATGGGTATTTATAGTCGCGACTAGGGGAAAGCCCCTCTGCGTCGACTTATACCAATCGGTATAGACTCGCTATGTGCCATGGGTCGTCCAGCCCATGACACACCACCGCCAGTGTTAGCTGCTCCAGAGTATCCTTTGTTGTCGCTGGAGCAGGGCCCGTCTTACACCACGGGGAGGTACTGGTCGGAATTCTCAATTTCTCACAATGCATCCGCTTTTATACCCCAGTTTGGACTATACTATTTCAACCTGTTTCACCCTGGATGATTCCAAAAGTCTACATCTTGTATGCGTTTACTTAAGTGACAGTTTCCAAGCTTCTAAATGATCAATCTTTAAAAATAGACTCTACCTATATGGGTTCTATGAATAACTGAGGGGATTTCTTGAAAACGAAAGTACAATTTATATCTTTGCAAATATGGAATAAACATCTTCCCAATCCCTAACAATATCTTATTAAAGGCCTAGCTAGAACAATTTATTCCCGACAATATTACTTTATAAAACCTTTAAAAAACCAAAGAACAATACGTACTTAAACCTATCCTATCTTACCTATCTTTTATGTAAAATGGGGATGTAAACAGAGGGGAGTGAAGCAATATAAATTGCAGAGTCACCACACTACCCACGCCTCCAAGAAATGCGTCCTCGCATTTAGCCAAACATCATGAAAGTCCTTTAAGTTGTCATTGAAGGGTTTGCCTCAAAACCATTAAAGCAGGGCATTTCTTCTTCATTTCGAACACCAAGCCAATTACTTATTTGATCAACTTAAAAACGGGGTAAGTGACTTCAACTGGCTATACCTAACTTAAGCAGAGGATGATGTCAGAAGTTTTCGAATAATTTTGACCTAAAGACCTGAAAAACCAAAGACACAATTTTAACAGCCACTTAAATCGAAATGCCAAAACCCGGTAAGAAATAATTTAGCCTAAGCAGCGGCTCACGCCTACTCTTATCGAATACAGCCTCGAGGAGACTGCTACTGCTGAAGGGATCTTTAACGTGCACAGGCGTGACATTTCTTGCACACGGGGCGAAGATTTAACGTCCCTAATCCGACTGGACATACATATAAAATGGACAGTGGTTAAAAAAATTCACAAACTATCTACAAATTTACATCATTTATTTGGATTTCCTTTCCAAACATCTATTACAGCACAAAATCATCATTTTTTTAAACAGTTTTTCTTGCAATTAACTCAATGTCACTATGCCTCCTTGGCTATCTGAAATTCAGTATTCGTCTGGCCTCTCTGGCTTCTTTACCGAACAGTTGGTCTTATGACGCATCTGGCCTCTCTGGCTATAAACTATGGCTTAGTCCCAGCACACTTCTGTCTCCTCGATTTCCCCATCATCGGTGTTTCTTCTTCTTACAATTCTCCTCATGTGCGAGAAGCTCTCACTGACGGCATCGGTCTGCGTTCCGAAGTCTCGACGCCTGACAATGACTTGACCACCGGCGGTTGAACTTGTGACCGGCCTGGTAATGCTGACACTAGAAGTAGTGGTTGTGATTGGCGACGAGTAGAACAGTGGGGACATTGATACAAACGAGTCATCGGATGAATCTGTCTCCATGACTGTAGCCCTAGATGATGGTTTTACGGCAATTGCTGTCGTTCTGGGCAGCTTTGGCATAATCTTTTGTGGTTCTATAGAGGCCCTAAGGGTGTCCAAAAGCATTTTCTTTGTAGTCGCCACCTGTGCAGGTTGAGTCAGCTTCCTGAAGGTCCTTCCCTGAAGAAGGCTGCCGCTTGTAGCAGGGTCCTTTGCTTCCCCTATCACATCTGAAATGGTCCCAGGGTTCTGCTTTTCCCTTTCGCTCTCTGTGTCAACGGTTGTGACCTTGGCGTGATGTCTTCTTCTGTGCCTAAGGAATTTGCTCCTCTTAGAGTTGCTATACAGACAATCCTCACATTGATACTTCTCAACAGTAGTTTCTGCTTTAACGCGCTGATTGTACTTGGCTTCGTCCTTTGCTTTTATAACTCTTCTTGGTCTCATCGCCTCGGTATCAGATGGGTTACATGAACTTGTACCTCTATCAACTTGTAAACCAAAACAACCGAGCTTTCCACTGTACTCCAAATGATAATATCTATTCCGACATTGCAGTCTGTCATTTACTAAGTCCAAGCAACAACTGTTCTGCCTCATAAAGTCTAGTCCAATTATTCCATCTACTGAGAGATCTGCAACCAATGCTTCTTCACTGAAGGTCTCGTTTCCTAGCTTTAGTAAGAACATGCCCTTTCCAGCAATGTTCAGCTCCGTTCCATTGGCTGATACAATAACTTGTGTGTTGGGCTTCAGCGCCGGTCGATACTTAAAAGGAATCCGGTAGAACACTCGGTGTGATATGAGTGTGACCGTGGCACCTGTATCTACAAAGAACTTGGTCTGCATCTGATTCATTTCAACATCTACGTAAACACCTGCCTCCATGCTGGATGTACTGGCTCCAATATTATGTCTACGTCTCTGCATACGCCTTTGTCTGCTATTCATATGAAGCGGTCGTGCCGCACCGTCTGTGCCTTTTCCATTTGACCCTTTCTTAGGTGCACGACACTCTTGCGAAATGGCCGTACTTTGAACAGTTGTAGCACTGTATGTTCTTCTTCCAGTCGGTCTTGTCTTGGTTCCTTTTTGGTCCATTTTCCTAAAATCTATCAATTTCTTTCTGTAAAGCATCTATCTTGGCAGAAAAGGATTCCATCATGGAGAGCACCTTTTAGTTAACTTCTTCAGCCTCTGCTTCTGCAGTGGTTGCTCTTGTGTGTCCTTTATCCGACTCGTATTTTCTCTCTGCTTGTAGAAGGCCTCTAACTCAACGGCTAAGCAAATTGTCTGGTTCAGATTCTCTGGCCTTGACTGCTTTATTCTGATCCGCATTTCTGAATCCACTAACGAGTCTAGGAAGTGTTCTCTAGCCAGGGTTTCTCTCACTTCGTTTGGGGCATTTGGGTATGCCTTATTCACCAACCGGCGTATGGCCTGGCCTACCTCTGGCAAGCTCTCACTGGCTTTCTGACGCCTTTCCATCAACTGCACTCTGTAGAGTTCTGTCTGGTTAGGGGGTGAGCACCGCTCTTCTAGTGCTTTCACTAGCGTGTCAAAGTCGACCTTTTTCTCTGGGGGTAGATCACTGAAAACTCCCTGTGCTTGTCCTCTCAAAGCCGTGGCTAAATAAAGTCCTTTGTCTTCTTCATCCCAGTTATTCACCAGGGCACATGCGTCAAAATGGGACTTAAAATCTCTCCATTCACTTGCGCCATCATAATTTGCAAGCTTGATTTCTCGTCGCTGCTTCCCACTGCCAGTCGACTTTCTTCGGTCTTTGTCTGTGTTTTTCCTCTGCTTCTGGTTCTCTGTAGGACCTCCTCTGCTTTGATCATGGCCAGCACTGGCGGTGGAGAATCCAGTGGATTTTGGTCTAGCACCTATTCCAGATACCTCGTATGGCAGGTACGGTCCTTTCAGCTTTGGTGTTTCCTCTGCGTCTCCAGAGCCGTGGCTCCTGTCCGGAGCACGGGCCATTGTATTTGAACTCTGCGTCTGAATCCCTGAGTCACTATCATCTCTCGCTGGCAACTTCGGCGTTGAATGTGTTAAACTGGACTGACCCAGGCTCTCCTCATGGACAAACTTCATCCTATGGATCTCTTCTTCCAATAGGCTAATCTGCTCTTTAATATCATCAAAATCTGTCATCTTGCTCTTCAAAACAACCGAGGTATATCCCACCGCTGCCACCAAAAATTGTGTCACGGACCTGGGGTAGGTCGCGATGCACACTCTGGGTTCGTACCAGAGTCAATTCTCTGGATATACCAAAGTATCGGTTGTAGGGGGTAGCGGACTTAACTATGAGCCTGACTTGGACAACGCAATACTCTTTAAGGGAAAGCCTTTGCTCTTTCCAGGGCCAAAGTTTCCTTCAAGAAAAGTCCTCCTATTTCAGGAGCACTGGTCCAAGCCTTTTCTATACTATATGAGCCTTGTCTCTACTAATTATCTTATAAAGACCACTGCTTGAGCCTTGTCTCTATTTACTTTAACTAAAGGCCACTGCTTCAGCCTTGTCCTACTAATGATTCCTCTTTCAGGAACTCTTGCTCTAATTCTTATTCAGAATACTGTATATCTTTGCTTTGTCAGCTTTGACCAAGGCCTGTCTTCAGCTAATGTCTTTTTCAAGACTAACTCTAGACTGTATGTCACAGAACTATCAACTCCTCAATTTCTGATGATGGGTATTTATAGTCGCGACTAGGGGAAAGCCCCTCTGCGTCGACTTATACCAATCGGTATAGACTCGCTATGTGCCATGGGTCGTCCAGCCCATGACACACCACCGCCAGTGTTAGCTGCTCCAGAGTATCCTTTGTTATCGCTGGAGCAGGGCCCGTCTTCCACCACGGGGAGGTACTGGTCGGAATTCTGGAAGACTATCTCAATTTCTCACAATGCATCCGCTTTTATACCCCAGTTTGGACTATACTATTTCAACCTGTTTCACCCTGGATGATTCGAAAACTCTTCATCTTGTATGCGTTTACTTAAGTGACAGTTTCCAAGTTTCTAAATGATCAATCTTTAAAAATAGACTCTACCTATATGGGTTCTATGAATAACTGAGGAGATTTCTTGAAAACGAAAGTACAATTCATATCTTTGCAAATATGGAATAAACATCTTCCAAATCCCTAACAATATCTTATTAAAGGCCTAGCTAGAACAATTTATTCCCGACAATATTACTTTATAAAACCTTTAAAAAAACAAAGAACAATACGTACTTAAACCTATCCTATCTGACCTATCTTTTATGTAAAATGGGGATGTAAACAGAGGGGAGTGAAGCAATATAAAATGCAGAGTCACCACAAGATGTTATTTATAAGTTGAAAAGTAATTTGTGAATTTACCTATAGCTATTATGTATGATCTTACTAAAAAGTTGTATTTATTAGTTTTAAAAAGATGCATAATATATTTGATTTGGTCATAAAATCAAAATTACAGAAAAAAGATCAGTTTCTAAAAACAAATAAATAAATTGTGGAGACAGAGTTATTGTGCTGCTGAGTTTTAGACAATTATAAATGTAATATTATTTTTAAAAGATTTATTTCACATTATCCTATAATGCATGTGAAGTGCACATACAACATGTGCAATGTAAAATAAATATGCATTAATCTCAAGTTTATCCTGATACATCTTTATAGTTTGTCAAATTCTATAGAACATAATAGGTTAATTCACAAATTACTTTTGAATAGTTCAACTCCGGAAATGGCTAGAATTTTCGTTTGTTGCTTAAAAACCTTTATTGTCTTTGATTCTATAGAATGGGTTCAAAGAACACAAAATATGTTGCAACATGTCAAGTTGATGTCCCATTTTTGCCTGTTATCACCATTTTTTTTTGGGTAGATTTCCAAATATGGCAATTGCAATAAAAATTGAAATTATGTGCACACTTTTTATGATATATCTCAAAATTTTTGTCTAAGAAATGTTGATATGTTTTCAATTAATCACAGTGCTACATTTCACTCAATTCTTTCTACTAATAACAATTCTGTAATAGGTTTTTATACACCTTCAAAACTTTTGACTTGTCACTGAGTTGTTCCATTTGTACCTATCCAGGTACAAACTTTCAGTTTCCCATAGCATTCAATGTATTTTCAACTTCAACAGGTTGGGGAGTATGATTTCAAGGATTCAAAACTTAAACTTGATATTACTTTCTTAATAGAGATAGGCGGCTTCTGTTGCAGTGGTATACACTTGAAGTGATAACAGAACTTCCTAATTATGCATCCAAGAATAAAATTCAATGGGTGATTTAAGCCTACTATTGCAGAAAGTGTTTTCTTTTGTGTTTTAAATTGACCAATTGATCAATCAATTCAGTTTTTCAAAACATTTAAATGACCAACATGGCATGTCATCATACAATAGAAAGTTAAAAGTGCTCAGGTCACACCTGGATGCTCACAGACATCTCAGTCAATATTAGTGCATTTTAATAATTGTTTTTAATTTTTAAATACAAACGGAATTTTAACAGTTATTTCAGAAACAGGTAGTATTTGTACACTGGGTTAGTATTTGGGCTTTTCTGAATATGAACTATTCATAAACAACATCAAACAATAGAACTTTAAAAATACTAGTGAATGGAAACCTGTTTTTCAAGGTAAAGTCACACCTGATTTCTTTGGACACCTGCCCAAATTAGACTGGTCAGAATCACAATAAATCTTAAAAAGACCAGTCTTCATTTCATTTGTTTACATTTTTCATATAGTTGAAAGAAGGATAACTCTAATTGATTTCCTTTTATTGTAAATTTTTCAGGAAGGGGTGACACAGATGGTTAATTTTTAAAACATTTTCGAACCTTATTGTTTTGTTTTTGTTTTGTTTCTTTACCAAAAACTAAAAGTCTTTTTTCCTTTGTCTCTTGCATTGTACTTTAAATAAAAATGACAACAAAGTTCCAGAAAATAAATTTTGCTACGCCTGACCAGGAACATTTTAAAACAACGTGTTTATTTAATGTTCCTGGCCTGACACGCGTTTCGTCTATTCAAGACTCATCAGAGGCGCTCTACCAAAAATATTGAAAATGCCAAACAATAAATGATTATGAAGAGCATAGATAGAACAATAAAACCAAAAATACCAAACTGGGGAACCAAATTATTACTAAGATGATCAACCTATGTCTAGGGTAGGAAGAACCTTAGGGTTTAGACAATTTTGATGAAAGTGTTGGTACCGGAATGGGCTAAGTAAGACAGTTTCAAAGTTTTTTAACCTTTTCTTTGTATAATTTATCATTTTACCAACTCCCTTCCGAATTAACTATTCTGTGTCAACCCTCAATTTTTAAAATAACTAGAACATATTTTATATAACAAGGTAATAATATCAAGATATGTTATTGGAATGTTGGTGGTATTATTAGTAGCAATGTATATAAATTTGGATGATCCATGTTTTGTAAAAGAAATTGAAGAAAATGATGTTATTATTTTAGCAGAGACACATGTTGGGTATAACAATACTTTATCAATTGAGGGTTTTAATTATTACCCGCTCTGTAGAGGGCATGATGACAAAACATAATAAAAAGCTTCGCCAAGCGCAGCATGATACGACCGCAACATGTTGAACCCTGTACGTTTTAGGCCTAATATGGATAGTCTATTGTTCTGGACACATGCAGCCCATGGTGGACTGACAAAGGTTTTTGACACATGCTTCTCTGATGGACTTTCGACCCAGGGGGAAAAAATATAAATTTTGAATGTTGTATTCTACTCTTTAAAAGAATAATGTTTGGGGAAAAAATTAAAAATTGAACCAGATTTTTTTTTAAATTATGATTACAGCCCCAAAAAATTATTCTTAAATTTAGAATCGCTACCTGACAAGAATAAATTTGCAAAAAAATTTTTCAAATTCGGACCACAAATAAAAAAGCCCCATTTGGCCCCTAATTACGTAATAGGGGGAAAAAAGGGGGGTCGCAAAAATTAATTCTTAATTTTGTATTCGCTATTTGACAAGAACAAACATGCAAAAAAAAATTTCAAAATCGGACCAGAAATAAAAAAGTTACAATTTTGGCCCCTTTTGGTCCCTAATAACGTAACAGTAAAAAAAGGGGACACAAAAATATATCTGCTACTTGACAAGAATAAACTTGCAAAAAAAATTATCAAAATCGGACAAGAATTTAAAAAGTTTCAATTTCGGCCCCTTTTGGCCCCTTATTACGTAACAGTTGAAAAAGGGGTGGGGGGTCGCAAAAATAAATTCTCAAATTTGGATTCGCTACTTGACAAAAATAAACTTGCAAAAAAAAAATTCAAAATCGGACCAAAAATAAAAAAGTTTCGATTTTGGCCCCATTTGGCCCCTAATTACGTAATAGGGGGAAAAAGGGGGGGTCGCAAAAATTAATTCTTAATTTTGTATCCCCTATTTGACAAGAACAAACATGCAAAAAAAATTTTCAAAATCGGACCACAAATAAAAAAGTTTTTATTTTGGCCCCTTATGGCCCCTAATTACACAACGGAGAAAAAGGGGGGCGCAAAAATTCATCAGGTTCATTCTTTTATTGTAAGAAACATTCTTGACAAATTTCACAGCAATAGGCCAACTAGGACCAAAGTTATGGTGGAAACAAGTAAAATATTTGATTTTTTTTCCCCTTTTGGGCCCCTAATTTCGAAACAAAAAAAGGGGGGACCCCCAAAATCCATCCCATTCATTCTTGTATGGTAAGGAACATCACTGTCAAATTTCATAGCAATTGGATAACTAGAACTAAAGTTATTGTGGAAACAAACAAAAAAGTAGTATTTTTGGCCCTTTTTTGGCCCCTAATTTCTAAACGAAAAATGGGGGGACCCCCAAAATCAATCCCATTCATCCTTTTATGGTAAGGAACATCATTGTAAAGTTTCATAGCAATCGGATAACTGGAACAAAAGTTATTGTGGAAACACTAAAAAGTTAACAGACACCGACAACGACGACGACGACGACAACGACGACGACAACATCATACCATAATACGTCCGCAAATTTTTCGGGTCGTATAAAAATTACAATTGATTGATGATAGAAAACATGAAACATATAAGTATATGAGAAATGCTGAAATGATATATTAGAACAGTGTCATGCAAAATGTTCAGATGAGAAAGACACCAAGGATGATGCATTTAGACTGAGTAGAATGATAATTGTGTGCAGTGGATATGTATGAATCCATCTGTTAAGACAAGTATGCATATCTTCGATCATACTTTAAAACCAATTATTTTATATAATGCAGAAATTTGGTGAAGTTATATAATGTTTCATTTATACAATGTATGGAAGGTGCGCTGCGTAAAAACGATTGAGAAGTACACCCGCTATAATTGATTAGTGCTTTTCTGGTGGCTTGTGGGTAAATCAGACGAAAAAGACACCCGAAATTGGGAATTTACATCTGAAATGCCAGAATTATGCCTAATAGTAATGTTTTTTACCCAGTCTAATATCTAGTGGTATTCAATTATCTCCCCTGCAGAAAACAGCTAATGTGTTTTTAAATTTTTAACGATGACAACAACGATGGCGACGGCATATAAACAATCTTCAATTTTCATTTATTACGCATGGATTTGACTACTATCATATACGTTGGACATGTTATGTTATTAACGAATCTTTTCTGTTGCGTAAACAGTTGTTTATAAGGTCAACAAAAGTGCATATTTTAATAAATCGAGTGAAACTGATTGGCCGTTGGAAAAAATTAAAATGTCAACTCAACCTTTAAAAAATCGCACAAGGCGTAATACCTGCAGTACATTTTCGAAACTTGTGGGAATGTTAGGCTATTACCTTTTCTTTCGACAGATATTAGTCTGAAAATTATATTTTACTGTTATCATATAACGATCCATTTGAATTCAATGTGTAACTATGAAAAACTTTCAAGGGACACAACCAAGTTCTATCTTTAATAAATTATAAACATGATAAATGGGAGGCATTCCTATTTTTAAAACGGATGACTGAATATTGAATTGGACATTTACTCCAATACAATGCAAATTCACATACTGTTGATCCCAATCTACGGATACCGGTCAAAAAGGTAAACATGTTCTATGACATAATCGAATTCAACAGGTAAATCGTGTACTTTTAAAAAGAAGGTTGTCAAGACGGACTAGAAAAATAGGTCTTTTTCTTAATTTTATTTTGGCTTTACCTCTTGCAGTACATGTCTGAAAATTTGCAGATGGGAAGATATACATTTAAACAAATAGTGTGATTTTTTTCAATTTTTTATAAAAAAGTTAAAGTTGTGCGATCCATTTCAGTTTGCACCGTATGCATTTCATAAATATCCACATAATAACATGCATTAAAATGCAATCTGTTACTTTTAAAAACTCTTTTTAATTTAAAAAAGTTTATTTTATCAGCATAACTTAAAATTGGAAGAAATTTTGTACTAAAAAGAACTTTTGATTCACTTGACAACCAGGATAAACATTCGAATTGACTTTCCTATCTTTTCCGATGAAGAGCTCACATTCTATTGTTTAAATACCACCGGTTTTCGGACTGTTACCTGTAAACTATAATTAAGGCATTTATGTTACTAATGACTTAAAATTGACTTTAATTTAGTTCTTAAAAATACAAATTAAATACTTTTATACATCAATATTCCGAAAATCACATATATAAAACATCATAAGTATTTAAAACATTATTTTTTATCCTAAAGATAAGCAACCTAAATAACAATATATTGAAGGGTAGAGAGTCGTTTTATTGTGCCCTTTAATGATAAAACACGACATCGGTGCACAAGTTGTGAAGTACATATGCGAAAGTTTTTTAGTACATCCGCACAAGTTGAATTGTACATCTTTTAACGATTGGCGAAAGTTGAGATGTGCAAATGCGACAGTTGAGATGTACAAAATGTACAACTGCTTTAGTTGAGAAGTACAACGAAGAGTTGAAGTTACCAATAGGTAGATATAAATTTTTGCTTTACCTCGTTACGATTTAAGTCACATTGGTGGATTTTCAATTTCTCACGGTTCAGTTTTGTAAGTGTGTTTTGTTTTCTGTTATCCGATTGTGTTTGCTAGATTCGTCTTAGTACGTTTGATCTTTCTGAGTTGCCCATTTTTACATCTGCAAATGCGACTTTTTGTTTTGATAATAATATTTCCAGACGAAATCGAAATGAAATAGTCAATTTTCAAAAAAAAACAAAAAAAACTGTCCATAAATCATTAGCTTTTTTATGTTTGGACCATATGGTTTATTCATTGATCAAATAAAAGGGAGTCGGCGGTAAAGTTGTAAACGTGTCGGGCTACTAACACTGAGTCTCGTGGTTCCATCCTCGTCTGAGGTGAAAATTTCATGAACCAATTTTCCGACTCTCTTCTCAACACCATTTGTGAGAGTGGTTTCGAGGAACGATGCCCAGTCCTTTGAAATGGGCAAAAAGATGTCCTATTTTAATACGGTGAGAGGAATATCTTATGCTCGCTGTAAAAGTTCTTTAACACTTTAAAGTCCTCTATTGTTTGTTCGTGCTTGTTTTGTTATGTAATGACCGATTTTGCCTTCGCTCTTTTTGACTTTTGGCTTCGGACTGCCCGATTGGTGTCTCTTGTCTTCTTGTATAGTTCGATAAGAGGAGGCTCAATTGTGCCGCCAGGGGCGGATCCAGGATTGACTTGGGTGGGGGGGCACAAATGAAAATTTTTGAAAGGTCCTGTTTTTTTCACGCCTCCGTATGCTGCATAAAGGGGCATGTAGCTGCAATAATGTATCTCCTTAGACCAGGTGCGGATCCAGGATGTTCGATTAGAGTGGGGGCATGTATTAGAAGTTGCCGAGCGGAGCGAGGCGCGAAAATTTTTGGCCTTTTTTGATTGATTTCATGGGAAAAAATCATATTTTTCACATTTAAGGGGGTGCGGGCTGGGTGCGCCCCCGTCTGAATCCGCGCCTGTAGACATCTCTATGGTTAAGCAGAGCTACAAAGGAATTCCATTACCCATAACGAAGCAAGTTAAAATTTTATGTTTAGACTTCTCAAGCTTGAAATGGGTTTAGCTACTCAAGGAAACTTTGATTTGCACTAGCTTGTGTTATTTTTTTAAATGAAAATTTTCGTAAGTTTTGACGATAATATTGTCATTCGTCTCTTACTGTTTTTATCCTAAAATTTGTTATAAAATTCAGAATCAAGCTAGAATTTGTGGTTAAAAACTTAATACTCTTGGGTAATATCACGTATTCACCATTAAAGTGTTTAATAATAATATTTCGACAGCAAACTTAGTGGCTGCTCCATTACATTCAAATTGGTCCAATTAAAATCCTCCCGAGTAAGCGAGCATTTAGTTTTTTTTATTAGAACTTAGGGGCATGCAACACGATGATGAAATAGGAAATAATAATGTTTTCTTACCATGTAAGCGCATGGGATGCACCAGTGCTTAGGTAAACTTTTTGTTTCATAAACAAGATTTGACAATCAAAGACGTCATTCATTAAATAATCGCATGAAGGTTCAATTTTACTATAAAATTCCAGTTTATATTGTTTCAATTCCCATAAAAATAAAACATAAATAATATCAAAATTATTTTTAAGCAAATACCCACACCGATTTCACTGTTATTTAAACACTAATTATTAAAGAAAAAGTACAAACAAAGAATTATGAATTTTAATGCATTGTTTCAAACCGATGAATTATTTTCTCTATTTCATCATTATTTTTTTTCTATAAAGAACACAATTGTATACATGTAGCTTTTGCCCTGTCATATACATGTAAACAGTTAAAATATGCATATATCAACAGGTATCAACTACAAAAACAGAAATTTCATGTACCTGTAAAATCACATCTGGTAACAGTTAAGCCATAAATCAATTGATAAACAAAGGACATTATATATACAAGTTGTGTTAATTGTTTTATGTTTGGATAAGAAAGTGGTGGATTATGATCATGTAATTAAAGGCCTAATTTTATTTTTGAAGAGGTCAAGTGGGGGGGGGGCACGTGCCCCCTGTGCCCCCCCTCTGGATCCGCCACTGGCCGCTACAACGTTCATGCTCGCAAACTGCAAAACAAAATTTTGTCGCGATATATACGGTTTCAAGTTACATGTATTTGTAAAATATAGAGATTTCATTTTATGCCACCCGCGACGCCATGTCGGGGGCACTAGGTTTTACTTATGCTCGTAAGGTCATGTGACCGCGAAAAGCAAAAAGTGCAACAATATGTGCAAATGTCTTTAGATATGAATAAAATTTAGGCTAAACAGTTTTTTTTTATATTAAAAGTTTAGGAATACTTTTGAATTATTATCAAACTCTTCAATCAAACGTATATACTTGTAAAAACATTTTTTTATTTTTCAAGGGAAATAATTCATACAAAAACTGGCAAAAATTTCAAAGAATTATACGGTTGGCAAAATTTTAAGCAAGTGACCAACTTTTATAGTTTTAATTCAGAAGATGTTGAAAAAAGGTCATATTGATAGAATTTTTCTTGAGAACATATTTTATGCAAATATTTTGACCGTTCTTGTATAAATTAGGCACACTTTGAACCCTGATACTGGGAAAACAAGGTAAGTGACCTTGCTACGCCTGACACGCGTTTCCTTTATTCATAACTTATCAGAGGCGCTCTCGCAAAATATCTGTTTTCAATCGCGTTGTATGCAAAGTTCTCGCAGCGCTTTCTATTGTCGGGTCGGGAAATATTGAGTATCGATATGACCCTTTTAAAGAATACATCCTTAATTAAATTTCTTGTTTAAGGTGATTGCCGATTTTTATTTAAATTTTGTATTTTTCGTGTTCAAATGGGTATAAACAAAGTACACTGTTGCACTGATAAACTTTAGCTTATGTACTATTCAACATGTGCTTGTGTACTATTCAACTAGTGCACTATCAAAAAAGTTGTACTTCACAACTATAACATGGAATATTTTACTTGCTTTGAAAGATAGATTTGTAGCATTGCTTAATACCTTTATTTCATCTATTTTATTATATGTGTATTGAGGATTATGTTTAAAGTATACAATATATACATGCTTTATTTTGTTTGTTAGCCCATTTTAATGCAGCATCTACTTTATTTCAAAAAATGAACAAAACGTTCGACTTTTTTATTCTTACTTGACGGCCATTGATTTTAGTTAAAAACGAATGTCATTTCATAGGACAATGTAAAGTATAGTTAAAAAAAAGTGCCAATTAAATTCAAAGGAATGACTGCTTACAAGTCTTTTTTATGGAAAAAGCCAAAAAATATGCAGACGGTTTTCTAGGTTGCACAAGTCAACTATGACGTATGTACTTCTCAATCGTTTTTACACAGCGCACCTTCCATACATTGTTATATAAAAAAACTAAATAATAATGATTTTGACCCCGATATTTTTTTTAAATCCCTACAGTGTAAGAAGCTTCATGTTAAATTTTCAAAAAGCATTTTGGGTGTTCATGAAAGAAGTGTTAAATTTGCAGTTTTATCAGAACTTGGTAGATATATACCCACTGCATTATGATATCTTAAAATCACGGTTTGTTTAGATATTGGTTCAGGTTGGAGCTTTCATCTTGATTCTTTCCCATTATGCCTGCTGCAAAACTATACATGGAAACAACAAATTGTCTTGGTACTCTCTTGTTAAAAAAGCATTAGACTATTTAAATATTAATTTAGAAAGTAAAAATTATGGACCATATACATTTAAGCATTTTTTTAAAATGAAAATTCAGATAAAATATTCAGCTAAATGGTATATATCACAGAACAGAGAACACGGAATAAATTAAAAGATTGTAAAGTACAAACTTTTTTAAAAAATAAAACACAATTTTGGTTTTGAAAATTATTTACAAGAAACAAAGAAATTTGAAATAAGAGAAGCTATTTGTAAACTTAGAATATCTTCACATGATGTTTGAAGCTGGTTAACATGTCAATATTCCTAAAAACAGAAAAAAAATGCAACACGGGTGCAATTGAAGACGAAATTCATTTTCAATTGATTGTAACCATTTTTAGCAGGAAAGGGAAATTCTATTTACATTTATTAAGAAAGAAAATAAAAATTTTGAAGGTCTAAACTCTGAACCAAAACTTTTTTACTTACTTCTGAAGATATAATGGTGTTAAATGCAGTGGGTGAATATTTTTTTTTTAAATACTTATAAGATATAGAATGAATATTATATCTGTCTTGCTACACTGATGTGTGATTGTAACTCTTTAATTATTGTTCTTTTCTCTTTGAATGTTATAGGTACTCGTGCTGTCCCTTGTTGGACCCTTGATTGGAAAATAAAATATGTTCTATGTTCTATACATAACGTCGTTATAAGTTTTCAGAAAATCAAGTTCTATTTTTTAAAAATTATTTCAAGAGATTGATTTTATTCATTGGAAGTAATTAAGGTTCATCTGTACCTTTCTTTAAAACATGGCGTTATTTTTAATCTATTTTCAGTATATACACAGCCAAAACTGCACATAAAATTGAAATATAAAGTGTAGCTGGACCTAGATATTAAATATTCTTACCTTTTCTCTATGAATTCATCCTGAAAAAATCCTTTATTTAAGAGATCTCTTTTTTCTCCGCTTTTAAAAACACCCGATTTAAGGCTAATATCACTTTCACCCTTTCTTGTGGCCTCAAATTTCATGCAACTTTCAATAAGGGATTTAACTAAAAGTGTTCACCTCGTTTCATGTAAGAGGCACAATAGGGATAGTTTGTCCTTTTTCAATTTAAAATCTGAACAGGAAAAAAAAGAGATCTTTATTTTCAAGGAACTTAGAATGAAAAATTGATAGAAATTGAATCGGAAATTACCATATCTAGGTCCAGCTCATCCTCGGAAACCCAGGGTTTCTTCTTTCACTTACTCATTCATCACCCCTGGGACATTTGGTATGAAATTGTTCGTTTCGAGTTCAGGATCTGATCTTGAACTTGATATTATTCATCTATAGAAATATGTTTAAATCGCATTAGATAAATGTAAAGCGACCAATCAGAAAGCTCGATACAAAACTATCAGAAACGAAGTATTTCTTGCGTTATGTCCCAGGGGTGATGAACGAGTAGGCGAGAGAAGAACCCCTGGGTTTCCGAGGATGGGTCCAGCTATGCTTTATTTTATTATTTTATTTGTAGTTTTTGTTCTGCATATACTAATAAATAGGTAGAAAATTTCGCTATTTTTAACGAAAGGTACAGATGAACCTTAAGCGAAAGCATCATATGTCTTATATAGTGGTCTGGTGTTCATTTTTCAAAAGAAAATGAAACTAAATTTCAATGAAGTTAAATGTTCCACTATCATGCACTGTAGACATGACATACATGATAAAAGTTCTTTTTTTATATAAGAATATCCTGTATTACAGCCCCCCTCCCAATTACACGATATAATTAGGTCCAATTAGGTGAAAACGAAAGTATACAAAGTTTGCAAATCAAAAGAATAAACTAATCAATATTTCCGAATCATGTATATTTTGTGTAAAATGACTTAAAATAACAAGTCCACATTACTGATAATTTTTTTTTTCATTTTATACCGTAAAGCTGAAAACGAAAGTAAAATTTCATTTTAATAACCACTGTGATTTTAACGGCCGCTTAAAAAAAAGAACAATTTACATAATGAAAGAATTTTTCAGTACTCTGTTCAACTTATAGCAACACATATATATATTGTAAAGCAAGTACAGTAAGTATTACATTTACCCAGCAGGCGTGATTTCCAAACAAAAACGAAAGAACTTTGGAAGTATATACAGTAAACATAAACATGCGCATTTTCGTATTCATATGACTAATACATGAAAGGCGGTAGATTTAAATATTAAAACTTCAAGTTGGGGAAGAAGTAAATGATATGACATGATATACATGTTTCCATATTGTAACGATCATGAAGATGTCTTGTGATGACCATTCGTCGATGTTCGGATCAACAAGGCAAAATAAAAAAATATGTATGTTTTCATTCCGTATTAGAATCAGCTAGGAAACTAGGTACATGTACTAACAATTAACAATCCTACAAAATGTGATCAAAATATGTTAGACAGTTAATTTGGGGGGGGGGGGGTTGCATCCACAAAATGTTCCATGATCTAAAATGCACTAAGGTAATAAAATCTATCTTATACTTGAACATGTTGAATGTCTCATAACTCCTCACTGTGTTACTCATATGTCAAATCAAAATCACGTTGCAATGATATCAACTACATACGGTAACAAACAATCTTTTAAAATTTCAGCAAAATCAGTTTGCCAGTTTCATAAGAGTTGTGAGGGACGCAAGATTGTTCTTGCTAGAATAAATGATGCAATTGACTCAAAGAAGCAGAGGTACCAATGGGGTATCCGAATGTCAAAAGTCCGAAAGGGCAGAGACAAAACTAGTAAACACCAACAAGAACGGGACAAAAACAGACAACATGTAAAACATGAAAACACAAAACAACTGAATATCAATCAACAACGCGAACTCCAGTCGAAACAAGAGTGAACTCAGGTGCTCCGGAAGAGTAAGCAGTTCCTGCTTGCTATAGCACACCCGTCGCGTTGCCAATAGTCCATTCAGCGTGTCAAATCCGGTAAAGGAAGACAAAACAACACCCTATGACAAACCAACATCTGCACTCATCTGAGAGATCGAAATCCCATATTTGTCTATAAGTGCATGATGTCTTCCGTAAAATTTCTTGAGAGAAGACAGCAACCGAGGAACAACAAAACCCTTTGTGAGCAATTTTTGCGTCAGACGTGTCGCTCTGCTAAGGAAATCGATGTAAGTCCCGCACGCTCTGGAGTAACGAATCAATTGAGATACGTAAACTCCATAAGCTGGGAGAAGAGCAAGCCGACTTCTTTATTGACTTCTCTTATAAAACTCTTTTATACAAACTTTGAATGTAGTTTCATACTTGGACACACCATCTCCGAATCATTTAATGTTAGATCTGGTGTAAGACAAGGATGTATACTGTCACCTATCTTGTTGGATTGGATCCAACGAAAAACCATCAGCACTAAACATGGCATCCAATGGTCAATGTTTTCACAATTAGAAGATCTAGATTTTGCAGATGACCTTGCAGAAATTTCTACATCAAGACATCATTTACAGGAGAAAACAACATCCCTCAAGTACTGTACAGAACAGACTGGTCTCAAAATAAACACCACCAAGACCAATGTGATGGTTGTTAATGCCAAGCTGTCATAACCAATCACTATTAAGGTTCATCTTTACACTTCGGAAAAAATGACCAATATTTTACGTCTTTTTTCAGTCTATGTGGAGCCTAAACTACACATTCAATTGCTTATTAAGGCGTAGCAGCGTCTAGATAAATATTTTTTGCATAAACTTTTAGTATTTTGTACGTGTAAACTTGATCCGTTTTGCCGGGGCATTTTCTTTGCGTTTTTCAGTTCACCCAAATATAGCCAAATATCAACAATGCCCTGTCATTTGGCCTCCACGTGCAAGTTAATTTCATTATTGGTGTTATTAAATCTACTCACAATCGGTTTTATGGAAGGTTATTAAGGGGTAATTCATGCTTTATTTATGGTACAATTCGAACGGAAAGAAAATGAATAAAGAAAACAACAAAAGTGATCTTGTAAACTGGAAGGAAAAATGATCGGCGATTTTTATATCTAGACGCTGCTACACTTTATTTTGTGTTTGTATGTGTCGTTTAAGTCGTACATAGACTAGAAAAATAGGTAAAATATCTACCATTTTATTCAAAGTGTAACCATGAACCTTAATAGCAACCCAACAGAGACAGTTGAAGACTTTACCTACCTTGGAAGTGTAATAAGCTCAGACAATGGCACCAAGAAAGATATTCAGACAAGATTATCAAAAGCCCGTACTGTGTTTGCGACACTTAAGCCAATTTGGAAGTCAAGAGTGTATAGCAAGAAGACCAAAATACACCTTTACAACAGTAATGTTAAACCAGTGATGATGTATGGGCCAGAGTGCTGGCATATCATCCAGAGTGACCTACAGAAGTTGGAGGTGTTCCAAAATAAATGTTTAAGACAGATAATGGGAATATTCTGGCCACAAAAAAATAAGAAATGAAGACCTGCTAAAGAAATGTAACTGCCATTCCATTGCAACAGAGCTGAAAAGGCGACGCTTCAGATGGCTGGGACATGTGCTTAGGATGACGCAAGACCGCATCCCTAAAGTAGCCTTACGCTGGACACCGCCTGGCAAGAGAAAACCTGGCAGACCTCGGACCACCTGGAGGAGAACAATCCAAACTGAATTACAGGACCAGGGATACAGTATAGGACAAGCACAGCATATAGCACAGGACAGAGGGAAATGGAGGGAACTGGTTATGGCCTTATGTCCCACCGGGGATGAAGAGGATAGGTGATGTGAGGTGTGAGGGACGCAGAGGCGGACGAAGACGATTATTTTGTCCCTCCATTGCATTGCGACGGGATAAAAAACACAGATTTCTATGTAAGTTGCTCCAGAACATTCTATAACATATATGCTGCCTTTTTATGTCTACCCAAAAGTTAACATTATTTTTCTATCAAATTTCAAATTCGTTGGCGTTATTAACTAATTATAAAACAGTTTGTGACAAATAAATGAATACATAGAAAGTAGAGTACATTGTGAGTAGAACACGACTTATGTTTTCACGGAACATTTTGCATTGATTTAAACGGGAAATTGAATCGTAAAATGTACACTTGAGTTCTACTTGCAATATCTTAAAAAGCAGCGATGTTACGATTTCACCCAAAAGTAAACAAACAATCTCTATTTAGGAAGATCACTCCGTATAGACTGAAAAAAAACCCATGAAAATCATTACTACTCTATAGACTCCATAAGGCTTCGCTGCGCTTGCCTAAAAATCGATAGTATTTAATACTTCTTTTCGTTATACTTTAAGTTGGAATTAGCCTGTTTACATGCAAACAAGTTTTTTTTATGTTTTAGATCAGTTTCGGCTTGCCCCCCTTAATAAATCAAATTCAATCCCTCATTAATTATAAGCAGTTAAATTTTTAACATATGTTTTACATACATATCTTTATTGCAAATTACACCCATTAGGGTCAAGCAATACAATAAGTAACGAAACAAACATACATACAATTTCAATAACACAATACATAAGATATCATATGACAGTATTCATATCATATCTCACATCTTCCCGAGACGCCAATATCATCCCAAGAACTGTTGGCTCGAGGGTATGATATTGGTCGAGGGAGATATGGGTTATGATATGAAAATAGCCATATTATATTTTGTTTATCATATTTTTTAAGAATACAATAAAAATACAAATTCAATATTCAAATCATTGATGCACACAAAATTTCATAAAAATTAAGTTTGAAAATGTCTCCTCCTTTCCTTCTGTGACAAGTTTAAAATATAGTTGGATATTTAGCTATATATCGTTGCATTCCACATCTCAATATCGTATATTGAGGTTATAGAGTTCATTTTTTATTTACTTCCACGGATGTATTCAGTGATTTTTTATAGTATTTCCATAAAATAACCAAAATTTGAAATTTCTCAAATGCCTCGCCAATGCTCGTGTCACATGCATATGCAAATCGGAAAATCTTTTTTTGAGAACAAAGTCACACGGATCAGCCAATAACTCATTTTTCTGGACTAATAGAAATTTAATTTTATTAATAGGACTTAAGTTGGGGAATTGGTTGTTATGGTTATTTTTTATGTTATCGAAGAATAGATTTCGTAAATTACAATATGTACAATCAATTGAGGAAAAAGTGAAATTCATCTTCAAGGATGTTGCAACATTTACATAGTCTTCCCAGAGTCTTTCTGGTCTATGAATTTCATTGTATCGCCCGGTTTCGATAAACTGACAGTGATCACTAGTTCTAAATTGTGTTATAAGTTTACGTTTTAAGAAATTGTTTCTTTCAAATAATTTTTCAATTTTTTAAAAATCTGTCTTAAGGTGAAGATGTGACTTGCCCAAAATGAAATGAAATTTGAAAAATATTTTGAGATTTTTGTGTTTTTAGAATCTTTATACCTAGTTTAGGCACATTTTATCAATATGATTTAAAGTATTATAGATTCTTAGCTAAAAGTATGGTCATGGAAGGTAATTAGGCAAAAATCATGAAAAATCGTCGTTTTTGGTTCCTATCTTTGCTTGTTCGTAAAAATCAAGGGAAGAAACCCCATATTAAATTGATTTTAGATGATGAATTGTTGATCTATAAAGTGTCAAAAAAAGAGAGAAATCTATTGACAGGAAAAAAAGTAATGGGACATTTTTGTGTGTTTTTATGACTTTTCCTATATAATTCATAGTAAAATATTGATGCTTTAACTTGATATAACTCAAAAAGTAGGGAAGAAACCCATGAATTTTGAATCAAATTATGAAAGAGTACATCATTTTGGACATTTATGTCAATTTTGAAGAAAATCCATTGACATATTAGTTTTGGACCCATGTGCCACGGTCTACCTTAAGTTGGCTATAAAGATAGTTTGGAGTCTTCTATTTATTTATCAAATTAATGACGCTGAATATACACTTCTTAGATAATTTTATTTACTTCTTTTTAATTTTTCTAGTAGTCTCTATCTGAACCAATAAAATAATCAGAGTTATAAAGCTTAAATTCTTTATATATATATTACAAATAATTTTAAAAATATCGGGTAATGGTATACATACTTTGTATAATTTGTTATTGAAGCACACATTTAACTGGAAAACAAGCCATGGTAAATGGCGATTTTTTTTTTTATTTAGACGGTAATTGTTGAACTAAATTTCTTTTTATAACAACAGAAGCCAATTTGTTTTTTATTTTCTTTCCTGTTTCTCTAAATGGCTATCTTGTTACAACATTCATGTATGTCCGTGTACACTGTTACCAAATATATCCATCCTTTTACCTTACCTGTTCCTGTACACATACCCGTAGCCAGGGGGGGTTCGAGGGGTTCGGACGAACCCCCCCTTGGACAAAAAAATTAATAAAAATAGGGAAAAATCAGGTGAAAAATCGGTTAAGCACTATTAAAGTCAGAAAAATTTGGGAAATCGAACCCCCCCTTTCACATTTCGAACCCCCTGTTGAAAAATTCTGGCTACGGGTATGCTGTACATGTTGCCTTATAATTGTTAAATATAATTTAGCTGCATGCTTTCACAATACAGCGCCATATATGTTTAAAAATAGAAAAAAATCGAGTGACGCGGTTATACTTTATTCTGTAAATTAATGAACAAGAATGAAGTAGATAGTCATTACTGATGCCAATAACAATCTGGATAAACAGATTGTTGAACAATGTCCACGAGCAAGTTCTACTAGTATTCTCAGAATGAACAACACTCCGCTGTGTTGCTCCTTTTTTTCCGCCACAGCTTTCTTTTGTTTTTCCAATGCTTGTGCTGCCGCAGGGCTCAGCAGCTCGTGTCTTTTACATGTGGCCTCATTTTTATCAAAGTAGTAACCGCGGCGACAAGTACACGTGTATCCACCTACAGTGTTCCGACAGATTTTTCCTTTAGGACATTTAGATACACCATCATAACATTCATCCTGGTCAACACAAATACTATAGGCTGGGCTCCAGATGTACCCGCTTCTAACTGACGTACAGTCACAGGAGTAGTTAAATTTGTTACGGGTAAGATCCTCAAATACACTATTTTGTCCAATTTTCCAGAAACAGTCTTTTTTGAAGAGTGATCCACATGGATTAAGCTTGTCATATATAGCTTCATCTTGACTTTTAACATTTCCACCTGTTGATTTCCCATAACATGGATCTGGACAAAACCAAAGATAGGCACAAGTGTATATGGAATATTTCTTCATGAATTGTAACCTACCGGGAAACTCTATCTTACTTCTAAAATCTTCGATCTTCCTTCCGTTAGCCTCCTCCGTTAGTTCTAGCCCTACAAAACAGTCTTTGGTATCTGGTAGTGACAATGGTCTCTCTTGCTTATCTGTGTACCAACACATGTAATAACTAGCTGTAACGCGGTAACGAAAAAGTTCCCGGTCATCTTTGAAAGGGTGATAAGATGCATATTGAATTGATTTGTTTCCAAAGTTTTTATGGATATTTGCTAAAGATCCAGACATATTTGCCTTTTTGTAGATTTCATCAACACACTGTATTACGTCTTTGTCACATGCTTGAACAACTGAAGGATGTTGTTGTCTTAGTCTTGGAATAGGAAAATGTTTGAAAAATTTCGGTTTCTCTAAATTTTCAGACGCCATGGCGTACCTTGTATCTGTTGCAAAATACTTGTGCGCGGCTAAGAAAAGACCAATAATCCTTAGAGATTTACCTAGTGTGTTTGGCAGCTGATCCTTGATTGCATTATCTTCTACCTTTTGGACCCAGCTAAAGCTATTTTCTGACGAAGCAGCACGTGGTTTCCGAAGACCATCCTGGATTCTTGTAAGATTCAAATTCACTCTTTTGCTGGCAGATATAAATGAAGTTTGGCATATTGAAATCAACTGTGTGATCACCACAGTTATCATAATATACATACATATGTTCATATTTCCTTTTGTACCCTATTTCCCTCACTTGATCTTGAAATTTTTTAGTTGTAAACAAAACTAATGATGCGCCACAAATCGCGTGTTTTATCCCGCCAAAAATTTTTTCTCGCCGTCTTACGTGAACGTAGTTACGATCTTTTGGTATTTGTTCCCCGCCGCAACGTGGAGCGGGGACATAGAAATGCCTGTGTCCGTCAGTACGTCCTTCACACTTTTTTCGTAACAGATTTCTCAGCAACTATTAATCATAGGCTTTCGATATTTGGTATGCTCCTTCGGGAAGTGGTCCAATGTAGACGAAACATTGTCGTATTTGGCCCTGGTAAATGTCGATCTCGTTGAAGCTTGCCTACAGGCTATATATATAGGCTCGTACCCTACTGTTATCTGAAGTCATTTGCCAGCTAAGTCTAGGCCATCTGTAGTGGTCGTTCCAGAGGTTTTCGGCGGCCTGATAGAGATGCGTAAACTTTTATAGTGCACGGTTAGGGTCCTATACTTGAGGAAAGAGAAGCTTCTTAATCTCAAGTGCTACTGGGCTCTCAGTTTCAATATTGTAGCTCCTTAAATATCAGTCATGTAAAGGGATTTAATTATCGTAATTAGCAGACTAAGTTGCTTTTATCTGATAAGAAAACATGAATCCCAGGCGCCTGTGGCCAGTTCCACAAAAAAATTTAAGTGTGAAAATTATCTTCGGTTTGAATTTCAAGGATTTTGGTCGACTTAAACCTACACTTATAGCCCTTTTGAAAAAGTCATTCGGAATTCCGATTCCGAGTCTTTTATTTTAATTTTTGCAAGAGTAGTTTCCCTTTGTGGGTCGGCCACATTGTGTGATCAACGTTGAGCTAAGGAAAACATCAATTTATCCCTATCTGTTTTTGGCGAAATTTCTCCTTCCCGATTCAAATAAACTGGTTTGGAGTAAAGTCTTGGATGATAACGTATGTTTTAGTAGTTAGAGACTTTGGCAGACAGATTTAAAAATGTTTAAACAGGTTTACGAATTTAGTTAATTTCAACAGATTTTTTAAACGAGGCCGACCCAGAAGTCGTAAACCTGCAGTGAATAAGTAAAAGATTGCTCAGGTCCGCAAGTCCGGAAAATACTTTCTAAAAAGGAATTTAGTCAGCTTTTAAAAATCAACCCCTTCTGCATGAGTTTTATCGAATAGGGGCTCGATTTTCTAAAGTTGATATAAATGGTCAAAATTCAAGCTCTTGTTCCTAGGAATAAAAAAAATATCGGGTAAAATCAATTTTTCTGTGCCGTTATATTTAGGGGGTCTGGTGAATAAACACACTTGTTCTATCAACCTTTTAAATATATCATCCCAATTTAGAAAAAAATATCAATTCAGTCAAATATGTTAGATCCCTATCAAAGTTATTGAAATTGGACATTTTTCATTTACATTATATTTTAGCTGAGAAAATAAAAATGTGTTTTCATTTTCTCAGTTTGTTAAATAGGTCCCTCCGCCAGTCTAGACTGAACTGTTGTTACTATATTCAAAAATTCTCTTAAATTAAAGTCTAGATCATTCATATAAGTTGGTTAAGAACTCGGGGGTCGGAGTGGGACACTCCTATATGTAATCACAAGAGAGTTAAGGTCCCTCAAGGGGAGGATCATTGCAATTATCAAATATATGTAATAGGACGTCAGAGCTCCTTCCATGTATACGTGTATCAAAAACACGGGATTTAGCACAACAGTTTTGCTGTGCACTTCTGAGATAAATTAACCAACTTTATCATCATTGTTGGTTGTTGCATATATATTTTGGTCTCAAATGAAACTTTTGGTTATTAAGAATAAAAATACAACATACTTTAAAGAAAAATATCTTGAATAAGTAAAATATAATCTTAAATTTGTACATTATTTTGCTGATCTTGAACTGGATGAAATTGGTAGATTCAAGCTCAGCTCTTATTTTTTTCTTATTTTACTGGATTATACCAGGGATGTCCAAAACAATTTTGTTTTATTCAGTTTTATTTGATCCCTGATTATATCAGGTACTTTCTAGTAGCGATATACTTTAAGATATAAATGTAGTCTTGTTTTACATCTCCCATTTTTCAAATGACTGATTTATTATAATAATAATTAGGGACGGACCATTAAACTTGGTTTTTGTTTTGATCAGAAAATTTTTTTCTGCGCAGAGCGCGGACAAAATATTTATTTTTCGAAGGGGTACCTTTAAACTGAGAAACGCAATCGAAACGCAACGAAACGAAACGCAACGAAACGAAACGAAATACAACGAAACGAAACGAAATATAACGAAACGAAACGAAATACCAAAAAAAAAACCGAAATATAACGAAACGAAATAAAACGAAACGAAATTTTACGTTCTTTAAACTGTTGGAATAAAACTAACGAATTAGGATTTTGATTTTATGATATTTTCTTTCTGTTACATTTATAGTTTGTTAAAAAAAACTACCGAAGTCGGTTGACCAATCTTTACTGACAAAGAACAAAAGAAAAAAGGCAAACCCATTCAGGAGAAAGTGAGCAATATTATTGTTTCTGATCGATTTAACTAGTATAACCCCGCAACAATTTTAATGTGCCTGTCCAAAGCCAGGAAGATGTTTGTAATTGTCGATTTTTTATGTTATTTGTTTTATGTCAAAAAGGGGGTCTTTCATTGACCCCTTTAGGATTCGGCTTGAATCATAAGTAGTTATTTCAATCCAGGGTCAATTGTAAATCAGCGAGCAGTGACCGTTGGTCACATTGAAGGCTGCTGGTCGTTTTACGTTGTGGAGTTTTTAAATTGTTGTCAATGTTGTAGGTTTTGTCGCGTACACTTATTCCACATATCATTATCTTCTCTGTAAAATTCACTTTAATGAAATGATGGATAAAACAAGTTTAATGAAGCCAAACTTTCCTCTTTTATTGCGATATTTGGGTCTCGAATAGAAGATGAATAAGAAGTTTGAAAGAAGTACAGTTGTGCGACGTTCGCTCTCAGATGACCGAAGGAAAAATTGCACAGCAAGTACCGGTATTCTAACATTGGAGTACATCTACATGCATCAGTATCACGATTTTGCAAAGACCCGTTTTCTGCATGCACTATACGCGAAGAAAAATGTTTACGAGAACAAAATACCGAGACCCTTTTTAAGTTAATATGGTCAGTCTCTCTGGTACGGCTTCTTAAACTGACGAGGACAAATGTGACTTTCTCACAAGCCAATAATAACTACATGTATTTGTTGTAATCCAAAAATCGTTAATATTACAATTGATTTGCTACTGCAGAACTTGCAGGACTTAGATGGATTTTTTCTTCAGAGCGAAACGTCTGACACAAAAATTGCATACACAAGGTTATGTTGCACATTGGTTGTTGTCCTAACTGAAGAAATTCGTCGGAAGACATCATGCGCTCGTAAACGAAGATGGGATTTCTACTTCTCAGATGAGTGCTGATGTTGGTTTGTCTTTAGGTTTTTGTTTTATTTCCCATTTCGGGTTTGACACGCTGAATTGTCCCCTGTCAACACGACGGGTGTGCATTTTCTTTCTTCTTATTGGCAAGTTGAATTTGAATGAATATAAACGATAAATGTTCAATTGAACAAGAGAGAACCTGAAATAAAGACAAATAGAAAGAACGAGTCTTAGGGAAGCTTTTAAGAGAAAACTTACAACTTTCACTGTTACTGCCAACTAGCATATCTATCAAGTACCGGAATCTTGGTTATATCGGTACCGGTATTAAAATACAACAAAGTTCATGACAACTAATTTTGCTACGCTTGACGCGCGTTTCACCGATGGTCAAACTTACTAAAATCCGTCAGTTAAATCTGGAATACAATGAGGCCAGCATCCGAAGGTTTAACCATGCAAAGCTACAAGGGCTAAGTACATTAAATCTACAAATGTAATACCGCTTTACAGGCGGAAGGTATGTAGCGATGTTTAGTTCGCTCCGCCCGTCACAACACTCTCTTTTTGTTATCAGTAAATCTTAGACATCAATTGCTTAAAAATCCGTACGTACTATTCCATAATGATTTTGCTGACCGCTAAAAAACACGGGGAATTTCGGGCTATTCTTAGGTATGGAAATATGATTGTACAGTCCGAAACAATTTACTTATGCATAATTTGAATGCAAGAAAAGAAAAAATATAAGTAAATAGTATAGACAACTATCTAATTCTAAACTGTTGTTTGCCATTTTTTCCTACTGTCATTTTCTTTGTTAAATCATACAAAGTTAATTTTTTTCTGACTGTCGTCAGATTTCAAATTGTTAATGGTCGGCAATAAGATATATGCATTTCTTAGACCAGCGAATTCTCTATCAAAAACACAAAACAAAGTTAAAAAACATAAATTTTCGATATTCGACATTTACAAGACTAGATTGTGATCACCAATGCAAATGGGATTACATTTTTATAAAAATATAGTCAACAAATAATTTTTCGTTACATTTTATAAAATTTTGTTTCGTTTCGTTAAATTTCGTTTCGTTTAGTTATATTTCGTTTCCGGTTTCGTTGTATTTCGTTTCGTTTCGTTGCGTTTCGTTTCGTTGCGTTTCGATTGCGTTTCTCAGTTTAAAGGTACCCTTTTTCGAAGACGTCGCGACAGAATATTTTTTTTTTCATTTTCAAGATTATATTTTTTATAGCAGAAGTCCTTCTTCAGAATATTTTTTTTCTTACCCTTAGCTGCAAAAATATTTTTTTTTCATCAAAAATAATTTTCAGAATATTTTATTTAGGAAAAAACCCAGGCCCCCCCTTCAAGTTAAATGGTCGGTCCCTAGGTGTAAAATTTTCGAATTCAAAATAAATGAAATGAAATAAAAAATAAAAGATTTCAAAATCTCAGTGCCCCCCCCCCCCCGGAGGGTAAGAAATCCCTGGGTGACGACAGGGGTAGGCGAAGGCATTCGAACATTTTTTCTTAAATGTATCGGCATTACCCGGTCTGTTTTAGGGGTCTATAAAATAAAAGATCTATAAAAAAACGCTGAAAGTGAAAGAGATATCGTTGCTTTTCCCGTCTCCGAACATTTTTATTCGTGTCTGTAAACTTCCGGATATTTCAAGACACAAGTTGACTCACGAAAAACATTCACAACTTTACTGAGCTTACTTTTTCGGCTATAGCCCTTTATTTCCAGCAAAAAATGGCAGACCCAAGAATAAGGCAAATAAAAATTAAAACAGGTGTTGTCAAAAGGTAAATATCTTGTTGCACCATCGTATTAATTGATGATGTTTTCTGCTTCAACAAACAAACCCTAGCTTAGCAACCTTTTTAGTTCGTTTTTTCCTAGATTATATTTCTCCATAATTTTTAGTGACTGCATAAACTATAAAAGAAGAGTGACTGTACTTGGAGTCGTACACTGTTTTAAGGTTGTAACTTTTAAAATGTTGTTGGCAAATGTGAATATGTGTCAATTATTTTCCAAAATAAACTCATTATAAAGAGATGGGCAAGAACTTCATATACTCAATATATTTTGTAAATTAATATGATTCAGGTTAAACCTATGACGCGCCCAAAGTTTAAACATGTATCCTTAAATATTTTACAAGCTTAAATAAGTTTTCAAATGTTTATTGGGCAATTAATTGAAACAATTCTTATTTTAAAATAATAAAAAATAGCTTTCCTTGTGGGTCCTGTGTGCGCTTAATGACTTCCGAAATTTTCAAAGAAAAAAGGGTTAAAAAGACGCAGAAAGTCCGGGAAAACGTGTGTGCTTAATTGGATGTTGAAGGAAAATTGAGACCATAGTACAACTAGAATTGATATTTCTACCATTATCACTCCCTTTGGGAGCGTATAAGTTAATTTCATTATTACATATAAATTTTTGAAGGATACAAAAGAGTGGAAAATTGCTAAAAGTAGTATGTGGAGTGAACCTTTAAGTTAAAATTTTGAAAAATTCTGTCAATTTTTACAGAGTCCTACATAGTGAACATGGGGCAAAAGATAACCATTTCAAAGACATTTTGTCATTGTTCAGTTTCTAGAATAAAAACAGGATGACACTTGTTTGTTTATTTATCAGTATGCATACTTGATGCATTTGTGTCTAAGCATTTTGACCACCCCTTAAGATCATCACATTTATATTTTGGGCATAAATAATGAAATAGGGATTGAAACTATTGAAAAAATAAACAGAAAATAATTGAAATATCACTTTTGGCAATATGCAAGTGATTTCTGATCGAAGCTTACACAAGAAGATGTTTTCAGCTTTATTTGATTTTCCTTTTTTATGTTGAATTTGATATGATAGAAATTGAGGAATTCATTGAAATTAGAATTGTAATTTTTTCAAGAAATATTTCAAAAAATATTTTAAAAGTTGTTTTGACAGATCATTTTATTTAGTTTTCAACAGAAATATTGTTTTTAAAGCAAATAAAAGTCCTAATTGACGTTTTAGAAAATTCAAGTTTACAATTAGTCTTACTTTGATTTTTAATTTTGATTTAAAAGTTCTTCAACTAAAAAATGTGGCTTAAACTGTAAAAGAACGCAACAATGATATAATATCATTATTAAATACAAATGTAGATAGCAGTTAAATATTGAGATTTCTGAGTGAACAGAACTAGTATAATTAACTAAAGATTCCGAATATGGGAAATATTCAACAAATGACCGAACAACCCAATAATTCACGAGTGCGCTTAATTTCCTCATACTCAGAATCATTTGTTAGTTATACCATAATTAACACATAGAAAAAAAATTATTGTAATCATTTCCCATAAGAATTAATTCGAAATTACCTAAAAATTCAGTCTTAGAAACAAACATTAAAACTTCAGAGTCAATGTAGACCTATTTCCACATTTTAAGAAAATTTTCCAATTCTATGTTGACCTACTCAGTTTTACATAGAATTTTTGTGCGGTCTACTGCTTATTTCTTTCACAGAAAATGTATGATTCAACATATTGTACCACTTCACCTACAGACTCTCTACTTGCATATTAAGGTTTTATGAAAATGCATCAATTTTTTTGTTGTTGAAAAAAACTATAGATAAGATACTTCTTGTCTAATCTGTATTTTAGTTCATTTGATCATTCATCTATTCCTATAGCTCAAATTTTTCAGAAATTTTACATTGTACATTTTTTCAACAGCATTCATATCTTAGTGAATGACTCTTATTAATTTCAAAATAGCTCTCTAAAATTGAACCCTGTGTTTTATTTTTTAATTGGGCAAAATTAAAAATTTTAAATAACATTGTATTAATTTTCTATCATGTGTATTTTTTTGTATGTTTGTTTATAATTTAAGATTGACAAAAGAAAAATCATCTTATAAAAAAGAAGCAGAACAGCTTGAGGCAAAGGTAGAGAAGATGAAAGCAGATGGTAAAGATGAATATGATATTAAGAAGCAGGTATAATTTTTATCATAATTTTATCATTTTATTTCATATGCCTGGCCTACAAAAGTAGAAAGACATATGTGTTTGAGTTTGTTGATCCCTCAATCACTCCCAAGTTAGGCTTACATATAGGCTAAAGTATGTTTCCATAAAAAAGCATTCTGTCATCATGAAACTTCATGCACGTATGCATTAGTAATTGACAAACACAAGAAATTAATAATATTCCGAACATCAGCTTCATAGTCTAGGTATTGCAGGGGAAAATGCAGGACATGTTGCAAGGTGAGGTGTCATGTCTTTTGAGCATAGCATACTGTTTGAACAGCTCTTTCAGGAAGCTAGTACAAAAAAGAGAGGACCAGAAAGAAATATCACCAAAGTTCATAAAAAATGTAAAGGAAATCCAAATTTATTATTAAATTGTGTTATTTGCACATGTATGACCATTGAACTAATCAGATTCATGTCTTGTTTTTAAGACTGAAGTAGCAAATGAAAGTAAAGCCATGATTCCAGATACTTTGAAGAGATTATCAAAAGCATATGCTGAATTGGAAGAATTATTAGTGAGTACAAAATATACCTAGTGTTTGAAATTCTTTAGATTCTTTATTTTACTCAGACACAAAATATTTGTAACATGAGATGGCTGTAGATGCATTTAATGTGGAAGCATTTACCAACTTAAATGTCTATTCTTTACAGATTTAAATCGGGGACCAAGGTCAAGGACTTTTTTCCCTTTCATAAATTAAAAACTGAATGAATGAATTCATGCATTATTTTCAACCAATTCTGTACCAGTCAAGATTTTAAATTATAGTTTTTTTTTCACTTTTGAATATTTTAATTTTTTAAATTAAAAATATATAGGAATAAATGTTTTACATGCAATATTACACATGCAATAAAGCACTATCAAAATACCTTATATCTGGTTTTAAACATGATAATAGACACTGACTGTTGTATGTTTTGCCCAAAGAATATCTGCCAAGTGGGTTTTGTAAAATGAACACACTGAAAAATTCAGTTTATGCTTCTATAAACCATAAAATTATTACAGTTTGATATATGTTATACTTATAAATAAATTAATTGATATATTTGGCACAAAAGTTTGGTTAAAAAATATATTTTATTTGGTTGAAAATTCAGCAAATTAATTCAGCATATTTATATTTACACTAGTCATTCATAGTGCATGTGGAGTCCATGCAACTGCAATTTTTATGTAAACTGGATTCTATTATAGTTCCTTTATGATAATAGGTGTAGTTTAAGTGGTTGTAAATTCCAATCATATTCTTTTGATTTTTAAAAGTATACAAGAAAATGACATCAATTTTCTCGTCCGACGCAAAAATAAGTAATGATAAGAAAATGACCTCAGTTTTCTTGCAACAAAAATGCAACTAATAATTTTCTAAAATTTATTTATTTATATTTTAGCAAAAAGAAGAAGATTTAAAAGAATCGGAAGAATACCAGGCTGCAGTTAAAGTACAAGAGGAGGCTAAAGTTTCAATAGAGGCTGACGATTAGTATTGTGTTGTTGTATTAGTGCTTAATTTATACAGTTTAAATTCTTTTATGTATTGAGACTCTGCTGAGACAATTCTTCTTTCTGTAAAAAAGGAGAAGTACAATTTTACAATGTGTAACAATTGTTTTTCATTGTCTCTGCAGTATTATTATTGTTAAGAAAACACAACAATCAGAACATTTGGAATTATTTATCTAATTGATAAATTTTTGCGCTTTAAGCATGAATCGAAATTCCACATCGTAATGTTTTTCATAATAAGCTCTTCTCTGGTTAGAAAATGTGCAATTGTACTTGTTTCAATATGTAAGTTTTAAATGATTTTATGATTACAGAAAATAGTAAACATGCTGAAAACAATTATTAAATGACTGACCATTGCAAGACATACATTCCTGTGGAAAAAGTCCTTTATTGGTTGATTGTCTCTAAATTTGTGTCAAATTTTCTTACCATTTAGTTATGTGTTGATTGCGTTGTGAGCTGGGATATGGATGATATATAATTCACACTTTTTTATTGTTTGCTTATAGATTTACCATAATAAAACACATAGTTGATCAAATTTTATAATATTTTTATGCCCTGTCTACGAAAGAAAAGGGGCATATTGTGTTCTGGTCTGTTCATCCTTTGCAAGTCCTGTTTACTTTCAAGTTTAAGGTACTTTACCATGAAGGAGGTATGGTTTCATTGTGAAACTTGAATACACACATTCACATCAGGATATGAGTAAACAGAAATAATAAAATAGTACTGTCTCATCAACTTCATGGTTGATCACAGAACAAGAAGGTGTTATATATAGGCTCACCTACAGGTAAAGTTACATAACCATGAAGTAGGTATGGTATTATCATGAAACTTTAGACCATGTGCCAAAAGCAGAACTGCAAGCAGTGCCTACTGGTCTCATTGAAGGCTGCTGGCAGTTGTCCATTGTGGTTTTTGCCATCACTTTGCATCTGTCGTCCGTCGTCTGTCGTCCGTCGTCCGTTAGCTTTTTTCAAACATCTTCTTCCTTGAAACTAGTTGGCCAATTGCAGCCAAACTTGATATGGTTGTTCCTTAGGGTATTGTGCAAAAAGTTTGCGTTTGGATTTTTGATACGTCAAAAAACATGGCCGCTGTTACTAAAAATAGAACAGGGGGGTCAAATATAGTTTTTTTGCAAATAACTCAAAAACGGTCACAGATATCAAAATTCTGACATAGGGTAAAAGTGATCAGCACCTCAAGATCTACCTGCCCAGAAATTTTCAAAAAGATCTAACAACCGATGTAGGAGTTATTGCCCTTTTTCTGGATTTTTTCAAAATTTTGCACTTATTTAGCCCTATATCTTGAAAACTGTACAAGATATTTTAATAATTCAAATTGCATATGATTAAGCACGTCAAGATCTACGTTTCATGTAATTAGGTCAAAGCTGTAGAACCATTTCTTTTAGGAGTTATGGCCCTTAAAGCGTCAAAATTTATCATTTTTCATTACTTTTCCCCTGAATTTCAAAGATGAACTTGTCTGACACCATTCATCCAACTTCAACCAAACTTGGCACAGTTGCTTAATAGCATAATTGCTACAATTCTATCGTTCGGATTTTTGATTCGTCAAAAAATATGGCCGCCATGGCTAAAAATAGAACATAGGGGTAAATTGCAGTTTTTTGCTAATTACTCAAAAATAGTTACAGATATCAAAATTCTGATGGGAGACAAAAGTGATCAGCATCTCAAGATCTACCTGCTCTGAAATTTTCAAGAAGATCTAACAATCGACATAGGAGTTATTGCCCTTTTTCTGGATTTTTTGAAAATTTTGCACTTATTAAGCCCTGTATCTTGAAAACTATACAAGATAATTTAAAAATTCAAATTGCATATGATTAAGCACGTCAAAATCTACGTTTCATGTAATTAGGTCAAAGCTGTGGAACCATTTCTTTTAGGAGTTATGGCCCTTAAAGCTTCAAAATTTACCATTTTTCATTACTTTTCCCCTGAATTTCAAAGATGAACTTGTCTGACACCATGCATCCAACTTCAACCAAACTTGGCACAGTTGCTTAATAGCATAATTGCTACAATTCTATCGTTTGGATTTTGATTTGTCAAAAAATATGGCTGCTATGGCTAAAATTAGAATATAGGGGTAAATTGCAGTTTTTTGCTAATTACTCAAAAATATTTACAGATATCAAATTTCTGATGGGAGACAAAAGTGATCAGCATCTCAAGATCTACCTGCTCTGAAATTTTCAAGAAGATCCAACAATTGACATAGGAGTTATTGCCCTTTTTCTGGATTTTTCGAAAATTTTGCACTTATTTAGCCCTATATCTTGAAAACTATACAAGATATTTTTAAAATTCAAATTGCATATGATTAAGCATGTCAAGATCTACATTTTATGTAATTAGGTCAAAGCTGTAGAACCATTTCTTTTAGGAGTTATGGCCCTTAAAGCGTCAAAATTTACCATTTTCCATTGTTTAATAGCTTATCTGCTACAACTCTATAATGTCAGATTTTTTATTCGTAAAAAAACATGGCCACCATGGCTAAAAAATAGAACATAGGAATAAATTGCATTATTTTGCTAATAACTCAAAAATGGTTTCAGATATCAAAATTGTGTAAGAATCAAAAGTGATCAGCATGTTAAGATTTACCTGTCCTGAAATTTCAAAAAAGATGTGACTGCTGATGTGGGAGTTATTGTTCTTTTTCCTAATTTTCGCCAAATTTGCACTTATTAAGCCCAATATCTTACAAACTAACCAAGATATTTCAGAAATTTAAATCGCATATGGTTAAGCACAATAATATCTACAAATATATGTATCTGTGTAAATCAGGTGAGCGATTCAGGCTCTTGGGAGCCTCTTGTTTCTTGATTGCTAATTTCTATGTGAGTTGTGTTGCATACACTTATTCCTCATCTCATTGATTTCTTTTTGATACATAGACATCAGGGTATAAACTAACAAAAATCAAAATTATAGCTGTCATATCAACTTCAAGGTTCAGGTGAACATGTTGCAAGATGGGTCAATATGCCTAAGTTTTGAACATACGCTTCTTTTCTTGGTTTTTATATCCAGTTGAGCTGAAGCCACTAAAGATATAAATTTCTACAGGAATATGAATTCTGCAAAGAAGTTTAATTGTGATTGTCATATTAATCATATTAATGACATTTTCACTCCTGCTTATCATGCTTATTGATAAAAACTGTCTTAGCTACTGGTATGTAGCAAGAACAACATATGTAGTGCATATAACCAGGAAATTTTAATCCTCAAAATTTTGTAGGATTATGTTCCTTTTGAATTTAGAATTTAAAGGGAATTGCAGACAAAAACAAACTGAATTTTCCTTTATTCACTTTAAAACTTCCTGTTTTTGACTGGGCCGATATATGAAAATTCCATGAAGCTTTTCTCAGAAATCGTACATGAGAAATGTTCAAAGTTTGGTAGGGTGGTTCTGTATGAAAACTTGTACGTCCTAGACTACTTTTAGACCTGTCAGGCTTGTTGTTTTGGACAAGGCCAATATGAAAATTTTCGTGATTTCATGAGAATGATTTGAAATTTTGTAGGATGGTTCTGTATTACATCTGTAGGATCGAAGCAACTTTCAGACCTTTCAAAAACCTAGCAAACTTAAAAGTTATGTTTATACCACCTTCATATCATATTGTCCCAAATGAAGCTTAGTATAGCTGCACTCACATCTTTGACCTTGACCTTTAATTTACAGTTAAGTTACTTTGAATTTTTTATGATTTGTTAGGTAGGGTGGTTCTGTATCAACATTGTACGTCATAAGCTACTTTCAAACCTTTCGGACTTCAGCTACCTGTTTTGGACTGGGCCGATATTAAATTTTCCGTGGTTAAGCTTTTCTCAGAAATTGACACGAGAATGATTTAAAATTTGATAAGGTGGTTCCGTTTAAAACCTATAAGCCCTAAGCTACTTTTACACAAGTGTACTTCTTAGATGTTCTGATTACTCCAAGGTGTTATTGATCTTATTTTTATGCCCCCGCGACGACATGTCGGGGGGCATTAAGTTTTACTCGTGTCCGTCCGTCCGTCCGTACGTACGAAATTTCCGTCAAGCTTTTCTCAGGAACCGTAAATGAGAATGATTTGAAACTTGGTAGGATTGTTCAGTAGGACAAACTGTACGACCTAAGCAATTTGCAGACCTGTCCGACATCTACTTCCTGTTTGGGACTTAGACGAATGTGAAAATATGTAACCATGACTATGAAAATTTTCGTCAAGCTTTTCTCAGGAACTGTACATGATAATGATTTGAAACTTGGTAGGATGGTTCAGTATAACAAACTATACGTCCTAAGCCATTTTCAGACCTGACGGACATCTACTTCCTGTTTGGACTTAGGCTGATGTGAAAGTGTGTGAACATGACTTTAAAAATTTTCGTCAAGCTTTTCTCAGGAACTGTACATGAGAATGACTTGAAACTTGGTAGGATGGTTTAGTATGACAAACTATACGTCATAAGCCATTTTCAGACCTGTTGGACATCTACTTCCTGTTTGGGACTTAGGCTGATGTTAAAATGTGTGAACATGACTTTGATAATTTCCGTCAAGCTTTTCTCAGGAACTGTACATGAGAATGACTTGAAACTTGGTAGGATTGTTCAGTAGGACAAACTGTACGTCCTAAGCAATTTGCAGACCTGTCGGACATCTACTTACTGTTTGGGACTTAGACGAATGTGAAAATATGTAACCATGACTATGAAAATTTTCGTCAAGCTTTTCTCAGGAACTGTATATGATAATGATTTGAAACTTGGTAGGATGGTTCAGTATGACAAACTATACGTCCTAAGCCATTTTCAGACCTGACGGACATCTACTTCCTGTTTGGACTTAGGCTGATATGAAAGTGTGTGAACATGACTTTAAAAAATTTCGTCAAGCTTTTCTCAGGAACTGTACATGAGAATGACTTGAAACTTGGTAGGATGGTTTAGTATGACAAACTATATGTCCTAAGCGACTTTCAGGTCTGTCAGACATCAACTTCCTGTTTGGGGCCTAGCGGGGGCATCTGTGTCCCATGGACACATTCCTTCTTTATTTAGAAGATGTTTTCAGAAAAGTAGAATTATAGTCCACACAACAAAGTTCCCTTAATTCTTCTTCCTGTTTGGGGTCTTACGCGAGGGCATCTGTGTCCAATGGACACATAGTAATTCCTTAACAGCATGGTGACCAAGGACAAAAAAGTGGTTACAACAAAAAGTAAACAGCTCATTGCTTTCTGTTTGAGATCTTTTTTTCACACCAAAATGAAAATAATAAAAAAAAACTTAAGAATAATCATGAAAAGATAAAAATTGTAGATATATTTTGCAATCTTTGTGTGAAAAGGATTAAAAAATGTTAACAAACATTTTCAAAATACATTTTTAAAAATCTATCAATTTTAATAGACGTAATAGCAAAATTTCAGACATACATTTGACATATACTGAATTTTGTCCCAATGTTATAGTTCACCAGCAGAGGGTTTCAAAATGACAAAGAACCAAAATATGATCAATAAAAAGATCAATTTCGTTTAAGCTCTCCGAGTTGCTTACGTTTATCCCATTATAGAACTTTCTTTTTTCGTTACTGTGTCTACAATTCTAAAATCTCTGACATGATTCATGATTATTTCCTCTTACCGTCAAACATGGGAAGAATATCCGCCACGTTTTAATTTTCTGCTTCTTGGTTTCCCACCCAAGTAAAATACCCGTCACAGTCTAGCTTGATGTATCGAAGCCAATTTGTACAGGCCCTGGCATATCGAATAATACACACCCAAACAAGTTGTCGGTGAGGTAGATATGTTTCTTTTATAGTTATGCAAAGTAATAATTAAAAATAATAATAAAATCGTCTCTTTTATCGTATATTTTCGTACACCGGTTTCAAAAATATTCGAGATGCAAATCAAAGAAAAACGTGAAGCAAATAGATTCAGTGGTTTCTATCTGAAAAAAAAATGATGGTTACTTAGAGGAATACATAGAGCAAACTAAGCGTTGTTGACCGAGAGGACAATCATTATGAAAAAATCTGTAAGTGAGATTAAAGGATATTTCTATTTCATGTTCTTGTTCATCAGCCAAAGCTTCCAGGACACTCGGATTTCTGCGAAGCAACCTAGGCCGATGCAAACCATCTGTGAAAGCCAGTGCATACTGCAGCATCGTCACCTTCGCTGGAATACCGGTATGCCTCATCAATGTGGGATCCTTACCAAAGTAACCGGGAACAAGAGCTTGAGAAGATCCAACGAAGAGCAGCAAGGTTTGTCTTCAACAGCTACACTGACATAACACCTGGTCATGCGACAAATCTTGTCCAGCAGCTCAACTGGGAACCGCTCAAAACCAGACAAGTAAAGAACAGATTAACGATGACCTACAAGATACAGAACGGCCTTGTAGACATCAACTCTGCTAGCTACTACTCACCTGCGGATAGCCGGACAAGAGGAGAACAAAGACTCAGGCAACAACGCACCAACAAGGGAATGGAACATGCTGCCTGACAGTACCACATCCGCACCAACACTAGACGACTTCAAGGCCCGTATTTAAACCACTCAGTGGCTTTGGTCAACACCATTTCAGCCTAATGCCAAGAACAGATACAGATGTAGATAGTTTTATCCTAGCTGTACATAAATCATTTAAATTTTGATTTTTATGCCCCCGCGACGACATGTCGGGGGGCATTAAGTTTTACTCATGTCCGTCCGTACGTACGTACGTCCGTCCGTACGAAATTTCCGTCAAGCTTTTCTCAGGAACTGTAAATGAGAATGATTTGAAACTTGGTAGGATTGTTCAGTAGGACAAACTGTACGTCCTAAGCAATTTGCAGACCTGTCGGACATCTACTTCCTGTTTGGGACTTAGACAAATGTGAAAATATGTAACCATGACTATGAAAATTTTCGTCAAGCTTTTCTCAGGAACTGTACATGATAATGATTTGAAACTAAGTAGGATGGTTCAGTATGACAAACTATACGTCCTAAGCGATTTTCATACCTGACGGACATCTACTTCCTGTTTGGACTTAGGCTGATGTGAAAGTGTGTGAACATGACTTTAAAAATTTTCGTCAAGCTTTTCTCAGGAACTGTACATGAAAATGACTTCAAACTTGGTAGGATGGTTTAGTATGACAAACTATACGTCCTAAGCAATTTTCTGACCTGTTGGACATCTACTTCCTGTTTGGGACTTAGGCTGATGTGAAAATGTGTGAACATGACTTTGAAAATTTCCGTCAAGCTCTTCTCAGGAACCGTACATGAGAATGATTTGAAACTTGGTAGGATGGTTCATTATCACAAACTGTGTGTCCTTAGCGACTTTCAGGTCTGTCAGACATCAACTTCCTGTTTTGGGGCCTAGCGGGGGCATCTGTGTCCCATGGACACATTCCTTCTTTATTACATAATATAGCAATGGTAAAGTTTTGCAAGCACCTCCATATCTCAAGAACTATAAGTCCTACATTGATGAAACTTGGTATGCATATGCCCCAGTAATAGCTTAGTTCAGTTGCATCCCATTCTTTTGACCTTGACCTTGATTTTCCGGTTGAGTGACTTTGACAATTTTCATTCCATATAATAGCAATGGTAAAGTTTTGCAAGCACCTCCATATCTCAAGAACTATAGGTCCTACATTGATGAAACTTGGTATGCATATGCCCCAGTAAAAGCTTAGTTCAGTTGCATCCCCATCTTTTGACCTTGACCTTGATTTTCCGGTTGAGTGACTTTGACAATTTTCATTACATATAATAGCAATGGTAAAGTTTTGCAAGCACCTCCATATCTCAAGGACTATAAGTCTTACATTGATGAAACTTGGTATGCATATGCCCCAGTAATAGCTTAGTTCAGTTGCATCCCAATCTTTTGACCTTGACCTTGATTTTCCAGTTGAGTGACTGACAATATTCAATACATATAATAGCAATGGTAAAGTTTTGTGAGCACCTCCATATCTCAAGAACTATAAGTCCTAGGTTAATGAAACTTGGTATGCATATGCCACAGTAGTAGCTTAGCACAGTTGCATCCCCATCTTTTGACCTTGACCTTGATTTTTTGGTTGAGTGACATTGACAATTTTCATTACATATAATAGCAATGGTAAAGTTTTGCAAACACCTCCATATCTCAAGAACTATAAGTCCTAGGTTAATGAAACTTGGTATGCATATGCCACAGTAGTAGCTTAGCACAGTTGCATCCCCATCTTTTGACCTTGACCTTGATTTTTTGTTTGACAATTTTCAATACATATAATGGCAATGGTAAAGTTTTGTGAGCACCTCCATATCTCAAGAACTATAAGTCCTAGGTTAATGAAACTTGGTATTGCAAAGCCCCAGTAGTAGCTTAGCAAAGTTGCATCCCCATCTTTTGACCTTGACCTTGATTTTTTGTATGACAATTTTCAATACATATAATAGCAATGGAAAAGTTTTGTGAGCACCTCTATATCTCAAGAACTATAGGTCCTAGGTTGATGAAACTTGGTATGCATATGCCACAGTAGAAGCTTAGCACAGTTGCATCCCCATCTTTTGACCTTGATCTTGATTTTTTGTTTGACAATTTTCAATACATATAATAGCAATGGAAAAGTTTTGTGAGCACCTCTATATCTCAAGAACTATAGGTCCTAGGTTGATGAAACTTGGTATGCATATGACACAGTAGTAGCTTAGCACAGTTGCATCCCCATCTTTTGACCTTGACCTTGATTTTTTGTTTGACAATTTTCAATACATATAATAGCAATGGAAAAGTTTTGTGAGCACCTCTATATCTCAAGAACTATAGGTCCTAGGTTGATGAAACTTGGTATGCATATGCCCCAGTAGTAGCTAAGCACAGTTGCATCCCCATCTTTTGACCTTGACCCTGATTTTCCGGTTGAGTGACTTTGACAATTTTTTTTATGCCCCCGCGACGACATGTCGGGGGGCATTAAGTTTTACTCATGTCCGTCCGTACGTCCGTACGTCCGTCCGTACGAAATTTCCGTCAAGCTTTTCTCAGGAACTGTAAATGAGAATGATTTGAAACTTGGTAGGATTGTTCAGTAGGACAAACTGTACGTCCTAAGCAATTTGCAGACCTGTCGGACATCTACTTCCTGTTTGGGACTTAGACAAATGTGAAAATATGTAACCATGACTATGAAAATTTTCGTCAAGCTTTTCTCAGGAACTGTACATGATAATGATTTGAAACTAAGTAGGATGGTTCAGTATGACAAACTATACGTCCTAAGCGATTTTCATACCTGACGGACATCTACTTCCTGTTTGGACTTAGGCTGATGTGAAAGTGTGTGAACATGACTTTAAAAATTTTCGTCAAGCTTTTCTTAGGAACTGTACATGAAAATGACTTTAAACTTGGTAGGATGGTTTAGTATGACAAACTATACGTCCTAAGCAATTTTCTGACCTGTTGGACATCTACTTCCTGTTTGGGACTTAGGCTGATGTGAAAATGTGTGAACATGACTTTGAAAATTTCCGTCAAGCTTTTCTCAGGAACCGTACATGAGAATGATTTGAAACTTGGTAGGATGGTTCATTATCACAAACTGTGTGTCCTTAACGACTTTCGGGTCTGTCAGACATCAACTTCCTGTTTTGGGGCCTAGCGGGGGCATCTGTGTCCCATGGACACATTCCTTCTTTATTTTTTTTTTTTTTTTGGAACTGTTGAGAGATGGCGTCTTGGTGTCTGTATGTGCCAGAGTCAATCATTACCCTGTATGAGTCCGACTCTTAGTTGAAAGGAAAAAAGAAGAAGACGAACACCAGGTTCTGAAATTTCTAAAGATAAGTCGGAGATTAGATGGAAACCGTTTGTACCCATTGGAATGCCAACTTGTTTTTTTTTTTAAAAATGAAACAAGCTCACTGCAAACTTAGTCAATAAAATTATTATTCCTGATTAGATGTGTAACTACGTGTAACTTATCCGTAGAAGATGTGTTACTAAAGTATAATTATAGCCTAAAACAACAAAGTTCCATAAATTTCTCTTGTCTTCATTAAGGTGGTATGCCAGTTAAAAAAATGAGCTTTAGAAAAAGATTTAAAATGGGTAAGAAGTTTCTAACCTTAAAAATCCACATGTGATTGATTCCTCTACGAGAATAAATAGTGTCGAAACTAATCTTGTCTTATTTGTTAGTTGACGACCCAGTTATACATTTTTGCATACCTTTCTTTGTATAGATATTTGTGTTGTACGGGTATCCAATACAAAAAAAAAATCGGTAACTTTTCACGTTTCTCATTCTTTAATTTAGGGTCATAAGAATGCATGAAGGATATGCAGTCTTTGTTGTACATATACTGAAAAATCTATCTTAAATTAAGACATTTTGAGGTAAACGTATACATGAATCTTAAAAAAACGTCTCCTCACACTTTATTTAAAAAATACAAAACCGCATTTTACATTTTTGAAAAAAGACATTAAATATACAAGTCTGCACAACTGTCTGTATTAGTGATTATTAGACAATTAAAGCCAATTAAATGTTTCATTCCCCAAAGCTGAACAGGAACTCATCAAGGTACTTTGGAGTACTGGTGCTTAATCTGTCTATATAATTTGTAATAATAGAAGCTAATCTTTTTTATCAGTTTAACTCGCACCTTCATTGAAAATGAAAACTACTCATAGGTAGATGTTTTTTACATGAAGGAAAAAATCTCCTATCTCTTAGAGAAATTGCCTATATCTATAATTTTTGCAACTAAATAATTTTCTTTTATGAATTTAATGTTTTAACAACTCTTTGACATTTATTTTGCACATTTTCTTTTGTATAAATACCATTTTGAGCTATTTTGCCAATGTGAAACTTTCAACAGGTAAATCTTTTATACTAGGATTTTTTTTCCCTTCATACAACAAGATAATCTCCTCTCCATAGATGTGAGTTTAAATTGAACAGAGAGATCAACTTCCATTGTAACATATTCAATAGGAGGATTAAGTACAGTCCAAAGTACCTTGATCAGTCCCTGTTCAGCTTGGGGTAATTAAACATTTTATTCGCTATAATAAATTTTATATGCAACACAAAGGCAGATGTGTACTGGGCCGATGGCCCGAAATGGTCAAAATCGCGGCCTCTTGTCGTCGGAAGAAGCAAAATGATTTGAAGAATTTACGAAAGGCAGGAGAATGATGGAAATAATCCTGCCATATTTTTTGGTCAGGATGGAAACAGTGAGTGCCTATGAAGAAGTCAACTTTAGTCATACAAACACCGTAAGACACAGCAGTTGTGCACTATTCACCCTTGACAATGATAGAAACATCAAATGTGAAAAGTGCACACAGTTTAGAAAACAATTATTGCCAAGAGAAAAAAATAATACCCTACAACTTCAGGTTTGAAAACTAGATCTGACCAGCAAAAGAACGAATAATTATCAAGATTAATTGGCAGCAAAAACAATTCAAGAAAAAGTTAGCAGACTTTAAAACTTTAATTCACAACTTCGCGGTCTGCTATCAGATAGGTGTCATAACATTTTTAAATTCATATAAAACAAGCGGACAAAAAACTAATAATCTTACTGCTAATAAAGAATTATAATCCCCGTGTTTATATTGGTACTCCTTAATGAAATTAGGTAAACTACAACTTAATCCCTCTATTGAAATTTGCAACAATGGAAGATGAGTACCGCGATCAGTTAAATTGACATCTATACAGAGGAGATTAACTTGTTATGGGTATGAATGTTTTTGCTTGAAGGAAAAAAACTCCTACACTAAGGAAAAAAACTCCTACACTGTAGGAAGAAAACTCCTACTCTGAAGGAAGAAAACTCCTACATCAAAGATGGTAATATGACCATCAATTTGATAGTTTTTTCCTTTTCAAATCAAAATCTGTTTAATGTTACACTAAGGACAAAATCTTTTTACTTATGCATCATTTACATTTTACACCATCAAAGACCATACCATTTGATTCACATAGAATTAAAAATACATGTATAACATGAAGCAAATATGGAAACCGCTTCTGTTCATATTTTATTTCCCGTAATGGGAAATTTCAATCCTGATATGGGATATTGGCAAACACTTTTTTTCGGAAATGGAATATTTGATAAAAGATTTGGGGGGGGGATATTGGTACCCCTTCTAAACGAGCCCAAAAACTATATGTACAGATAGACACTTAAACAGTCAATGTAATCTAAAGTCATTCAACAGTATACTTTCGATAAGAATGATCTCGTTTATGACTAAAAATGTATAAGAAATCTGAATAATCAGTAATATCAGATATTTCAGATATATCTGAGGACAAACTATGATGAATAGAGTTGTAAAAACCATAAAAAAAATTGATTATTAAAGCATTTCATAAAAAAAATATTTTTAATATGCTAAAAGTACTCTGATATAGAAAATAGTTTTTAATAACAAGTATTTCCTAAAAAAAAACATGTAACCTACTACAGGTAGTCTGTATAGCATTTCATTAGTTCAGTTCGTACTATTCATTTCTACAGGTAAATTTTTCAAACAGGTAAAATTTTCATACAGGTAAATTTCTCTTTCCTAAAACAAGATAATCTTGTTTGTATAGCTGTTACTTTAACTGATCAAAGAGATCAAGTTCCATTGTTGCAAATTTCAACAGAGAGATTATTCTCAAGTTTACCAGAGTTCACCGGGGTCATGCAACCCAAGGTCGTGGATTGTTAGACTTTACTTGCTATAATTTAACTCAAAGTAATTCTGAGTTAAGGCACATGCAGAGTGGTTTTCGGGTTTTATTATTACTGTGCATTTCTGGTGGAACCATTCAAGTCATCCATTTCAGACTGCGGATACCGTAGTGTGGACATTAGTGGAACAAACTGTCCGGCGGTTCCATTCTGCATTTTTTATTTGAATTAGCATGCATTTTAAGTTCATTTCATCCTGTACTCGACTTATGTTATTGTTCTTGTCTAAAATGTTTCGGCAAGTCAGCCGCCTCAGTTATGTTTTCGGTATTTCAGTGTGACCATCAATTAGAACAAGCTGTACGTGCTTCTAATCTACAGTTGCTTTATAGCAAGTAAAGTCTAACAATCCACGACCTTGGGTTGCATGACCCCGGTGAACTCTGGTAAACTTGAGAATAATCTCTCGGTTGAAATTTGCAACAATGGAACTTGATCTCTTTGATCAGTTAAAGTAACAGCTATACAAACAAGATTATCTTGTTTTAGGAAAGAGAAATTTACCTGTATGAAAATTTTACCTGTTTGAAAAATTTACCTGTAGAAATTGAATAGTACGAACTGAACTAATGAAATGCAATACAGACTACCTGTAGTAGGTTACATGTTTTTTTTTTTAGGAAATACTTGTTATTAAAAACTATTTTCTATATCAGAGTACTTTTAGCATATTAAAAATATTTTTTATGAAATGCTTTAAAAATCATTTTTTTTATGGTTTTTACAACTCTATTCATCATAGTTTGTCCTCAGATATATCTGAAATATCTGATATTACTGATTATTCAGATTTCTTATACATTTTTAGTCATAAACGAGGTCATTCTTATCGAAAGTATACTATTGAATGACTTTAGATTACATTGACTGTTTAAGTGTCTATCTGTATATATAGTTTTTGGGCTCGTTTAGAAGGGGTACCAATATCCCCCCCAATCTTTTATCAAATATCCCATTTCCGAAAAAAAGTGTTTTCCAATATCCCATATCAGGATTGAAATTTCCCATTACGGGAAATAAAATATGAGCAGAAGCGGTTTCCATATTTGCTTCATGTTATACATGTATTTTCAATTCTATGTGAATCAAATGGTATGGTCTTTGATGGTGTAAAATGTAAATGATGCATAAGTAAAAAGATTTTGTCCTTAGTGTAACATTATATTAAACAGATTTTGATTTGAAAAGTAAAAAAGGTCATATTACCATCTTTGATGTAGGAGTTTTCTTCCATCAGAGTAGGAGTTTTCTTCCTACAGTGTAGGAGTTTTTTTCCTTAGTGTAGGAGTTTTTTTCCTTCAAGCAAAAAAATTCATACCCATAACAAGTTAATCTCCTCTGTATAGATGTCAATTTAACTGATCGCGGTAATCATCTTCCATTGTTGCAAATTTCAATAGAGGGATTAAGTTGTAGTTTACCTAATTTCATTAAGGAGTACCAATATAAACACGGGGATTATAATTCTTTATTAGCAGTAAGTATGATCAAGTATTAAGATTAGTTAAGGCAATTAAGAACAACAATTTAAGAGTCGCTTAGACAAATATGACAAAACAAAATTAAATAATTCCTAGCAACTTTTAATCCGTCATTTCCTCTTTTTTATCTTTATTTTTTTTTTCTCAATTAGTTAATCAGCCGATCGCAAAGGTGCTAACTTAAGTTTTTTTTTGCAATTTTTGAAAAAGGTGTTTAGGAGATGAGGAGTTGTTGATCGGACGCAAAAATATAGACTCCAGGTTTGCATATTTCCGTGATCAGTTACATTTAAATAGATAGGTTTACTGTGCCTTTTTATATATTTGCTGGACTTTACTAAAATATTGTGAACGTTCATATGCCAAGGACTTATATTCCTATACAGTTAATCACTTTGGACTTTCGTGGTGGGAGCAGGTTCTTTCCTCATTGTGGTGTTCTTGGTTAAGGCAGAAAATTAGAAACATCGAAATATACACCTGGAAAAAAGTATTGCAACACCTGCTTCAAAATTGAATAAAATAATACAATTTCAAAATGTTGAAAAAAACTTGTATTTCTATGGAAGATATTGATCATTTGTTATAAGTTAATACGTTGATATTGTAAAAAGGCATCATAAAATAATTAAAGGCGTGGTAGATTACATTTAACAAAAACATATTTGAAAATTTATGTTGGTAAAATCTTGTTGTTACAATACTTTTTTACCAGGTGTATATAAAGATGTTATACAAAATTTACACAAAACTTTACATTAAATATATTAATTATTGAAAACTTATATAATAAGCAGATAATGCAACAAATCTATTGTTTAATATGACATCATGTTCTTAACTTAAGCTGCATTCTAAAATAAATCATAGACCCCCCCCCATATTTTCGAAAATGCCTAAAAATTACGGAATGGGGCTTCCGACATTGACCTATTTTTAGAGGACGAACATCCTGTAACTTTCACTTTCGATTTGTAAAGTCTTTGGCATGATTGTTTTCATCTTAACGTGTCTGTTATTTTAAAGGACAAGGAGGTAATTAAAATCAATCGACAAATTTTAAACATCAAAGGCATACACCGTTAAGAGGTATATATGCTACGCTTTTACCTTACTGTTACATTGCATTGAAGAAAAAGGGCTATTGGTACTTTGCGGAACGGAACGGAACGAAACGGAACGGAACGGAACAAGACATGGGGATCCATAAGGGGAAAATTTTTATTAATATATTTTTTTTAACTATGACAAGGACTTGCTTCTAAACTAGTCCTTGTGTATGAATTTTCCCCTTATGGATCCCCATGTCTTGTTCCGTTCCGTTCCGTTTCGTTCCGTTCCGTTCCGCAAAGTACCAATAGCCAGAAAAAGAAAATCATCATTGTTTCTACAAAAAAATATATATCACAGGGGCTTGTTACGAATAATTTTTATGTTTACTATCCATATGCGGCCCACTGAAAAAAATATATTGTATGGTAAACATAAAAATAATTCGTAATAGCCCCTGTGAATATACTTGTAAATACCATACTGGTTAGTATACAATATTTATTTTCAAGAAACAAGGCCTATGCTTCAAGTTCATCATTAAAGCTAGAATTCTAGTGGATCCGTCCCTAAACTTGTCCGTCTACTAGTTGATCCGGCCCCACGTAGTTCCGTCCTTGGTTGATCCGTCCACTAGTTGATCCGTCCTCTAGTAGATCCGTCCAATAAAACATTTTTTTGATACTTTAAAAAGTTTTAAAGATTTTTTTTTAATAAATAAATTACATTAAGACGGACATATACGATGCCGTCAACTTTTCCACGCCGTCTGAAGATGAAAAGTAACATTTTCGATGACTAGAAACCTATAGAACACTCACTCTGATCTGCTCATTTCGGTGTGGTATTTGCACCATATAGCGCTTTTATTCTTTTACTTTGAATTTTTATGCAGGTATTGTGTTTTAACATATTATTAAGTCACCCAAAACAAAATTTTGGTGACTAATTATTTTTAAATTACCCCGTTTCTTATTATTTTTTATTATATAAATTATTCTTTTTCTTGGAAAACATACTTCTATTTCATAAATGTAAACATTTTACCTTTATTATTGGTGCAAATGAAACATTTATGAAAAGGCGCAAATGAAGTATGATTTGTGGCGCAAGTGAAATATATTTTTGGCACAATTGTCAAAAAACAATGCACCGGTTTTTATCTATATCGTCCCTTCCGATTGTAAATGTAAAAAAAAAAATGACGTTATTTGTATTGTATCTTATTTCAACTTCAAAAGGAAAAAAGAATGTTCCGAACTGTAGTGTTAAAGAAACCATACACATCTCATGTCAAGGGAATTTATTATAATAGTTAAAAGTTTTTACAACGGTTTGTTGAATAAACATGTTGGTCATGTTGGTGACAGAGCACAATAAACACCTGTCAAAACACTGATCCAATTTTATCAAGCCAATTAGCGAAAAGTGAAATTAATTAATGGTTTTAAAAATTCTCTTCTTTTTATGATAATAACCATTTCTTAAAATTTTAAAACATAAAAGACTAAGTAATATGTAATCGTTCTTGAAAAAAGACTATATTTCACTTTATTTTAAAATGGGGACGGACCAACTAAGAACTAGAGGCCGGATCAACTAGGGGACGGATCTACTGAGGACGGATCAACCAAGGACGGATCAACCTGGGGACGGAACCACCTGCGACCTTAAAGCTACATGTACCTTTATTTGTATCGAATTCAAATAAAGTTTTCATATTCGTATTCGTACATGTAATGAGGTAAGGAGCCTTCAGGGCTGTCAAGTTTGATGAGCCGTTTTTATGAGAATTGCCAAAAAATTAGAGATAACTAGATGCTCCCAGGAGCCTGAAGCGCTCACCTGGTATTCAGTGCTACTTATAAGCTGGCTATACAAAGGTCTGCTAGTATGTAATGTGGTTATTTTACCATTCTAAGGGGAACAACTCTCCTTAAGGAGTCTTAAAGAAAGGTCTAACAACTTTGACCCCATTACATAATTTGTTGATCTTTACATGTATGTGCATAACAATATGCAATTTGATTTTTTTTAAATATCTTCTATACTTTTTAAGATATGTGGCTATATAAGTGCAAAATTTGGAAAACAAATAAAGAAGGGCAATAACTCTTACATCAGTCGATTGATCTTCCTTAAAATGTCATGGCTGGTAGATCTTAAGGTGCTGATCACTTTTCAGTGGCGGATCCAGAAATTCTGAAAAGAGGGGGCCCACTGACTGGCCTAAGAGGGGGCCCGCTTAGGTCAAACTTCAATGATTTCCTGCATAATGAACAAAATTTCCTCTTCTAAAGGGGGGGGGCAGCCACCCAGACCCCCCTGGATCCGCCTATGCTTTTGCCCTACCAGAATTTTATTATCAGTAACAATTTTGGGTTATTTGCGAAAAACTGCTATTGACCCCTAAGTTCTAATTTTACCCATAGCAGTCATCATGGTCATGTTTTGGGTCAAACCAAAAATCTGAACAATGGTTACATGTACATGTATGAAAAGGACATGCCCCCTCTTTTTTGGTTTAGAAATTAGGGGCCCAAAAGGGGCTAAAAAATGAAATTTTTATTTGTTTTCCACAATAACTTAAGTTCTGATTGACAGATTGATATGATGTTCCTTACCATTAAATGATTCATTGGCATGATTTTTAAGGTCTACCCTTTTTTGTTGACAAATAAGAGGCCCAAAAGGGGCAAAAATCCAACTTTTTTATTTATGGTCCGATTTTGAAAACTTTTTACGCAAGTTAATTTTTGCAATATATTGGATACAAAATGGAAGCTAAATTTTTTCTTGACCCCCACCTTTTCTGTCTAGCAATTAGGGGGTCAAGAGGGGGGAAATTGAAACTTATATTTTTTTACTGATTAATTGTGTGTTTTTTATGTCATTGTTAGATATAAGGATCTTAGATATTTTTATTTCTAAATATTCATTGTAAGTCTTTAAATTAAGTTTCATGTGACAAATATGCATTTTCAGTACACCATAGGATGCAAGTGTCAAAAACTATTGACTGTCCATATTGGGCTTAGAACATACAGGGTTCAATGTTTTGCCGTATGACACAGGATCAGACATCGATTGGTCTTGTTATTTTTTTACATTGTCAGTATATATCTTCTCATTATAGGCCTTGATCATTTATAATAGTTTAGTTTGAAAAATTAAAATTATTTGTATTTGTAGTTATACAAAAAATATATGGTATTAGTTAATAAAGAATGTTTTTGCTATTACTTTATTTTCTTATTTGCAGGGTATATGTTTCTTTGCTGAATACATCAGAACTCATACTAAATGTCCCTGTAAATGATGGTTAAATGATAGTATTTTGTCAAAGTTCAGATAGAATACGCATCACACTAAGTAATCAACATTGATACAGGTACATTAACGGACTGGAATAACAAATTCATGGCATTGGCTCCAATGAAACGTCATTTGGATAATAATCCTGAACTGCCTTCACCAAAACGTACAAGGAAAGATTTAACATTTGAGCAAAAGTTGCAGTTGATTGAGGATAGTGAAAAATTTCCCAAATTTACACAAACAGAATTATCAAAGAAATATGGAATTGGACGATCAACTGTATCAGATATCTTGCGCAGAAAGGAATTCTTTCTGGAACGGTATAAAGCCAATAAATCTGGCAATAGTGTGTATAGGAAACGATTTAAGGAGAAATCTAAATATTTAGAGGTAAATGAAATGCTTTACAAATGGTTTACTGAAGCAAGATCAAAAAACAGTCTAATAAGTGGACCAATTTTACAAGAGAAGGCATTGTGTTTTGCATCAGAGTTAGGTTATACCGAATTCAAGGCTTCAAATGGGTGGCTTGAGAGCTGGAAAAAACGTTTTTCAGGATCTAAATTCAAAGTTAGTAATGAACAGGAAACAAATGAGGTTTATAATGATCAACTGACAAAGCTTCCAAATTGTATCTCTTTTAGAAATTATGATGACTCGTCTTCTCTAGAGAATGAAACTTCAACTGAGGATAGACATGTAGTTGACAGAAACAGTGAGCAAGATTTTTCATCAGAGTCCATGTATATTACTTATAAGCCTGAAAACTGTGATAATAAATCTGATTGCGATCCAGAACTCTTCTATGACAAAAATGCAATCCATAATGATGAAAATGAAATTCAAACTAATGAGGCTTCTGAAAATGACAGTTTGCCAAATGGTCTGCCAGAAAATGTAACTGTGAAGACTGAAATTGAAATGAATGATTCTACCAATGAAACTATAACAGAACTTGCGTATGAAAAATCTGGAATAGACAGCTATGAGTCTCTTTTATGCATCTTGCAACAGGCTAGAAAATTTGCCATTGAAGTTGACAAAGAGTATATTTTACCTGTTGAACATTTGATTAATATGACTGAAAGGAAAATTGTCCAAAATGAAATAAATTGTAAACCTCAACATCAAATTTAGATAGAACTTATCTTGGATCATAATAGCTAGATTCTTTATATCTAAGAATTTGTGCAGTTTTGATAGTTTTTACTTTTTATACTTCTACATTGTAATTGTTTTTTTTTAATGTAGACATGCTACAGAGTACTGGTTACAAAAGGTTGTTCATATACATTGTAAATATTTTTATTAAATCTATTTTTTAACATAAAATATTTGTTTTCTTGCAATAAAATATAAAATAATTCAAGTTTCATATTTATATCATGTGGCTAAGTTGACTTGGTACATGAGCCATGTGAGCTCTAGGAATTTAAACTAGAGGCTCCCAGGAGCCTGAATCGCTCACCTGATCTCTTATGCCAAAGTTTGAATTAATTTCACAAACTTTCAAGTATACAAAGTTGCAAAACAATCCTTTCAGTGGTTTCAGAGAAAATTTTTGGAAATCAGTTTAAATTAATAGAAAAAAAACAGTTAAAGGGCAATAACTCCTATAAGACCATAGCAATGGCAGCCATGTTGGTTGGTCGACATGTATATAATTCACAAACTTGGTAGAGGACATCCTAAAGATCAAGTGTACCAAGTTTCAAAGCATTCCCTTCAGTGGTTTCAGAGAAGACGATTTTTTAAAATCAGTTAAAATTAATGGAAAAAAAACAGTTAAAGGGGAATAACTCTTAAATGGCTGATCTGACAATTTTGACCCTGAATTCATTTTTGTAGATCTGAATAAGCTTAACAATTCTGCAATGATAACTTTTCCTCTAGCTCTAACGGTTTTCAAGGGTGTCCGTTCGATAGTCCGAAGGGTCGATAGTCCGAAGGGGCAATGGTCCGAAGGGTCGATAGTCCGAAGGGGCAATGGTCCGAAGGGTCGATAGTCCGAAGGGTCATTGGTCCGATAACGCGCTCATCCATTCATAACATAAAGAATCCTGACCACCCATGTGGGCAAGACGTGGTGCATATTTATCCATGCTTTTTATATTTTTCTTAATAAAGAATAAAGAAAGGTTGGTCCCCAGGACAGTCATGACAGTATCACGGTTGCCGTTTCATCAAGCAATCGTCAGGGGACAAGCATTTGAAATGGAAAACAGCCAGCAGTCTTCAACATGACCATAGGTCGCTGCTCGTCGTCTTGCATTGGCCCAAGACTAAAATTACAATACAAAGTATCAAAACCAATCCCTAAATTATCAACAAAAGACCCATTTCTGGACATAGAACAATAAACAGATAGATGACAGAGACAAACAAAAGCTTTGACAAAGATTCCTGGCTTAGGACAGGCACATATAAAATGTGGCGGAGTTAAACTAGTTTTTTGGGCCCAACCTTCCCCCTATTGATAATCTTGTACAAAGCACAAAAATAACACACTCTAAAAATCAGATCGATAAAAGTCCAATTCGTCAAGAGAGTTTGTTTTAATCATTTCAAACTGAAAATGGTCTGGCACACTTCTGTCTTGAAGTCTCATCTGAATACCTCTACCAAAAGTAAAAAAAAGTATTTAAAAAATCGAAAGAAGATGAAATATGATACTTACATAGAACTTAAACCAACTAATATTGATTTCACAGACAAGCCATAGTGGATTAAAATGCCTACATGTTTACTAAACGGGAATGATTAAAAAAGCGATGTAACCTACATAAACAAGCAGCAATTTAAAAAATCTACAACAGAAGACTGTTCAGAAGAGTAAAAATGAATGAAGTACACATATGTTCCTTATACTTGGTACAAAATGGGTGGTTTAAAATAGGTTTTCGATGCAGAATTCACACTTTTCAAATGTTGCGATATTGTGGTTGACAAAAAGAAGCAGAGGTACCAATGGGACATCCGAATGTCAAAAGTCCGAAAGGGCAGAGACAAAACCAGTCAACACCAATGAGAACAGGACGAAAAAACACAATATTATATAAAACTGAAAAATACATAAACATCTGAAAAGCAATCAGGTGTACCAATGGGGAATCCGAATGTCAAAAGTTAGAAAGGACAGAGATAGGTAGGTTGAGCAGCATACACTTTTTCCTCATCCTATGGGTATCCTAAGGTGTAACAGAGAGTCAGACGGCTACTTTACAAACGTATTGTAAATGGGTATATGACTCGAAATACCTGAAATACCTACAAAGAAGCAAACCCTTCGGACCAATGACCGTTCGGACCATCGCCCCCTCGGACCAATGACCCTTCGGACCATCGCCCCTTCGGACCAATGACCCTTCGGACTAAAAACCCTTCGGACCAATGACCTGGAGATATTGTCCAAAAACTGCAAAAATGGTCAATTTTGATGATTTAAGGGCAATAACTCCTATAAGGAGTCGTTTCACAATTTTGACTCACATGGACAGATTTGTAGAGCTTTTAATGCTGAATATGAAAGGTTGCTTCAGATTTTCTCTTTCTCTTATACTTTTTGAGTTATTAGCCAAAAACAATGGTCTGACCCCCCTGTTCTATTTTTAGCAACGGCGGCCATGTTGGTTGGTCAACATGTATATAATTCACAAACTTGGTAGAGGACATCATAAAGATCAAGTATATTAAGTATCAATGCAATCCCTTCAGTGGTTTCAGAGAAGAAAATTTTTGAAAATCAGTGTAAATTGATGGAAAAAAACAGTTAAAGGGGAATAACTCTTAAACGGCTGATCTGACAATTTTGACCCTGAAATCATTTTTGTTAAGATCTCAATAAGCTTAACAATTTTGCAATGCTAACTTTTCCTCTAGCTCTAACTGTTTTCAAGATATAGTCCAAAATCTGCAAAAAATGGTCAATTTTGATGATTAAAGGGCAATAACTCCTATAAGGAGTCGTTTCACAACTTTGACTCAATGGAGAGATTTGTAGAGCTTTTAAAGCTGAAGCAGGATGGTTGCTTCGGATTTTCTGTATCTCTTATACTTTTCGAGTTCTAAGCCAAAAACAATGGTCTGACCCCCCTGTTCTATTTTTAGCAACGGCGGCCATGTTGGTTTGTCGACATGTATATAATTCACAAACTTGGTAGAGGACATCCTAAAGATCAAGTATACCAAGTATCAATGCAATCCCTTCAGTGGTTTCAGAGAAGAAGATCTTTGAAGAAAAGTTAACGGACGGACGGACGACGGACGACAGAGCAATAAAAAGCTACGCCGAGCGCAGCATGATACGACCCTGTACATTGGAGGCCCAATATGGATAGTCTATTGCTTTGGTCACATGCAGCCCATGATGGACTTACAAAGCTTTTTTACACATGCAACCTATGGTGGACTTTAAAATGCATATTTGACACATATATATTTACAATAATATTTAATAGAAAAAAATTATTTCTATATTCATTGACATTTTTGACATGATTAAGCCCCTTTTAGACCTTTTTTAAAAAAAGGCTAGGACCACAAAATGCAATAAAAAGCTTCCTTCAGTGTATATAATCATCATATTTAAACTTTATAACAATTGGCTTGCCCACTACAGCTAAATTTCTTGTGTAAAACCATTTGCCTTGACCAACTTTTAAAAATGGTGTTTTTTGCCCCTTCGACCCCATATATCTAAAAAACAGTAAGAGATATTTCAAATCTGATTGAAAAATGCAGGCAGGGATTTTCACAAAAATTCCAATGAAAAAAAGATTTTGAAAATCGGACCACAAATAAAAAAGTTGATTTTTTGGGTGTGGCCGGTCTTTGGCCCCCTGTAGCAATGTAACGGTTCAATATACATCAAAACCATTGACACATTTTGTTGACAGAATTTAATAAGGAATTTAATAAAAAAAGAATTTTCAAAATCAAATGAATAATAAACATTCTACAACAGTTTTGTCAATACACCCGTTTTAGCCCCTTTTGGCCCTTTTTTCCAAAATGGTAAGGGCCACCAACCCCAAATACAATAGGACCCTTCCTCTAGTGGTTACAAACATCATATAAAAATTTCATAACAGTTGGTCAATATTTACTCAAGTTATCGCACGGAAACCAAATGTCCCCAGACGACGACGACAATGACAACGACGACGACGACAGCATCATACCATTATACGTCCACAAATTTTTTGCGGTCGTATAAAAATTGTAAAACTATACATGTTTCTGCATCAGAAAAGCAACTAGATATCAGGGAGATGGCATCCATCTCTAAGCCCCCCCTAGTTGAATCCTGTACTTCAGGGACCAATATTGACTTGGTATTTCTCTTTGACACATGTGGTAAATGTAGGATAGACTATAAAGACTTGTTCTTACAAGCATTTTGCAAGTTTGTAAAGCAATACAAAGTCCCCAACCGGCCACATGTTTCAATGTTCACAGGACCACAACTCCCATAAAAATTTGCGGACCAGAGCGAAACATTAATTTGATTTGCAACTCATCATACTTGATTCACATACAAATTATCAGCCCAATATCTGAAAGCGTATGAAAAAAAAGTCTCAAACTCTGATTTTGTTACGGACGGACGGACAGACTGATTAGGATAGCGGCCCTAATTATGCTCAATAGATCTTCAAACCAAATGAGATTTTTGTTTTAGTACTTATCATTCATCCACCTGGGAAAGTAGAGGGGTATGTAGTGATCAGGTCTGTTTTTCCATCTGTTCCTATCAGAATATGAAGAGTACAGTAAAACAAAATAAAAATGTATCAAATATGCAAAATTCAAACCAAGGACTAATCCATGCTAGGGAGAAGAATAATCTTCAGATTTTAACTTTTAGTTTAGAGTTTGATGCTTCTAATATGTAGGAGCTAGTTAACCTATGAGAGACAGGAGACTCCATCAGTAAAGCAAACCATCCAGGTGATTTTATAAACAAAATAACAACAAAGTTCAAGGTTAATAATGCAAAACTGTGTCGGACATGCATTTGGTCTATTAAAGACTTATTACAGATGTCCATGCCAAAAGTTAAAAGGTAAAATAAACTAGAATATGAATCGCACATTAAAAATCCAAAATGTATCATACATGACCAGATGGTTCAAGTTTGTTTCAACATTTTATTATCAATTTATGCAAGAGACTTCGGGGCCTGGGTGGCCGAGTGGTCTAAGGCACTGGTTTAAATACCACACTATTGATCACTAGCCGATCACTTCTCAGCTGGTGTTCGAGTCCCGTTTGTATTTAACAAACTAGAGGCTCCCAGGAGCCTGAATCGCTCACCTGATCTCTTATGCCAAAGTTTGAATAAATTTCACAAACTTTCAAGTATAAAAAGTTGCAAAACAATCCTTTCAGTGGTTTCAGAGAAGATTTTTGGAAATCAGTTTAAGGTTAGTGAGGACACCTAACCCCCAAAATAATGCCGAATTTAAAATGTCCAATTTTTTAATAGGTTAATATTAGGTATATACTTTATCTTGTGTAAAAATATTGGACCCCCTTTCCAGGCTTGTTTTCCCAAAATTAAGGCTCAAAGTTTTCCCAAATTACTATAGATTATATAGGAAAGGTCAAATAATTAGCATAAAATCTTGTCCCAGAAAAAATCCACAAATTTAAATTTTATTTTTATTTGATAAAAATCAATGAAATACAATATATTTTGAAATAAAACAATAAAAACTGGGGGTCACCAGCTTACTTTTCTTTCTACAATACAAATCTTTGTAATTTTTTGGTCATTTTTCAAATGGATTATCTCCCTTGTTTTATTTGAAAATTTTATTTATGAAGGAATAGTTGTTTTATTTTTATTAAAATTAATTTATTTTGATTAAGTTTTATTAAATAAAACTATTTAACACAAGTTTCAAGGCATTTGTGACATTTGCACTTGTTTTTTTTGCATTTTTAGCTGTTTTTGGTCACATGACAGGTGTCCTCACTAACCTTAAATAAATAGAAAAAACAGTTAAAGGGCAATAACTACTGTAAGAACCTTTTGATGCTGAACAAGAAAATTTGCTTCCGATTTTCTTTATCTCTTTTACTTTTTGAGTTATAAGCCAAAAACAATGGTTTGACCCCCCTGTTCTATTTTTAGCAACGGCGGCCATGTTGGTTGGTCGACATGTATATAATTCACAAATTTGGTAGAGGACATCCTAAAGATCATGTAAACCAAGTATCAATACAATCCCTTCAGTGGTTTTAGAGAAGAAGATTTTTGAAAATCAGTGTAAATTAATGGAAAAAAAAAACAGTTAAAGGGGAATAACTCTTAAACGGCTGATCTGACAATTTAGACCCTGAATCACTTTTGTAAATCTCAATAAGCTAAACAATTCTGCAATGCTAACTTTTCCTCTAGCTCTAACGGTTTTCAAGATATTGTCCAAAAACTGCAAAAATGGTCAATTTTGATGATTAAAGGGCAATAACTCCTATAAGGAGTCGTTTCACAACTTCGACTCAATGGAGAGATTCGTAGAGCTTTTGATGCTGAACAAGGAGGATTGCTTCGGATTTTCTCTATCTCTTATACTTTTTGAGTTATAAGCCAAAAACAATGGTCTGACCTCCCTGTTCTATTTTTAGCAACGGCGGCCATGTTGGTTGGTTGACATGTATATAATTCACAAACTTGGTAGAGGACATCCTAAAGATCATGTATACCAAGTATCAATGCATTCCCTTCAGTAGTTTTAGAGAAGAAGATTTTTGAAAATTAGTGTAAATTAATGGAAAAAAAACAGTTAAAGGGGAATAACTCTTAAACGGCTGATCTAACAATTTAGACCCTGAAATCATTTTTGTAGATCTCAATGAGCTTAACAATTCTGCAATGCTAACTTTTCCTCTAGCTCTAATGGTTTTCAAGATAAAGTCCGAAAACTGCAAAAATGGTCAATTTTGATGATTAAAGGGCAATAACTCCTATAAGGAGTCGTTTCACAACTTCGACTCGATGGAGAGATTCGTAGAGCTTTTGATGCTGAACAAGGAAGGTTGCTTCAGATTTTCTCTATCTCTTATACTTTTCGAGTTATAAGCTAAAAACAATGGTCTGACCCCCCTGTTCTATTTTTAGCAACGGCGGCCATGTTGGTTGGTCGATATGTATATAATTCACAAACTTGGTAGAGGACATCCTAAAGATCATGTATACCAAGTATCAATGCAATCCCTTTATTGGTTTCAGAGAAGAAGATCTTTGAAGAAAAGTTAACGGACGACGGACGACGGACGGACGACGCACGCTTATTGATGACAATAGCTCACATGACCCTTCGGGTCAGGTGAGCTAAAAAGGGACTTTCCCAACTGTATGTGATAAGGTTTGTCAGTTACCTGCCCAAGTATGATGGTTTCCTCCACCAATAAAACTGACCGCCCTACATGGCCCAGGTGTGTCGATAAAGGCATTAAATACCAACACACACACGCAAGAGACTTCATTTGAATGAAAACGTTTTAAACGTAAAGTTACTTCATTTTATTTTCTATGCAAATCACTGAGTCTTCAGAAACATACAACATCTCTTTTAACATACAACATACATCTGTACTTTGTTCATTTAAACATTCATTCATATATCAAAAAAGGAAAATTACAAAAAATTAATACATAAAAATAGCACAAATCATATAAATTACAAATTGAAAATGTTACTTTATGCACCAAAATTGTATAAATGCAACTCAAAATTCAAATTAATTTACACATGTTTGTAAATAGATAATATTTAAAAAATAAAATCAAATATAACTTTAAGGTGTCTCAAAAGTAAACAATAAATTCATATAAGAAAGACCCATGTATATTGCCTAAAAGAGTATTTGAACATTTTTGTAGCAATATAAGTTTGATCAATAAAACTGCATCAAAGAAGTACAAAATTAAATGTTAATAAGTAGTAAATATAATGCAAATGCTTTTATATAAAAGTGTCAAAAGTTCACACAACAAAACACACATTTAAAACTGAATTTCAGTAAACATGAAAATTTTCACGGGGTATTATTTTTTGCATTTTTGTGAAGTTAACAATTAACACTGAGGAAAAATATACAAGTTTGGCCTGCAATAGAGAAAAATATCCGGAGGACTTTCCCCAGGAAAACAACAACCCTGAGGGTTACAATTCAATATATTTCCATCTAGAAATGTTGACAATCGTTTAATTATATTTTTGGTTCATCTCCATAAGACAATATAGGGTTAACTTGGTGACATCACAACATTTATTACAATTATCTTAATTTTAATTTTAATTAAGTTTTACTTACTCCATCATAGTAAGTCCTTATATATTAGATATTACTGATTATTTGGATTTCATTTGATTTTATGCATTTTTGTTAATTTTTTTTCAAATTGTGGATTTCCTATGTTTGGGTTTTAGTTCTGCTGATGAAGAATAAAATTCGAAAATGGCCATACAGCTCATAAAAATTAATTGCAGTTGGAGTTTACATTTGTGTGATGGTCTCATGTTCATTGACTACATATCCTTTTATGAAATATTGATTTATCATGAGTCGAGCAAAAGGTTTGTTTCCCTGGGTATGTAAAGCATATTGTTTCATTGCCTTGTTTACAATTTGTCAATTTGAGAAGAGAACATCTGAAATATTTTTGATCACATGACTGTAAAAGCCAATCAAATAATTTGAAATTAAAAAATATATATATAATAATAATTATTATCCAATTTTAATACAAAACTTAACTATTCACACAAAAAATTTTAGTGGATAATTTTTATAGAAAATCTAGCTCCCATGCAAAAATTTCCACATTTGCAATAACCAATATATTCATTAACATGTAAAAAATACACAACAAACATTCTAAATATAAATACTGACACAAATTTGCCAACCAGTTGTCAAAAAGTATATATTGCAGTAACAAAATGACTTGTAGATTAAAACAACACCGGTCTATGATGACTTGACTTTCTTTCCAACCCCTAGCACCTTCTTTCTCTGACTGTACATGTAATTCATCATCTTGTATCCTCCTGAAAAATGTTATTAACTAAATTGTGAAATTAAGTAACATACATTCTATAAAATTTAAGATGGCTTTTAGTGCATGTACATGTAAGTAATACAATTTTTTTAAGCAATTACATGTATGAATATTTTGAGGAGTTTAAGGTCTGAACGCAGAGACGGATCCAGAGATTCTGAAAAGAGGGGGCCCACTAACTGGCCTAAGAGGGGGCCGCTTTGGTCACGCTTCAATGATTTCCTATATATTCAACCAAATTTTTCCGCCAAAAGGGGGGCCCGGGCCCCCCAGGGCCCCCCTGGATCCGCCTATGGAATGGTACAATGCTATGTTGTATAAGAGTAATGTTAAGAACCAGTCTGCATTGTATAATCATAAATGATCACTAAGTAAGTAGGGAAAGCAGAATGACATATTAGCTCAGCTAAGTGACTTAACAGATACATAGGGTCTAAAAAAAACTTACCCAAAAGTAGTATAATTAGATAGAAATGGAGTAGATAGGGGAAGTAGAATGCCATATTAGCTGAGTTGGGTAACTGCAAACAAAACATCTCTGTGTCTTCATAAAGAGGTAATGCCATGATGCCAACAGTACCTAGGAAAAAGAAATTCAATCATGAAAAGTTTGCATAACTAATTCATAATTTTTACTATACAAGTATGTGCCCCAACATTTGGTCCAGTTGCATTTAGATTATTTTTAGTTTATATAAACTTTTGTCAGGATTTTTTTTACAGTCTTCATTATTATTATAAAGCATTATTGAACATTAATTATATTTGATTGAGGTATATTCATAGTCTTTTTATACAATATGTTTTATTACATGCAAAAGTCCAGTTTGTACAAAACATAATTACAATGAAATTTAATAGATGTATTGTGCCCTATTCTAATATGGGTCCCCGGAAAGAACAATAGAAACCATGGCGACAAGCCATGTTTAAATTCCAATAAAACACAGGTCGACGTCACAGTTCATTTTGCGACGTCATTATATAATTTTACGCTGAAATTGCCGACGTCATAAAGGATCATTTGCACATAAACGTAGCAAGAAACAACAAAATGGCTTCTGTAGCATTGTACACTATAGGTCTTTGAAAACACAAAATTGTCATATTAGAATAGAAATAATTCATGTCCGGCCGTGGTTTATTTTCGATTTAACCATGGGTGCCCATTATTTTCATGTATTTAACCCCTCGCTCCGCTGCGCTACGCTCTGGGTAAAATATCCCCGAAAATAATGGGCACCCATGGTTAAATCTCCAATAAACCACGGGCGGCCATGAATTATTTCTTAAACATACCATGGTGAATAGTAGTGTATGAATGATTTATAATTTTTATACACATATAGATAAACCTCAACTATGTCTTAAATATCAAACTTTCCAGCAAATCTTCAAATTATTTTCAAACAGGTGTGTATGTTTTTATATCATAGTCAATGTTATAAGTTACACAGAATAATATTCTTTTTTCGAAGCTTTTAGTTTATAATTTTCAAAATTCTTTGCAAAGTAGAAAGGTATTTGGTTTTCTGTTTGTGTGTGTTTTTTTTTTACTGGTAAATAAATTGAAAAGCAATCATTGTCTATGAGTTAATGTTTACCTTCCAGTAATATTCCTAGAGGATACAGTGGAATCCATGCTGTATACCTTAACCAAGTCAGTAGAGATAACTTTTTACCTAAAGTTGACATCATGTAAAATGGGTACCTGAAATATACTTATATGTTGGTGAAATTATACTTGTGCTCATAAAATCATTTACATAATGCAGTAAATGAAAGTACACAAGGCGAAAGTAACAATGTCATAGTACAAAATGTGTGTTCAAATGCATTGTTTTAGGAAAGGTATAATCTATTGACAATGAATTGGTCAACTAACAGATGGGTCTTTAATAATTAAAGATTTCGGCTATCTCTTGTATTGAGATGATAACCTTATTATCTAATTTTGTCTGAAACTGTATTGTAATTTGTGTACTGGTCCCTAAGATTGTAATGAAAAAGGAAGGTTCTGCGTCACAAAACATGATTGAATCAATAATCTATTTGAAATGCATGTACAAAGTCAGGACCATTGATCTGTTGTATGTCATTACCTTGTTATGCAATTTTTTCTTGGATATCTGAGATTGATTATCCCTGTTTGGCAATTTTGTAATTTATACCTTTAATATGCATTGTAGAACCAACTGCAATGCAAAGAGCAGCGACTACTGGTCACTCTTTCATTTTGTAGCTGCTTTGGTTATCTGTGGGTTGGGTTATGTAACTTATTTGTTATCTGATTTTCTTCTAATGGTAAAACAAAATATGGTTTAATCCTACCAATATTTAAGTGTCAGGAACAAATGTGGATTTAAGACCGATGTGGGCACTCCTGTTTGACAGGAAAAATTGGTTGGGAACTGTATGAAACAAGAGGTCCCAGAAGATTTTTTTTCAATTATGCGTCCTCCCATTTGAAAATTTCTGGATCTGCCACATAGAACTAAGAGCAAGTTGCAATTCCTAGTTTCTGGTAGGTAACATTTTTTCTTTATGGTCAGTATGATAAGTGTTATTTTTTTAACAAATCCTTTATAATATTTAGCACTCACAAGAAATATTGATCTTGAATTATATACAAACCTAATACATTCAATAAGACTCCATACAAAGAATAAACAGTAAACAGCAGGTGCCGTATGAAGTCTAGATTCATGATACAGTAATACAAAGAGGCTAAAATTCCTCCCTGCGACCTAAAAATACAAGATGCATAGTCTTAATCAATACTAGTACATAAAACAGTGTTTTTGGAAATTCTTTACTAAATGCAAAATTTCCATGCAGAAAAAGTTAAAATGTGCCTACATTCAAAGCATATATATACCTGCAGGAAAAGAGCTATTGCATCAATTTTAGTCCTAGAAGGAGCTATTACCTGCAAGAAAGAAGCAATTGCTCTAGTTTTGAAAGTTGTGCTATTACCTGCAAGAATGGAGCTATTGCACTAGTTTTGACAAGACGTAGAAAAGGGTATAACTTCAGGAATGAAGCTATGGCACTAGTTTTGACAAGCCCTAGAAGGGCACTATTACCTACAGGAATGGAGCTATTGCACTAGTTTTGACAAGATGTAGAAAAGGGTATAACTTCAGGAATGGAGCTATTGCACTAGTTCTGACAAGCCTTATTTGGGTATTACCTGCAGAAATGGAGCTATTGCACTAGTTTTGACTAGCCCTAACAGAGGATGTACGATTTCCATCACAGCTACAGCCTGTACCACCATTATCTGAGTTCCTACTGTTTCAAATCCTGTTGTCAAGGCAGCTAAATATAGTTTTAAAAAAGCGAAAATTTAAAATAAAGCATTGAGGTACATAAATTGTAAGAAACTAATCTTGAAAAAAACTCTTGGAATATTCATATGCTATCATTATTACAGCACCTGTGTTCACTTCAATTTTGACATCAAATGAGATTGCAGTGTTGCTTGCTGTTTATTTGTTTTATGCATCTTTGTTGTGTTGTATCCTAGTATTGTGTTTGTTCATTTTTAAATTTGAAATTTCTTTGGTAGTTCTCATCTTCCTTTAAAATGAAATTACTACAGAACATTATAAAATCCTCTATAACAGAGAAGGCTTCTGTAGATCTTGAAAGATTTATCATGCTTTTAAACATATGGACACAAAATTTTAAACACAGACTAAAATCTTTTTATACATAAAGCTACATATTGTTTCAGGTGAATAATCTTATTTCTCAATCGAAATAGTTAAATGACAAACCCATACACTGTTTGTTGCAATTGATTAAAGAATAACTTCAGAAATATTAAATAGTATGCATAAATTCAATAAAATCAGAACAGATTTAACAGTTACATGCTCTTGCTCAAAAAAGGCCTATAACCATGCCTACTACTAAAATTGACCAATCACATTTAAAGAATTAAAAATATTTTTCTCCAACTGGCTGGAAAGTAGTTTTAAAAATCAGATGAAAATTGGAGAAATGTAGTTAGTCATTCTTACCTTCTCCAACTCTTAGGTATTTTACCAACAAAGTCAGAGTGATAAAAGCAAACCCAACAAACTGGAACAGATTATACAGGAACAGGTAACCAGTCTTAAAGTCTGGCATTTCTGAAATAATAAATATCAAGTATTATATTGTTAAAAATCATACCTCATACTAACCTTTTTCATCTCCTGTTTTGCAACACATTGCTGTAATTTATTATCAAAAGTAAAAAAGGAGTAGAGCCACGAAGGCCCTAATTTGGCCCGGTATTTTCACTATTTTTTAAACTTCTTTAAGTTGTCGAAAATTTAACTAAAATATGTTAAGGTATGAACAAACTTTTCATATCTGTAAGATTTTGCAAAATATTTACACCACAGGTTTAGCTTTGAGACTTTAAACAGGCCATAACTTGGAAATTTCCTCATTTTTTACACATTTTCACTGTTTTCTCTGCATATTTCGTCAAAATTAGTATTGGCCACATTCGTCGACCACCGTAATTTTTTGATAATTAATTTATTATATCATAATACACATTTCTATCACAAAATAATTTTGGTCGACAGGTGTGGCCCATTTCATATTTATCGATTTATACACGAAAATCAAGGAAAACTGTCACAAATTGTTATTTTTCGCAAAAATAATCTTTTTTTACCTCACTACTCTCCTTATTGATAAATAATTGAAGGAAAAAATATTGCAATTCATGAAATATAAAAACTAATGAACATTAATGCAGCAACAACAAGCAGATATATCAAAGCTGAATTTTTGGGCCATTTTGGGGGCTTCGTGGCTCAACTCCTTTCTATTTTTAGGCAAGCACAGCCTTATGTAGTCTATGGAGTATTGATGGTTTTCGTGTTTTTATTTTAGTATAGATGGAGCAATCTTCCTGTTTCTGGACTGGAAATATGCTTTATACTCTATATAACTATTTGTTAATATAAAACACACTTTTTCATCTCTCCATTTTTATTGGCATTTTGTATGGCTGGCGGAGCAAGTTTTATTTATTCCTTTGCATTTTACAAAACAAACTATTAAGTTATAGGCAATAGAATGTACATGATTATTGATCTATTACTTGATTGGTTCATGCACTTTAAGTATAAATATTCTGTTATTTCATTGGTTTATACTTGGTTTCTTTCTGTTCATTCATAAAATTCAATACACAATACACATTAATGGGTTAAGGTAGAGGAGTGCATTTTAATAGAAAGGATGTTTCAATCAATACCATTTGTACATGATACCTGTCATGCATGTGCATTCCAAAGTTTATGGTTTTTATTTAATACAGGTATCATTAATTCACTATTAAAATATACATGAAATACTCTTCTGTGCCTGGTGGAGGGGGAAAGATTGTGTTTTCAAATAATTTTAAAACACCTGCATAACCATCCTTTCCTCGCCCACAAAAAATCATTTCTCTAAAATTTTTAACAATATATTAAAAGAGGAGCAATCTGTTATAGTACTTATATATTTCGCTTGCCTTTTACTGCTTTTGCTTTTTATGTTAATATTAACAATATCTATTGGTTTAATGAGAACATTTTTTATACTGCTTAACTATTAAGTTGTGTGGATCATTTCTTTTTTTATTTTAGCTAATAAATGTAATAGTTTTTGTATATAAATTTCATTTTATAATAGAAATAAGATATAAACAAAATATATTAATTTCAATAAAATATGGACAGGATTTTATGGAAAAATAACATTCATCCCTTCCATAAATAAGTTTTTACCTGGTTCTGATAACTTGAGTTCTTTCTCTAGCTGTTTCATCATTTCATCATTGTTCATATGCATCTAAAATAATGTATAAAAGTATTATAGGGAAAGTTGCAAATAACAGAAACCATTTTCAGATAAACAGAAAGATTGATAGATAAAAAGACAAATTCTATACCCTCTTGGTTTTGCATAGACTTGATGGGGATCTAGGCCATAAATGTCTAGATATTTTATGTGTTTTTGTACAGATTCTAGATTCATATGAAAATCCAATGTATAATTACTTCTTTTTCTTTTCTAAAGCATATAAAGTGGAACCAGGCCAACCAAATAAATCTTTAGTAAGTCAAAATGCCATTGGTCTGAATCCACCACTGTGCTTTACTGTTTTTTTTTATAACCTTTCATTTTTATATAATCTACATTATTACAAACCATATCATCATTTTCCTCTTCTGATTCCTCATAGTAGACTTTGTCAAAATCTATCTTTAGCCACGGGTATTTAGTTTTATCCCTAGTTAACCTTGGCCAAGCTTCAGCACCCTGCTTTACAATCTTGAATTCAACCCCTCTTTCTGTAATTCTGTATTTACTTTTCTGAAATAGTAAAAGAATACATGTATACATTTCCATTTTCAGGGCTTTCAATACTGAAAGAAAGGTAACTATATTTCATTATCAGAGTCATTAATAGACTTGATTTTCATAAATTTAAAAACATGTACATGTATGATAATGTTTAAGTATTTTATGATTATGTCTATAAATTTACTTTTAAAGTGTAGAATTGTATTCATGTACATAGGGAGTGGGACATGCACTTATAAACAGCACACTTAATCAGGGGACACATATAATCAGTTCATGTTGTATTATCAATCAAAGTAAAAACTGAAATTGATCCATGTTAACATTACAAAAATTGTGTACAGCATACCTCTGGGTTAATTGGCAGGTAGAATTCTACTTTAAATTCATAGAGATTACGACCTTGAACTCCTTGACCTTCTCCACTGAACTTCAAATCATCATCTGTTAAATCTACTTGAGGGTGCTACAAAATAAATGTTCAGTTAATATACATTGTATTCATAGTCAAAAGATTGCATATTATCATCTCTCCAAGTCACAGAGTAGATCTCTGGCAAGTAATTCTTGCCACCTAATTTTCAAATGTCTATTTTGAAATTAAATGTATTTGGACACTCAGATCAGAATTGCAACCTGATCTTAAAAAGACAAAAGAAAAATCTAATTAAAATTAAGTTTGGATCTTTTGCTATTTCTATACTTTGGCGATCCACTACATTTAATTTTAATTAGATTGAGAAAGCACCATATATCTGAGACAATAATTAGATTGGTCTCCACTATAAATCCAAAATAACAGTGTCTCCGCGCTTATTTGTAAATTCAGATTCGGCCTGTTGAAATAGGCACTTGCATTACAAGCAATTAAACTTTTTCATATTCAATTGTACATATGAAATATATACATCTTTGGAAAGAGTATATTTTGCTGCTTTGTTTAGACTATTTTTGTTTTCATTTTTATGACACATGTTTCCAAAGGAACAGTTAAAAGTCAATTGTATATTTTTTTCCAAATTCAAACTTGGAAATAGACCTTTTGGAAATCTAATACCTTTCATATCAAATCTTACCTTATAGTATCTTATTAAGTACCGATAAATAGCAAAACGTTTCGAAAATATTCAAGTGACAAATATCAGTCTGTTCGTGTGGTGTTTGATTTTTTATTTTTCACCATCCTTCAGATTTTATAAAATTTCAAACAAAATAATAAATAAAACCCTTTGAAAATAATATCAAACAATGTACAACCCGTCCGATTTAACTATGGACTTTCGATTGTAGCGTAAAGTGAAGTGTGCAAACACAACAATGAAAATTTACGTCGTCATGAACAAAGCCAAACGTTAACAAAAACCACAAATTGTTACATTTGATTACATAAAAATACATTGATTGAATGAATGGGTCGTGCAAACATTAAATCTGATTGGATATTGATGAATAGTCGGCTGATATGTTGTTTTTCTTACTGTGACGTTTTGCGGTTTTTGTTACCGATTGGCTTGTTCATGACGACGTACATTTTCATTGTTGTGTTTGCACGCTTCAATCGAAAGTCCATAGTTAAATCGGACGGGTTGTACAAGAAATCCAGCTACTGTATCTAAAGATACTTTTATATTTGAATATACTGTAGAAACACCAAAGTTTAATCGAGAGGATCCTAGATCTTCACAAGAACGACAATGTTATTTTCAGCCATTTAATGTTTAATAGGATGATTTGATTCTCTTCGATATGATTTTCTCAGCATACATGTACATTTGTACCATAATATGTCCACACATTTTTTGTAGTCGTCTAAAAAAATTATAGTCCATTTCACGACATTTGCTTGCAAATGCACTATTACATAAAACTTGTCAAAATAAGCAAAGCCAAGGTTCATAGTATCAATCAGAAAAAACAGAAATATTTCAGACCATCTTTTATAAAAAAGCAATAAAAAACCACAAATTGTGCAATTCTTGTCAAACTTTTTAATAAAATCCTAAGAGAGGGAAAATTCCCGAGAATTTGGAATTTATCATATATTTCTTCGATTTTTAAATCTGGAAACCCCAATGATTGTAACAATTACAGAGGCATATGTGTCTCCAGCTGCATGGGTAAACTATTTACTTCACTCTTACAAAACAGACTTAACAACTTTTTAGAGAAGCATGATTTAATAAGTGCTAACCAAGGGGGGTTCAGAGAAGGGTATAGAACTACTGACCATATATTTGTACTTAAAACTCTAATAAATAAATACTTGTATGGATGTAAGAAAAAATTATATGTATGTTTTGTAGATTTCAGAAAAGCATTCGACAGTGTTGTAAGAAAGGCCTTATTATACAAAATACTCAAAAAAGGAATAGGAGGGAAGTTCTATGATATATTGGAGCACTTATATTCAAATACCCAATACTACTGCAAAGCAGATGGGCAAATTAGCGAATCATTTGAGGCAAATTTAGGGGTAAAACAAGGAGACAGCTTAAGCCCTACACTTTTTAACATATTTGTGGACGATATATGCACCTACTTTAATAGCTCTGTTACATCTCCAGTATCTCTAAATAATACAAAATTTAATCATTTACTGTATGCAGATGATTTAGTTTTGATATCAGAGTCTCCATCTGGCTTACAACATTGCGTGGATGCTTTACACACTTATTGTTTAGACTGGGGCCTTACGGTGAACACTTCAAAAACAAGATATATGACTATATCAAATAATAAAAAAGTTGGCAATGAAGAAAATTATTTTTATTTTGGTCCAAACCAGTTAGAACCTTGCACCGAATACAAATATCTTGGACTAATTCTTAATAATAAAGGCAAACTGAAATCTTCTTGTGATAACCTATCAGAAAAAGCAAGGAAAGCTTTTTTTGCTTTAAGATCAAAAATTCCATATCCTAATCTAATCTCAGCAGAAAAATGGATAAAACTGTTTGACTCGCTAATAGTACCCATTATGACATACGGTTCAGAAATATGGATTTCAGAGTTCAAATGTAATTTAAAAGCAATTGCTAATTTGCCATTTGAAAAGATCAAAAACATGATTCTTAAAAATATATTAGGTGTTCACGGTAAGGCATCTAATTTGGCCATACAAACTGAAACTGGCTATTATCCGATTTGTATTAAGTCGTATAAACTTATGTATAGATATTACAATAGACTAACTGACATTGAATCAAATAGTGATCAAAAGTTCGATTTGTTAAGATCAGCTTTTATCGAAGATAAAAAACTATATGCAAACAAACAAATTTCATGGGTACAAACTGTGTACCAATTAGAAAAAATGTTGGATAGTAAACTAACACTTATATCATATGGCGATTTCAAAGAGCAAATAGAGAGATTTTATAGAAGCTTAATTTTAGATCAACTTAGCTATATGAAATCTAATGACACCGGGAAACTTAGATTTTACAGTCAGATATGCAACTCATTCGATCTCAAGCAATATCTCAGTATAGATATACCTAAACAAGAAAGATCTCTTCTAACTAAAATTAGAATAAGTGCGCATAAATTAGCAATAGAAACAGGGAGATACTTAAAGCCTCCCCTACCCGCTACAGAAAGATTTTGTAGTTACTGTACGGATAGGGTTGAGGATGAGAAACATTTCCTTCTAGATTGTCCCATGTATGAAAACATTAGAAATAAATATATTAACACAGAACAGTCGCAACCTCCCAATTCTAATCTGTTATCAGAAATTTTAAACCCAAATAACCTAAAGGACATGAAAAAGATTTGCTCATTTCTAAAAGAAGCCTTTGAGAAACGCCAAAATGAGTAAATATATTACAAGAAAACATTACTGATTCAATGTCAGATCTGTCATTCTGAATATTTACATTATTAATATTATTAATACGGACTGGCTACGATTACCCTCTACGGGTAACAATAATTTTTTTTTATTGTTACCCCCTTCACTAAAATCGGAAACAGTTTACGGATACGGCACCTTTTTGTCCGGAATTTGAAGAGTAACAATAAGAAAAATAATTAGGATTACCCCCCTTATTGTTACTCGCCAAATGGAGAAAAAAATATGTTGTTGTTGTTGTTTTTTTTTTTGTATGATGGTGTATTTTAGACACATTATCATAAGTATCACAAAAAGAGATACCAAATTGACTTCCGAATATCAAAAGTCCGAAATTTCTTAGACAACAAGAACACACAAAGAAACAAACAACATCAAATTACAAAAAAACTTGAATAAACTGAGTGGAATTATATAAAATTATTTAAAGACTGACCGAACCTTTTATCAATTATCCAAACAACAATTGCATTGCAATGTCCTGTAACTTTATGTCGTGAGCTTTAAGGTATATCAAATGCCTCGGATTAGTATCGGGTTAGTATATTAAATGATCACTTTTCACAAAAAGTCCATAAACTGATCGGAATGTCTGAAGAAACGGACCACAATTTCAAACCAGGAGAAAAGCGTTCGCCTAGAGAAAGAGAAGAAGGTAAGTAACAATGAATAATGCGTAAAAAAATCAGTAATTCGTCTTGTTTCCCACATACGGAGGTTATACAAGTGTACACTAACTCAATAAGACTTTAATATTGTAATAAGTGCTATGTCACATTTTCAAAGATGCGTAAACTGACCTAAACTGTTTCTCATTTTTATGGAATTTCATTTTTAGGACAAACTAACGTCATTTCCACAAACTCTTGATCTATTCCTTTTTACAGCAATGTTGAGTTGGATGATCAAAGAGGATGTCAACATTCAAAGCCTCTTGGATGGCGGTGTAGTGGCAGAGACCAACATAAAATTAAGACGTTCACACGATTAACATTAAGATCTTGGATGAGAATATCAATATAAACAGGATAAAAAAGTTCTTTATAAACAACGCATGGCTAATTCTTAAAAAAAAGAATTACCGACAAAAAAGAAGAAGCTGAATGGTTGTGCCAGAGGTGTGGTGTCGACGTGCATTTGTTCTCGGCTATTGTTTGCGACGGGTGCCTGAAATGGCACCATTTAAAGTGTCTTGGATTGAAGGCACCACCAAAAACAACGTATTGGATGTGTTGCAAATGCCTCAAGTCATCATAAACAAAAATGAAAAATGTTTGTTATTCTGAATATATTTTTACATAACTCAAAATAAAACAATTTCATTTTTGAGACATTTTTTTTTCATTTGGCGAGTAACATAAAGGGGGTAATCCTTATTTTTTCTTATTGTTACTCTTCAAATTCCGGACGAAAAAGGTGCCGTATCCGGAAACCGTTTCCGATTTTAGTGAAGGGGGTAACAATAAAAAATTTTTATTGTTACCCGTAGAGGGTAATCGTAGCCGCGGCCTTATTAATACTTACACTGAACTATGATTTATCTATTGTATTAATTAATTTATCTATTATCTCTCTCTTTCTTTTTGTTTTTTTATTGTTTAATAATCATGTTTATGGTATGTTACTTTTTGTAAACATGAAATTGTGTGTATATCATGGATCACGCTTCAGTTATACTGTGCTTTTTCCAATAAAGAATTGAATTGAATTGAATAAAAAAAAAATGTTGCTAATTTATACCTTGGACATATGCGACATAACAAAAAATTCAAATCTCAAATATCAATTCATACTTCGTAAAAATATAGTTCACATGATAGAAATATACCATTTAATGACCTACTAGTACATCCAACCTGAGTGTTGAAAATATTATGAATGTGTGAAACATGGAAAAAGGTATCCTCAAAACCCTAATTTTTAATTATTATAACTTCTGGCATCATCAACGCCAGACGACAAAGAAAGATGGGATATAATCTAAAAGTTTGCGTACATCTATATCTCTTAGATCAACTTTCAGAGACAATGTATCAGTTTTTTGTCCCCAGTGAACAAATGGGCTGAGCTTGTCGGCCATGTTGTTTATTTGCTACTAATCACCTAAAATCCATGCTATAGTGTAGGACCACAACGGTCATTTCATAGCTGGGGTCAAACTAATTAGCGCCCGAGGGCTCCCGAGGTGATATTTAGCGCCCAAGCTAAAAACTTACATGCGGCGCCCGAGCACATATTTTGAAAGTTTGATTGGTGTTTACTTTAGATTTTGGCATTGAAATAAATATGATTTAGATTCCACACCTTGAATATGCTGAATCGGTCTGGTCACCCTTTAAAGTTGCCGACATAGAAAAAGTCGAAAATGTACAAAGAAGGGCAACAAAACAAATACCTTCGCTAAAAGACCTCCCATACAAATGAAGGCTTCAAAAGCTTAAAATGCCAACATTAAAATATAGAATGATCTGGGGGGACATGATAGAGACATTTAAGATCATGTCTGGTATATATGATATGGAGGTCACAGAAGGATTCTTTCCATCTATGCCAGAAACCACTACAAGAGGCCACAATAAGAAGATATTAAAGGAGAGATCCAAACTGAACACAAGAAAGTTCAGCTTTACCCAGAGAGTAGTGGACACTTGGAATAGCCTTCCTGAAAAAGTTGTAAACTGTAAAAAAGTCCTTGACTTTGAAAAAGCCCTAGACAAGTATTGGGAAAACAAGAATGCAAATTTGACTTCACACTTGACATTGACAACATCCACACCAGAAGTCACGTGAAGTCAAACCAATGAAGATATGGATATAGTGGCAGCAGAAGCAGCCAGCGTCCATTAATGATCCTATGGTACCCTATGGTAGATTCAGATTCAGATCATTTTATTTTAAGAAAGCTCATTATTAATGAACATGACTAGAAAAAAGCAAATATATGATTTATAAAAAAATATATCAGATGTATTTTATTTGTCATATTGCACATTGTGAGGTTACATCTATTAGTATACATCCTTTAAGTATATATGATTTGGAACCATTTATAAAAAGTAGCCTTTTGACTTAAATGTTCGTGGTGTATCTCAGCCTTATGAATTAAAAACCCATAAATGGTAAAAAGTGAAAGAATGAATTGGTATTTTTAGGTTGCACATTTAAACTCATTATGTTGAACAAAGCAATAATTAAAAAACATAAATCATAAACTTGTAGTAAAATTTCAACAACAAAAAAGGCTAACTGTTAAAAAAATGCATACATATTAAAATTTCTATCCGAACTGAACAGATATCCTCTTAAAAAAATTCAAAAATATTCCTCTAAATAACAAATGGAACTCTTATGTATTAGAAATAATTAAGGAAAATAAAAAAAATGAATAACATTTATTAGAAATGAACAAACTCTTCTACAAATTACGACACCATTTTATACTTTGACTTTACTTCAAAATTACATGTATGACTAAAACGCTCACATGTCTTAAGAAAGAAACGTTTAAGTTTGGTAATTTTGCCCTATATGGTGGTAGATTCGTCTTATTTCAGAAGAAAAAAACCCCAACCAGTTAAAGTACGGGTGCGTTTTATCTTTGAACAATTCGTTGGATCACAGATATACCACATGACTTAATAACTTCCGGTTCTCAAGCAGCCGACAAAAAAATATGAGAAATAAGTTTACAAAGTTAAAATAATTTGTTAAAATGCTTCTACAATATGTACCTTTACTAATATGGAATTTAAGCAAACGCCATTTGAAGATGATTATGAGATAGGAGATGAGATCGGAAGGTAAGATCAACAGACGCAGTCAAATCTCACCTGGGATTAAATAAAACTGATTTTTTTTGGACATCCCTGATCTCACTATTTACAGTTGACCAAAGATAATTTCCAAATTTATCTAAATTTTAAAAACAAATATAAATATAAACATTCTGTAGTGTTGACAATTTTGATGGCTTAATCATTGAACTTTCAGTTCTAATTGAGCATGAGAAATGTTAACATTTTTTTGAAACTGAAGTCTTTATAGGTAGCTTTTGTTTTAAAATTAAAAAATAGGGCTTTTTACCGTTTGCTTTGTCCCTTCAGAACGTAATATTCTGAGTAACCACTAACAATGAGCAATATAAATATGAGAATAGCATTGTCCTTTAAGCTTGTGAAGATACGAATATGAGATCCATTTCAATAAAATGTTGATATTTCCTGCCATTTTTTCTGCACTTTTTTGAAAACTTTTGAAAATCCAAATTTGGACAGAGGATTATTCTCTATTATATTTTTGGACTCATGCATAAGTGAGCTTCTCTTCACTCGCATACATGTATAATAAGGCCTACTCTGCTTTACTTGAAATGCACATAATCTAGACATGCTAGATATTTGAATGATTCAAATATCTAGCATGTCTAGATTATGTCCATTAATCTATTAAACAAAATGGACAATGACACATTTTAACAAATATTTTTCTGCAATATATTATATTTAAGGGGGTATTCTTCTGAGGTTTCAGTCTCGTTGAACTCTCATTTGTGAATAATTTTTAAACCTTGCCTTATAATTGAAAACTTTTGGTTGATATATATCAATTGATGATCCATCTAAATTTGGTCAAAAAATCATGAAAATAAGATTAGTAGTTTTTGAGATATGCAACATTTTAATTTTTGACCAAATTTGACCATTGATCTCAATCTGAATTTAGCCAATTTTAGGGTAGGGATAGTAAAATTCATTTTTCCAACAAAATATTTATGCAATTCATATAATTTTTTTTCTAAATTCAAAAAGATATATTTGTCAAATTATTTCAAACGAAAATGGAGAGTTTTGAGGTTTTGGTATGATAGAAAATTTGAAAAATCTTGATTTTTACCGGTTTTATGTTGTCTTGAAAATGACCTAAAAAGGCATATTTTCGGGACTAAACTTTCTTATATCATCACGGACATATACTTTTTATAAGTTAAATTTGTTTAGAATCATGGTATCTATCAATATGGAAACTTTGAGAGAAAACTTGATTTTGAAACTTGATATTTTAAAGTAAATTACCTCAAAATAGGCCAAAAATGATGAAATTTTGGGAAAATTGTCAAAAAAGGCCCTTTTTAAATGGCTGTAGCTAAGTAAAATGCACACGAACATATTGTTTTCTTAGTAAATTTGATTTTCTCAGGGTCTTAGCATTTCAAAAATGTAGGTTTGGGAAAAAACTTGATTAAGGAAAATTTTGACCTCTCAGAAGAATACATCCTTAAGTTGTTTTATGACACTTTCTGCAGTGTTCAACTTATAAATTTCACAGCACAAGCCAGAAGGAACTGTTAATTTTTCAAACCAACAGCCCTTAGAAAATTTTAAAAAGCCTACAGAATAAATATACTAATTTTTTGAAAATTTTACAAGCCACACGGGCATTCTACTACACATATTTTACATGCCCCTAAAGCCTTTTATCAGCCATGGCTGTAGGACTGGTGGCCAATTTCGCAGAATGTTTCTGCATTAAGCAATCAGTTTTTTTCTGTGCCATAGTTCAGTCAGTCAAGTCACCCATCACATCAATTGTATGATTGGGCAAAAAAACTTGCTTTCACTTCGCAAAACTTCTTAAAAAAAAATATGTGAATGGACATTGTACATGTTTGTAAAATAATGACAGTCTACAAAGAATATTCATATTTTAATAGCGAGCTCAGCTCATAGCAGGCATGACATGCTGGCAAGAGCGTAGAGCTCTACAGCAAGTTCCTGCGAAAAATTTGCCTAATGTTGATATTGATTTTTTTTTCGTCTGTATATGCATCTCAAACTGAGTTACAGGTGCGGCGTCAATATTAATAATCAAAGTACCATTGGTACTGTGTACTTGGAAGTCACATTTAAACAAAGGCAAGCAATTTGTGTTGTGGTTTTTAACTTTTTCAACAGAAGAAGGCAATTACTGAATTGAAATATTTCTTTATTTATGTATATGAACCACACTTTCTTACAACGATAGGAAATAAAAAAAACTACATGTATTTTTCGGTAACTTTTATCTGAGAAAATCATTAGTTTAATTACCTCAGCTTTTATATAAAGCATTAATGGTTTTAAATTTAATTTCTATAATTTGTATATTCCCGCTAAAATATATTTCCCCATGGCACAGGTGACTAAAGTCACGTGATACACAAAATGTAGTTTTAAAAAGGTTATGAAAAATATAGCAAATACTATATCATCATCTAAAACGAAATAAATAATCAAATATAATAATAATAAGGGGTTATACTTACATACATGTAGATAAGAAAGCTCGTTGACCAAAAAAATATGCTTCTACCGGAGAGCAAATGCACAATAGAATAGGTTAATACGGTCTCGGGGGAAAAACGCGGATGGATTTCTCTGAAATCATTACTATATACCTTGGAAGTCCTTGACTTCCAAGAAATAATGCTTCTAAAACATATATTTTGTGTTTTAAAACATGGAAGAAATTTTAAAATATTATTAGGGCAAGTATTTACGAGCAATGTCATTTATTTGCGCTTTTCATTTATTTTTGTACATTGCACATCAATGAAGTAAATATTTTCATCAGTTATTCAAAGTTTGGAGTGCAAGGTCACACGCTCATGGGCGCCATTTTCATAATCAACCACAGAATTCACAGCATCAATTTGGAGTATTTGAAAGAAGTTTTTAGCTCACCTGGACCGAAGGTCCATGTAAGCTATTGCAATCACTTTTGGCCATTAGCAGATAGAGAAAAGCTATTGCTTGCTTAAATGTTCAGCTCTACAAAAGAAAGCATTCATAGGGTTGAATGCTTTCTTTTGTAGAGCTGAACATTTAAGCAAGCAATAGCTTTTCTCTATCTGCTAATGGCCAAAAGAAAGCATTCATAGGGTTGATATCGCCGACGGGACATTAAGCAGACAACAATCAATCAATCAATCATAGGGTTGAAGTTGTCAGATGTCCCCTTATAGGGATTACAGCCCCTAAATTAACATGTTTTCGTGTTTTTTGGCTTATAAATGAAAACTAAAGCAGATAAAGAAAAGTGGTTGCTTGCTCAAATGTTTAGTTCATTAAGTTCTTAACAAAAGTCTCTATAGAGTCAAAGTTTTCAGATGGCCCTCAAAATAACATTTTGCACGTTTTTTGCCTACAGAATGAAAACTATTACTGAAAGAGAAAAGCTGTTGCTTGCTTAAATCTTCAGCTTATTTAGCTCTACAATGTTCTTTAAAGGGTTGACATCAAGACCAGGTGAGCAATTCAGGCTCCTGGGAGCCTCTTGTTAAGATTATCAAGTTAAAACATTTCTTCCTCTTTTTTCCCTATCAGATGAGGCAAATTGTGATTTGCTCGCAGCTAGGCAATGCCTATTTCATATTATATTAAAATACAAATAGATTTTGTTTTATTTATTCAATACAAAATTCCTCTGTATTTCACTTGCCCCAAAGTATTTTAACTGGTCAGGGTCAAGGGGACCAGTGCTAATTTCACCGACTGAATGATCAGTGTATTTAAACTATAGATACATGTAGTGAACAAAATGATTTGTAACATGGACAATGCGTATTTATATTACACTGGGTTTGGATCGTTAAGAAAGTCCAAAATTTAAACATGATTGATAACAAAACCTTTTATAAAAAAAACAACAAAAACTAAAACTTGTATAGTCTCACCATTTTCTACAGAGTACCATTGTAAGCAATATACTATACATTGTAGCTGCCAACCATGTCTATTAGAAATAAACAAGACCAATTGATGTCTGGCCCTGTGTGGCACAGAAAAATGTTGAACCCTATACATTATAGGCCCAATATGGACAGTAAATAGTTTTTGACACTTGCATCTTATTGTGGACTAATTATATAAGAAGGCATATTTGTCACATGCAATCCAATTTACAATGAATATTTAGAAATAAAGATATTAAAGATCCTTATATCTAACAAGAATATAAAACAACACATTAAAAAATCAGACAAAAAATTTAAGTTTCAATTTCCCCCCTTTTGACCCCTAATAGCTGAACAGAAAGGGGGGAGTCAAGAAGAAATTTATCCTCAATTTTGTATCCAATATAAACATGATATATGACAAAAATAACTTGCAATTTTTTTTTCAAAATCAGACCATAAATTAAAAAAAAAGTTGGATAATTGCCCCTTTTAGGCCCCTTATTTCTGAGCAAAAAAGGGAGACCTTAAAAAATCATGCCAATCGATCACTTAATGGTAAGGAACATTTTATAAAAAAGATTTCCTAGCAATCGGTCAACCAGAACTTAAGTCATGTGGAAAACAAGTAAAAGTTGAACAGGGGGCCCCTAACTTCAAACCAAAAAAGAAGGGACACCCAAAATTATCCCCATCCTTCCTTTTATTGTAAGTAACATTACTGTAAAGTTGCACAGCATTTGGTCAACCAGAACAAAAGTTATTGTGGAAACAAATAAAAAAAAACTCTATTTTTTTTTTACCCCTTTAGGGCCCCTAATTTCTAAGCAGAATTATAGAATGACCCCAAAAGGGGAGGTGCACATTTTCAATATATCTGTAATTACTGTGTAAAATTTCAGAAAGATCTATGGTTTGGTTTTTGAGATTCAGATTATACAAGACAGGCACCCCTATAGCGCAACGGATAGACAGACGGATGGAGTGACCTGAATCTTAGACCTGTTTTCGCCTTTGGCGACACAGGTAAAAATTCAACAGATCATGCTATGTCATTTTATATGATGACATACCTAAAATAACTATCTGAAGTTAAGCAAAAGAAAAGAAAATATCATTACATGTACGACTTAAAGGTTGTATTATGTGTATATCATTTTAACAAAACTACATGTATGAGCAGCATCCTGTACATGTACTTTTTTATACACATACATTTGCATATACTTGCAACTTGAAAGTTACAATTTGTACATGTATATGTTACAAATACAGACATTTTGTTTTACAAACATACTGAAACATTCAAAATTTTTAAGGTATATACATGTATAGCTAGCCTTCATGTTCATGTATGTTTGTTTGTGGACATGTCAGGCATTCTACAAAGGAACTAAAATTTTTTAATTGCTTTATAAAAGTTGCCTTAAAAAAATCCATACATGTATGATTCAAAATCATGTAGCAATGGAATACAGTGTCTAGTATACATGTAAAGCAATGTATACATTTAATGCATTCAAGAAAAGCTCATACATGTACACACATTGTGATGTATTCCATTGCTGGCTGACATTCACCATTCTATAACCCCAATTTCTACTTACAAATTATATAAAGGCAAGTAGTGAAATATGTCGTAAAATACATTTTTTAATGGAATGAATATTTGAAAAAAAATAAGGCACATCATCATGTGTAAATTTAATATTTATGTAAGAAATGTTCATGTACATGCACTTTGCAATTGTACCTAATTTACATGTATTATAAACAAAATTGAAAAAAAAAAATAAGTGAACATATGTACTTGTACAATGTACATGTTGTACATACATGTACATCAGTGTATTATATGTAATGGTGGAATATTTTGACCATGTTAACCATGGTACTTTATTTTGAAATTTTACAATTTTCTGTTTGAACGATGGCATTATGCAATGTTACAATTACATGTATTTAAAACCTTATCAAATGATGGTAACCACATAAATTCCCTTTAAAGTCAAATGGAGCATATTAATTTTAATGGTTAGGAAGAATAACATATTTCAAAATTTAATTATTAAATAGTATTATTTAATTTTCTGTATGATAAAATTGTTGGTTTGGAAATTTTGGATGACACTGAAAAAATATATTGATTTAGTCAGTGGAAGGGCTTTGTTTGTTACACAAACGGTTTTAATCTTTTATTGGCTTGATTTTGTAATCTTATCAAATTGTATTTTGTACAAAAACATTTTGTTTTGTCTTTTTCCATATAAATACATGTACTATGCCATGTTAAAATGTTTTATATGGCAATTTTAATTATGAAAAAAAATTGAAATTTGAACTATTGCAAGTGCATATACAATGTAATTATCATGTTTGTTAGACTATTGTATTCAAGTTTAAATGTGGATTTTCAATATTTAAAATCAGTTTTTGTATGCAAAGGTGGATCAATACATACACAAGTGTTTACATTATTTTTAGTAACATTTTATTTTAAAAAAAAAAAAAACCCAAAACAGAAAAAAACTTTCAAATAGTCTTGCCATTGTGCATATTTTAAAATATTTTACCTCCCTGTTATGAATGTGGTCTCTAGAAAAACTAGTAATTAGACGGGGAAATCTTTATAAATGACATTATAAATTGTAAAAGAGGGTACATGTTCCTTGCTGCCTCTCAATACAACAGCAGTTTAATAATAGTACATGCAGGTTCACGAACTTCAAGTGCAAACAGATCTAACTTTAATGACCATAACCTTGATAAGATATAGTTATAATTAAGGTCTAATTTGTTTCATGTTGAAATTGTGATATAAATGATTTTGTGCCATGCATATTTACTCCACATCCCTCTTTTTTATACATGTATGTATTTATATTTTGCACATGGACACGCTTTTAAAACTTTTAGGAAACTAAATAGTCAATATATGTGACAAATATGTAGGGACACTAAATATTTACAATGTTCATGATATGACAATGAACACAAAACTTGTTAATAACAAATAAAGTGATAAAATCAAACATTTTTGCCATTTAATGATATTTGTATTGGAATCCCAAGGCTGTTACACCCAGTTTATCTCAAAATCATAATAAAGACAATTCATATTATCAATGCTATATTTGTACCATGAAAATTTTGTTCGTTTACATTTTTATACATGTAAAATTATGATTTTATTTTAAAGAAAATGCATATCATTTTCTAGTTATTTAGAAATTAGTGAAATTATAGGCCATCTGTTAAAATATTGGTGTGCGCATATACATGTACATGTTGGTTAGAGGTCAAGGTCACTGTCAAGATTTTTGATCTGCAAATTTTTTTAGCTTTGTCTGACCTGAATGGTCAGGGGGCTATTACCATCACTTGGCCTCAGTGGTTGTCATTTAAAGAATATTGCCCACTAGTACTGAAACCACTGTTCAGATTGCTTTGAAACTTTGCACTCTTTATCTGACAATTTCTTTTGTCCTTTGGCTAATATAAAAGTTGCTGTCTGGGAGTTTTATGTTATGGTCATGTACATTCATGTTTTTTTATCTACATGTAGAGCTTAATCTTTGAACCATTTGCTGTTATATTTTATTCAATAGCAAATTATTCACAGAAAGCTGTAATTATTGGAGAGTATTAAGGCATCTTCTTGTTACCTTTATTTATAATGAGGACATTATAATCCGTCTTTATGACTAATTGGCCATTAATCAAACTAAGTTACTCTTCTTGATAAGCTGCGACAGCCAAAATACAAAATTAATAATGTCATGAAAATCTCTGCCAAAATCCTAAGTTTTCTCATAGTACTAAGAAGTCTGAGCTCATATTTGTTTTATTTAAAATGGTAGGAAACAAGGTGGTACCAGACATTTCTAATCTGCAACTTTGATTTTTATTCAAAATTTGTTTCCAAAGGGTACGTTTTTATTTTCATTTGCCTTGGTGACACTTGTTGTTTTTGGTGTTGAAGCCAAAGTCACTGAATATTTTACTTTCAATATGCCAGACAGTGGGACCTGGAGCCAATATGAAATTATCTATAATACATGAACATTGAGTCCAAAAAATTTATGTAACATAATAAGCTACATGTACATCTGTTTATAAAAGTAAAGATTTTCTGAGATTTTTATGTTTCTCCCCCACTTCTATCCATCAGTCTGTCTGTCTGTTCGTCACAAAGTTTGTCAGCGCAGCTCCTCTGAAACTACTGAACTAAATTCAATGAAACTTATATATAGGAAGGACACAATATGTAGTTGTGCATATTACCAGGAAATTTTGATCCTCAAATTTTTATGGGAGTTATGGCCCTTTGAACTTAGAAATTAGCTGAAAATCCACATTTATCATCTTGTCAGCACAACCCCTCTGTAACTTCTGGACCAAAATCAATGAAACTTGGTATAGAGGAAGGACATCATATGTAATTGTGCATATTACCAGGAATTTTAACCCTCAAATTTTTGTGAGAGTTATGGCCTGTTGAACTTACAACTTTTTGAGGGAAACAGGGGTGGGGGTACTTTAATTTTTTATTCAAATGTAGAAGGTCTTTGTTCTTTCTATAACAGCATTTCAATGTTTTTGCAAGGAATGGTTGTAAAAGTTTTGCACATGCTTTTTTTATGACATAAGTATAAATAACTTAACTATCTGGTGATATCAGAAGTTTTGATCTTGGCTTTTTACAGCCCAGATAGATAAATAAAACTTTTACCTACTTTACATATGTTTTTTGATTAAATGGTAATCATGAAGATGATCGAAAGTTCTGCAGATACAAAAACAGGAAGAGAAATAAGGCATCTTGCCAAATCATTGATATATCTTCAGAGTTGGAAATAACAGCCTGCCCGCCAGCCCGAGACTGGTAACTTTTTGGCAGGGCTGGCTAAAATTCATGAAAATTTGACTGGCTGTATAGTAAAAACAGGTAGAAATTCAATTCAGGGCTGGTAACTTTTTCAGCGAATTTCCTACCCTGATATCTTGCTATGCTGCAGCACATTAAATTTTTTTTCAATTTCAAAATTGTATTTCTTTTTGAATGAAACAGTTTTAGTTATTTTGAATCATTGCATTGTGTTTGAAGTTGCAATATTATTTTTAGATTTATTTTTTTTAAAAGGGGGGTTTGCTTCCTATCTCATTCAGATGACCCTTGTAATTAAGTGAAGAAAGAATGCATTCATTGTTTTGTTTTCTTGTTGAGAAATTTGAAACTTGACAGGTAATTATGAGGTAGAGATGATTTTCTTTATCCTTGTTATCAGTAAGTTAAGGAAGCCAATAATTAAGACATGACCAGAATGTAAACTTAGTTTGCAGGCCATCAATTTTTAGATAAAATGCCAAATTTAAACCAATTTGGATTTGTTAAAGCCACCCAGTCTACTGTCGTGGATTGCATGCTCACCTCTGCAGTCCAGACTAATACAACATTGCCTTAGCAGCTCTTTAATGACAAACAAAACTTTGTTCAATATCATGCAAACTAATGTATCAATTGTATATTACTCAAAATATTAAGTTCCAGTGGCTTGAATTTGTAAAAGGTATCTTAAATGAGTGTGGACTTGCTTATTTCTGGAACTCGCAGACTATTCCAAACATTGAGTGGTTAAAATTCAGAATAAAACAATGTCTTTCAGATCAATTCAGACAAAACTGGCATGATGAAATTCAAAATTGCAGCAAAGTGACAAACTATCGATTATTCAAAGATGTGTTAGAACAAGAGAAATATTTTGATATTCTAAGCTCAAAAGATGCTCTGTTTTTGTCCCAATTTAGAACAGGGAACCACAAGTTGCCTATCGAGACTGGCAGATGGCAAGCTATAGAAAGGAACAACAGAAAATGTAACTTATGCAATGATCAAATCGGCAATGAATATCACTATATTTTAGAATGTCCAGTTTTAGCCGGTAACCGAAATAAACTTCTAAAAAGAAATCTTACTAGAAGTCCGAATGTTTTAAAGTTTAAGAATCTAATGACGTCGCAAGATCAACTTCTACTATCTAATTTAATCAAAATGCTACGAGTAATAAAGAAAAGAGCAAGTCCTCCCAACTAATAGTCTGTTATTATTGTTCTGTATGTGTGTCTTTGTTTTATGTATGCTTGTATTTGTTGTATATTATGTAAATAGTTTGTCTCTGTACCAATGGTTATGAGAATAAAGTTATTATTATAATGATTACTGACATACAATGTACATGTAGTTTCTGGCTTAGAAATGTTATTGAGTTATATATATAACAATTAAAAAAATGGAATGAAAAAATTCATATTTTAATTAAAATCATGTATTGGTATATTAATTTCTAAATCTTATTCTTAAAAATAAATTATGTTCAAGCTCTTATGAACAATTTTATGTTGTATCTGACTTCAGTCATATTTTTTTGTCATGTTACTATACATTAGATTCACCTTAAAATTTGAACAGATGTTTAAACTGATACTGAAAGGGCATTGCCCTACTATATACTTATTTAAATTGTAATTTTGATGGGATAATAATTCTCAAATTGAAACAAATTTCCGCTGTGATGATTTTGCTTTGTTAGGTTTGAAAAATTGCTGTGAAAATCTGAACTTTTTTTGCACACAATGTACTTTCAGCTTTGTAGAAAATACAAAGAGATAAGTTTAGTTTTCCTTTAAGCACAACTTATGTTCTTTAATAGGCAACTCAAATAGTACAATATATATTTCACCTTTTACATGTAGCTTTTTGTCTTCTTATTATTAAAAAAAGAAATAGGAAACTACTTTCAGATCCTATCTGATAGCTATAATACTTGACAGAGGCAGATCTACTTAAACAAACTTAATTTCCTAAGTAGAAAGCACTAGATTAAAGTATTAGGTTCTAATAAATTTCCTGTTATAACCTTTTAAAAACCCTGTAGGATTGATTAGTCTTACAGAAAATCAATGTAATCATTGTCATCGAAAATTGGATGAAATGCATCGTCATTGTTCTATGAATCACTATCTGCATTGTGACTTGCCAAGATGTTTATGTCCAACAATAAATACCTGGAAAACCTAGATATAAGCATGAAATTCATTACATCTCCTACATTTCCATTTCTGATATTCCAATGATAATGGTTTTATTGGATGGACTTTGATTAAAAGTTTTATCACTATCACCTGTACTTTTGTGATAGTTTTACCCCATACAGACTATCATCAAATCAACATGGTCTATATGTTGGAATTATAAAATGTTATTACTGTAAGATTAGAAGGTTTCGTATAGAGGTGTAAAAAGTTAGAAGTATTGCATATTGTTTGTTTAGTTGTAATGTCATGAATGTGTTATATTGTATGGTTTTGTTAGTTTTTTGTAACAAATTTTGATGTGACCCTTTGAAAGGAAAAACTAGAAAAAATAAAGAAATACAATCATATTTTTGATATGACAACATGTACATGTACTGCAATTTAATCTTTTGAAATTGACAGAAAGATGAACTGAGGAAATCCTTTAGTTTATAAGTTTTTGCACTTATGTTTTGTGGTGCTTGAAGAAAAACCAAGACATACTTAGAAGCTAGTTTTGCATGTACCTTAAGAATTCATTTGATACATGTCACATTTATACATGTAGTTGGTCATGAAGTCTATATCCTTTAAGTCATTGACATTTTCACTCATCAGACTAAGTAAATACTGTCCTTGAGCAGCTGGCATTGCAGATTGATAAGTTTAGCTGCAACTGTCATTTTCTCTGATAATTTTCTGAAATATTATCTTAAGTAGGTAATTGATGAGATTCCATTTAGATGCAGCATGACCTTCTGATATCTATGTTGCATTGCAGTTCATTTTGACCAGATAATTTTTGCCCCACATATGAAAGTAATGGGCCATGTACTGTTTGGGCCTGTCCAAATCAGGTTTACTTTAAGGTTAAAGATACTGATATCCATGTTTTTAGATGGGGAATCAAGTCTTTTGTGTTTCCATTCTTATTCATGTCATTCACATGTACATTTTGTAAATTCTATGATGTAACTTTAGATTTAAACTACATGTACTTGAAAAAAGTATTTTTACTGTTTATATATTTGTTAAAGTTTGTGAAGGGGCCAGACTAGCTCTACATGTGTTAAGATTACATTAGTATACATGTTATAGTACTTCATAGATATTTAGAATAAGAAGTTGAAATCATTATAGGACCAACAATTTGCTTTGAAAAAATAAATTAAATAATATGACCACAATTCAATTTCCACAAACCATGCATCAAATTCAGCAATTACCTTTTCTTAGAAATTGTGCTGAAATTAAAATCAGTTTTAATAAAAGACTGAAAATTTTCTTGTTAAAAGTCTGCACTCAAAATACATGAACATTGAACTTTTGATGTACCCATATTCCAGCTATGATGAGTTGAAATTATTCATGACAGACAGACTATTTTATGAGCAAATATTTGTCCTTCAGCAGCTGGTAATCTCCAGATGATAAGAAGAAGCATCAGACAATTTTGATAGCTTGTCAGATTTAAAGCAGTGCATGCACTTGCAGACTTTTACTGTAGCTCATAAATGTTCCATTGCATAAGTTAAGGGTGATGAAACAGAAAGAGGAGTACAATATCAAACAAAATGTTTTGACATGTACCTACTCCCCTCTCCTCTTATACTTTCAAAGATAAAAATAATTAGTCTTGTTAATTAATTTACTTTTCTTTCTGTTTTGAATTATTTGATTGGTTGAAATGATTTATTCTTAAACTGTAACAGGGGGCAAACTTTTCATGATGGACTTGTGTCAAATAATTATTCCTTTTCATTTTCATGTTAAAAATCATTACAAGTAACTGCATTCCTTGCAAGGCTATGAGAGACTCACAGAAAACCAAAATGTTGAAAATTTACCAAAAATGATGGCATCCTGACAATGCATTCTGAAGCCTTCTGTAGGTTTATAATTACACTATAATGAGGTGATTACAGAGCTAGGTTACATGACAGTGATCATGTTTGTTCTCTTGAGGTGCAGCTGCTGAATAGAATTTCAAGACAAGATACAATTCTATGAAGTCACCTGCTTTCATTCATATTTCTGTCCAAGTAAATTATATTTTGTGCTTTTGATTTTGGTAGCTTACCAAGATATATTCATCTTACAAGAAACTCTTTGTTGGTATTATTATTAGTAATTCTTTTATGAACATAACTTTCCAATTGAAGGTTATTTATTAGAGCATGTTTTCTTCAGCATGTATTCATCATTTGCATTTACTCTATACTACTTTTAAATATTAACAAATAGACACAATTTTTTTAGTAAGCAGACAGACACACTAAGATTTAATTGTTTTACATAATGATTTCATGCCTTGCCAACATGCTTAAAAACTATCAATAGATCTAAGATTTTCCTTTGTACTCTTATAAGTATATTCATATTGCTTAAGAATGCTTGTCTGGTGTGCATGAAACTTTGCACATCCATGCAATTTGTTATGAACCCAGCAATTGATATACATGAGTATATTTTATGCCTGATACCCATTTCAAGACAAAATAGCTAGCTTGTATGTATTAAAAAGAATTACTTTTATCCCATAATACGTACAAAGTCGTACATGTAAACATTTTTTTTTTTTCAGTGGAAAGTTTGCTATTGTAAAGAAGTGTGTGAAAAAAGATACCAATGTTGAATATGCTGCAAAATTTATCAAAAAGAGGCGAGGTGGAGGAAGAAGGGGGGCCAAGATGGAGGACATCAGAAAGGAAGTGGATATCCTCTGTCAGATAGACCATCCAAACATAATACATCTGTATGAAGTCTATGAGACCAGGCTGGAAGTTATATTGGTGCTTGAGTTGTAAGTTTATCAATGGAAGTTTGAATGAGAATATTTGACTTCCAGTTCTGTTATAGGTATATTGATTACATACATACAGTGACACTTGTTTAAGTTGAACCATGAAAAACAGAAAACTTTCCTAAACCAAACTGGTTTTAAACCCTTCTTTATAATTTCTATGCATTTTAAACCTGTTCAACTGAACACAAGTTAATACTGAATTTATTTTTTAGTCCCAAAAGGATTAAGTTTTGAAAAATTTCACCGTGTCTACATGTATTGTTGATCCATTTATTTTCATGGGTACCTTTTTTGTTGTGTTTGATGCAATGAAAAAGGATCAATTTGTGGTTCTGAAGTCTGCAGTTCATAGGGGTATCAAATTTAATAGCTCAAGGCCATTCATAAAAGCCACAAAAATTGATACCCCACAAATGATAATGCACCCCCAGGAGTTGCACATGTAGGTTAGGATTTAATAAAAAAAAAGTTAAAAAAAAATGCCCACATTGTTTTATGTCTTTGAAACTATGTATAAAATCTAGGCATAGTCTTTTGCTTTATCAAGAAAAACAATTTGTTATGACAAACCATGGCAGAATCTGCTAAGGCTTTAATAAATATACATGTAAGCTTTTTAGAAGCTTAAGACACCTGCTATGGAAGGATTTTAAACAAGTATCTATCTACATCCATTTTATCTCAGTGGGAGAATTTTTAATTTACTTCTTTGTGGATTTCACACAAAGAAAATGTATATTAGAAAATAAGTTTTTTAGTAATAAAAGTTCAAGTTATTAATTTTCATGCTGTGAACTGCAATTTAATATTCTATCAATGTAATACAAATTTTAAGGTGCATATGCAAACAAATGCATTTACTAAGAATGTTATTATTAAAGGTATGTGTAGTCCTATTGTGCAGGTTAATGTTTAGATGAGTGAAAGTTGGAATCCTTGTTTGAAAGATTGTCAAAGAGCAAGAGAAGAAAAATATGCTCATGTTCATCAGCACAGACAATTTTGAATGTTAATTTCACTTCCTGATTAGTTTCTTCTTTAATTTCAGAGTTTCTGGAGGGGAACTGTTTGAATATATATCAGAAAAAGACCATTTAAGTGAAGAAGAAGCCTCATCATTTATCAAACAGATCTTGGATGGGGTGGAACATTTACACAGTAAAAACATAGCCCACTTAGATTTGAAGGTAAATGATAGAAACATAAAAATCCCTGGTCAAAAACAAATTCCCTTGTCAATAAATAGTGAAAAATTACACTGAAATATAGGTCATTGAGTAAATTCACCATAAAGTAACAAGAAGATGGGTCAATGGGGTCAGACAAAGTCTTTTGAAGTCTTATAATGCAATTTACCTACAAATCAAAAACAAAAAAGCCATGAATAGCATTGATTGGTATCATTTAGGTAGATAAGAGAGTTTTACATTATCATGTCATCTTAAAAGGCTTTCTGACACAGAAAGAATCTTAGAATAAGGTGCATTAATGTATTTACATACCTTACAGGTGCAACTTTGTCACCTTGTCATGTACCTACCACTGCATTATTAATACATGTGACCTGCAGGGAACTGCTTTGTTAATTTGTTTTTGTTGTTGATTTGTATCTTGACATAGTCATAAATGGAAGATCATAACTAAAATATTTTGTTTACATAAAAATTAAATTTTGATGTTTATATAAATTTATTTTATGGCATATCCATTGTTATTGTAATAGACATTGGATCTGGAGCCATATTAATATTTCTAACCCCACCCCTAAAAAATGGAATTGGCAAATTATTTTGTTTTGTTTTTATTTTATTTTATTTGTCACATGTCATACATGTTTTTATTTTATTTTATTTGTCACATGTCATACATGTTTTTATTGTTACAGGTATCATAAAAAAGCATTTGGGACATGTTAAAATGTTCAAACTTTAAAAATGTTTACTTTCCTTTTTAATTTGGCATGTATTTTATATTTTAAGAACTGATGATAGATTGAATACAAAATTATTTTCCAATTATAAGGACAAAAATGAAGGGACATATAACATGTCAGATGACTCATATTAATTAAAATCATTATAAAGATTTCTTAAAACATATTGTTATGCTATAAGTATTTGACATTTACTGTAATTCAATGCATATGCACACTGCATATGATGAAATACAAAAAATTGCAATATAAACAAAAATACTTATGCTAAACAAATCTGAATCATGGGACATGACAACATATTTTGTTTATTGTCTATTAGGTCTATATATGTAAATGATAAGGAAGGTATGATAAGTTTTATTTTCTCCTTCCATAAAAGAAAAATTATATAACAACTTATTTGCATAATACTTTAATTGGTGACATACATCATGATCAGAGGAGGACTTTAAATGTCACTGTTACTAGGGATGAAAAATATACCTATATTACAGCCTAAAGCTCTGTATTTTTCACTTAGACAGATCTTTCCTAAAATGCACCAGAGCCAAGCCTAATTTTACCAACCTCTTTTAACATGTTCTAAGTTCTAACAATTTATCAGTCTTTGATGTTTAATGAAGTAATGAGGATAACTTATGCAATTGAATGCTCCCCAATTTCTGATGATTGATAAAGTTCATATGAAGTTCAAAATCTGTTTCTAACATATAGAGACTATGTAAATTGGATTTTACAAATATGTTCAAATCTATGTTAACAAAAGTTTTTGACAATAATTACTATACAAAACATAAACTTAAACATATTTGTTAAAATTAAAAGTCCTTTAAGGAATGTTTTTGTCACAATATTATGACAGGGTTAATGAAATGAAAAAAATAATGACACAAATTAACATCCCCTGCCCCCCTTAAAGAAATGAACCAAATCAAAAAACAAACAAAAAAGAACAAAAGACAAGAAACAAGAAAAAAGAAAAAGCTAGCACAAACTTATCTGCTTTATGCATACAAGCAGTTTTACCTGAGATGCACATTTCTGATATTAATGAACCTGTTATTGTTTTTTTTTCTAATTACAGCCAGAGAACATAATGTTACTGAATAAGAACAGCACCAGTATAAAGATCATAGACTTTGGGCTCTCACAGTTGATAGGACCAAATTCTAATGTCAGGGCCATGTTGGGAACAGCAGAATTTGTTGGTTTGTAGTGTTACTTTAGGGTTTCGTTATGGATTTAAAGCTGGTTATATTAAAATGTACACTACAGTATTCTGTGTAATGTTGTATTACAGTATTTTTACTGGCAATTGTGTCTTGGACTTTCTCCCCCTTTTTCCATCTGACATGCAACAGAGAAACATATTTACATGTATTAGTATTGTGTAATCTGTAGCTGAAAAACCTTACATTGGATCTTTCTTAAATACATGTATTACACAGGGATATACTGCACTTAATGATGCACACCTTTTCATTTCAGATGGTTTTATACAAATATGAAAGTTTAATGCATTTCGAGACACATATTTGTTCTAATACACACTTAGTTTAAATACCATGTTGCATAGTAGGGAAGCAATGAGGACTCAAGACAAAAGATACAGCATGAATACAAAAATTAACTTCATCTTTTATTTTCAGCACCAGAAATTGTCAGTTATGAACCTCTCTCATTGGCTACAGATATGTGGAGCATTGGGGTCATCACTTATATATTGTAAGATTAATTTTGGAAAAACTACCATTTATTTACATATTAAACTCTATGACATTCATTTATCTCAAGTCATGTTCATCTATATTAATTAAATAACCATATCCTTTTGATAAAACAAGGAAACAGATGATTAACATGTACCTTATAAACATATTGATAAAAAGTAATTTTTGATGACCCGCATACATGTTTTTCATTATATAGTCCTTAATGTATTTTTGTTTTACCAGTCTTTGCGAAATTTGTTCTTGGCTTGTTGGATCTAAACACATACTGCCAGACCAACTTAATATTCTATTGTAAATTTGACAAATTTGCCAGACCGTAGTAAAATTTTCCCATTTTTTGCTGGTCCAGTCTGGCTGACCAGCACATTTCAGAAAGACTATTTTACCAAATTCTCATAAACTTTTTATAAGATAAAATTTTAGAATCTCTGATACCTATTTTAATGACTGTAACTACAGTGTACAGTTCCTAGATCTATGTTTCAATAATTTTAATCCAATTTGATTGAAAAAAATCTGTCTGGTTGTATAGGGATTAGTAAAGCGATGAACAATGTCTTTTTTCTGTGTTATTGTCTTTCATAATATACACTGCACAGGAAACCTAAGCAGGAAGTACGTTCAATGAATGTTATTGCTATTAAAATATTTTAACAGCTCCTGTAATATGTAAATATTACAAAACATAAGTAAAAGTAATAATTAGGTTTCAATAGTTACTACCATGTGAAGAAATGAATGATGGATTTACCTAGCAGATGGATATCATCAACTGGAAAGTCAATTATTGAATAAAAAACTCTTTAATTATCTGTAAAATTAGAATCAATCTTAAAAATGAGAATGATTTCATTCAGAGTTTTTACTAGAAGGAAATTTGCACTTAGTATATCTGTTGTTTTTATTTCACTAATAGGTAAAGAGTCTGTTTTCGAATATTCGCTTTATATATGTTGAGCATCATTAAGTTTATTGGAAAATCTAATAAAGTAATTTCTTTACACAGTAAGATTTGTAGCACTGCAATAGACAAAACTTATTACTTTAATAGGCCTATTAATTATGCAAGATGTCTGGAATTCTTTATCCAACTTTCAAGGATAAATATAACCAGTTTGATTTCTTTTGTCAAGAGGAGTCTTATGATAAAACACATGACAGGGAGCTGTTAAAATTTGTTGCTTGTATTTGGGTGATTTAAAAAACAGAACAAAATTTCTGACAAATTGGTCATCTGACAACATTAACCAAAGTAATAGCTTTTCTCTATCTGCAATAGTTAAGTTTTCATTCTAGAGGGCAAAAACATCTTCAAAGGTTCATAACCCCTATAAGGAGTCTTTTGCAGTCATATTAAAAAAAGGAGGCTTGATTTTAGACAGACAACTTCAACACAATATTCCCTCCTTCTTTCAAAGGTGGGGCATGAAAATGGGGTGCTTGAGGGTGGGGGTGGGGGTAATAATTGGACTTAAGTCTTTCTCCCATGAAGATTCAGATATGAAGCAAGGTTTTTTTGTGAGCATGCTCACAATATTCCTTGTTTTTTTACCTATTTGCAAGAGACCCTTCTAATTCTTGCCTTTATTTTATATTTTCTTGACAGATTGAGTGGAGCTTCTCCATTCCTTGGTGATGAACAGCAAGAGACATATGAAAACATTACCTCTGTTTCTTACCAGTTTGATGATGAATACTTCTCTACCACAAGTGATTTGGCCAAAGATTTCATCACTAAACTCTTTGTTAAAAATTCCAGGTATTTTGTAACAAACCATAAAAGTGGTATAATTTGTTATCAAAAAAAACAACTAGAAGCTTTGTGTTGGAACTATTGAAAGTATCATGCCATTGAAACTCGAAAACTAAAGGAAAGTGTTTGATAAATTATGCTATACTAACCTATAAATCTAATTTACATGTAACACAAATTTGAATGTAACCTAAATTGATAAAAGAAATGAAAGCTTTGCAATATTTTGAGATCTAAGATCTCTTCATCAGGTCAAAGGGATTCAAATTTGTAATTTGCACAGTCTTTAGGCAGAATCTATTATAAACATTTATGGGCACTTTTTTATGCCCCCGCGATGACATGTCGGGGGAAGGGCATTAAGTTTAAATCATGTCCGTCCGTATATAGGTACGTCCGTACATCCGTCCGTACGAAATTTATGTCAAGCTTTTCTCAGAAACCGTAAATGGGAATAACTTGAAACTTAGTAGGAGTGTTCAGTATGACATACTATACGTCCTAAGCGAATTTTAGACCTGTCGGACATTTACTTCCTGTTTGGGGCTGGATCGATACCAAAATCGACATGAAAATTTCCGTCAAGCTTTTCTCAGACACCGTACATGGGATTGATTTGAAACTAGGTAGGATGGTTTATTATGATAAACTATGCGTTCAGACCTGTCGGACTTCAACTTTTTATTTGAGGCCAGTGGGGGCATCCGTGTCCCATGGACACATTCTTTCTTTATTTAAATTTCTTTTTGTAAACTGATCCACATGTTGTTAGAATGTTTTGTGCTAAAACTGAGGTGTGGAATAATTGTTTGTGACACATTTGAAAAATGTGCAAAAAAATACAGTAAGCAGCATTTTAATAATGTGATGGGGATTTAGAACTTAGGTAATGTTCAAAGAAAGACAACTCTATTATACCAGTAAATATAGCTTATTAATCTGGTAAGAAATTTGTTGTAATGAAATATATTCTTAATATTTTTTTATACTTTTTTAGAAAAAGAAATTCAGTAGCATCATGTTTGCAGCATCCATGGATCAAGGTACTTTTGTCAATCTAAACTATAGGATTAAAATATCTAAAAAAGTGTGTTGTCTTGATTGCTAAAGCATCTTTTGAATTTCTTAGTTTGTATCTTTTTAAGTAGTTTTTGCAGTGTATATTCAAGTCTATCTTACTACTTTTATTTTGTTGTCTTTCTACCAATGAAATAAAATAGAGGATCATCTTTAAAAATGATAAGAGTTTATTTATGAGGTTGTGCATGGAATTTAAATATATGGACTAGATGTAAAGGATTTGTAATTAATTTGTTATAGAAAAAGAATCATTAATTTATAGTACAAGCATGTGTAGAGGAATTTTTGGTATAAATGCATGGATGTGTGTCAGTTTCCAAATAAAGTAAAAATCTCATCACTAAAGAAATCTTTTACATGTATTTGGTTGAACATTCTTGATTACAAGTTTATATCTTCATTGTTTTGATAACATTGCATCTACACATCTCTATATTATGTTTTTTTAGACAAAATAATTTTTAGTTTGCATGTTGATCTACTAACATTTTTCTTTAGCCTAAAGAGAAAAAGCAGCGAGACATAAGAAGGGAATCCACTATCAATATAGAGCATCTGAAGGCATTTATAGCTCGAAGAAGGTGGAAGGTACTTGTTCTTTATTTTATGGTTACACATATTCTTTATACCGTGTAGATCATTCGAGACTTGGTTTTCATTTTCTTTTTATGTGTAATTGGAAATTGAGAGGCTTTGTAAATTATTGACAAAGGTGTGATAACAAATACCATATTCCTGTTAAGAAATTTAAGTGTAACATCACAACTAATATTACAAATGTGTAATACTAATACACTTGCAAACTAAGAAAGTAATGTAGTTTGTGCAAAATGCTCAAGTTACTGCTTTGAAAAAAAAAACAAATATATCTTTGTTGTACATTGAACAATATTCATACCTTTCAAAACATTTTTAAGAATGTAATAAACACCTGAAATAACACAGATTTGCATGGAAAAAATATGCATGTTCTTAATTACCTGTCATACTTGCATTCAATGCACCTACATGTATAAGTTTGTGTTAAGCATCTAATGTTGACTTTGATTACCAAGTTTTGACAAAATAGGAGTATGTTTAGTATTTACTAATGCAACTTACTTATTTTTAATGGGTTTTCCTAACAGATGTCCTTATTTGAGTCAGAACAATACTGTGTATTCATTTGTTTTTGTGTGTATCAATTTTTGTGGTCGATTGGAAAAGGATAAGTTAGTGGATTCTTAAATACGTGGTTCTGAAGTCTGCAACATACAGACTTTTTCTGAGCTCACTTGCAGTATTCCTTGCTTGTGTTCGACATTACAACCCAGGGAACCCCTGGTAGGAAAAAAAGTCTATCACTTGGGGCAGAATGAGAACAACCTTGGTAATGTTATATATGTAACCCTAGGTTGTTCCTAATGTAAACTTTTATCTGTGTTAAAGATCATTGACCCATGCAAAACAGAGGTCACCAGCATTCTCTTTTATTTGTTAACCTGGGAAAAATAATATACCCAGGATGTCCTAAGAAAAAATGTTGAACGTGCACCTTGCTTTTTGTCTACTACCTGCCCAGGGTAGGTGTTCCTGAGTATCACAGTTTTGTTTGACTAAATCTGACTACCCTTTGTAATCTATATGGCCGTTAAAAAGACACCAAATCTTTACAAAAAGCTAACCAGTATTTCATGCAGATTTAATCTTAAACCGTGAATTTGTAATTCCTTTTCATACTTGCCAATTATTTTGGACAAATTGTTCTTATAATAATATACACAATAAAATAAATAAATAAGTGGACAAAAGCGTTGTGAAGTCATTCACTGTTTTTAGTTTGAACTTTATATTTTTCAGCAATCTTTGAAGATTGTATCTCTATGTAATAAACTGTCTAGGAGTGCTCAGTTAAGAAAATCAAGAAGCTCAGATCTGTTGAATGGAAGCAGAAACACACTGGAGGAAGATGAAGAGGTTTGTCATTTCAGACACTTACATTGTGCTTACAGGCTGAGGCTTTATAAAGGGTAGATCCAACTTTAACAGAGTTATAAAGGGATGAAATTTCAAAACATTAATTTAAGTAAACTTATTTGATAATATGGCGATACTGATGTGTTGTGCTCAAACTTTTAAACTTTTTAAAATATTATAGTATTTGACTAATTTGAATGATTTTTTATACGACCGCAATATTTTTGCGATCGTATAATGTTATGGCGATGTTGTCGTCATCTGTGGACATTTGGTTTCCGTGCGATAACTTGAGTAAATATTGACCGATTGATATGAAATTTGGAAATGAAGTTTGTAACCACTAAAGGAAGGTTGGTATTGTATTTGGGGTTTGTGGCCCCTACTGTTACAAATAGCAAAAAGGGCCAAAAGGGGCTAAATCGGATGTATTGACAAAACTGTTGTAGAATGTTTATTATTCATTCAATTTTGAAAATTCTTTTTTTATTGAATTCATCATTAAATTCTGTCAACTAAATGTGTCAACAGTTTCAATATATATTGCACCGTTATATTGCTATAGGGGTTCAAAAAGGGGCCACACCCAAAAAATTGATTTTTTTATTTGTGCTCCGATTTTCAAAATCTTTTTTTTCATTAGAATCCTTAAAAAAATCCCTGCCTGCATTTTTCAATCAGATTTGAAATATCTCTAACCGTTTTTGAGAAATTAGGGGTTGAAGGGGCCAAAAACGCCATTTTTCAAAGTCTGTTTAGGCATATAGTTATATACTAAAAATAAAGTTGTAGCGGGCCAGCCAATTGTTATGAAGTTTTAATATGATGATTATATCCAGTAAAGGAATGTTGGTATTGAATTTGGGGTTTGTAGCCCCTGCTGTTTTAGAAAAAAAGGGTCAAAAGGGGCTAAAATGGGTGTATTGACAAAACTGTTATAGAATGTTTATTATTCATTCAATTTTGAAAAAAAAAATTTATTGAGTTCATTATTAAATTCTGTCAACTAAATGTGTCACTGGTTTTGATAAAAATTGCACCGTTACATTGCTATAGGGGGTCAAAAAAGGGGCCACACCCAAAAAATCGACCTTTTTTACTTGTGGTCTGATTTTCAAAATCTTTTTTTAATTTGAATCCTTGCAAAAATCCCTGCCTCTGTTTTTCAATCAGATTTGCAATATCTTTAACCATTTATGAGAAATTAAGGGTCAAAGGGGCAAAAAACACCATTTTTTAAAGTTTGTCAAGGTAAACAGTCTTATACCAAAAATTAAGTTGAAGTGGGCCAGCCAATTGTTATGAAGTTTTAATACACTAAATAAATGTTGGTATTGAATTTGGGGTTTGTGGCCCCTGTTGTTTTATAAAAAAGGGTCAAAAGGGGCTAAAATGGGTGTATTGACAAAACTGATGTAGAATGTTTATCATTCATTAAATTAAAAAAAAAATTTGGTCCAATTTTCAAAATTTTTTTTCATTGGATTCCTTATGAAAATCTCTGTCTTAATTTGCAATATTTCTCTTACAATTTTTGAGAAATTAGGGGTCAAAGGGCCAAAATGTCAATTTTAAAATACATGTATATAAATAAGGCTTATTTTTGTATTAGATCATAGATGTTTAAGTAAGTACATATGTGTCAAATATGCATTTTAAAGTCCACCACAGGATTCATGTGTCAAAAAATTTGTAAGTCCACCATGGGCTTCATGTGACAAAAGCAATAGACTATCCATATTGGGCCTCCAACGAACAGGGTTCAACTTGTTGCGGTCGTATCATGCTGCGCTCAGCGTAGCTTTTAATTTTCAAATTAAGAAAAGAGACTTCTATATGGATCTATCCTTCACTGTTGTTTAAGATTGTAGTCACTTGTCTTGTTTGTTTATGCTTTCAAAAGTAGATTCAATGCCTTATTAAATTCTTTTTACAGATTTTAACTGTGAAAAGTAGTAAATATTTATTTTCATACCCGATTTTCAACATTTTGTGATGATAAAGAAGCAAAAACTACATTTGCTTCATAATTTCACATAGTGAGTGCTTTCACAAAATTTTTATTATGATGGAGCATTAACACATGGTAGATATAACAAGGGACATCATTCATACAATTTTTGTTTCATCATATTCATTGAATTATAAATTTCTCAGTTTTTAAAGCTTCATCATTGTGACATACATAGATGTTTCTTGATTTTATTGCTCAAGTTATAAACTTTTATCGCTTTGCTTATTACTAATTTAATAAATTTCTATTTTTTTTCTCTCCCTTTAGGAGTTCTCTAGTGTTGAAGAAGATGGAGACCACAGCTCTGACAATTGACATTCTATATTTATCACTTATGATCTTGGCATAGAATCATATTTGTCACTTATTTTTGATGATAAACATTAATAAGACTTTCCAAAATTTTGGAACCTGTGATGCTTTTAGAAATAGAATTGCCACTCGTTGCATGGCATGCATGATATAATTCAATAATTCAGGCCTAGCAAATGAAAAAAACGTTATTGTGAACAAAAGCTAGTGAAGTCAAATTGCTATCGTAAAAGTTTTTTTTTTATTTTAAACCTGGTTCTATGCTAAGTGTAGTTGCTTTCACTAACTTTTCTAACCACTTTTCAGGTTTTCACAGCAATGTAGCAGAATGCCACCAGCCATTTAATGTTGTCACTTTATGTTTGTTGTTTTTACAGCATTGCTTGCTATTTATATCCATACAGTCCATCGTTTCAAAACTAGTTTAGGCAACTTTTCCTTTATTTGGTTGAAATTTTTTTGCATTATGTTTATGCATTAAAAATGGTTCCTAATCTTTAAACATTTGGGCTTTTAATTGCCTTGTTTGAAGGCCCTAGTTTGTAAGCCCTTATTTAAACTTTATGACTTATATATACTGTGTATTAAACTATTTTTTGGATAATCAATAACAATTTTGTTGTTTTTCCAAAAAGGGCCTTTTGTTGGATTTTTAATTTCATAGTTAGCACATGTTGCCAAATGTCATCAATGTAAAAATAACACATAGTTGGATTCTTTTTACTTGTGGTTGACTGACATCTTTGAAATACCATGAAAATTGATACCCAGTTATAATAATGAAAGTCAGAAACCACAGTACTTAATGATTACTCTAAATACCTGGTAGTAAAGTTTTTTTTTACAGAAATTATATTTTCACAAGAAATTTTGCAAAGATTTTTTTAGTCGAAGTTTTTTTACAAGAAAACTAGGGACCAGAAAGTTAGTTCTAGGAAAATGATTTCTTGAAAAACATATGGACAGAAGTTTACAAAAAGTTGTGAAATTGAATCATTACACTTTTCCAACATAATTGCAGGCTTGCAGCTAAAAGTGTGTTTCGTTTTCAATTAGAAAAGAAAACCCACGATTTTAATTTTAATGCTATTTAGACATATATCTGTACTCCACATAATAAGAGTTAATATTGATACACCATAATGTTAAAACATGCATTACAGCATATAAAGATAAAGAATGAATATTTTGAATTCACATTTTTAATGATATCGGGGATTCTATTTATTTTTAGAACCATAAAAAGTGTCTTAGAGATTGGTGAACTTAGTTTTAGTTCAGTTGAATTGTGGGCAAATGATCTAAAGATATATTGGTTATATATGAGTTTTCTTTCTTTTTAAGAATTTAAACTGATATATATTTTTGTGGATATTTTTGGTGGGTATCTTGGTCTTTCATAACATTTCACTGCTGTATGGCATTAGTTTTCTAATGTTGAAAAAAGTGCTAGAAAGATCTAAATAAAAGTGTTCGATCACTGACAAAAAATAAAAAAAATAATAATAAAGACTGCATGAGTACAGCACAAGAATAATCATTGATCAAATGGCTCTCATTTGTATCATTGGTATATCACTTTGATTGTGCATAACTTGTACATACATTTCCATTAGGTAGATAAGTACTATTTAGATACATTCCGAAATATATGTACTATTAAATTTACATGTCATTACTCACATGTCTGTCTTGTTCATCTCATAGCCTTTTCTTGGAAAACTTAAAAAAAAAAAAAAAAAAAAAAAAAAAACGTTTAATTTGGTTTATTATGCATATAGCTTATAGTATAAAACAACAAGAAAAACAAACTTGCATTGGCTCAAATAAAGCTGAAAATCTAGATTATGAAAAATATCGAGTTGTTTTGGTGATTAAAATTGGTTTGTAGCTTGTTGTCAATTTCTTTAATTATAAGTATAACTAGTTTATGAAAAAAAAATATGAACAAAAATGCGTGCCTTTTTGCTGGCCAGGAGTGCCTTAAAACTATTATGCTAATATAAAGTGCCATATTATACAGATTCTTTACTTTTCTTTCTGTTGTGATGTTCCCCTATTTTGTTTTTGTCATAGGGCAGTAATGTGTTGTCTTTGCATGTCAATGTGTTGTGCTTGACTTTGTTTTGTCTTCTGACCACAGTGCGTTTTGCATCTGTATTGTAAAAGTAGCTGATTTGCATGGCTCTTGACACATTAGATTGGTTCAAAGGTTGTGTTCATATGAACATTATATTCCTGATAACACATTATCATTAAGCCATCACATGTGCCTGTTTAGCTGTTGCATAGTGATTTTCAGGTTACATTTGAAATTTCAAATGGACATTTAATGTGACATTCTAGTCTTTGAAAGCTACATGTGTAAAAACAGACATTTGTCAATGTGCTTTTGTGAAAGAGAATTATAGTTGCTGTTATGTTAACATTTTTTTGATAATTTGTATTTATTATATGATTTTATCTTTAATAAATTATTTGCACACTATTTTGGGTTTAATGCTAAGGTGTTTTCGATTGGTCATGAGGGTTATTTGCCATGTCTTTTCAAACTAATGCATATTGCGCATAACACCATGTTGTGGCGGATTCAGAAATTTTTAAACGCGAGGGCGCACAATTTAAAAAATTTCTGGGACTCCTTGTTTCATACAGTTCCTAACCAAATTTTCTTAATCTGCCTTTGTCATGATGTGTTTCATTTTTGGGGGTGGTAAAGGGGGGGTACGTGCACGGATGAACGGCCAATAAAAAATGACAATCACGATGAACGGCCAATAAAAAAATGATAATCACGATGAACGAAAAATGAAATAGAGAAACACGATGCACGATGAACCCCCATGCACGGCTGAACGGGAAATTAAAATTGCTCAACACGATGCACGAAAAAAACCCTTTACCACCCACATTTTTTGGTTGATTAACTACCAATCTGAGTTTTACAATAGAGTTATCTCTCTTTGTTCTGGGTAGTTAAAAAAAGAAGAAATAAAAGAGTGTCAAAAATCATAATATTTCTGAACATATTATGGCCGATTTCCACTTCAAATGAAAAAGCACTACCATAGTTAAGGGAATTGAGGACTGTATATTATTTGGTACAACCATTTCATTACGGAAATAAAACCGTTTAATCTTGATATTTACATTTTAGCCAAACATGGTTATTAGTTAAAGATGAAATCCTGATTTGTTTTCTCAAGAACATAGTAATTATCCTAGACAGTATTTATCAATAGGGTCTGCTTGAAGGAAAGGTTTATTTCTTTTTGGTAAGCTTGATATTATAAGGGGAGCTTTCTTCTAAACTTTCCCAGCCAATTTCTAAGTAAGTCTAGATCATATAGGATTAACAGTAGGAAATTGGTTTTCAATGACAATTGCAATGACCGTGATATGAATTTCTAATATCCTGTTAATATCATATTGCATAATAAAATTAGCTGTCTTTGATATAATGCAACTTAGTAAAATAGAGAGGATAATACCGTCCAATTTGCAAACTGTAAAATCTTTGCTGCTCTTTATTCTTAAATTTAGGTGAGAAGCTTAACTTGAAAAAAAATGGCAGACCTTTCCCATCTGGTTAGTGAATTTGCTGTAAAAGTTACCATTCTTCAATTCAGTTTCATCTGTGCATGTTTTTGCTCAATGCAGGAGATCTTGTCAAATCTTTAAGAATTTGACGACAAACCCAAAAGTAACTGATTTAGGACTGCAGTTAAAACGCTAAGTGTTTTTAAAAGTTTATAAGCATTGGACTAACAAATGTCTTCATTCCTTTATATAGAACATCTTTGATCATTCTTTTAGAATTTTCAAATGTGTGTCAAAATTGAAATTTTTTAATTGTTTGCCTGGTACATTGTACTTAGTTTTAATTTTGTTTGATATAGAACTGATGCAACATTAGCAACAGCAACAAGGATAGATAATTTCTTGTCGGAATCAATCAGCTCTGAACTTAAGCTGAAGAATTGTACTCAGTATTAGTGTTCAATGATTTGTGCAGATCTTAGTTGAGTACACATAATCATGAAGGACACGTGATCAGACCCTTGGTCTTTAAAAAAGTATGCCGGAATAAAAAAGCTAGAACGACAAAACAATACTTTATACATTTGTACATTTATTTTCGTTGGGTGATATTTTCGCGTTTTTGTTAAGTTAACCATTCCCGTAGAGGAAAATTTTGCAATATTTCTAACAATTCATATTTTAAACTTAATGAATAAGTCATTTGCGTGGGGGATATTTTTGCAGATATTTTGTGAACACGAATTAAGCAAAAATAACCCCCACCTGAAAATTTCCACGTGTACAGTATCCAAATTACTGAATGTGAGTGATCACTGAGTATTCTTTGCAGACAGAAAATAAAAAAAATATCCAGAACACAACTTTTATTTTTTATTAGTTCAATCAAGCTGTGTTGTATTGCATGAAACATAACTCTATTGAAACATGGTAAATAAAAGAAATGGTTTATGATAGTGTTTTCTTGGCAGTAATTTAAAAATCTTATCTATGTGTGTCATCCTTCTATCAGCAAAAATAAAAACCCAAACACTTTTTCATATGTAGAATGGAAAAACTATCAAGGAAATATTATACGTTTGAATATTTAGTAATGTATTGACAAGAAACATGCAGTGTTTTCTCAAAAGATTTTTTTTATGTAAAAATTTCAATTTTCACATAAAGGTTTTTTTTTTCTTCATTGAATACATGAATATTTTATCAATATTTTTCAAAGAAAACACCTGCAATTTTTATATAAAGATTTGCATGATAATAAGGAATCCTAAGCTCTGTGAGGGAGTGATGTAATGATATTTCTAGAGAGGTCATACAAATTAAGATAAAGTAAGACCTTATCAAATTGTCATAAGACTTGTTGACATATAAGGAAACTCTATCCAAGAATCTGTGTGAAATGTTTCTATTTTTACATTTTGTAATAGAGAAGGACTAATCCCAACCAATTAGGACAAACTGTTACATGCTAATGATACTAAATTAACGTGCCGGGATGTGACAAACGATTACAGTAGTTTAATGATATGTTTTAAAGTGGACATAAGTAGCTTGTTTCTATAATCACCTGATCAACATTTGTGATAATGAAACTATCCTAATTCATTGAAATTTCTAATATTTGAATTGAAAAATTATTGGAAAATATCAAATGTTATGGATTTTAAAATTGTTTGGACAGTTCAAGACATGTAAAGATTAGACGCCTTTGTTGTAATCAAACATAACTTTTACATTTTTATAAACTGTGTGAAAGGAAGAAATGTGAAAAGAAAAGAGTCGAATAATGTACTTTTTAAACAATCAAAAGGAAATGTGTAAAGAAAATAATTAAGGAAATATAACTTAAATCCTTTTGTATTGTGGTTCTATTGAGCAAAAAAGTTATTTTTACATTTGTCTGTCTAACATATGGCAGTGTAAAGTTTATTATGTACGCTTAACTTGGAACACAAACAGCTGTTAAGTTAACTGATATGGAAGTTTTTATTTACTACCATGCAATTAAATGCATGTCATGTCCGAATGGTACTGTAAACAAAAACAATGAAATCGGACAAATTGATCAACACCTCCGTGATTGATTTTGTGAGAAATCTTTCTTGACATCCATTGATAAAGATTGGCAGTCTTGAAATAATTGTAGGAGTTTAATTAATTGAATATTGAACCGTATTGGAATGTTCATATACAGATAAAAATGGTGCAGAAATTGATTTTGGATTGCTATTGGAAATAATGCATCTTAGGAATGATTGCTATTGAATGTGCACACAGGAATGTAAAATAATTAGAAAAAAAAGTTGGATGGTTCATGCATACTCAACTTGTGAAAAAATAACTGTGTAACAATTTTTTTGTGCTCAGTAGAGGAATTGTATAAAGAGACATTTGACAAAATTGATAAAAAGTTTGGACCTGGCACTACTGTGGTGTCATTGCATAAATGGATGATTTGCAACTGAGAAAGCTGTCCTTTAATCAAGTTGACAATATAGACATTTGCAGTATCATAGGGTATCATTAATATATACCTGCTAAGTTGATATATCAAATATATAAATTTATGAAATGAATATATTTACTAGATATACTTTTACATCAAAGAGATAATGGATTAGAAAAATAAATTGAACATATGGCATTGAGTTATTGGAAAGATGATTCATAACTGATAGAGTGTGAAAATTGAGGATGTATTTTGTATTCAAAAGATTCAGGTGACATTTCTAAAAATAATTTAAATTTGATTAAAAGATTTACTCTGCATCAAAAGTTTTATGTTGCATATTCAACGACTTATGATGTATTGAAAATATCAGTGTTTTGCTTATAATGCAACATTTACAAAATGCTGACACAGTTTTCTAAAAGCATGTATGGGTTGACCTGTATGTAAAGATTTTTCTAAGTCAGTGCTATTATTTGTTTGTGTTCATACACTGTATCACAGATCAAGCTAAAAATCAGTTTGCACTTAAAACATTGGGTGCAATATTTTTATTAGAACTATTTTTAGCTTCTTTCTGGATTGTTAAGTTTGTAAACAGTAAAGATCAAATATGAATGATCAGTCAAACAGTGAAGCAGAGGTGTACTTTCACTTTACCAAAGACAATAGTGCAAATAAAAGGTCATGTTCTCATGAGGTGGAGGATTATGATGTAGATTCAGGATTAATGGAAGAATGTAACAATGGAAATGAATTTCATTCAAACTTAAATTCTCAAAAATGTGACACAATCTGTCTCTTTCATGAAGGGCAAAAGGGAGATAACTCAAACAATAATACAAATTTTGTGGGAAATATCAATGTCAAAACAAAACCATTCTTACGGGAATATGATACGGATTCTAATGAATCTGGGTGTGATGATAGTGAAATGACAGAACATTCTGATGATAGTGGGACTGTAGAATATACAGACAGTCAATCCATGGTTTCAGAGGATATTATTGGAGAAGAAATGATAGATGTTTCTGAGTTCTCAGAAATAGATGGAAATACAGATACACAGTCTGTTACTATATCTAATATATTTGAGGTAAATAAGCTCATATTGAGGCTTAGGAGTATTACCTCAGTATATAAATATATAAATTCTTTTCATGATTTTTTAGCAGTTTAGGATACTTTTCATTTGTTTTTATATCTATACCCTCCGTTTGATTTTGAACTTGAAGGGAAAAATATTTTAGGATTTTATTGCATATATATGAGGTGAGGGATACATTTGGCTAAGTGGGAGAGGGGCCCTGGGCTGGTCAAGCTGCAATGATTTCCTAAGTATTCAACCACAAAAAATTTTGTTTCGTGATAACTCGCTTGATTGTGGGCTGTGTCGCGTACACTTATCCACATCTGCAAAGTGTTGTTTCGTCTGATACATTTTCAGTATATTGTAAAGATAACCATTGGTGCTATTTCAGTTCAGTAACTGGACCTATGATAGTTATGCAATTTTGATGTTTAATTTACAATAGAGTACCCTTTTAGCCTTTCTGTGATCAATATAAAGTATGAAAAGGAAAAGCACATGTTTTTCATATTTAATAAATAAATGGCTTTATAAATTACTAATTAAGTCTTCATAATGTTCATAAACCCCTTACTTTGTCCTTATCTGATAGAAAGAATAACTATTTTATTTTATTATTATAAAATCAATTCTTGTTGGCTTGGTTACATAAAGTGCAAATTGTTGGTGGTGTGTCCATTCATTCTGTCCATAACACATGGGATACCAGTGTCTTTTTACATCACTTACTACACCACTGCTGGGAATTTAATGAAACTTTCACAGAACTTAGTTGTGAAATACCATTTTGCACCAGCTGTATAAGGTATTGCTAGGGCATGATATATACTGATACTAAGAGTACTGAATGTATAAGCCTCACGAGTAAGGGTGTTCATTAGAAACACTGGCCCTATTATTATGGTTTATAAGGGACCATCAAATGAAGTTGTAAAGCATATTAGTAATTTTTTTTAAGTCTGTCAGTTAATCTGTCTGTCTATTAGAAATCAGGCTTACATTCACTGTTAAGCTGATTTCTAGAAAACTTCTTTTAAAAGTGTGTACATTCGATGTTAAGATGATTTCTAGAAAACTTTTTTTTACCATAGCTGGGGAAAAAAAAAACCATATAGCAAAAAATTATGCATTCCAACAAATATGTGTTAAGCAGGCCACAAGTGCCTTAGAAGACACATTCACTTTTTTTTTCAGTTTTACATGTACTATCTGGATATTTTTGTACAAAAGGGACCAAGTAATAATGTAAGCCAGTTTTTATACTGTACTAATATAAAATAACCATTACACAATTTTACTGCAATAAAACTTTTTTTTTACATGGGCATTTGTTTAGCAAATGAAACATAAAGTTAATGTGCACTACTATTTGTAAATGTCAGTCTTTACTTTGGAACCGATCAGTATTACTATTGCCAAACAATCAAGAAGTGGTGCCACTCAATAATGATAATGTTTCATGTAACATTGATCTAAAAGAAGTTGTGTTTGTGTCATAACAGATGTGGAGAATTTGGCTTTAAGTCAGAACTTTACATTTCTATCAGCCTTTTTGTGTGTCAGTTTTTACATGGCAGTTGCCTCTGTTGAATTTATTATTTACTGAAAATATTGAGTCTTAATCTTCCTATACCTTTCAATGAAAGTTTAGGGGTATGAAATTCTACACTCTTTCCCTTGGTCTGCCATTCCGTCCAGATCGGTGTCTTAAGCATTACTTTTGAACACCTTTATACTACATGTATTTTATGAAACTTACACTCATTAATATTGGGGGAAAAGAAGACTTTAGGGGTCAAAAGTTAAAAGATAAAGGTCTCAAGTGAAAAATTTAAAGTGAAACTTGTTTCTTAAGCATATCTTTTAAACTTTTGAAAGAAATTCATGAAACTTACACACAATATTAACAGTAAAGCTGATGAGGTAAGAAGAAGCCTGGTGATTTTGGGGTAAAAATTAAAAGGTCAAGATTACAAGTTTTGGGTTGCAATGAACCTTGACCCATGCTCTTGTCTGACTTTTGTATATGTAGTTGATTGCAATAAGGAAAGCAAATAATATTATGTTACAACTTCTTTGTCTTTATTATAAGTATAATTAGTCTAATTATAATGAAAGATGTGATAGGGTTGTAGCACCCTTATTTTGTACTTTGTCACAGCAAGTATATGTTGGTCTGTTGTCTGTCTAACCAGGGCAATTCCCAGGATTCTGGCAAAGGGATGGATGAAGGGGGGTCTAGGAGGGGTTGACTCCTCATTTTATTTTTGGGATAAGTGGGGTTGCAATCACACACATTGACAGACACCTTTAAAACACAATGACAGAAGTAAAATTAGTATGTTGGGTTTGATTCTCAGCAAAATCTAAAAAAAAAAAATTTTTCTTGCTTGGCCACTTTGACTGTATTCGTATTTTTTTTTTACATTAATAAGGACTTGCACTTTTGATAAACTGGTTTCTTATTATAACTTCATATAATCCTATAGATCCTATTCATACATTTATTTCTGACATTTTTGTTTTAAATCAGAAGAAGATCTTTACTAAGTTTTCCTGTATCTGACACAATGTTGATAACTATTTTGTCTGACAGGGTAATGGTTATGTAATTTTGAAGTTTTTTTTGCCTAATTGCTATCAGAGCTTAGCAATCTTTTGATCTGTTTGGGTTTCCATTATAAAGTTATCACTTTTTTGCTATCATGTTTAATGCTAGAAAAAAAAGGTGATTAGAGCTTCATTTTTGTTTGAAATAGTAAGCTTCGAAATCTTTGAATTATCTTTTTCTTTTTATTTTGGAATTAAGTCTGATTTGGTATGATTTTAAAATTAATCAATTTATATATTTTTTTCTTACAAAGATAGGTGACTTTTTAGGGGACATGTGTGCCCAACTTTAAAACTAACAAAAGCAGCCAGCCCAAAATCTGTGGTGCAATTCCTCCATTCTTTTCATAACTCAATAAAAGTGCAAACCCAATTACTATTGTGTCAGTCATACCAACTTGTACTAGAATTGTCAAATGTCACCAGACCTATCAGAAAATTGGACAGAAAAGAAAGGTCCAATTCTGAAAATAAGACTGTCAGGTCCTTATTGATGTATGAAACACATTGTGTGGCAAACATAAGAGACATTTTCAAAATCAGGTTCACTCGGGATAATTCCTAAAAAAATAATCAAGTGAGATTTATTCAAAACATTTTTTTTGGGTCTGTTTTATAGTTGATAGTTTATCCCTTTTTATACGACCGCAAAATTTTTGTGATCGTATAATGTTATGGAGATGTCATCGTTGTCGTTGTCGGCGTCGTCGTCGTCGTCGTCCGTGGACACTTTGGTTTCCGTGCAATAACTTGAGTAAATATTGACCGAATGTTATGAAATTTTGATATGATGTTTGTTACCACTTAAGGAAGGTTGGTATTGTATTTGGGGGTTGTGGCCCCTATCATTTTAGAAAAAAGGGCATAAAAGGGCTAAAACGGGTGTATTGACAAAACTGTTGTAAAATGTTTATTATTCATTCGATTTTGAAAATTCTTTTTTTATTGAATTCATCATTAAATTCTGTCAACAAAATGTGTCAATGGTTTTGATGTATCTTGAACCATTACATTGCTACAGGGGGTCAAAGAGGGGTCACACCCAAAAAATCAACTTTTTTATTTGTGGTCCGATTTTCAAAATCTTTTTTTCATTGGAATCCTTGTGAAAATCCCTGCCTGCGTTTTTCAATCAGATTTGCAATATCTCTTACTGTTTTTGAGAAATTAGGGGTCAAAGGGGCCAAAAACGCCATTTTTAAAAGTTTGTCAATGCAAATAGTTTTATACCAAAAATTAAGTTGTAGTGGGCCTGCCAATTGTTATGAAGTTTATATATGATGATTATATCCACTAAAGGAATCTTGGTTTTGTATTTGGGGTTTGTGGCCCCTACTGTTTTAGAAAAAAGGGCCAAAAAGGGCTAAAATGGGTGTATTGACAAAACTGTTGTAGAATGTTTATTATTCATTAGATTTTGAAAATTCTTTCTTTGTTGAATTCATCATTAAATTCTGTCAACAAAATGTGTCAATGATTTTGATATGTATTTCACCATTACATTGTTACAGGGGGCTAAAGACAGGCCACACCCATAAAATCAACTTTTTTATTTGTGGTCCGATTTTCAAAATCTTTTTTTCATCGGATTCCATGTACACAATTTCCTATTATTTTTTTATCGGATTAGCAATATCTTTTACCATTTTTGAGGAATTAGGGGTCAAAGGGCCAAAATTGTAAATTAATACATGTATAGAAATAAGGCTTTTTGTATAAGATGTTGATGTAAATATATTTGTCAAAAATGCATTTTTAAGTTCACCACAGGATGCATGTGTCAAAAAGCTTTGTAAGTCCACCATGGGCTTCATGTGACCAAAGCAATGGACTATCCATATTGGGCCTCCAACGAACAGGGTTCAACTTGTTGCGGTCGTATCATGCTGCGCTCGCGCGTAGCTTTTTATTAGTAAAAATTAAGGATAGTCAGGTTTAAAATCTTCCACATTTATATTTAAGGTATAAAAGAGCATCCTTGTACAATCCAGCCTTAATGAATCATTTTCCAGAACAATGAAAGAATATGTAAAAAATGTAAACAGTAATGTGATAATGGGAGGCTGGTATAGTTTTATTGCTTACATCTCTAAGGCATCCTATCAGCAATATAATACATTATTGATACCTGTTATTACAGACTTAACATAACAGATTCATTAATGAAATCAGATTTGGCACCTAGTACCACTTCTACACCTTCTTCTCATTGTAAACAATCAGATTTACACTCTCCATCATGGTAGGTGCCTTCTATTTCTTCATTCTGTAAAGTTTATGTCTATTTTAGTCAGAATTTGATCACTGAACTTGAGTAATGTAAATGATTGATAGATTTGTTTTGGTTAGTGATTAACGTTTTTAAGTGATTGCTGTAGAAAGGGTACTTGTTGTCTACTATGATCTGATGGTTTCAGTTGATAATGAACTGCTTTTGTAAGTCAAGGACCCATTAATGAGGAGTAAAATGATCAGAAAAGATGTCCAAAGGGGATAAATGTCCAGTGCTATCTCCTTCATACAAATTGAGAAAAAATCTCATCATCTAGTGATTTGATGTAAAGAGATTTGTATACCCTCGGTTTGAAGAAGAGGGTACTATATTACTGACTATATCATCTGTTCATTTGCCACAGCACAACTTTTGTTACATTTTTCTTAGCAACTGCTTATTGCAGCAACTTTAATTTTAGTATGTGACTTTAGTAGATGTCCTATATCGGAAGTATCATTTTTAGGGTCTTTTTGGATAACTGAATTAGTCAACTTTGAGGGGAAGTGGGGGTATACTGAGTGAGCAGTGGCTCACAGATTACTAGTAATTGAACCAAATGTGATCATCTTTTGATCACATTTTTAAGCAGAAAAACAAACATTGTAATGCAGACTTTCTGTTTTGACTCATGTTGTATTTTTAATCCTCTTCATGTTAAACAAGTCACAGTTCTGTTAAGATCTTGTAGAAATCAAACTTCTGTTTCACCATATGTTTGTATTCTGGATTTCATCTGATAATTCTTGAACTAATTGGTAATGCACTTGAAAAATAAGTCACAAAATACCCAATTGAACCATTGATTTGCCAAATTTGTATACTGTTTTGTTTTACAAAAAGACTAAAGGTTATAATTAGCAAGATTTTTCAATTATTACAAAGTATGCTATAATTTCATTTTATGGGTTTTGTTACATCATCATTGTCTTTCTTCAAAAGTAAAGATTCCTTTTTGCTCAAACTGGAGTAAAAATTGACTAATTTTATTAGAACTATAAAACAGGACCCTTTCAGGTTTATGTTCATGCAATTGTATGTTATTTTCAAAATTGCCAAATGATTTCCTATTTCATGTACATGTATTTTATGATGAAACTAATTTCTATCATTTTAGGAGAAGGCAGAGAATTTTGTCATGGCAGCTTTATTTGGTGCATCTGAAGAAGGAAACCTACAGGGCATTAAAGATCTGGTGGATATGGCTCAAAATATAGATCTGCTGGCCACAAATAAGGTACTGTATGTATGTATGTACATTTGTATGCCTGTGAAATCCCTCCTATATCAGGAGCACCCTCATTGAATGAGGTAAAGAAGGGATCTGGGCATTCCTTTCGTGGATTACTGTGGTGTCCATTTTAGTCAGACCCCCCTAGGGCCAAGGCGTCTGGACTAACTGCAACAAAATGGCGACTGAAAGCCAACATGAAGGAGAGACTCGACTTACATGTAAACTTTGTTATCAGGAAAAAAAATGTATCCTACCAAATTCCATACATGTTCCTCTCATTTGGGCATTAGTCAGCTGGTTAACATATTTTGGACTTTTTGATGTCATCAAGACATGTTTAAAATGTGTCAAGATTTTCAAAGGAACTGTACATCAGAATGATTTGAAATTTGGCACAGAGGTTCTGTATAGCAAACTGTGTATATGTCTGAGGCTATTTTCAGACCTGTCGGACTTCAACCTCCTGTTTGGTGCTGGATGGGTATGAAAATTTCCATCAAGCTTTTATCAGAAACCTTCCAAGAGAATAATTTGAAATAGTAGTGGTGTTCAGACTGACAAACTGTATGTCATAAAGGACTTCAGACTTCTACTCTCAGCTTTGGTTGCAGGAGGATCTGTGGCCCATGACCACATGCCTACATTTTTATACCCCCCCCCCTTCTCAGAAGAGTGGGTATACTGTTTTAACCTTGTCCCTCTGTTCATCCGTTTGTTCATCCGTCCGTAACAGAATGTCCGTCGCAGTTTTCTCAGCAACTACATGAGATAGAGGTCTGATATTTTGTACATAGCTTTAGCCTATAGTACCATATGGTGTATACCAAATTCAAGCTCCTAGGTCATTTACTTCCTGTTTACAGAATACTTAAGTTTTTACACATAATGGCCATACATGCAAAATTTCTGTCACAGTTTTCTAAGCAACTACAAGAGGTAGAGGTCTGATCTTTTGTATAGAGCTTTATCCTAAAGTACCATATGGTGTATACTGGTTTTATGCTCCTAGGTCATCTACTTCCTGTTTACCGAAAACTTAAATATTTATCCAAGGCATAATTTGGGGAGCGGGGGTATCACTAGTGAGCATTAGCTCACACACAATATTTACTTGTTTTACTCTGAAAAATCACTATCATTGATGGGCTGATCCATTGAGTGAAAAATTAAGGTTATAAAATGACATTATTTTGTAACAGTTTTCTCAGCAGCTACTTATTACAGCCCCTTGATATTTGGTATACAATATCAGCATGGGGTCCCATAAGGTGAGATTGGATTTTAGGTTTATTGCTCACCTACTTCCAGTTGAAAAAATCTGGCTATTTTGACTGACAGATTTTTTACATTTATGTTGCTTCATTGTCAAATTAATAAATCAAATTTCTGTTTCCTTATTACTCTATTTTATTCACCTGGTTGGTGAAGGGTAAATTATTTCAGACTCCTTCGTTTAAATCTCACCTTAAAGACCAAGAAAGTTAGGCTTCGCTCAACCTTGTGATACCAAATGACATGTTTTTCCCTTTTAGCATGGAGAAACAGCATTACATATGGCTGCCAGTGGAGGTCACACAGACATTATCAAGTATCTTCAATCTAAAGGTGCAGATATTGGTGTAAAGGACAAGGTAATGGTGAAAAATAACCAATTTTGTAGTCTTTTGAGACTTGGTAGGTCTTGGTTTATATGTCATTTATCAAGTTCTTGAATCTTCAGTCTCTTTTATTCTCTCATAAAGATACATCTTCCTGTGGCATAGCAAAATAAATGCCAAAATGTTTTCCTATCATTAGTAAAAAAAAGATTAGCATTTCAGGGAGATGTTCCAATTTTAGCACTTTAACATAAACTGACAAATATTTCATCTTGTTCAATCACTCATCAAGTGTTAATTGAACAGGGAAGTTGACTAAGTAGCTCCCCATTAAGATAGATTGGTAATTGTATATAAGTTGTTAGAGGTTGCAGTCCATTAATTGTTAGAGGGCGTACAAACAACATATCCTTTTTTCAAAGGTTTAGGGTGTTAAGGGAATTCCCTAAAAAATGCACTTTTACGAAGTTTATTTGTAAGAGTCACTATAGAAGGATCATGCCAGAGAAATAAATGAACAAAAAGTTTGCATTCCTATTAATTTTTCTCAGTTATTGGTTAATTTCATACCATATATGCTTGATTCATAATTTTAGGTAAGACATCTCCTCCCATCAAATATGTGTTTTAATATTATATGTAATATGTTTTATGATTAAAATGCCTTCTAATTTTAAAACTGTTTTCATACAAAATTCCTCTTCTTCCATGCTACCATTTGCAGTACATGTAATACAAAACATTGAATAACAATAAAAAAATAAAGATTCTTTACAAGTAAACATCCTGAGTTGCCAAATTAAGTTATTTGTTCCGTCATCTTGTCTGAGATATGCATTTCCTGTTTCCTTCGTTAACGAATGTCACTCTCTAAAGGTAGATATTCCTGAGATTCCTCTTTAATCAACCATTGTATGGTAAAATCAATAGTTTCCAATGTAAGCAAATACAGAAGGCAACAGCAGCCAATTTTTCTATTGATTATTACATAATTTTGTTTTGTTTTTCATGTGAAAGTTAAAAAACAGACTGTTAGACCTCATTAATCAGGATAAATATGTTTGTTTATAAATTGCCTCTTTATATAAGATGGAATATTTATACTTGTCTAAGATTGTCTGTTTCAAAACATTTGTCAGTGATTCTATATACTCTTTATCAGGGTTACTTTTGAAGGACACTTTATCAGTGACAGCATGTCCAAATTCATATCTTAGCACACATTAGCCTTTGATGTAGAATTTCCTTGTTAAGTGCCATTTTATCAAAGACTCCCAGATTAGGTTAGAAAAGGCTTTTGAAATCTAATTTCCTATTTCCTAAAATATATTTTTACTAATGACCTCATACTACCTTCAAGAAGAATTTAGCAAACCATTAAAAAATCAGCCATATAACAAGTTTCCTGTTTTTAAGTCTATAGGAGTTAATTAGACATAACAATTTTAACCAAATTTAATTATCAAAAACTATTTCTCAGAAGCAGTTACACAGTTTTTTTTTATGTGAACAAGTTGTAGTAGGTGAAACTCAGTGGCAGATCCAGACATTTTGCTTAGGTTATTGGTCTTAGACTCATATGTCTCAGAGATTTACTGTACACTCAACTAGGAAATTGTTCAAAGGGGGGGGGTCAGGAGTTGACAAATTTTAATTACAGTTTTTTACAGCCCTTGATATTTGGTTTAAAGCATCATGATGGGGTCTCATAAGGGATTGGATTTCAGGTCTGTTGCTGACCTACTTCCTGTTTAACAAAATCTGGCCAATTTGGGACTTGGGCAGATTTGTTCATGTTTTAAAAAAAAATTATGAATTGGATCATTTTACAGTCATTTTTCTCCTCTTTTTTGAATAATGTTCAAAACTTTTCTTGAAATCTTATCACAATTGTAAAGTAAGGATATAGTCATGGACCTTGAAAATAAAATTGCATCTGATATTTTTACTTTATTACCGGTATATTTTTTTCAGAATGGTGATAGCTGTATATATTGGGCTGCAAGACAAGGTCACTATGAGGTCATCAGATATTTGAAAGAAGAGAATGTATCCTTGGACACCCAAAATAAAGTAAAACATATTATAATTGTATACCCAAACAATTAAATCTAAGTTTGATTAACATTTGTGATCAATCTGTTGATAAATCTTGGTTTTGTTAATTTAACATTATAAGAAAACGTAAATTTTTGACATTTAATGTTAAAATTTGTTCCTTTAACTTTGGTTTACTTTATCTGATGAAAATGTTTAAAGTCTTAACCTAGCTAAGGGTTCATTTTACATTTAGGAACCTAACATTAGAACAGAGAGATGACATGCATACCAGGCGCGGATCCAGAAATTTTCGAAAGGGGGGGTTCCACATACTAGGTTCTGTGGGCCAAAAGGGGGGGGGGGGTTCCAGACCAATTTTGCTGAAAATCTACACGAAAAATTAAAAATTTCGGAGGGAAAGGGGGGTTCCAACCCCCGAAACCCCCCTCTGGATCCGCCACTGCGTAGTGCATACTTGATAGGTTTAATTTATTGACAGATTATGTCTAAGAGTTATTCTCCTTACTTGTTGTCTACCTCCCCTTTTATATATTTTCCTATCTATTTTTGTAGTCTGGTGAATCAGCTCTACATGTGGCTGCTAGGTATGGACATACTGCTGTTGTGGCCTTCCTTGTAACTGAAGGTGCTAATCTCAATCTACAAGATACAGTAAGTACCGTAGGTCTGCATTATATGTAATATTGTTCCTGTGTTAAAGTTCTCTATATATTCTTTAAATTAAAGTTTAAATGATACAACGTACCCTTTGGTAGAAAAAAAGCTTTTTGCAACTTTCTCAATCTTTACATATGTAGAATGGAATATGTTTTTTATTGGTATTTAGACTGGTAATATGTTTATCCTCTGGTTCTTATAATTGGTCTATTGTAACAGAAATTTAAAATAAGAAAAGGCAATGACGCCATGTTTTCTTAGATACAAAGGCAGTTAAATGAAAGTAGAACTTCTCACCTATCTTTTTATAGCAATATTCTTTATATAGTTTAACCTAGCTTTTGGAATTTTCAATTAATAAACTATTTTTTTCTATCATCATTTTTGTCTCGCCTGCGACGAATAGTGGCAGAAGGCGAGACATAGGTATTACTTTCCGGCGGCGGCGGCGTAAACTTTTTTGTAAGACTTTTGTGGACAATGAATTGCTTGAAAGGTATAATAGCTAGGCATCTGATATTTGGTATACAGACAGTTCAGGTTATGGTCTACGCAACTGTCACCATGCCGTGTGACCCTGACCCCATTTTCATGCTCCAGTGACTCTGTGAACTTAGGTCTTTTTTCAGGCCGTAAACTTTTTTGTAAGACTTTTGTGGACGATGAATTGCTGGAAAAGTATATTAGCTAGGCATCTGATATTATACCCCCACTCGTAAGATAGGGGGCTATATTGCAATCACCTTGTCCGTCAGTCCGTCCGTCTGTCCGTCTGTCCGTCCGGTTCAATTTCTCTGCTTCTACTGGATGGATTGGTTTCAAATTTGGTACACAGCTTCAGCATGATGATTAATACTATGCCTACCCTTTCCAGGTCAGTCCATCATATACTTCCTGTTTTCCAAGCCGACTTAGACTTTTTTAGGGAAAAAAAAAATTGAAATGTGAAATTTTTCGTAACAGATTTCTCAGCTTCTACTGGATGGATTGGTTTCAAATTTGGTACACAGCTTCAGCATGATCAGTTATATCGTGCCTCCCCTTTCCAGGTCAGTCCATTATCTACTTCCTGTTTTTCGAGCCGACTTAGACTTTTAAGGGTAAAAAATTTGAAAAGTGAAATTTTTCATAACAGATTTCTCGGCTTCTACTGGATGGATTGGTTTCAAATTTGGTACACAGCTTCAGCATGATTAGTTATACCGTGCCTCCCCTTTCCAGGTCAGTCCATCATCTACTTCCTGTTTTCCGAGCTGACTTAGACTTTTTATTGGTCAAAAATAGACAATTTTTCATAACAGATTTCTCGGCTTCTAGAGAAGGGATTGATTTCAAATTTGGTTTACAGCTTTAGCATGATGAGTTGTACCGTGCCTCCTCTTTCCAGGTCAGTCTGTCATCTACTTCCTGTTTTCTGAATGGTCGAGTGGGGGTATGCTTAGCACGACTTAAGTGCAACCCTTTGTTTGGTATACAGACAGTTTAGGTTATGGTCTACGCAACTGTCACAATGCCATGTGACCCTGACCCCATTTTCATGCTCCAGTGACTCTGTGAACTTTGGTCTTTTTTCAGGCCGTAAACTTTTTTATAAGACTTTTGTGGACGATGAATTGCTGGAAAAGTATATTAGCTAGGCATCTGATATTAGGTCTACAGACAGTTTAGGTTATGGTCTACGCAACTGTCACCATGCCGCGTGACCTTGACCCCATTTTCACGGTCTAGTGACTATGTGAGCTTAGGTCTTTTTCAGGCCGAAAAACTTTTTTGTAAGACTTTTGTGGACTATGAATTGCTGGAAAATTATAATAGCTAGGCATCTGATATTGGGTATGCAGACAGTTGCGGTTATGGACAAAGCAACTGTCACCATGCCATGTGACCATGACCGTATTTTTACGGTCCAGTGACTCTGTGAACTTAGGTCTCTTTTTCAGACAGAAAACTTTGTGTAATACTTGTGTGGACAATGGATTGCTTGAATAGTATAATAGCTAGGCATCTATTATTGGGTATACAGACACTTTTTATGTTTATATCAAGAAATGAAAGCTTAGGTAGTTGATTTTAGTGATGGTGCCGGCAGGGAGACATACTTTTAGTGGCCACACTTGTTTTATTGTATCATTTTTCCCATAGTTCACATCACTTTCTCTAACCTAACTTGTACTTTTAGTGTTTGAATAACCATACCCCTCTTTTTCTATCTTTAGTTAGGGGACACAGCTTTACACAGTGCTGTCTGGCATGGGTTTAATCAAATTGTAGCTTCTTTATCCTCTGGTGGAGCCGATCTTTCTATACAGAACAAGGTAGTATGTTGTTCTAAACAGTGTCAAATTGATCTAACATAATACTTTATCTGTATACTATTTCTTAACCACTGAGACTCTAATAAATTTATTTTTTTCCTCCAGTGTAGTCAAAATATATGGACAATGGTATTATGTAATTTTTTTATCCTGAATGTAACTTAGAAAATAACAAATACAAATTTGAATGACCAATCTCAATATCCAAGAGGAAAAGAGACATACATAAGAAATTGATGATTGTAATGGTCCTAACTTGATACATGCATTTGAAAAGAAATGGTGGGTTGGATCAGGTTTAATGGTGCCATACCTCCCTCTTACATTGCAATCTTAAAGTCATGCAAGTAACATATAACACAAAACAGTTGTGAGACACAATAGGAATTGTGGTGATTATTTTACTTTTTATGCCCTACCTACAATAGAAATGTTAAACATACCAAGATGCAAGCTTTGTAAGTACAAATATTGAAATTGAGTCTCTCCACATTATTATGTCACCTTCAATGTGTTCTTAAGTGAAATATAGGAGTCATTTTGACACTATCTGTTGTCTTGGGTCGTCCAGTGTCCTGGTCCCTGTGGCATCACAAAAATTTCTGTTACATTTTTCCGGGAAATTACATGACACAGCCTTTTGATATTTGGCATGTAGTATTATATGGTGTAAAGCGATCTTATAGCTGTAACTCATCGACTTCCTGTTTATGGAATATTTTAAGTCGCAGGCAACAAATGTCTTCCATGAAAGACAGCCATTCTAGCTACTGAAATAACAGGTTTAGATTTTTTAAAGGCATACGTAAAAGCTTAAAAAAATGATGTTTATAAATTAACATTTTTTTCTTCCAGGATGGAGAGACAGCCTTACATTGTGCAGCAGCTCGAGGATACTTAGACAGTGTCAAAACACTTCTAGATTGTGGTGCTTCTATAAACCAAAGAGACAAGGTATAAATAATATACAGTGTCAAAACACTACTAGATTGTGGTGCTTCTATAAACCAAAGAGACAAGGTACAAATGTAATATAGTATCAACACACTTCTCTGTCATTCCAAAGGTCCGTAGGACACTGGACAAATCTGGTAAAAATTTGCTTGGTTCAGTAAAATATTTTGACTTTTTCCAATGCAATGTACATGATTACAGGACATGTCCGGTAAAAGAGAAAAAAATACTTTGGAATCACTAACACTTTAAAGTAATAATAAAGCAGTTTTGGGAAAAAAAATGCAATGTAAAAATAATCACTCAACTGTTGCATAATCATAAAATTAGAGCTTTCGCGCTTTTATGAAGACGAAAATTAAAATAATGTGCGTGTACCGGCTAGAAATTTAGCTGATCTTTGATAGAAGTTTGATACCAATGGCCACTTATTAACTTTCGTGAACAATATTCCGATTTTTACCGAACATATCAAAACAAGCAAAAATGTATTTTGAAGTAAGCATGTAAAGCTCTGGGTTTAATATAATTTCATATTTCTTCTTTATTTGACAAATAAAACCTTTCGCTATTAAGCAATACTGATTAAAAAGTGTTTAACATATAAATAATAACAACATACACGCACCTGTTTTCCTTTTATCGTGCTATATATTAACCGGGCCTATCTAATTGAAAGCTCGATTAATTCAATGACATAAGATTCTCATTGTGGGGTTCAAAACCACTTTCTCTTGTAATTGGTATCATTTAAAAGGGGAACGGGGTAAGGAAAAAGCAAAACAGTTACAAAAGCCGTACACAGAACATACCTTTCAGACCACGTTTGTTTACATCCATGTATTTTTAGATGGGGTTGCGCGGGCACTTCCGAGTGAGTTCAAACTTGGGTCGTATGCATCTAGTTTGCATAATACAACTCAGGAAGCAAATGATTGTTAAAGACAATTTTTTGTTAAATTCTACCAAAATCCCACTGTTTAATGGACTTTATGTAGCTTTAATAAAAGTTTATATTAACAATTTATATTTTCAAAGCTTAAAAAGACTTAAAAATTTTATGATCTTTTGATTTATTATTACTTTAAGGTTGTGGTGCATCTATTAACCAAAGAGAAAAGGTACAAATATAAAGCATAAAACAAACACAACACATTAAATTTTTTGTCGAAATCTATTTCTTTTTCTACAAGAATTGTGGCAAGGAATAGTCACAAAATTTGCTGAAACCATGATTTTACTGCTTCAGCCACTTAAACCTGCAGAATGATAACGAAATCATGAACAGAAAAAAAACAAAAAACAAACAAACAATTCCTCCTCCTTTACATATATCCTCTTAAAAATGCAAAATTGAAAGAAAATATCTGGTGGTGCTGATAAAATTTTCTAAGATTTTGAACAGATACCCTCTTTTCTTTTACAGAGTGGCTGTACAGCATTGCATTTAGCCTGCAGCAGAAGACATAGTAATATAGCAATGTTACTGCTTCATGCTGGGTGTGAGATTGATACTCAAGAAATGGTCAGTTATAACACATTAATCATTTTCCTATGTTATACATGAAGTATTTTTGTAACAAAATACATATGAAGATTATTTTATTATAATGTTACCATTACTTTGGAAATGGTCAGAACAAAAATTGTATGCATGTATTTATTTAATGTCGCCTGCAGTTGAACTTGTTGCAAAGCAACATTTAGGAGTCATTTCAGCACTATCTCTCATCTTGCAACGTCACATATATGTCTGTTGCAGTTTAATAGGCAACTGTATGTCGCAGTCTTTTCATATTTTGTCTTTAACTTCCTCCTTAGTACTAAATGGTGTAAAGGGTATTTTTGCCAGTTGCTCATCTATCTCCTATTTACCAAATATCTCCTGTTTACCAAACAAACAGACAACATACACCTTCCAAGGGGAACTGCTATTCTAGTGTAACTTATTTACCTATTTCTTTATCAGGACACTGGTGATAGTCCTCTACATTCAGCAGTAAAGGAAGGTATAACACCAATAGTACAGACCATGTGTGGGTATGGTTGTCAACCAGATCTTATCAACAAGGTAAAGGAAAGATGTATTTAGACATTAGCACTTGGGTATAAGTAGATCTAGTTTTTCATGACATTGTCATTTGAAGCATTGTTCTAAGTGGTACATATTTTGGATAAAGTCTAGCATCTCTATATGTATTCAATATTCAGAACTAAAACTATTTTTGATAAACATAATCTGTTTCAGGATGGTCTTACCCCATTACACATAGCAAGTAAAGATGGACATTCTGAAATTGTCAGAATCCTGTTGCTGAGGGGAGCTAATCCTGATATATTTTATAAGGTGAGGAAGATGAACCCTCATCCAAGCATCCTTAAGATGTGCTGGATGAGGATTATTCTCTGAATAAGCCGTAAGGCTGCAAGGCTTCAATTTGAAATTGTGCCAACTAAGTAGCCACATGCCTTTCTATTTAAGAACTAAACTAAACTTTGTTGACACAATTTCAAATTTAAACACAAAAAGCCTGGAGGCTTTATGATAGAGAATGATATTCCTGATATATTTTTATAAGGTGAAGAAAATAATTATAAAGTTTTTCTACATTTATATTTAGATAAGAAATGAGATTAGGAAAAAAGTGTATGTGACATAACCTTAATTTATTAAGACCTATTTAAAATCTACAAGCCAACTGTCTCCAAGGTGACTATTTGTAGCTGCTGACCATCATTCAATTGAAGCCATATAGCAATATAATGCATTTGATTAAAAACCAATCTATAGTCAGGGAATTTTCGTGCATGGTTATTTATTTTATGTCACTATTCATTACTTATTCTTGTAACATCTACCATATATAACACTCCAATGACTCAAAAATCTTAATTGTTTTCAAAATATTGGTTTAACAGGATATGACAAACATAATTTATACCAATGCTATTTAAACCCTTGACTGATATCATCCCTTAGGCCTTTGGCCCTCAGTATGATATGGTTTACACAGTATATGGTCCAGATTTTGACATGTAATGATCTGTTTATATCAATAATTTGAAGGATGGAGTAACAGCAGAGATTATGGCTTTAGCTCAAGGCTTCACAGATATAGCAGATATACTCAACAAAGTTAGAGGGGTAATATTATTATATGAGGAAGGTCAACATGAAATAAAAATAGAAAAATAGAAAGTTCTGACATTTTCAAATACTCTACAAACAAAGTTTGGGGTATATATGGATCACCCTGTCTGTTTATCCATTTGTTCAGATATTTAATTAGCACAACTCTTCTGAAACTGCTTGAGAGATTTAGATGAAACTTGCATGAAAGAAGTACATTATATGGAGGAGAAAGGTGAAAGTGCATGAAGAAATTTAATTGCTCTCATTTCTTTTTAAGGGGAGATAATTGGACTTTATTTTTTTTTAGAAAAAAAAATGTTTAAAATGAAGCTGTATGCTTTGTGAGCTCCCTGACAGTATTTCAAACAATTGCAATAATGTTGACAATAACTTTACCCAAGTAATAAAAACTATCTTTTCTGTTGACACCACAATGCTAGAAATGTGGCTTCATACTCAATTACTGGCTGTCTTCTTTGCATTTGTTTTCTTACCACCTGAAAATTTAATCATATTAGCAGGATTTTACAGAGTGAAATATCTGGGTAATAAAATAATGAAAATTGGACAGGGGTCAGGGGATAACTTTCACTTTTCTCAGCAATTTTCTAATCACAGCCTCTTGATATTTGGTATGCAGCATCAGCATGGGGTCCCAAACAGTGGGAATCCATTTCAGGTTTGTCACTCATCTACTTCTTGTTTAACCAAATTGGGCCATTTTTGACTTTGACAGTTTTTTTTTTATTTTTAGGATAGAGGAGAGTTATATGTGAGTCAGTTGGTGTCTTCTAATCATCCATTATCCAGAATCAAACTCAAGTTATTTGGTGCTAGTGGCGTTGGTAAAACAACATTTGTAGAGTCTATGAAGTGTGGGATGTTTTCTGGATTCTTTAGAAGGTCAAGGTTATCCAGTCACTCTGCAACTTCAATCACAAAAGGTAAGTTCTAAAGAATGTTAATACCTTTCATGTTTGAGGTGGGGATATACCGTATTTTCCGTTGTATAAGCCGCTATTTTTTTTCTGAAAAGTTCTGGGTGCGGTTTGTACACCGGTGCGCTTAGTCTGTGTATTTTTAAAAAAAATTCAGGTGGACCAGTGTGAAGACATCGATGTTTTCAAGCAAAGGCTTCATCTGGGTCATTACCAAACTACTGCAATTTCTATTTCAGCTTTATTCATGTGATGTTTTGTTTGTTATTTTATGAAATAAAAATTAAATACCCTCGAATGTGTTTGTTTATTATGTATTTCAGTTGTTTCGATCTTTTCTGTCCATAATCATCCATTTTTATTTTGATTACATAATCAGACAGAGGTGTGCCTAAAATATGGAATTTATATTATAAATAAAATGCATGCTGTACCTTTTCTTTCTCTTCCAATGCTTTATATTAAATATTTTTGTGCTTAATATGCCCTTTTCTATGTTGGTTATGTCCACATTATTACCCTGGTAAGTAATATTCGCATAATATGGACAGATTTGTTCATTTTCTCCCTACTTTTGAAGAGAGTTTTGATTATTTTCTCCCTACAATTTTATAGACTGTTTTTTCCTTTAAGAACAACTAATCCTTTTGTCACTATTCTAGCTATTTCAGAGCAAACATATATCATTTTATAAAATTTATTCAGTTAAAACTCGTGTGCAGGAAAATTTAAGAAAAACAACCTTTGACCTGTTGACATCGATCTACACAAGACAAGTACACACTGTTTCATGTGTATTTTTACCAAGTGAATATCATGGATTTGTTTGATCAAGGAACCATTTTTTCTTATGATTTTTATTTAATAAATAGTTAATAAATAATCAAGGACACACAAACAAATCTATAATATTATAGATTGGACACATTCCTATGCACAGGTATGCCATTTTGATTTTATTTTATTTTCCACCACGTGGTCAAGCTTGTAGCAAACAAATGATTAATCACACAAACAGAACTTGAGTAATTATAACCAAAACAAATCAAGGTTAATAAACTTCACTTTAATTGCAATCAAAACAATAACTGGAGAATCAGGTTGCCGACAAACAATTTAAATGCCAATCATAACACCTGTCAAGTGTCATACACTAATTTGCAATTTACCAATATATACACATATACAGTTAAAATCAATAACAATAAGTCAACACACAAGCTGTATTTATTCATTTTTATTAAAATCAAACACAATTTTATTTATAAATCAAAAATAAATAACAATATAAAATGGAAACGATCTTCAGCGACATCGGGAGTCTTTGTGCTGAAAATGAAATAAACGTGACAAAAATCATTCAATATACGTTATAAGACTGAAGAAAGGGGTGCGTTTAATACTCAGGTGCGCTTTATTAATGGATAAAATCAGATATTTCCCTGAAAATCTGCCCTGCACCTTAAAGTCCAGAGCGCTTTATTCTCCGGAAAATACGGTATAGGAATCACCCTGTCTCTATCCATCTGTCCAGTAAGCACAACACCACCTTAACTACTGGATAGATTTTGATGAAACTTTACAAGAGGGATGTGACCATGACAAAAATACTTAAAAGCCAATATTCAGATAATTCAATGAAGAACCTCACATGAAGATCTGTTTAAAGGGTTATCATAAAGAGGGATAATTAGGTTATTTGCCATTATAGAGATCAGTATGAAATAGAGTTATCCTTTTGTGAGTTTACTCAAGGTTTTCCTGGTAAAGTTCAGCATACTAAAACTCTATAAACTTCAACTTAAAAATTTGAAAGTTTTGTTAGTTAAATATGTGTTTAACTTTAAAGTAGCTATAATTTCATTAAAGAAATGCAAAACAGAACTATGTGTAAAATATAGAAACTAAAAGGATATTGACAAGGGCCGGTGAAATATGAGTACGTTTTATTACTTTTGTAGGAAGAGATGGTAAACTATCCAGACAATACAGCCTACCAATACCTCTTACATACAGTGTAAACAATCCTACATATACCAAGGGTATCAGTGTACAGCAGTCCCATATATCAGGTACCTATACCTCTTACATACAGTGTAAACAATCCTACATATACCAAGGGTATTAGTGTACAACAGTCCCATATATCAGGTACCTATACCTCTTACATACATTGTAAACAATCCTACATATACCAAGGGTATTAGTGTACAACAGTCCCATATATCAGGTACCTATACCTCTTACATACAGTGTAAACAATCCTACATATACCAAGGGTATTAGTGTACAACAGTCCCATATATCAGGTACCTATACCTCTTACATACAGTGTAAACAATCCTACATATACCAAGGGAATCAGTGTACAACAGTCCCATATATCAGGTACCTATATCTCTTACATACAGTGTAAACAATCCTACATATACCAAGGGAATCAGTATACAACAGTCCCATATATCAGGTACCTATATCTCTTACATACAGTGTAAACAATCCTACATATACCAAGGGTAACAGTGTACAGCAGTCCCATATATCAGGTACCTATACCTCTTACATACAGTGTAAACAATCCTACATATACCAAGGGTAACAGTGTACAGCAGTCCCATATATCAGGTACCTATACCTCTTACATACAGTGTAAACAATCCTACATATACCAAGGGAATCAGTGTACAACAGTCCCATATATCAGGTACCTATACCTCTTACATACAGTGTAAACAAAAAAACAGTCCCATATATCAGGTACCTATATCTCTTACATACAGTGTAAACAATCCTACATATACCAAGGGTATCAGTGTACAACAGTCCCATATATCAGGTACCTATACCTCTTACATACAGTGTAAACAATCCTACATATACCAAGGGTATTAGTGTACAACAGTCTCATATATCAGGTACCTATACCTCTTACATACAGTGTAAACAATCCTACATATACCAAGGGTATTAGTGTACAACAGTCCCATATATCAGGTACCTATACCTCTTACATACAGTGTAAACAATCCTACATATACCAAGGGAATCAGTGTACAACAGTCCCATATATCAGGTACCTATATCTCTTACATACAGTGTAAACAATCCTACATATACCAAGGGAATCAGTATACAACAGTCCCATATATCAGGTACCTATATCTCTTACATACAGTGTAAACAATCCTACATATACCAAGGGTAACAGTGTACAGCAGTCCCATATATCAGGTACCTATACCTCTTACATACAGTGTAAACAATCCTACATATACCAAGGGTAACAGTGTACAGCAGTCCCATATATCAGGTACCTATACCTCTTACATACAGTGTAAACAATCCTACATATACCAAGGGTATCAGTGTACAACAGTCCCATATATCAGGTACCTATACCTCTTACATACAGTGTAAACAATCCTACATATACCAAGGGTATTAGTGTACAACAGTCCCATATATCAGGTACCTATACCTCTTACATACAGTGTAAACAATCCTACATATACCAAGGGAATCAGTATACAACAGTCCCATATATCAGGTTCCTATATCTCTTACATACAGTGTAAACAATCCTACATATACCAAGGGTATCAGTGTACAGCAGTCCCATATATCAGGTACCTATACCTCTTACATACAGTGTAAACAATCCTACATATACCAAGGGAATCAGTGTATAACAGTCCCATATATCAGGTACCTATATCTCTTACATACAGTGTAAACAATCCTACATATACCAAGGGTATTAGTGTACAACAGTCCCATATATCAGGTACCTATACCTCTTACATACAGTGTAAACAATCCTACATATACCAAGGGTATTAGTGTACAACAGTCCCATATATCAGGTACCTATACCTCTTACATACAGTGTAAACAATCCTACATATACCAAGGGTATCAGTGTACAGCAGTCCCATATATCAGGTACCTATACCTCTAACATACAGTGTAAACAATCCTACATATACCAAGGGAATCAGTGTACAGCAGTCCCATATATCAGGTACCTATACCTCTTACATACATTGTAAACAATCCTACATATACCAAGGGTATTAGTGTACAACAGTCTCATATATCAGGTACCTATACCTCTTACATACAGTGTAAACAATCCTACATATACCAAGGGTATCAGTGTACAGCAGTCCCATATATCAGGTACCTATATCTCTTACATACAGTGTAAACAATCCTACATATACCAAGGGTAACAGTGTACAACAGTCCCATATATCAGGTACCTATACCTCTTACATACAGTGTAAACAATCCTACATATACCAAGGGTATTAGTGTACAACAGTCCCATATATCAGGTACCTATACCTCTTACATACAGTGTAAACAATCCTACATATACCAAGGGTATCAGTGTACAGCAGTCCCATATATCAGGTACCTATACCTCTTACATACAGTGTAAACAATCCTACATATACCAAGGGTATTGGTGTACAACAATCCCATATATCAGGTACCTATACCTCTTACATACAGTGTAAACAATCCTACATATACCAAGGGTATTGGTGTACAACAGTCCCATATATCAGGTACTGTGGTTTCATTATTATTTGTGGGGTATTATTTTTCGTGGTTTTCGTGGGTGATATTTATCCACGAAAATTGATGCCCAACGAAAAGAAAATTTAACATTGATCTGTATGCTACAGTCTTTAAAACCACGAATTTAAGAATCCTCGAACTGATCCTTTTTTCATAAAACCATGAAAATTGGTACCCATGAAAATAAATGAATCCACAGTAATTAAAACAAAGCAAATTATGTGAAATGTGGAGAGTGAAAAATAGACATAGAGTATTAAATACGTAAATGAACTTATAGTAACAATATAAAGACCATAAACGCATGTTGGTTTAAGAATAAGCTATGTCAGAAGTGGGCAAGATTTATAAAGATTGAAAATACAAGTTCAAATATACAGCAAATACACTATTTAATGATAATCGTAGGAAAGCAATACAATGTTTAAAAAAAAGATAACAAAATAGACATATGCTTCTTATTAATAAATTTACCTTTCAAACATGCTTTAAAGATCATGGTCCTGTTTATTTCATGTTTTAGGTGTTGGTGACCTCAGTATTTGGGATTTCTCCGGCTATGAACCATACTACATGTTGTATGACCATTTCATGGGAGATACAAACTGTATGAATGTAGTGATGTTTAACCTTTGTGATGATGTGGCAGAGCAGGTGGCTCAAGTCATATTCTGGCTGGGCTTTATAAAGGGTAGAATCTCACCCAAGTTACCACTAGGTTAGTATTAAGGATGATAGTGATAGTGTTTGATGAAAGTTTGAAATTTATTTTTGATTAAGGAAAAACTTTAAAAATGATTTAGATTAAGGAAGAACATTTTTCTATTCCAATCAGACAAGAGAAATTTTGTTACAAAATAAAGTAAATAATGAATTTCTGTCACCTTAATGGTTATTGTTACAAAAAAGTCAAAACATTTATTAAGTTGGATCAGAATGCATTTGCATTTTGAAGTAATTCAATTTGTCAAATTTTAATGACATTAAATGAATATGATTTCAGATGAATTAAATAAGACATGTATATTGGAAGGAGGTACAAGCATTTGTTATTTTGAATAAGCTTAAAGGCACATTTATTTACTAATAAGTTAGCCATACTTTTAAATTTGTACTAATATAAGACCAATGCTTCATGTAGCCAAAATGAACCTTTCGCCATAGTTATAATTTACCCTTTATATATGTGTAAGAGACAGTATACGTTCACATTTAAAACATTTAAAAATTGTAAAATCTTCCAAATTGAATTATCTCAACCACTTATATCAAGCAGATACTATGTATAATCCAACCTGCAATATAAAGATATATAGTAAAACAAGAATATGTTTAAAAGACATAATGCCCCATCTTTAGTCATAAGGGACAGATGGCAAATGGACCAAACACTTTCTGCCCCTTACTTTTGTACATGGGGCATAATAACCCAGACAATGGTTATCTACTTGTGGGTTATTTCCACTGTATTTTATTGGACCTGAACATTGTAATGATAGAGAAGTTAATATACTGTCAATTTGGTCCACCATTGCATTTTATCCCATTTAGTTATAAAACACAAAGTAGGCGAGGGTAGACGGGGGCTAGCTGACTGGTCAAACTGTTGCTCGGAAAATACCACTTCCACTTAAGCATCATGTTCTAAAATTAAAGAGCAAACTGTGCTTAATGAAGCATCATGTTCTAAAATTAAAGAGCAAACTGTGCTTAATGAATTACAAAAATGGACCAATAATTAACCTGTATGAAAATAAGTTCATCAGCCTCCTGCATTCTGGATTTTCCCTGTACAAAAACCAAACTGTTTTAAAATATTTATGTTTGAATGCTATTACAACCCTACAACCAAACAAAAACAAATATATTGGTTTTTCTGTTCTGTTAGTTTTTGTGTTTGGTTCTTTTTATGGGTTTTTTTTGTTACTTTTATTGTTTCTTATAAAGAAATATGTAATTTTGATAAATTAATAAGCAGGATTCAATATTTTTTAAAAATGGTGGTTTATAGGATCAGGAGCCTTCTCACTGGTTCAATTGTTTTGGGTTTTTTTTATAAATACCATACAAATGTATTCATTTTCATGTCTTTCTATTTTCTCGTATTTTGTTGGTATCAATTTTCAAAATTTTAAAATATTATACATTGATTTTCATATTAATATCGTATTATTTTTTTGTGCACAAATACATTGTATAGCTAAAATTTGTACACTGTGAATAATTCTTCTTTGCATTTGAAGCTAGATTGAAGAAAAAAGTGTTTGTAGTGTTTTGTTTTCATGTGCATTGCCAAAGAAGAAGTGTACACTGACATTACAATAACTAGTAGAAGTTATCAGTAGATTGCATTTGTCAAAATATCTTTTAACATGTAAAACTTTATACTTATATATGCATGTACTTGTATATGTTGCATATTTTTAAAACAATTTTTCCCTCCTTTATTTTCAGGTTATTGTGGACAGTTACCTGTTAGACCAAAGGTTTTACTAATTGCTACACATGCTGACAAAGTCAAATGTCCAAAGAATTCCAAAGGAGAGCATATAGCCACTGACAATATAAAGACTGTGTACAATAGAGCTATGGAAGTGTTTGGATCAGACATTGAATTAGTCAGTAGGATATTTATCATGGATGCCCATGTAGCTTCTTCTCATGACATGAAGGCAATCAAACATCAGCTGCATAACATGAAATCTGAAATATCAAAGGTATTACCAGTAGTCTAAAAAAGGAGAGCTGGTCAAATCAAAAGGAAACACTTAATTTAAAACAAACGAAACAATTGTTGTATATCTAAAATTGTTTTTATGCACCATCTACAGTTGTAAGGCATATAGTGTTCAGGTTTGTTTGTCTGTGCATTTGCAACACTTTTGTAAGCACTCTCATGGCTACAATTCTCAACTTACGTTTGTGAAATTTATACATAATATTTATATCTCAAATAGCCTGGACAAGTTCAAATTTGGGTACCATGTGACTATCTTTGTAGAAGTTGTCCCCCTTGGACCCATGAAAATGAGGTCAATGTATCCATTACACTTTTGTAAGCCCTCTCACGCCTACAATTCTCAAATGATGTTTGTGAAATTTATGCATAATGTTTATATCACTAATAGCTTTAACATGTTCCAATTTGGGTACTGTAGAAATTGAATAAGTGTACATGACATAACCAACATAAAGAAACGGTAGTTTAAAAAATCACAATGGAAAACAGCCAGCAGTCTTCTACATGACCAGAGGTCGCTGCTCGCCATCTTGCATTAGCCCAAGACTAAAAATGCAATACATAAGATTCAAACAAATCCCTAAATTAGACTTACTTCTGGACATAGAACAAAAAACAGATAGTTGACAGAGACAAAGAAAAGTTTTGACAAGGATTCCCGTGCAACTATTTTTGTGGAAGTTGGCCCCCTTTGACCATGAAATAAGGGCCATGTATCCATTACAGTTTTGTAAGCATTCTCACGTCTACGATTCTCAAAAGATGTTTGTGAAATTTATACTTAATGTTTATATCACTATTACTTTAGACAAGTCCAATTTTAAGTACCATATGACTCATATTGTAGAAGTTGTGCCCAATTTAATGAGCTGACTTAGAATTTTTGCTGCTTAGTGGGGGCCCGGAATTATTTTGTTGTTCATATTTGATTTTTTTTTTCTAGGATCTGCCAAAGACCAGTAAGTTTTTTGATGCCATGGTTTCTCAATTGACCTCATGGAGAAGAGCATCCTCATCATTCCCTGTGTTGTCATGGCAACAGTTTGTTGAATATGTAAGGTCAAAGGTTAACCCATTAGCTGGAGATGAGCATATGAAATTGTTGGTGAAACAACTCCAGCTTACTGGAGAGGTAAGAAAGATCAGGATACAGTATTACCAGAACCTACATCTACAAAACATCGATGGCTGTGACTAAAATGTTATTTAAAAACCTGAAAAAAATGGCAGTGCAAGGATAGACCCTATTTTTACAAGCTGAACATCACAACCAAACAACAGTCATTCTGTAATGTCATTGAAAAAATACAGATAAGACAATGCAAAGAGTTATTTGATCTGCACATATTGGGATATTTGTTTATTATTTATACCATTTGTGTCATTTACAATTTTAAATTCTGGAAAATTCATGATCATTCAGTGAAAAATTCTGATGCCAAAAATCATAATCATGATAAAATCAAAAGTACATATCTCTAAATGTTCATATTATAGATTTGGTTAAAAAGAGCTTCTACAAAAACAAGGAAAAATGTTATCATAATGGGTTCAAATAAACATAAAAACTAATTTTTAAAGTCATTTGTAATATAAAAAGCAGAAAAAGAATGTATTAAGATGTAATAAATTTGTATTTATTTTTGTTAACAGGTGGTTTACCTTGAGAGTGATACAGGACAGGACTTGGTCATACTGAGCCCTAACTGGCTATGCAGTGATATCATAGGACATCTGATCTCTCATGAGAAAATCATTCAGTCGCGCATCACTGGATGCTTCACTGTGGATGATTTCCAGCTGATGTATCCTGAGACAGATGCTTTAGATTTGCTACAGGTTCTTGATACCTTGGAGGTCTCCACACAATGTGATTCAGATGGAGAGATAGAATATGAGTTCCCATGTCTTAACTTTGTAGAAACATTAAATGGTCTATGGCAGCGAGACTCAAAAAGATTTGGAGATGGTGTTTATGGGGGAGTTAGAATTCAAGCTGGACCATTTTATGTAGAACAATTGGTCCATCTGTTTCCTAGGGTGCAAGTTCTTCTAAGAAGGACTGTATTACATGAGACTGAAGACCCAGAGGCTGAACTTTACCAGTGGCATCATGGGTCTAAATATTGCTGTGCTGATTTGGAGGGGATGATTCTTATGGATCCTATGTATGATTGCATTGAAATCAAAGTCAGAGGACCAAGTGATAAGAGAACTCAGCTGTTTTACTTTCTAGAAGATTTCATTAATGTAGTAGAACAAGTGATTCTGAATGTTTGTCCTGGAATTTGTACAGAAAGACACATACTCAGTAGTCAAGAGCTAAAAGAACACCACAAAAATGTCAGAGCATATTCCCCAAAGGAGATACTTAAAATGCAACTACAAAAGAAGTCATATTTGACATTGTGTGATTCTAAAACAGAGGAATTTTCCGACATTGTATGCATGGGCTCACATGATATTGTTCAAAACATTTGTCTAGGTGTGGACTTACCTGTTTCTCATTTGACAATACACACACGACAACGCCTATCACAGGTGCTAGACCCACCTGACAAAATGGGCAGAGATTGGTGTTTACTTGCTGTGTCTCTCAACCTTGAACATTTACTTCCTGTTTTAGACAAAATGGATGGTAGTGTAGAAAGTAAAACAGACAAGGTGTTGGTTGAATGGTCTAAATTGTCTCCAAATCCAACAATAGGACAATTAATTTCAAAACTCCGAGAACTTCATCGTGAGGATGCTATTGAAGTTATTCTACAATCAGGCCCCATATTTAAAGTTGTGGTGTATGAGGACCACAGTACTGATGATAGTCAGATTGCAGGGCCTAACAATGGTACTGATTCTACAAACACTTTATCCAATGTATCCAGATGACTAGGGGTTAGATTATAGGACATGGAATTATTGAAGGAGAACATAAAACAATGTATGATTTTTTTAAAGATCTTTAATTTTATAATATAAAGTTCAGTTTGAGCATTTAAATTTTTGTTGAATTAAAAGTTATTTCAGATTTTAATTAAAATGAAAAAGAATGGTTAAAATCAAAACATTGTATGTTAACTCTTTCAGGTTATTGTATATATGTATTGCTTATTAGAACATATCATAATTCATTGTTTCATTTTTTAGTGAAATAACTGACATTATTGTACAGAATATAAAATTTTGTTAAAGAAATTCAAAACCTTTTCTTACTTTAAGATAAGTAGTTAGTAATAATATATGTCAGTCTATGAAAAAAAAAAAGAAAAATTAAACCTAATTCTTGAAAATCATTAATGTTTATGCTTTGGCAGCATTTTTATTTATTTAGAAAAATAAACAAAAAATTCTATACATTTGTATTTATCACTATGTTATTAATTATTTATTTAGTTAAATCCATGTATTTCTAAAGAAAACTTATAAAACATTATAATTTAATTTGTATGTGTATTAAATGTGGGAGTTTTTAAATATTTTTTATTCTCAAAATATTTATATTTTAATCTACTGCATTGCTTTTGACAATCAAAATCTAACTTTATTTATTAAACAAACACACCAACATACCTGATCATTCAAATTTTAGTGTCACTAGTAAAAAAAGTCTTTTATTATTTATAAAGTATAGATAATAAATAATTGATACCTTTTTAAATTGTTTTGGACATGTACAATTTATTTTTCTTTAAAGAAATCTCAGTGAAAATGACTCATTCTCATTGTAGATTGCATAGACTATCAAGATAACATAATTTTAATTTTAATTTTACATACAAAGAGACCAGCTTCATGTATCCTACCTCATTTTTACCTTTGAATATTATAATCAACATTCATGATATTTTGTGCTCTGATTTAGGACTGACCAGCTTTCTGCTAGAATTTAGAAAGTGCTTAAATTCTGCATACTAAAGATAAAACTCTTGTCTTCATGATCAGTTCTCTAGTTATTTTCTTAAACAAACACCATTTGTTGTGGTCTGTAAAGTTAATCCTGAAAGCAATAAACATTGTTAGATTGGAAATCAGAACAAACTTTCTGTTTTCTGTATATTTATATGATCTCTAAAACCATTGTTGAAGACTTGTAGATTATTTAAGTTTCTTTTAGCTTTATACCATAAGCATAATGAATGATATTTTATTTTACATGCATTGTTTATTTAGTTTTCTTTACCTTTGTAGAAATACTGCTTAACCAACTACTGAATGCAATTTTATGTCTTTCAGCATATTAATTAAATATAGTGGCATTTTATTTTATTTGATAATAAATTACTTATGATCCTTACTGTTGTTTTTTTATTTAATTAAACAATGCTTTGACAAACTGTTGCACACATGGGCAAAAATAGGGGAAATTTACAATGAAGAGATGCACGTCATATTTAGCTGTTAGTGTTCTTATTTGTCTCAATAAAAGGATTGCATTTCTGGCAGTGGTATCAATACCGTATAGCGGGTTATTTTCGCAGTGGTTTAATTTTTGCTTATTTTCGTGGTTCGACGGAAACTGCGAAAATAAATCCTGCGAAATAATCTTCCTAACGCAAATCATATACAAACATATTCACAAACCGCGAAAAATAAAACCCGCAAAAATTTTTCACACACCTTTTGACACAAAAACCGCGAAAATTTACCCTCGCGAAAATAACCCGCTATACGGTAACAGAATAAACATAATGGCACATCCATATCTCAAGAACTATTATTCATAATAAGATTCTATGTGCCTCAATACTACATGTATACAACACATTCCCATTGAACTGGACACTTTTGCAGTACTTTTGTTAGAGGTTTTTAAAAAACAAGAGCAGTGATCAAAGTCTGTATTTTCACAAATTCTTCAATTAATCACTTAAGTACAAATGAAAGCAAACAGGTATACAAAATAGATGTATAAAAAGTGAACAGAAAAATTAACAAATATAAATGTAGATGATTAAGTGCCAGAAATTTATTATACCCCCACTCGTAAGAGAGGGGGCTATATTGCAATCACCTTGTCCGTCTGTCCGTTTGTCTGTCCGGTTCAATTTCTCTGCTTCTCCAGGATGGATTGGTTTTAAATGTGGTACACAACTTCAACATGATGAGTTATACCATGCCTACTCTTTCTAGGTCAGTCCATCATCTACTTCTTGTTTTTCTGAGCCGACTTAGACTTTTTTAGGGTAAAAAAATTGAAATGTGAAATTTTTCGTAACAGTTTTCTCTGCTTTTACTGGATGGATTGGTTTCAAATTTGGTACACAGCTTCAACATGATGAGTTATACTGTGCCTCCCCTTTCCAGATCAGTCCATCATCAACTTCCTATTTTCCGAGCCGACTTAGACTTTTTAGGGTAAAAAATTTAAAATGGGAAATTTTTCATAACAGTTTTCACGGCTTCTACCATATGGATTGGTTTCAAATTTGGTACACAGCTTCAACATGATGAGTTATACTGTGCCTCCCCTTTCCAGATCAGTCCATCATCAACTTCCTGTTTTCCGAGCCGACTTAGACTTTATAGGGTAAAAAATTTAAAAAGGAAAATTTTTCGTAACAGTTTTCTCGGCATCTACCAGATGGATTGGTTTCAAATTTGGTACACAGCTTCAGCATGATTAGTTATACCGTGCCTCCCCTTTCCAGGTCAATCCATCATCTACTTCCTGTTTTCTGAGCTGACTTAGACTTTTTATGGGTAAAAAATAGACAATTTTTCGTAACAAATTTCTCGGCTTCTACAGATGGGATTGATTTCAAATTTGGTATACAGCTTTAGCATGATGAGTTGTACTGTGCCTCCCTTTTCCAGGTCAGTTGGTCATCTACTTCCTGTTTTCTGAATGGTCGAGTGGGGGTATGCTTAGCACGACTTAGTGCAATCCCTTGTTTTTTGAAGAAGTTGCCAGTTGACCCATTATAGGGGTTATGACCCTTTATTTTTTTTTATTTTTTTACATTTAATGGAAACTATTTAAAGATAGAGAAGATCTGTTGGTTTCTTAAAGATAGAAAAGGGCTGTTGCTTGCTTGAGAAGCATTCAAAAATATTTGGGTTGAAGTGATCCCCTTATAAGTTTATTATACCCCATGCAATGCAGTTGCGGAGGTTATAATGTTTTTGACTGGGTCCTACATTAACCAGTTTGTGGACGAAACTTGATTGAAACTACTAAACAGAATTTAACATAACTTGGTATGCAAGAAGTGCACCATATGCAGTTGTGTATAATACTACTTTTTAATTCTTATAATTTTGTGGGAGCCAAAAGGCTCTTTGAACTTCAAAATTTGCCAAAAATCCTGATTGATCGTCTTATGTACCCAACACCTCTTAACTTCTGAACTTTGAATGCAAGAAGTACACCATATGCAATTTTGCATATCATCACTATACTGCAAACTTTTGTGGGTGTTATGGCCCTATGAACTTAAAAATGGGCCCAAAAAATTGCAATCACCTTGTCCTTTTGTCTGTCTGTTACAAATTTTTGTAACAGATTCTCAGCTTCTACCGAAAGAATTGATTTCAAATTTGGTATACAGCTTAAGCATGACAAGTTTTACTGTGCCTCCCCTTCCAGGTCAGTCGTGCATCTACTTCCTGTTTTGTGAGCTGACTTAGTCTTTTTTGTGTCCTGCCACAACGCAACCGAGGGACCTAGTAATGGTCTTCGTCCATGCCTCTGTCCATCACACTTATGAAATTTTGTAGGATTGTTTGTCATGATATGTAATTAATCATATCACACCACCATTTATATACAACAAATTTTATAGGAGTTATGGGGCTTTATTGACTTTGTTCATTTTATAGGTCATAGGAACACTTTGTGAGTGCAGATTTTGATGAAATTTTATAGGATGGTTTGTCATGATATGTAGTTGATCATATCGCAATACAATTTCAATTATTCTAATTTTAGTAATTTTCAACTTTAATGCTGCGGCGAGGGACATTGGCTATGTGTAGCAATCCTGTTAAGGGTAAAAAATAGACAATTTTTCATAACAGATTTTTTGGCTTCTACTTAAGGGATTCAAATTTGGTACACAGCTTTATTATGAATTGTATGGTGTCTCCCCTTTTAAGGTCAGTCAGGCATTTACTTCAATTTTTCCAAATGGTCAAGTGGTATCCTTAGCACGACTAGTGCAACCCCTTGTTGATAATTCAATAGCCGAATGTGACTGGCTGGGGAGTTTAACGTCCTGACTATACCTAGATATATGTCTGCAGCAACATTAGCAGAATGTTTGGATGATTTTAACTGTTTATTATATAGAATGTTCCAATATTGTGGTAAGATAAGGTGTTCCATTACTGAGTGAAACATCATAGGTGATTTAATGTTTTTTTACTGAAAAATCATTAGTGATTAAATGTTTATATTGTTCCATTATTTGGGTGATTAAGAATGTTCTGTTATAAACATAGAATGTTCCATTACTGAGTGAAAACCCAGGGGTGATTAACTGTTTATAAGATAGAATGTTCCATTACAGAGTGAAAACTCAGGAGTGATTAACTGTTTATAAGATAGAACGTTCCATTACTGATTGAAAACTCGTGGGTGATTAACTTTTTATAAGATAGAGTGTTCCATTACTGATTGAAAACTCATTAGTGATAATCAGTAACTGTTTATGATATAAAATGATCCACTATTGGGGTGATTAACTGTTTATAAGATAGAATGTTCCATTACTGAGTGTAAAATCAGGGGTGAATAACTGATTATAAGATAGAATGTTCCATTACTAAATGAAAACTCATGGGTGATTATACAATTATCACCCTAGTTGGTGTGTGACCCGGTGTTTTTTTTTCCCCCGAGAATGTAAGGTCACCCGAGGGCTTGCCCTGAGGGTGACCTTACTTTTCGAGGGGAAAGAAATGCCTGGTCACATATCATATAGGGTCATAACTGTTATATTATATCGAATATTTAAATGAAACAATTTAATTTAAAATTTTAAACATATTTCGGGCATTTTAACCTTTTTTCCATGGGAAAAATTACATCCCATACAATATTGAAGAAAATTCGTGGGACCACGTGCAAATTCTCACGAGAGGGTGACCTTACCATGCGACCAAACGATAACCGCTTGACCCAGCGAAGTATCACATGTCACATGAAAACCTCTAAGCTAATCACAATAAAGATTTTTATATGAGTATATAATATTAAGTGTTCATAAGATAAAATTTCCAATTACTGAGTGATTCGCTGTTAGGATAGAATGTTCCATTATTGAGTGAAAACTCAGGGTTACACCCCAGCTCTACTTTTTTAAGTCGAACTTTCATTTTCAGAAACTTTCTTTGTGTGAATAACTCTTTTGTTCTAAGAACAATAGGCTTAATTCACAATGGCAAAAACAGGGGTTTCCAGATACCCCTGCTTTTGCGCTTGTAAACACACCTCATGTTCATAGAACAAAAGAAGTTCTCAAACAAGGAACTTCTGTAATAGCCAGCCCAGGGCATCTGAGAAGGAATGAAAACAGTACACTTATTAAGGTTTAACAAATCAAGAATATGTCCAATAGACATAATGCCCATATTTCGCAACATAAGAGATGGACAAACAAACGGATGGATGATCAAAAGTATCGACGACTATATGCCCCAACGACTTTTGTAGATGGGGTATCAAAATGGGTCAAAGATAAAAAATGGTCCGCTTTCGTTAAACAGGAAGTAGGTAGGCAATAGACCTGAAATTAATTCAATGGCATGGGACCCATGCTGATTACCAAATATCAAAAGGATGTAACAAGAGGTTGCTGAGAAAACTGTAAAGAAAATTTCCATAATTGACCATTAATGCAAAAAATTAAGTAAATCGGAAAACAGGAAGTAGATGAGAGAAAGACTCTTAATTGAACCCACGCTAAGGGACATCGTACTGCATATCAAAATATCAAATTAAAATGAAATAAATTTTCTTCATATAAGCTATTTCCTTTGATCTACTAAAATTACCTGCTCTCAGAAGGACAGCAGCCAAAGCACACCCGTCTTCCCTGATAGTCATATAAAAACTCAATGATTCTTCAAGATATTCAGTTTAGAAGTGTTCACTGTTTTAATTAGCATGATACAAAATCATCAGTTATTTGTAAAGTAGTTAAAGTAGTTAATCTGTTTAACTAGTTGATTAATCCGTTTTAATCCTAAAATCATCTCAGTTACTGAATATCTTGAATGAAAGAGGCCCTTGTGTGGGGAAGAAAAAAATCATAGATATGTTTACTAACTCAGTTTTATAATTAATGCCACATTATATTGCTTCCTTTCAAAAAGTTGTAATCTAGTTTTGTTCTAAGTTTCCTGGGGTGTAAGTTAGTTATACTATTTGGTATACAGTGTTTCTGGATAAGAAACCCAATTGGACCTCCGGTCCTCAGGGTTTCTTATCCAGAAACACCTTTACCTCATGGTATAACTATTACTTGATTAACTGTTTTTCACTAACCCTTTTTTCATTATTGAGTGAAAACTTAGGTTGATTAAATGTCATCAAATAAAATGTTCCGTTCATGAGTGAAAACTGAGGGATTGTCAACTGTTTTTTAAATGGAATCAAATGGAATTGAATGAAAACTCAAGTATGAATAAGTGTTTATATGATTAACATTGTGGTAATAAACAAGAGGCTCCCAGGAGCCTGAATCGCTCACCTGACTCATGTGCCTGAATTATAGGCTATTTGGCAAATACTTTTCAACATTTCCTTTTCTAAGCGGAGTAACTTATTAGCAAAAAACAGCAATTTACCCCTATGTTCTATTTTCAGCTATGATGGCCATGTTTTACAACCAATCAAAAATCCAGACATCAGTTCTAAACATTTAATGCTAATTAACAACTTTACCCAGTTTGGTCCCAATTGGACTTAAGGTGTCAGAGGAGATAACATTTTAAATGTAATGAGTGTAAAAGCTGTGAAAATGGTCAAATTCAACATTCAAAGGGGAATAACTCCTAAAAGGAATGGCCCTACAACATTGACCCTATTACAAATTTTGTAGATCATGATGTTATCAACAAATGCAATTTTGATATCTTAATTATCTCTTATAGTTTTCAAGATATGACTAATAAGTGCAAAATTTATTAAAAATCAAGGAAAAGGGCACTAACTCCTCCATGGGTTTTGGATTTTCTTCAAAATTTCAGGTTAGGTAGTTCTTGAGGTTCAAAATTTCAGGTTTGGTAGATCTTGAGGTGCTGATCACTTTTACCCTATGCCAGAATTTTTATATCTGTAGCTGTTTTGGGGTTATTTGCAAAAAACTGCATTTTACCCCTATGTTCTATTTTTAGAAAATGGCGGCCATGTTTTACGACGAATCAAAAATCAAAAATCCCCACATCAGTTCTAAGCACCGAATGCTAATGAACAACCATACCAAGTTTGGTTGCAATTGGAAGGTGAGTTAGGTGAGTTAAAAACTGGAGTAGTAGAACACAACAGCTAATGACCTGTTTATTTAAAAATGTTGGTCAAAGACCTAATTTTGGTGTATATGTTAGTTTCTTCCAAAGATCAAATATCATCACTTTACCACTTGCACTTACTGAGATATAGACCTTATCCAAAACTTTACAAGAGTCATTCATGCAGAAAATGTAGGTCAAGGTGACTTTATTCTGGTATTCATGTTGGTAACCACCAATGATGTACCCTCTGACCAAATATCCCTCTACGACTTGCAGTTACTGAGATATGTAGGTGACCTAATTTTGGTACATTTGTTGAGTACTATCAAAGATGTATCCACTGACCAAGTTTCACCACTCTATGACATGAAGTTGCTTATGAACAGGGTTCAACATGTTGCATGGTATCACACTTCACTTGATGTAGCTTTTTATCAAAGCAGATGCCAATTTGTTTGATGGATCAAAGATTTCAACAACAAAAAATTTGTGCAGGATACCCCATGGATCAACCATACTAGGTTTCATTGAATTCTGTTTTAATTGATTTAGAGAAAATTTCAGAAAAAATTGTTAACAGACAACAGATGCCAAAGGATGGCAAATACCTTTGGTCCCTTTGAGCTGAAAACGAAATAGATTAGATTTTAGAACAAAATGTGCACATCATATGATCTACATTATATCATAAAGATTGTGTAAAAGTTTCATGAAAATCCAATAAGTTTAGGAGGAGTTGTGGAAAATCAATTGGTAAGTGAAAAGTACACACAGACAGAAGGAATGACAAACACCTTCTCCCTTTATACCCCTACTTTTCAGTCAAAGAAAGGGGGACTATTATATCATATGGCAGTGTCAGTGGCGGATCCAGAGGGGGGGGTACGGGGGGTCGGAACCCTCCCTTTCCTCCGAATTTTTAAATTTTTTGTGTAGATTTTCAGCAAAATTGGTCTGGAACCCCCCCCCCCCCCCCTTTGGCCTACAGAACCCAGTATGTGGAACCCCCCGCCCCCCCTTTTCGAAAATTTCTGGATCCGCCCCTGAGTGTGATAATCTATCAAAGGCATTCTTTTCTCGAAGTAAGAACAAACTACAATATTCATCAAATGAAACTACCAAGGATGAATCAAAACATCATAATGTGTAAAACAAACATTTTCAGGGAATTCTTAGTAGCATCCATAAATGTGGTGGATGGATGTAATCAATGGAAAGAAAGTAAGCAGAAATGAAACTTGTTTTTATATTCTGATTGGCATTATATAGCATATAGTTTTTCCTAATCTGTCTTTGGACTTGAGTTTGCATTGCTGATTCGACTCATTTTGTCTTGGTTTTTTTTTCAAACTTGCAATGTTTGAATGTCCCATTGGTACCATTGCTTTTTTCCAAATATTTGCTTGGTTTTAGTTTAAATTGTATATTAATAATATGGGGATATGGGTGAAGCAAGCAGCAAAGAGGCACCAATGGGGCATTCAAGGGTCAAAAGTCCAAAAGGGCAACAACAAAACCGGTAAACTTGAACAAGAACAGGTAAGTGGTTACACTGATAAAAAAGAAAACACAAGCTTTAACAATATATTCTGAACATAATCAATTTTAAACAAATGATAATAATGAATAAACATGTCTGTCTCTATTTCAGCACTTACTTACATCAAATAGCAAAACAATGTGGATGGATTATAAAATTAAAGTTGGAAGTGCAAAAAAATGTTTTAACCAATTTACTTTCCAAGGCAATTCCTTGTTCATAATTGTTTTTGTTTAAAAGTTTTTTTTTTCCAAATAGACATATGAAAAAAATTTAAACTGCCCAACTATAAAAAGTTCCAGGCAATAATTTTTTCTACGTTTGACACATGTTTAGTCTATTTAGCACTCATCAGAAGCACTCTAGCCAAATGCATTAAATACATATAATAAGTGAAAACAATCTCATTTGAATTGTTTTCAGGATGGTCACTCCTGAACTTTTTTATATCAAATTATTTATGATTTATGGTGGAAATGATAGACAATTGTTCACTTAATGAAATGACAAAAAGAAAACTACAGGTCCATCTGCTCGTTTCCGAGATATTTGACGTCAAAATTTGGCTGGAAATCAGAATCCTCTTGATTTTACATAACTTTTATCATTGTGACATAATTGGCCTTTAAAACCATAAAGTTGTGTAAAAAATTTCAAGAAATTCTATACAGTTGGTTTTTATGGTCTATATAATCAGAAAATATCATAAAAAGTAGGGGTCAGTGTGCAAAAAAAAATCTTCAGTAATTAAAGGTAAAGTCTAATGGAGTTCTGAAATTAGACTGAAATTATGAAACATGAAGAGTGACCATCCTTAAATGTGAATCACAGACCTTAAAATAACTAGAAAGGGGTGACTGAATTTTTTTAACAAATGTCAAGCTTAGTGACACAGAGCAACTTGAAGTTTAATAAATTGAAAATTTTTAATTACAAAAAAAATCTGTCCACACAGTTTGCAAAGCTTATATGATAATTTCCAAATAAAAAATTTAAAATATAACCACTGACAAATATATATATTTTGTTCATGGCAAACTACTGGCTTTGTAGCTGTCATTAAGCTTTAAATGATTGAGGTACTTAAATGGAGTGAAATATTACAAATATCACATAAGCTTTATAACGTACAACTTGTATACCAACAAATATATCACTAATGGTTCTAACAAAACTGTACAAAAAAATCACATCAATTTAAACTTATTTCTTAATGGTGTTTAAAACATGGCAAAATGCACATTGAATTCATAGATTATTGATAATTGTTTTAAACCAAAGATTTGGTTAACATGAAAACATTTAAACAATTTTTATTTCATAATAGTAATAGAAAATATTTTTCGAAGTAAATTAATTTCAAACATCTAATTTTCATCAAAAAGCACAAAATTATTAGCATTAAGTATATTTTATACTCATACAATCTCCTATAAAAACTAACGAGACAGTATTTGAGATCAAAATAATCCGATATGAACAAATATGCCATTAACTGGTTGCAGAGCTCACAAAAATACCAACAACAATAGCTATCATCTAAAAGCAGTTATCTTGAATTTAAGTAATATCTTCAACTCGGCCATAAATTTTCAAGGGTATGAAGTACGTAGTGTGACCTATTTTATTTCTGACTGCTTAATGGTTTGATATATCATATCAGAATTTTGGTTATCGAAACATATCTAAGACTTATAATTGTTTTAATTTCATATGGTTTCGTTAATTTGAAAATGCATTGATAAACAATACACAATACATAATGTATTTGTCATGAGTAAGGCTTAGTAACAAATAAAACACCAACATTGGAAATATATAAAATAAATATATCAATGTAATAACTTCAAAATACATACATCCTTTCTGACATAAATAACAATGTACATAAAATGGGATAAAAATGAACATGATGAAACAAAGTCACTTGACACTGATTTATAAACACTTCATGAAAGATTATTGAATATTTGAAAATTTCTTGACAAAGATAAAGAACAACTATTTCAATCTTGTTATATTTTTTAAATCATGTCTTTTTCCAGTTAAATCAAATGTTTTTGCATAGAAATTTGCATTTCATTTACAATGAAGCAGTGTTTTGAATGGCACAGGTTATATATATTGCAGTGAGTAAATTTCACAAAACAGCTATAAAATTGGGTATAGAATAAATAGTTAGGAGTTCTATTTAGAGGCTCCTGATCAGTTTTTTTTTTATAGAACAGGAGGGACATGCATTTTGTTTCTGTAAAATCTTAATATTTGAGCCATTCACAACTAACTGAGTGAAGATCTAAAAATTGTAACCAATTCACAATTAACTATGAATTCTAACCATGAAGAAATTTTTACAAAAGGCATGACTTATTCATCAATAAATATTTGACAATCTATAAAGAAGTGCTTGCTGCATAAGCTTCTAAGAGAACACATGTGGATTTTAACTTGGTGACAAAAAGTTCAGATATGCTTGCACCAAAAAATCTGGAGTTATTCAATGGTATCTACATTAATTTCAATTTAAAAATGAAATAATAAATATAATATTTATAACTATTGACTATTAAATGCTAATTGTTGAAATATTTGCTAGTTATATAAAGAAGCAATAATTCTATTTCAAAAATAGGAATTTTTATATGTTAAATATTTAATATACTAACTTATATAAGAACTATTTTAAATCTTTACACAGTACCAGTAACCAGAGTTGCTTCCCTTTAAATCTAAATATGGTTTAATAGCATGCAATGACATAAAGCTAATGTACATACAAATAAATGATGGAAAATGGCTCTGTTATAAAGTTACAACTATCACATGTTTTCTTCAGCTATTCAGGTACAAGTCAAATATCTTGACAACAAACATACAGCATTCATACAATATAAGTCTTCATCAATCTGAGCCTACTTTAGAAATTAGTTCATCACAAATTGCAGTTAATTCTTCATTTTCTTTCACCTAAAAACAAAAAAGTTGTACATATAGTTAAAGCAAAGGTAACAAATATGTTCTAGAACTTAAAAAATATATAAAGTTACACAATGCTGCAACATGAGTGGTGACAAGTTTGCTTCTGCTAAAGGGGAATAACTCTACTTCTCTAGTCTTGTATTTCTTTAAAACAGCTGAAGAGATGAATATTCAGATACCTTACAGATAATAGTAAGTGGGTATGTATACATCATTAATTGTTTAAAATTGGAAACTTTAATGGAAGTAATGAGGGTATGGATGGGTATCCTATATTTTGTATTCTTTATTTTTTTTATCTTTATTCTATATTCTTTTTAATGTTTTGGCCACCTTTCCCATTATTCTTTTTTTCGTTTAGAGCAAGTATTCTCTGTTCTTCTTTACTTGAGCCATTATTTTTTATCTGTTAATTATTTTGGCTGTTATACTATATTCTTTAAACCTCGTCCACACCCTCAGATATGGACATGGGAAAGTTTTTTCTCAGTATGGAACAGAATCAATCTTATTAGTTAATAATCTCAAGGTTTTCAATAGTTACATTTATATTCTTTGTTTTTAATTAAATGAAAAACAATGTTAGACATGGAACTTAAAACTTCATTAAATTCAATCAAACAAATTTAAGAATCTTACTTTTTGATCTAGAGATTTCTGTAAACTTGCCACTTGTAAGTCCGATTTTCTCATTGCTGCCTCCAACCTTGCCATGTCTCCAGATGTTGATCTTCGTAGTTTGTCCATTTCTATATTTGCTCTGTAAGATGTTTGAAAATGATCATATTTACGAGTATTTTTTAAAAATTCTAGATAATGTGAACTAAACCCATGCATAGACAATAAAGAATTGTAGAAACAAAGCAGATCAATATTGAAAAGTCCAGGAATAGCAGACAAAACCAGGCAGTTTAATACAAGACACATGAAAACTGCATTGGTTCTGACTTGGTACAAGCATTTTAAAACAATTGCAAGTTGCACTAAGATTTATGGAATGAAACATTTCCTTCTACTTTCTTTGTCAATATCATTTCAAGACTTTAAATCTCTACAATTTTAAACATATTGACTTGGAAACAGTACTTTTTATAATACTTCTATTAATATTGCTCTATGACTGTGTAACTGCTTTTTTATTTGTGTTGTTAGATGCTAGTTGTGAAAATTCAGTTAATTATTGTTCTTATTAAGTTTTACAATAAGAAGAGACAACTTGGTCTCAGCGAACAACATACAAATCTAATTTTTCCTCAGCTTGCTGTTTAATCATCTGTAACTTTTCTTCAGATTTCTTCAGTTTGGTTTGATAATCTTCAATACATTTCTTTAGCACCTCTTCATTCTGTCAAAGATAACAATACATAAGATAACATAAAAGACTAGAATACTGGCAAAGTCAGAAAGGGCCCCGCGGCAAAAAATCTAAGTGTTTTCAAAATCTTACTAACTTTAATTATAACCACTAAGGCATGTTCCATGGAATATGTATGAAACTTTAGAGCTGTTTTTTGAATAGCATTGAGTTCTATTGTTCAAAAATTCCAATTCTCAGAATGTGTGATTTTCCATCAAATTGAGTTTTTTCCAAAAATATTAAACAGATTTGCACGAAATTTTAATATGCCAATCATGACATGCTACTTAGCAGTTGTACAAAGTTTCAGAACTGTATTGTTAATAGTTTTTTTTAGTGTTCATAAAGTCCAATTCTCAAAATCTGTGATTTTCGATAAAAAATGAAGTTTTTTTCCAAAAATATTTCACATTTTTGCATGAAATTTTAATATTCAAATTATGACATGCTACTAAGTAGTTGTACAAAATATCAGAACTGTGTTGTTAATAGTTTATGAGTTTTTGTGTTCACAAGAATCATTGACGGACAGACAGACAGACGGACAAAGACAAAACTATAGGGCGTCCGCATCTTCGATGCAGGTGCCCTAAATATATTGTGCGTTTTTATTTTAACATTTTCTACAAAACAATATTTCATCATGTTTTAATTCAATAAGAAATTCAGCTATGAAATAAAAACAAAAATGAAACTACATCAACAGTCATACTTACAGCTTGTAGAAAGTGATCATGCATATTTTTAAAACTTTAAAGATCAAAATCTTCTACACAGTCAGTTACATTTCGCAGAAGACAATAATGTCAACTATGCTCAACTCATTAAGTAACAAGGTATAATTGAAACTGGATGCAGTTTCGAATGTCTCCCAAACGAAGTCCCATTAATCACATGAGAAAAATTTGCGCAGGGTGTTTACCTACATGTATAAACACAAGTTTTACAGAAGTCCCGGGGTAAGCAAAATCCTGAAAATGCCTTTAAATGCATTTTTAGAACCTCATGGGAAAAATTTTGGCAGGGGTTCCCCTGTATATCAAAGTATTACAGAAGTCCCACGAGTAAGAAAAAATCCTGGAAATGCCTTTAAATGCATTTTTAAAACCTCCTGGAAAAAAATTGGACAGGGGTTTCCCTAAAAATGCAAGTTTTACAGAAGTCCCAGGCAAAAGCAAAATCCTGGAAATGCCTTTAAATGCATTTTTAGAACCTCATGAAAAAAATTTGGGCAGGGGTTCCCCTAATAACTCAAGTTATTTAGTATTCTATCATTTGAGGGTGGGGCATGACCCCCCCCTCAGACCCCCTATGGTACCAAATAATTCGTCTTATCATAAGGAGTAATAATATATATGGTTATAGGGTGGGGATCTCAATGGTTTTCAGAATATTTAGTATTTTGTCATTTGAGGGGGCGGGGCATGACCCCCCCCCCTCAGACCCCCTCTGGTACCAAATAATTCGTCTTATCATAAGGAGTAATAATATATATGGTTATAGGGTGGGGATCTCAATGGTTTTAAGAATATTTAGTATTTTGTCATTTGAGGGGGCGGGGCATGACCCCCCTTAAGACAATGAAGTGGAGGGTATTACATAATACCTCACCACTAAATGTGGCCAGGTATGAAAATTTAAATATCTGAGGTAACACAGTATTTCCAAGTTTAAGATCACACATTATCAAGTTATATCACTTTTCCCATAGAATTCTATAGTAAAATTTTGCAAAACCCCACCCCCTTTTGAGACCCCCAAAATATATGTTCCCTCCAACATATTGAAAATTTTTTTTCGGGAGGATCATCTAGGAATATTGGCCTATCAAGTCATATGATATCAAGCGATTCTGTCTATCGGTTTCTGAGAAACGCCGCAGACAAGTGTTCGAAAAAACGCGCCCGGAAAGAAGAAAAATAACTAGCTATAATTTGTGTTGGGATGCCAACACACAAGTCGCCCAAAATCGCCTTGGATACCTTTTCTTCCCATTTAGTACAATAAAATATGGATAGAAATCAAATTTCATTGAAATCGGACAAAGTTCACATTTTAAAGGGGGCGGGTGTAGTAAAATGGCCGCCATTTTGAAACCGGAAGTCGGATTTCAAATCTGGTCGCAGATTTGAATTCAGCATACCCGCTTTACCCAGATGACAAATTTTCAAGACGATCCGATGAAAAAAAATTTTCCGCCCACTTTTTCCGATGGCCGCCATTTTGAAACGGCGTCCATCTTGAAAATTTCAAAACATGATTACACGCCTACGAGTGACCCACTATCCAATCCAACAAGTGTTATTCAATTTCCTTGAACTGTTTTTTTGTATTAGGGAGGACAGCTTTACGATAAAGAATCAGAAGAATAATAACTAGTGCTGATTGTGTTGGGATGCCAACACACAAGTCGCCCAAAATCGCCTTGGATAGTATTCCATTCAAATCAGTACATCAAAATAAGTCTAGAAATCAAATTTCGTTGAAATCGGACAAAGTTGACGTTTTTTGGGGGGCGGGTGTAGTAAAACGGCCGCCATTTTGAAACCGGAAGTCGGATTTCAAATCCGGTCGCAGATTTGAATTCAGCATACCCGCTTAACCCAGATGACCAATTTTCAAGACGATCCGATGAAAAAAAAATTTCCGCCCACTTTTTCCGATGGCCGCCATTTTGAAACGGCGGCCATCTTGAAAATTTCAAAACTTGGATGCACGCCTTTTAGTGACCCACTATCCAATCCAACAAGTGTTTTTCAATTTCCTTGAACCTCTTTCTTGTATTAGGGAGGACAACTTTACGATAAAGAATCAGAAGAATAATAACTAGGTATAATTGTGTTGGGATGCCAACACACAAGTCGCCCAAAATCGCCTTGGATAGAGTTCCATTCAAATCAGTGCGTCAAAATAAGTCTAGAAATCAAATTTCGTTGAAATCGGACTAAGTTGACATTTTCAGGGGGGCGGGTGTAGTAAAATGGCCGCCATTTTGATACTGTAAGTCGGATTTCAAATCCGGTCGCAGATTTGAGCTCAGCATACCCGCTTTACCCAGATGACCAATTTTCAAGACGATCCGATGAAAAAAAATTTTCCGCCCACTTTTTCCGACGGCCGCCATTTTGAAACGGCGGCCATCTTGAAAATTTTAAAAGTGCATTACACAACTTTGAGTGACCCACTATCCAATCCAAAAAGTGTTATTCAATTTCCTTGAACCGTTTTCTTGTATTAGGGAGGACAAATTCTCGATAAAGAATCAGAAGAATAATAATAAGAATAATAATAACTAGGTATAATTGTGTTGGGATGCCAACACACAAGTCGCCCAAAATCGCCTTAAATAGAGTTCCATTCAAATCAGTGCATCAAAATAAGTCTAGAAATCAAATTTCTTTGAAATCGGACAAAGTTGACGTTTTTAGGGGGGCGGGTGTAGTAAAATGGCCGCCATTTTGAAATTGTAAGTCGGATTCCAAATCCGGTCGCAGATTTGAGCTCAGCATACCCGCTTTACCCAGATGACCAATTTTCAAGACGATCCGATGAAAAAAAAATTTCCGCCCACTTTTTCCGATGGCCGCCATTTTGAATCGGCGGCCATCTTGAAAATTTTAAAAGTGCATTACACAACTTTGAGTGATCCACTATCCAATCTCACAAGTGTTATTCAATTTCCTTTGACCGTTTTCTTGTATTAGGGAGGACAAATTCTCGATAAAGAATCAGAAGAATAATAATAAGAATAATAATAATAATAAGAAACGGTGCAAAAACAATAAGTCTCCCAAACTTTGTTTTGGGCGACTTAATAATAATAATAAGAAACGGTGCAAAAACAATAAGTCTCCCAAACTTCGTTTTGGGCGACTTAATAATAATAAGAAACGGTGCAAAAACAATAAGTCTCCCAAACTTTGTTTTGGGCGACTTAATAATAATAATAACTAGCTATAATTTGTGTTGGGATGCCAACACACAAGTCGCCCAAAATCGCATTGGATACCTTTTATTCCCATTTAGTACAATAAAATATGTATAGAAATCAAATTTCATTGAAATCGGACAAAGTTCACATTTTAAAGGGGGCGGGTGTAGTAAAATGGCCACCATTTTGAAACCAGAAGTCGGATTTCAAATCTGGTCGCAGATTTGAATTCAGCATACCCGCTTTACCCAGATGACAAATTTTCAAGACGATCCGATGAAAAAAAAATTTCCGCCCACTTTTTCCGACGGCCGCCATTTTGAAACGGCGGCCATCTTGAAAATTTCAAAACATGATTACACGCCTATGAGTGACCCACTATCCAATCCAACAAGTGTTATTCAATTTCCTTGAACCGTTTTCTTGTATTAGGGAGGACAGCTTTACGATAAAGAATCAGAAGAATAATAACTAGGTATAATTGTGTTGGGATGCCAACACACAAGTCGCCCAAAATCGCCTTGGATAGAGTTCCATTCAAATCAGTGCATCAAAATAAGTCTAGAAATCAAATTTCGTTGAAATCGGACAAAGTTGACGTTTTTAGGGGGGCGGGTGTAGTAAAATGGCCGCCATTTTGAAAACGTTAGTCGGATTCCAAATCCGGTCGCAGATTTGAGTTCAGCATACCCGCTTTACCCAAATGACCAATTTTCAAGACGATCCGATGAAAAAAAAATTTCCGCCCACTTTTTCCGATGGCCGCCATTTTGAAACGGCGGCCATCTTGAAAATTTAAAAAGTGCATTACACAACTTTGAGTGACCCACTATCCAATCTCACAAGTGTTATTCAATTTCCTTGGACCATTTTCTTGTATTAGGGAGGACAACTTTACGATAAAGAATCAGAAGAATAATAATAATAATAATAATAATAATAAGAAACGGTGCAAAAACAATAAGTCCCCAAAACTATGTTTTGGGCGACTTAATATGTTTTGGGCGACTTAATAATAATAACTAGGTATAATTGTGATCGCAAAGCGAGTCACAAATGTCCCCTCACGTACCCCTTTTTGTTAATATCCGGCTTATTCAAGAATATTTTTCTTTTCGCCATCCAATTTATAATGCTTAGAAATCAATTTTCGTTAATATCAGACCAAGTTCAATTTTTCCCGGAAGTGGCGGCCATTTTGAATTTTTCGACATTTTCGACTTCACGCCTCAATTCGCCATCCTTTAAAACCCCTAGATATCAATTTTCGTTAAAATCTGAGCAAGTTGAATTTTTACCGGAAGTGGCGGCCATTTTGAATTTTTCGACATTTTCGACTTCACACCTCAATTCGCCAATCATTAAAACATCTAAGTATCAATTTTCGTTAAAATCAAAACAAGTTGAATTTTTACCGAAAGGGGCGGCCATTTTGAATTTTTCGACATTTTTGACTTTACGCCTCAATTCGCCATCCTTTAAAACCTCTAAATATCAATTTTCGTTAAAATCGGAGCAAGTTGAATTTTTACCGGAAGTGGCGGCCATTTTGAATTTTTCGACATTTTCGACTTCACGCCTCAATTCGCCATCCTTTAAAACCTCTAGATATAAATTTTCGTTAAAATCGGAGCAAGTTGAATTTTACCGGAAGTGGCGGCCATTTTGAAAATGGCGGCCGATGAAAAAATTTTGATACCAGAAATGAACTTGGCATACCCCAATTACCTTAGATACAAATCTTCATTAAAATCGGACTAAGTTTAATTTTTACCAGAAATGGCGGCCATTTTGAAAATGGCCGACGATAAAAAAAAAATTGATACCAAAAATAAACTCGGCATACTCCAATTACCTTAAATACAAATTTTCATTTAAAAATAATGAAGTTTAAAAAATTTCCCGAAATTCAATTTGGATTATCTCCCTTTTAAAAACTTTTTTTCGTTTTTTTGCAAAATTTTGAAAACGGTAAGTTTGATTTTAAAAATTCTTTTTTTAAATGATACCTCTTGTAAGTACCTATTTTATATATAAACATATTTTCAATAATCACGCCGGTTTATAAATGCCGTTAAAAATAAAACTTTGATTTCGAGGAGCCATTTTCAGGCCCCTTTTTACCCTATAAGGGGTCGTCCATTTCATTAAAAAAAATCAGATGCATAATTTCACACTCCATACTCCTGATATATGAAGTTACAGCCTTCTACCTCAAACGGTGTTCTTTAAAAACATCGGACAAGTTCACACTAAAGAATACTAAGAAAAAGAATAATAATAACTAGCTATAATTGTGATTGCAAGCAAGTCACATAAAAGTCCCCTCCCGTCCCCAAATTTTGGCGGATTGCAAAATACCAAAACATGGCTAATCATAGAAACATTTTACTTGCCTCATGATGATCAGCATATCAAATTTACATTGTATACAAATTTTTATGTAATTTGGACAAATTTAAATTTTTGGCGACTTTTGGCAGATTGCCAATTTTTTTGGCGGATTGCCAAAAATTGGTTACTTATTGAAGAACCGTGCTTGCCCAATGGTGATCAGCATAATCATTTTATCTAGTATAACAATTTTCATGGATATTTGACAAAGTCGAGTTTTTGGCGATTTCGACGGCTAATTGCCAAAAATTGGCAGGTCGTAGAAAAAATCCGGTTGCACCATGATAATCAGCATACCCACTTTACCCAGATAACCCATTTTCAAGACGATCAGACGAAAAAAAATTTTCCGCCCCTTTTTTCCGCAGGCGGCCATTTTGAAATGGCGGCCATCTTGAAAAATTTAAAAGTCGATGGCCCATCTATGAGTGACCCCCTAACCATCTAAAAAGGTTTCATCTTGATTCGCCAAAGCGTTTTTACGAGATATGTCGGACAAACTTTAGATCTATAAATAGGAAATTGAAATAAGAATAATAATAATAATAACTAGTTCTAATTGTGATCGCAAGCGAGTCACAAAAATGTCCCCTCACGTACCCCTCTTTGTCAATGTCTCTTGGCATTTGAGATAACTTAATTTATCCAATTTTCATCAAAATAGGAGTAAGTTTAATTTTGGCGGGAAACGGCGGCCATTTTTAAAATGGCTGACAATAAAAATATCTCGATGTCAAAAATCAACTCACCATACATATATTACCTTATATACCAACTTTCGTTAAAATCTGAGTAAATTTAATTTTGGCGGGAAACGGCGGCCATTTTGAAAATGGCCGACGATAAAAAAATTTTGATGTCAAAAATCAACTTGCCATACCACTATTACCTTATATACCAATTTTCATTAAAATCGGAGTAATTTTAATTTTGGCGGGAAATGGCGGCCATTTTGAAAATGGCGGCCCAAAAAAAAATTTCGATTCCAAAATTGAACTCGGCATACCACTATTACCTTGTAAACCAATTTTCATCAAAATCAGAATAACTTTAATTTTGGCGGGAAATGGCGGCCATTTTTAAAATGGCCGCCCCAAAAAAAATTTCGATTCCAAAATTGAACTCGGCATACCACTATTACCTTGTAAACCAATTTTCATTAAGAAATAACAAAGTTGAGATTTTTTTTCATTAATATCACAAAATATATGGTACAAAGAAAGATAACTCAATCTTACAAAAAAAATAATTTTCGATTTTTTGCAAAATTTTGAAAACGGTAAGTCCGATTTTCGAAAGTTTTTTTTTAAATAAAAGGTATTGTATATCCGCACTTAACCTATAAGGGAATTTTTCCTACCCCTGCCGGATCAGAAATGCCAGGAAAAATTCAACTTCGGTTTCGAGGAGCCATTTTGAGGCCCTTTTTTTACCTATATGGGGTCGTTCGATTTCGGCGAAAAATACAAAAAGCACAATCTCCCATTCCATACTCTTGATTTATGAATTTTCAGCTTCCTATCTTAAAAGATGTCGAAAAAATGAGGTGGACAAGTTCACGATCCAGAATACCGAGAAAAATAATAATAATAATAATAATAATAATAATAATAATAATAATAATAATAATAATAATAAGAAACCGAGCAAAAACAATATGTCCCCGACACTTCGTGTTCGGGGACATAATAATAAGAAACTGGGCAAAAACAATAAGTCCTCCGACACTTCGTGGTCGGGGACTTAATAATAATAAGAAACCGAGCAAAAACAATATGTCCCCGACACTTCGTGTTCGGGGACATAATAACTAGGTATGATTGTGTTGGGATGCCAACACAGAATGTCTCCCAAACAAACTCCCATAATTCTCTTCAGCATGTCAAAAAAACCTAAACATCAATTTTCATTTAAATCTGAGCACTTTGAAATTTTGGCGGCCATCTTGAATTCAAAATAACCACCATCGTAGAAATTAAATTTAAGTTAAAGAATATTACTTGCAACATCATAATCTATCAGTATATCAACTTTCATTATAATCACACCACTTTGAAATTTTGGTGGCCATCTTGGATTCAAAATGGCTGCCATCGTCGAATTTAAATTTTAGTTATAGAACATTTCTTGTAACATCATAATCTATCAGTGTACCAATTTTCATAATATGCAGACCAGTTTGAAATTTTGGCGGCCATCTTGGATTCAAAATGGCCGTAATCGTCGAATTTTAATTTTAGTTATAGAATATTACTCGCAATATCATAATCTATCAGTATACCAATTTCCATCATATGCAGACCAGTTTGAAATTTTGGCGGCCATCTTGGATTCAAAATGGCCGCCATCGTCGAATTTTAATTTTAGTTATAGAATATTACTCACAACATCATAATCTATCAGCATACCAATTTACATCATAATCAGACCACTTTGAAATTTTGGCGGCCATCTTGGATTCAAAATGGACGCCATTGTCAAATTTTAATTTTAGTTATAGAATATTTCTCGCAACATCATAATCTATCAGCATACCAATTTACATCATAATCAGACCACTTTAAAATTTTGGCGGCCATCTTGGATTCAAAATGGCCGCCATTGTCAAATTTTAATTTTAGTTATAGAATATTTCTCGCAACATCATTATTCATCAATATACCAATTTTCATGTAAATCGGAGCACTTTGAAATTTTGGCGGCCATCTTGGATTCAAAATGGCCGCCATTGTCAAATTTGAATTTTAGTTGTAGAATATTTCTCACAACATCATTATCCATCATTATACCAATTTCAATGTTTATCGGAGCACTTTTAAATTTTTTTGGATTTTTGGGACCGAAAAATCACATTTTCGTAAATAACGAGAAAACCGTAAATTTCGCGTCAAAATTTTCTTTATAAATATTGAAGAGCTTCATTTGTTCTATTCACGTACAAAATCTCAGCCACCTACTTGCCTATGTTACCGAGATATCGCAATGTTCTATATAATGGCCTTTTCCTGTTTCCAAGGAAACGGCGGCCATTATGAAAATTCTAAAAGCAGTTTGCAAAACTTCAGGTCACCCTTTATATGTTCCCAAAGTTTCATATTGATTGGGCAATGCATCTCTGAGAAAACGCGCGGACACCGTTCTACGGAAAGAAAAAAAAAGAAAAAAGAAGAAGAACTAGTGCTGATTGTGTTGGGATGCCAACACATAAGTCGCCCAAAATTGCCTTGGATAGTATTCCATTCAAATCAGTACATCAAAATAAGTCTAGAAATCAAATTTCGTTGAAATCGGACAAAGTTGACCTTTTGGGGGGGGGCGGGTGTAGTAAAACGGCCGCCATTTTAAAACCGGAAGTCGGATTTCAAATCCGGTCGCAGATTTGAATTCAGCATACCCGCTTTACTCAGATGACCAATTTTCAAGACGATCCGATGAAAAAAAATTTTCCGCCCACTTTTTCCGATGGCCGCCATTTTGAAACGGCGGCCATCTTGAAAATTTCAAAACTTGGATGCACGCCTTTAAGTGACCCACTATCTAATCCAACAAGTGTTATTCAATTTCCTTGAACCCCTTTCTTGTATTAGGGAGGACAACTTTACGATAAAGAATCAGAAGAATAACTAGGTATAATTTGTGTTGGGATGCCAACACACAAGTCGCCCAAAATCGCCTTGGATACTATTTCTTCCCATTCAGTACAATAAAATATGTATATAATCAAATTTTGTTGAAATCAGACAAAGTTCACATTTTTAAGGGGGCGGGTGTAGTAAAATGGCCGCCATTTAAAAACCGTTAGTCGGATTTCAAATCCGGTCGAAGATTTGAACTCAGCATACCCGCTTTACCAAGATGACTAATTTTCAAAACGATCCGATGAAAAAAAAAATTCCGCCCACTTTTTCCGATGGCTGCCATTTTGAAACGGCGGCCATTTTGAAAACTCCAAAAAGAGCATACAAAACTTTAGATGGTACTCTAGCATTGTACCAAGTTTGAATGACCTCAGACGTAAGCCCTGAAAGTAGACCCCCGGACAAGTTCAAGTTCCGGAAGAAAAATAATAATAATAAATAATAATAATAATAAGAAACGGGGTAAAAACAATAAGTCGCCAAAACTTTGTTTTGGGCGACTTAATAATAATAATAAGAAACGGTGCAAAAACAATAAGTCTCCCAAACTTTGTTTTGGGCGACTTAATAATAACTAGGTATGATTGTGTTTGGATGCAAACACGAATGTCTCCCAAACAAACTCCCATTGCCACTATTCTCTTCAGCATGTCAAAAAACCCTTAAATATCAAATTTCATGTAAATCAGAGCACTTTGAAAGTTTGGCGGCCATCTTGAATTCAAAATGGCCGCCATTGTCAAATTTTAATTTTAGTTATGGAATATTACTCTCAACATCATAATCTATCAGTTCACTTATTTTCATTATGTACAAAAGCAATATGTCTCCCAAAACTTTGTTTGGGAGACATAATAATAAGAAACGGTGCAAAAACAATAAGTCTCCCAAACTTTGTTTTGGGCGACTTAATAATAACTAGAATTGCCATTGCCAGCAATAGCAGATGTCGACCGTTGCCTTATCTTTTACGACATATTTGACACTGTCGGCAGCCACTTTAATGATTTTTTTAATATTTGACTCCATATTCCCACTCGCCATCCTTCAAACACCTAAAATATCAAGTTTCGTTAAAATCTGAGAATTTTCAATACTTACGGAAGTGGCGGCCATTTTGATTTGTTTGGAATTTTTGAACTCGCCATCAATTGAAACTCCTAAATATAAAGTTTCGTTAAAATCTGAGAATGTTCACTTTTAACGGAAAATGGCGGCCATTTTGAATTTTTCGACATTTCTGACCTCGCGTATCAACTCGTCAACCTTCATATTCCTTAAATATAAAGTTTCTTTAAAATTGGAGAATGTTCCATTTTCACGGGAAATGGCGGCCATTTTGAATTTTTTGAAATTTTTGAATCGGTCATCCTTCAAAACTCTAAAAAATAAAATTTCATTAAAATTTTGAAAAAAAAAAAATTTTTGGAAGTGGCGGCCATTTTGAATTTTTTGAACTTTTTGAACTCGCCATCCTATGAAACACCTAAATATAAATTTTCGTGGAAATCGGAAAATTTTTCATTTTTACAGGAAGTGGCGGCCATTTTGAATTTTTCGACATTTCTTACTCCACGTATGAACTCGCCATACTTCATATACCTTAAATATAAAGTTTCGTTAAAATCGGAGAATGTACAATTTTTACGGGAAATGGCGGCCATTTTGAATTTTTCGACATTTTTTTCGTCACGCCTCAACACGCCATACTGTAATATGGCTTTAAATAAATTTTTGTTCAAATCAGAAAACGCGACTTTTTTTACGTAAAATGGCGGCCATCTTGAAAATGGCAGCCATCTTGGTTCCGAAAAGTTCTACTGCAACAGATATCATGATCACGTATCATCATACCAAGTTTGGAACCGCAATATAAAACGGTTCTTTAGTTATGACGCGGACAAAAATTGGCGACAATAAGAATAAGAACTAGATATAAATGCCATTTCAAGAAATAGCAGATGTCACTCCACTTTGTGTGTAAAGTTTATTAAGTACATGTTATAAGCTCTTTGAATTACTATATGTCATCATGACCTTTACCTTTGTTCAAGCAAAATTTTCCATGAGTCATCATTATGATAGATTTATCAATGAATGGTTTATAAATAGAAATTACTGCATGTTGACAGAAAATCAATACAAACTTGTCATGTTAATAGTTTTATAAGCTCTCCAATGAATTCCATAATGTCATCATGACCTTTACCTTTGTCCTAACAAAATTATCCATGAGTCATCCTAATGATGTTTATAAATAGAAATGACACATTTTGACAGACAATCAATACAAACTTGTCTTTATGAATTACAATATGTCATCATGACCTTTAACTTTGTCCTATCAAAATTTTCCATGAGTCATCCTTATGATATGTTTATAAATAGAAATGACTCAATCTTGACAGAAAATCAATACTAACTTGGCATATTGCCAGTCAATGTTAATCCTATGGGGAAAACAGAAAATCTTTAATTGGCGATAATTTGAAAATGCTTGCTTCGATCAACGTAAAAAAAAATTGATAGAACTTTGAATTATAGTCTAAGCATACCATTAATTTCAAAACATTTATTCTAGTTGTTTTCTCATAAAGCTTTGGACAAAACTTATTATTTACCTGTAGCAGACGACGCATGTTAACTGAGAAAATCAATACCAACTTGGCTTTCTGCCAGCCAATGTTAACCCTATGGGAATTTTAAAATTTTAAAATCGCGATAATTTAAAAATGGCTGCTTTTATTTTGACAAAAATGTTATTGGTATAAATTTAAACTAAAGTCTACGTACATTTTAAATTTCAAGTCTTTTGGTCCAGTAGTTATCTCAGAAACGTTCGGACAAAATTCATTGGAATAATAATAATAATTAAAAAGTCATTTGTTCAGAGAACAAATGTGAGGTCTTTCCCTGTCTTATGTTTTTGTTATTTTATACAAGTACTAAAGACATTTGAGTCACTTTGTTTATGACAAGATGTTGCCAATTATTGTGATATAGGCTCCAGAATGAAGATCAGGGGGCCTAGAGTCAGAAAAAGTATGGTTGCTAAGGACTTTTATGTTGGTTGCTATGGAATAAATGTCACTTCCGGTTGAAAAAACTAACATCTTAACTCAGAAAGTAGTCTGGTTTAAGAATATGTATGGTTGCTATGGACTTTTCATTAAGGTTACCTTGTTGCTAGGGAATGACCTTGACCCATGACCTTTGACCTTGGACCCAAATTGTAGCTCTTTGCTTTCTGATTCATTTAAGTATACATGTTTACTATACTATCTGTTATGGTTTTCAAGTTATGGGCAAAAAACGTGTTTCGTGAAACTTGTTTTGGCCGCCATTTTGAAACCGTTCAACCGAATCATGTACTGTTTGGGTTCAAATTGTAGGTATTTTAATTCTCTATCAAATGAACCCTATGTTTCATTCACCATCTTTTATGGTTAAAAAGTTATAAACAAAAAATCATTTTAAAAATACGAATCAAGGGCAATAACTCAAAAACGACAAGTTTTACGCTTTCGCACCTGAAACATTTTTTGTAGATTTCGACATGGGGAATATTTTTCCCATGTATTGTCCGCTTCAATTTTGTACGGTTTAAGTGTTATTTCATAAAAACTGTTAAGGGTGTCGGCCATTTTGAAAATGGCTGCCCGTAACCATTGGACTTTGGTCTTAAATTGAAGGCCTCATAATGACGGTCACAAAAAACCCATATGTTTACTATATTATCTTTGATGGTTTAAAAGTTATAAGCCAAAAACGAATAAGCCGAAACGCGTCAAGGGCCATAACTCCAAAACGGTTTGTCGTCCAGTGTTCGACCCTTTATATCAAATAAAGGTCTAAATGAGACGAGTATTTTCCTCATTACATGTCTGCTTCAATTTTGTATGGTTTTTGAGCTATACTGCAGACAAGGTGTACCATGACCTCTGACCTTGAGATTTGACCTTTGACCTTGACATTTTTAGATGTAACATATGTCTTCTAGGATGATTGGTGAAGGTCCCAAGTCTCTAGGACAAACCGTTTTGAAGAAAAAAAATTTGACGAGTCGTGACACTTTTCGGGTCAAAAACGCGTAACCAGGAAGTTGATCGAAAAACAATTTTTTGCGTGACCAATCATGACCAGGAGTCTAGCAACATTTTCCCTGCTTCAGATTTTTGATAACGGTTATGGTTTCTGACTTTATCTGCAGACAAGGTTTTTGGGTTCCGGGCAGATAACTCTGTTACTAAAAATAGATCGGTTTCGCAGGCCGACTCAAGTCGAGCCCTGGTAGTGTCGATTGATAGTACTAAGTTTCGTAATGATAGGTTGCGACACTTTTTTGACATCTGCGGCAGAAAAAAAAAAAAAATAATAATAATTAAAAAGTCATTTGTTCAGAGAACAAATGTGAGGTCTTTCCCTGTCCTATGTTTTTGTTATATTATTTTATACAAGTACTAAAGACATTTGAGTCACTTTGTTTATGACAAGATGTTGCCAATTATTGTGATATAGGCTCCAGAATGAAGATCAGGAGGCCTAGAGTCAGAAAAAGGATGGTTGCTAAGGACTTTTATGTCGGTTGCTATGGACTAAAGGTCACTTCCGGTTGAAAAAACTAACATCTTAACTCAAAGAGTAGTCTGGTTTAAGAATATGTATGGTTGCTATGGACTTTTCATTAAGGTTACCTTGTTGCTAGGGAATGACCTTGACCCATGACCTTTGACCTTGGACTCAAATTGTAGCTCTTTGCATTCTGATTCATTTAAGTATACATGTTTACTATACTATCTGTTATGGTTTTCAAGTTATGGGCAAAAAACGTGTTTCGCGAAACTTGTTTTGGCCGCCATTTTGAAACCGTTCAACCGAATCATGTACTGTTTGGGTTCAAATTGTAGGTATTTTAATTCTCTATCAAATGAACCCTATGTTTCATTCACCATCTTTTATGGTTAAAAAGTTATTAACAAAAAATCATTTTAAAAATACGAATCAAGGGCAATAACTCAAAAATGACAAGTTTTACGCTTTCGCACCTGAAACATTTATTGTAGATTGCGACATGGGGAATATTTTTCCCATGTATTGCCCGCTTCAATTTTGTACGGTTTAAGTGTTATTTCATAAAAACTGTTAAGGGTGTCGGCCATTTTGAAAATGGCTGCCCGTAACCATTGGACTTTGGTCTTAAATTGAAGGACTCATAATGACGGTCACAAAAAACCCATATGTTTACTATATTATCTTTGATGGTTTAAAAGTTATAAGCCAAAAACGAATAAGCAGAAACGCGTCAAGGGCCATAACTCGAAAACGGTTTGTCGTACAGTGTTCGACCCTTAATATCAAATTAAGGTCTGAATGAGACGAGTATTTTCTTCATTACATGTCTGCTTCAATTTTGTATGGTTTTTGAGCTATACTGCAGACAAGGTGTACCATGACCTCTGACCTTGAGATTTGACCTTTGACCTTGACATTTTTAGATGTAACATATGTCTTCTAGGATGATTGGTGAAGGTCCCAAGTCTCTAGGACAAACCGTTTTGAAGAAAAAAAATTTGACGAGTCGTGACACTTTTCGGGTCAAAAACGCGTAACCAGGAAGTTGATCGAAAAACAATTTTTTGCGTGACGAATCATGACCAGGAGTCTAGCAACATTTTCCCTGCTTCAGATTTTTGATAACGGTTACGGTTTCTGACTTTATCTGCAGACAAGGTTTTTGGGTTCGGGGCAGATAACTCCGTTACTAAAAATAGATCGGTTTCACAGGCCGACTCAAGTCGAGCCCTGGTAGTGTCGATTAATAGTACTAAGTTTCGTAATGATAGGTTGCGACACTTTTTTGACATCTGCGGCAGAAAAAAAAAAATAATAATAATAATCATAAGAAATACAGTAAGGTCTTTCCTTCTGTGGAAGGGAAAGACCTTAATAATAATAATCATAAGAAATACAGTAAGGTCTTTCCTTCTGTGGAAGGGAAAGACCTTAATAACTAGATATAAATGCCATTTCAAGAAATAGCAGATGTCACTCCACTTTGTGTGTAAAGTTTATTAAGTACATGTTATAAGCTCTTTGAATTACTATATGTCATCATGACCTTTACCTTTGTTCAAGCAAAATTTTCCATGAGTCATCATTATGATAGATTTATCAATGAATGGTTTATAAATAGAAATTACTGCATGTTGACAGAAAATCAATACAAACTTGTCATGTTAATAGTTTTATAAGCTCTCCAATGAATTCCATAATGTCATCATGACCTTTACCTTTGTCCTAACAAAATTATCCATGAGTCATCCTAATGATGTTTATAAATAGAAATGACACATTTTGACAGACAATCAATACAAACTTGTCTTTATGAATTACAATATGTCATCATGACCTTTAACTTTGTCCTATCAAAATTTTCCATGAGTCATCCTTATGATATGTTTATAAATAGAAATGACTCAATCTTGACAGAAAATCAATACTAACTTGGCATATTGCCAGTCAATGTTAATCCTATGGGGAAAACAGAAAATCTTTAATTGGCGATAATTTGAAAATGCTTGCTTCGATCAACGTAAAAAAAAAATTGATAGAACTTTGAATTATAGTCTAAGCATACCATTAATTTCAAAACATTTATTCTAGTTGTTTTCTCATAAAGCTTTGGACAAAACTTATTATTTACCTGTAGCAGACGACGCATGTTAACTGAGAAAATCAATACCAACTTGGCTTTCTGCCAGCCAATGTTAACCCTATGGGAATTTTAAAATTTTAAAATCGCGATAATTTAAAAATGGCTGCTTTTATTTTGACAAAAATGTTATTGGTATAAATTTAAACTAAAGTCTACGTACATTTTAAATTTCAAGTCTTTTGGTCCAGTAGTTATCTCAGAAACGTTCGGACAAAATTCATTGGAATAATAATAATAATAAATATAAATGCCATTTCAAGAAATAGCAGATGTCACTCCACTTTGTGTGTAAAGTTTATTAAGTACATGTTATAAGCTCTTTGAATTACTATATGTCATCATGACCTTTACCTTTGTTCAAGCAAAATTTTCCACGAGTCATCATTATGATAGATTTATCAATGAATGGTTTATAAATAGAAATTACTGCATGTTGACAGAAAATCAATACAAACTTGTCATGTTAATAGTTTTATAAGCTCTCCAATGAATTCCATAATGTCATCATGACCTTTACCTTTGTCCTAACAAAATTATCCATGAGTCATCCTAATGATGTTTATAAATAGAAATGACACATTTTGACAGACAATCAATACAAACTTGTCTTTATGAATTACAATATGTCATCATGACCTTTAACTTTGTCCTATCAAAATTTTCCATGAGTCATCCTTATGATATGTTTATAAATAGAAATGACTCAATCTTGACAGAAAATCAATACTAACTTGGCATATTGCCAGTCAATGTTAATCCTATGGGGAAAACAGAAAATCTTTAATTGGCGATAATTTGAAAATGCTTGCTTCGATCAACGTAAAAAAAAAATTGATAGAACTTTGAATTATAGTCTAAGCATACCATTAATTTCAAAACATTTATTCTAGTTGTTTTCTCATAAAGCTTTGGACAAAACTTATTATTTACCTGTAGCAGACGACGCATGTTAACTGAGAAAATCAATACCAACTTGGCTTTCTGCCAGCCAATGTTAACCCTATGGGAATTTTAAAATTTTAAAATCGCGATAATTTAAAAATGGCTGCTTTTATTTTGACAAAAATGTTATTGGTATAAATTTAAACTAAAGTCTACGTACATTTTAAATTTCAAGTCTTTTGGTCCAGTAGTTATCTCAGAAACGTTCGGACAAAATTCATTGGAATAATAATAATAATAATAATAATTAAAAAGTCATTTGTTCAGAGAACAAATGTGAGGTCTTTCCCTGTCTTATGTTTTTTGTTATGTTATTTTATACAAGTACTAAAGACATTTGAGTCACTTTGTTTATGACAAGATGTTGCCAATTATTGTGATGTAGGCTCCAGAATGAAGATCAGGTGGCCTAGAGTCAGAAAAAGTATGGTTGCTTAGGACTTTTATGTCGGTTGCTATGGACTAAATGTCACTTCCGGTTGCAAAAACTTACATCTTAACTCAGAAAGTAGTCTTGTTTAAGAATATGTATGGTTGCTATGGACTTTTCATTAAGGTTACCTTGTTGCTAGGGAATGACCTTGACCCATGACCTTTGACCTCTGACTCAAATTGTAGCTCTTTGCATTCTGATTCATTTAAGTATACATGTTTACGATACAATTTGTTATGGTTTTCAAGTTATGGGCAAAAAACGTGTTTCGCGAAACTTGTTTTGGCCGCCATTTTGAAACCGTTCAACCGAATCATGTACTGTTTGGGTTCAAATTGCAGGTAATTCAATTCTCTTTCAAATGAACCCTATGTTTCATTCACCATCTTTTATGGTTAAAAAGTTATAAACAAAAATCATTTTAAAAATACGAATCAAGGGCAATAACTCAAAAACGACAAGTTTTACGCTTTCGCACCTGAAACATTTTTTGTAGATTTCGACATGGGGAATATTTTTCCCATGTATTGTCCGCTTCAATTTTGTACGGTTTAAGTGTTATTTCATAAAAACTGTTAAGGGTGTCGGCCATTTTGAAAATGGCTGCCCGTAACCATTGGACTTTGGTCTTAAATTGAAGGCCTCATAATGACGGTCACAAAAAACCCATATGTTTACTATATTATCTTTGATGGTTTAAAAGTTATAAGCCAAAAACGAATAAGCCGAAACGCGTCAAGGGCCATAACTCCAAAACGGTTTGTCGTCCAGTGTTCGACCCTTTATATCAAACAAAGGTCTACATGAGACGAGTATTTTTCCCATTACATGTCTGCTTCAATTTTGTATGGTTTTTGAGCTATACTGCAAACAAGGTGTACCATGACCTCTGACCTTGAGATTTGACCTTTGACCTTGACATTTTTGAATGCAACATATGTCACCTAGGATGATTGGTGAAGGTCCCAAGTCTCTAGGACTAACCGTTTTGAAGAAAAAAAATTTGACGTGTCGCGACAGGTTTCGACTCAAAAACGCGTAACCAGGAAGTTGATCGATAATTTTTTTTTTGCGTGATGACATGTTGCCAGGAGTCCAGCAACAATTCCCACACTTTAGATTTTTGATACCGGTTACGGTTTCTGAGATTATCTGATAACAAGGGTTTTCGGTCTGGGGCAGATAACTCCGTTACTAAAAATAGTTCGGTTTTCAGGTTGCGGTCAAGGCGAGTCTGGGTGTGACCGAGTTAACGCAAGAAGTATCGTAAAGATATGTCGCGACACTTTTGCGACATTCACAGCGGAAAAGAAGAAGAAAAATAATAATAATAATAATTAAAAAGTCATTTGTTCAGAGAACAAATGTGAGGTCTTTCCCTGTCTTATGTTTTTGTTATGGTATTTTATACAAGTACTAAAGACATTTGAGTCACTTTGTTTATGACAATATGTTGCCAATTATTGTGATATAAGCTCCAGAATGAAGAGCAGGGGACCTAAAGTCAGAAAAAGTATGGTTGCTAAGGACTTTTATGACGGTTGCTATGGACTAGGGGTTACTTCCGGTTGAAAAAACTTAACTCTTAACTCAAAAAGTAGTCTTGGTTTAGAATATATATGGTTGCTATGGACTTTTCATTAATGTTACCTTGTTGCTAGGGAATGACCTTGACCTCTTACCTTTGACCTTGGACTCAAATTGAAGCTCTTTGTATACTGATTCATTTAAGTATACATATTTACTATACTATCTGTTATGGTTTTCAAGTTATTGGCAAAAAACGTGTTTTGCGAAACTTGTTTTGGCCGCCATTTTGAAACCGTTCAACCGAATCATGTACTGTTTGGGTTCAAATTGTAGGTAATTTAATCCTCTTTCAAATAAACCCTATGTTTCATTCATCATCTTTTATGGTTTAAAAGTTATAAACAAAAAATCATTTTAAAAATACGAATCAAGGGCGATAACTCAAAAACGACAAGTTTTACGCTTTCGCACCTGAAACACTTTTTGTAGATTTCGACATGGCGAACATTTTTTCCATGTATTGTCTGCTTCAATTTTGTACGGTTTAAGTGTTATTTCATAAAAACTGTTTACGGTGTCAGCCATTTTGAAAATGGCTGCCCGTAACCAATCGACTTTGGTCTTAAATTGAAGGAGATATAATGACGGTCACAAAAAACCCATATGTTTACTATATTATCTCTGACGGTTTAAAAGTTATAAGCCAAAAATGGATAAGCCGAAACGCGTTAAGGGCCATAACTCGAAAACGGTTTGTCGTACAGTGTTCGACCCTTTATATCAAATAAAGGTCTAAATGAGACGAGTATTTTCCCCTTTACATGTCTGCTTCAATTTTGTATGGTTTTTGAGCTATACTGCAAACAAGGTGTATGATGACCTCTGACCTTGAGATTTGACCTTTGACCTTGACATTTTTAGATGTAACATATGTCACTTAGGATGATTGGTGAAGGTCCCAAGTCTCTAGGACTAACCGTTTTGAAGAAAAAAATTTTGACGTGTCACGACAGGTTTCGACTCCAAAACGCGTAACCAGGAAGTTGATCGAAAAATTTTTTTTTTCGTGATGACATGTTCGCATGAGTCCAGCAACATTTCCCACACTTTAAATTTTTGATATCAGTTACGGTTTCTGCGGTTATCTGATAACAAGGGTTTTCGGTCTGGGGCAGATAACTCCGTTACTAAAAATAGTTCGGTTTTCAGGTTGCGGTCAAGGCGAGTCTGGGTATGACCGAGTTAACGCAAGAAGTATCGTAAAGATATGTCGCGACACTTTTGCGACATTCACAGCGGAAAAGAAGAAGAAAAATAATAATAATAACCATAAGAAATACAGTAAGGTCTTTCCACTGTAGTGGGAAAGACCTTAATAATAATAACCATAAGAAATACAGTAAGGTCTTTCCACTGTAGTGGGAAAGACCTTAATAATAAGAAGAAACGTAGAATAACAACATGTCACATCCACGATGTGGAGTGACATAATAATAATAATAAGAAGAAACGTAGAATAACAACATGTCACATCCACGATGTGGAGTGACATAATAAGAACTAGAATTGCCATTGCCAGCAATAGCAGATGTCGACCATTGCCTTATCTTTAACGACATATTTGACACTGTATGGCAGCCATTTAGTGTTTTTGTTTGTTTGACTCCATATCCCCACTCGGTATCCTTCATACGTCTTTTAAAATATCTAGTTTCTTCCAAATAAAATGTTCTATAATTCAAATTTATACCATGTCTTCTCAAACTTTTTTATTTCTAAGTCTTAATTAGAATATTTCCAAGTTTGTGTTTATCCACTGTTAAGAAATCTTATTATTAATAGATGATAATGTCAGGTTTGTAGACTTTATTTTAGCTATAAAAACATAGGGTTAGTTTCATTCCCCTTTACAGAAAATCCACTTTTAAATAACAAGCTAGCAAAATTGGTTTTCAAAGAAAGGCAAGGGATGAAAAATTAGAAATATTTACACAGTTGATAGCTCTGCATGTAGCATAAATGTATTGGAATGTGTTTTTTTTATTCAAAAGACAGCAGAGCTACTTTCTCCATTTTTCAAGCCTCAGTCCATTTCATATTGCTTTGGTTTTGGTAGACATAATTACTTTAGTCCCATTTTTTCAAGTAAATGTGGTCGGATCTTCCTTAAACTTGGTCAACATGTAGAACTAAGGCTAGTGTATCCATAAAATACAAAATTATTAGATTGGAAAAATTCCGGTATAATGGCGGGATCAGCTGGTTTTTTCTTCACGACAATTTTTATTCTATTGATTGCCAACTATGAGAAGTTTACAAACTCTTATGATTATTACAAACATTCGAACACAAAACTTATACATGGTAACAACTCGTGGACGACGGCAGATCTAATTTCCTATGCAAACAACACGAGATTGACGAGTAACCAATGTAATCAAAGAAAAGGGGAGATAACCATCTGTCAATTCCCGATCGTTTTTCGACCATCTTACGAACTTTTAATAACATTATTTCTTCTAAGAAGTGGAGATATACATCATAACCCTGGCCCGTCAAAGAGAACACCCAAATACCCATGTACCAAATGCTTTAAAGGTGTGATCAGCACAAGCAAGGCAATAACGTGTGATCAATGTGAAAAGTGGACTCACATAAAATGCAAAACCAATATAACCCAAGTCATGTATGACGATATGAATGAGAATGGAACATCAATAAATTATACATGTGATCCATGTTTATTAAATCAACTACCATTTCATGATGATAATATAGATATATTGACAAACAATCACTACGATAATCAATCACATGACACAAAAACTGTCAACCTGGAAGATTTCAAACAATATGAATTTCCATCACAAAAAGGGCTACATTTTTATCATCTAAATGCTCGATCGCTTCTGCCGAAAATATCTGAACTTCGTATAATGGCCACTACAAGTAAGGCAGCTGCTATAGGTGTGACCGAGACATGGCTTGACTCTACAATTTCTGACGAGGAAATTAAATTGGAAGGATACTCTGTGTTGCGAAAAGATCGAAGGCAAACCGGAGGGGGAGTATGCCTTTACATGAAAAATGACTTTGCTTTAAATACAAGAATGGACCTGACATCTGTTGATATGGAAGCTATCTGGGCAGAGTTGCTGTTACCCAAATCAAAGCCGATCCTAATTGGCATAGTTTACAGACCACCCGACCAACATGACTTTGTGGAAAAGTGCCAGGAAACTTTCAACAAACTGGAGCCAGACCAAGAATCTGTGATAATGGGAGACTTTAACTATTGTATGCTTAATAAAAATTCTGAAAACAAAACTGTTAACAAATTTAAGAATGTAATGCAAATGCTGAATTTATCACAAATCATTAATGTACCAACCAGGGTCACTAAAACTAGCTCATCATTAATAGATCTTATACTTGTAAACAGACAAGAAAATATAACCAAATGTGGTGTTTTAGATATTGGCCTGAGTGACCATTATATCACATATTGTATTAGAAAAATACCCAAACTTATTATTGGGGAACATAAGACAATTAAAATCAGGTCTTTGAAAAATTATGATCAATATACTTTTTTAGAGAAATTAAATGAAATAAATTGGCACACTTGTACAACTTCAAATTGTGTTAATGATAATTGGAATATTTTTAGAAATTTATTTACTGGCGTTTTAGATCAGGTTGCTCCTAAAAAGGAGATTAGAGTGAAACAAAGAACTGAACCTTGGATGACGGCAGAGATTTTGGATTTAATTAAAGAAAGGGATTATTTTTTATCTTTGCACAAAAAGTATAAAGACCCAGAAAATTATGAACAATTTTGTTATCTCAGAAATAAAGTTCAAAGGGAAGTAAAATCTGCAAAATCTGATTATTTTTCAAACAAGATTGAAGAAAACAGAAATGAGCCTAAAAAATTATGGGAACAGTTAAAAAACCTTGGTTATAAAAATAAGGCTCAAGAGGCTAAAATTGTTTTGAATGTAAATGACAAAATTTGTCATGATTTGAAAACCATTGTAAACCATTTCAATAGTTTTTTTACAAATGTTGCCTCAGAATTGGTTAAAAAATTACCAACAGCTAAAGGTTTATATAACACAACTCCAGTCTTTTTGTAAATTTTTATAGAAATAGGAATCCAAGTAACAAAAAGTTTATATTGAATGAAGTCAGCGAAGATTTTGTATTTAGAGAGTTGTCTGCTTTGAATGTAACAAAGAGTACCGGGTTAGACGAAATACCTGCAAGGTTTATAAGAGATAGTGCACATGTAATTAAAACACCTATTACTGCAATTATAAATCAATCTATTACAACAGGTGTTGTACCTCAAAGCATGAAATATGCAAGAGTAAAACCATTGTACAAGAAAAATAGTCCACTAGAAGTGGGTAATTATAGACCAGTCAGTATTTTGAGCATTGTCTCTAAGATCTTAGAAAAAAGTGTATACAAACAACTTATAGATTTTTTACAAGAAAACAATATGTTATATGATTTACAATCTGGTTTTCGGAGTAAATACTCCACTGATACTTGTCTTATATATTTACTTGATTATGATTCAGGAGTAATAACACCAAAGGTTTATATACTGGAATGATCATGTTAGACCTTCAAAAGGCCTTTGACACTGTAGACCATAATATATTATGTAACAAACTTAAAGTAATGGGTATTGAATCCATAAATTGGTTTAGATCCTACCTTTCTGATAGAGTTCAATTTGTATCTTGTAATGAGGTTATGTCAGAAGCCATGAATGTAACTTGTGGAGTCCCTCAGGGTAGCATATTGGGACCACTTTTATTTTTAACATATGTAAATGATATGTCTATAAGTATAGATAATGACTGCAAGCTTATTTTGTATGCTGATGATAGTGCCATCTTATATAGTCATAGAGACCCAAATTTTATATCAAATAAATTAGGCAATGTATTAGAAAACTGTTCAGATTGGCTCATAGATAACAAGCTTTCTCTACACCTTGGAAAGACAGAGTGTATGTTATTTGGTCCACCAAGAAAGATCAAACAATATTCTAATTTTAGTGTAAAATGTTATGATCATGTTATAAAATCAACTGATTTTGTAAAATATTTAGGTGTTTATATAGATAAATATTTAAACTGTGAACATATTGTCTCAAGTATAGTTCAAAAGGTCAATGGGAGACTTAGATTTTTATATAGAAATGCAAAGTGTCTTGACAGCAGATCAAGAATGACCCTCACAACTGCTTTAATACAGTGTTATTTTGACTATTCTTGCTCGTCGTGGTATAGTAGTATCGGAAAGGGGATGTCGAAGAAGTTACAAGTATTACAAAATAAAGTTGTGCGGTTCATCCTTGGTCTGGGGTCAAGACATAGCATTAATTGTAATGTATTAGAACAAGTCAACATGTTATCTGTTGAAAACAGAGTGAAACAACTTAGAATTAACCATGTGTACAACATTTATCATGGGAAAGCTCCTAATTATATTTCAGCAGGTTTTCGTCTTAACCAAACAGGTACTAGAGGTGCAACAAACTTAAATTATTTTGTTCCAAATACAAGAATATGTGGTAATAACAGCTTTTTATATAATTCTATTTTAGATTGGAACAATTTACCAGCATCAATTAAAAATATTTCTGAAAAATCATCTTTTAAATCAGCTGTTAAGCAACATTTAAAATTTGCTGCCAGAGGTTTTGAAGAAAACGATTTTTTATATTATTAAGCTAATGTAAGTTTTTATTATAATTTTAAATTTAACAAACTATTAAATATTTAATTATTTAAATATATATTTTGATACTTTTAAATGCAAGGACCCCATTGGAAATAAGCTTTTTTTCATAGCTTTATGGGTTATCCTAGGCTAATCAAGTGCCAAATATGTATTTTTATTACATGTGAATGATTTTTTAGTTTGTGTATATTTTGAAATATATGATTGTTTGATTGTATGTCTGTATATGTATACTTGATTATTGCCTAAATAAACATTATTATTATTATTATTATTATTTATACCAATTGATGCCCTAAAGGGGTGTCAGGGGGGTCTCAAAGTTGCCAGGAGGGTCCAAAAAGCACATTGCTTTCGTACCAAAATCTGTATATCTTGAAAACGGTTAACTTTAATGATATGAACTATGCATTTTATAAGTAGCACATTACATGCCTCACATATATACGGCATGCAATTAAATGTACGATCTAAAATGGTGGACCAGAGGTGCCTAAAATAGGGGTGGGGTCACCCTAGCAAAAATGAACAAGTGGGAATATTTTGAAAACCGTACAATGGATTTCTGCAAACCTGACACTAAAGTAGTAGCCTATTTAATGATACATACAAATAAAAGATTAATTTTGTTCTATGTGTACAGGTTTTTTTTTAAAGATTTTTTTTTAATTTAATTTTTTTATTTCTTAATGAAAAAAAAAAATTTTAAAAAAATTGGGAAAAAAAAACTGTTAAAGTTAGCAAAGTTTGGTTTTCATCAGTAGACACGGGGCATTTTGTTTGGCCCGGTAGCCAATTTTGAAAAGATTCAGACAAACTTTACAAAAATTATTCCATTTATTAATATTTTAATGAAAAAAAAATTATTAAAAAAATCTGGAAAAAAAACCTATTTAAGTTAGCAAAGTTTGGTTTTCACCAATGGACTCCCAGCATCATGTTTAGTCCAGAAGCCAATTTTGAAATGAATCTGACATACTTTAAGAAATTAGCCGATTTTTTTGTCGGCCATTTTGAAAATGACGAAATGCAAAAACTTATAACGTTCCACGCGCAACTTCACATAGCAACCATCCTTTCTACCAAGTTTCAGTTCTTTACTTAAATCGCTTCTATAAAATAATCTCCGGACAAAATTTTGAAATCCAAAAAACAGAATAACAATATGTCTTCCGAAATACTTCGTTTCGGTCGACATAATTAGTCCCATTTTTTCAAGTAAATGTGGTCGGATCTTCCTTAAACTTGGTCAACATGTAGAACTAAGGCTAGTGTATCCATAAAATACAAAATTATACCAATTGATGCCCTAAAGGGGTGTCAGGGGGGTCTCAAAGTTGCCAGGAGGGTCCAAAAAGCACATTGCTTTCGTACCAAAATCTGTATATCTTGAAAACGGTTAACTTTAATGATATGAACTATGCATTTTATAAGTAGCACATTACATGCCTCACATATATACGGCATGCAATTAAATGTACGATCTAAAATGGTGGACCAGAGGTGCCTAAAATAGGGGTGGGGTCACCCTAGCAAAAATGAACAAGTGGGAATATTTTGAAAACCGTACAATGGATTTCTGCAAACCTGACACTAAAGTAGTAGCCTATTTAATGATACATACAAATAAAAGATTAATTTTGTTCTATGTGTACAGGTTTTTTTTTAAAGATTTTTTTTTAATTTAATTTTTTTATTTCTTAATGAAAAAAAAAAATTTTAAAAAAATTGGGAAAAAAAACTGTTAAAGTTAGCAAAGTTTGGTTTTCATCAGTAGACACGGGGCATTTTGTTTGGCCCGGTAGCCAATTTTGAAAAGATTCAGACAAACTTTACAAAAATTATTCCATTTATTAATATTTTAATGAAAAAAAAATTATTAAAAAAATCTGGAAAAAAAACCTATTTAAGTTAGCAAAGTTTGGTTTTCACCAATGGACTCCCAGCATCATGTTTAGTCCAGAAGCCAATTTTGAAATGAATCTGACATACTTTAAGAAATTAGCCGATTTTTTTGTCGGCCATTTTGAAAATGACGAAATGCAAAAACTTATAACGTTCCACGCGCAACTTCACATAGCAACCATCCTTTCTACCAAGTTTCAGTTCTTTACTTAAATCGCTTCTATAAAATAATCTCCGGACAAAATTTTGAAATCCAAAAAACAGAATAACAATATGTCTTCCGAAATACTTCGTTTCGGTCGACATAATTAGTCCCATTTTTTCAAGTAAATGTGGTCGGATCTTCCTTAAACTTGGTCAACATGTAGAACTAAGGCTAGTGTATCCATAAAATACAAAATTATACCAATTGATGCCCTAAAGGGGTGTCAGGGGGGTCTCAAAGTTGCCAGGAGGGTCCAAAAAGCACATTGCTTTCGTACCAAAATCTGTATATCTTGAAAACGGTTAACTTTAATGATATGAACTATGCATTTTATAAGTAGCACATTACATGCCTCACATATATACGGCATGCAATTAAATGTACGATCTAAAATGGTGGACCAGAGGTGCCTAAAATAGGGGTGGGGTCACCCTAGCAAAAATGAACAAGTGGGAATATTTTGAAAACCGTACAATGGATTTCTGCAAACCTGACACTAAAGTAGTAGCCTATTTAATGATACATACAAATAAAAGATTAATTTTGTTCTATGTGTACAGGTTTTTTTTTAAAGATTTTTTTTTAATTTAATTTTTTTATTTCTTAATGAAAAAAAAAAATTTTAAAAAAATTGGGAAAAAAAACTGTTAAAGTTAGCAAAGTTTGGTTTTCATCAGTAGACACGGGGCATTTTGTTTGGCCCGGTAGCCAATTTTGAAAAGATTCAGACAAACTTTACAAAAATTATTCCATTTATTAATATTTTAATGAAAAAAAAATTATTAAAAAAATCTGGAAAAAAAACCTATTTAAGTTAGCAAAGTTTGGTTTTCACCAATGGACTCCCAGCATCATGTTTAGTCCAGAAGCCAATTTTGAAATGAATCTGACATACTTTAAGAAATTAGCCGATTTTTTTGTCGGCCATTTTGAAAATGACGAAATGCAAAAACTTATAACGTTCCACGCGCAACTTCACATAGCAACCATCCTTTCTACCAAGTTTCAGTTCTTTACTTAAATCGCTTCTATAAAATAATCTCCGGACAAAATTTTGAAATCCAAAAAACAGAATAACAATATGTCTTCCGAAATACTTCGTTTCGGTCGACATAATTAGTCCCATTTTTTCAAGTAAATGTGGTCGGATCTTCCTTAAACTTGGTCAACATGTAGAACTAAGGCTAGTGTATCCATAAAATACAAAATTATACCAATTGATGCCCTAAAGGGGTGTCAGGGGGGTCTCAAAGTTGCCAGGAGGGTCCAAAAAGCACATTGCTTTCGTACCAAAATCTGTATATCTTGAAAACGGTTAACTTTAATGATATGAACTATGCATTTTATAAGTAGCACATTACATGCCTCACATATATACGGCATGCAATTAAATGTACGATCTAAAATGGTGGACCAGAGGTGCCTAAAATAGGGGTGGGGTCACCCTAGCAAAAATGAACAAGTGGGAATATTTTGAAAACCGTACAATGGATTTCTGCAAACCTGACACTAAAGTAGTAGCCTATTTAATGATACATACAAATAAAAGATTAATTTTGTTCTATGTGTACAGGTTTTTTTTTAAAGATTTTTTTTTAATTTAATTTTTTTATTTCTTAATGAAAAAAAAAAATTTTAAAAAAATTGGGAAAAAAAACTGTTAAAGTTAGCAAAGTTTGGTTTTCATCAGTAGACACGGGGCATTTTGTTTGGCCCGGTAGCCAATTTTGAAAAGATTCAGACAAACTTTACAAAAATTATTCCATTTATTAATATTTTAATGAAAAAAAAATTATTAAAAAAATCTGGAAAAAAAACCTATTTAAGTTAGCAAAGTTTGGTTTTCACCAATGGACTCCCAGCATCATGTTTAGTCCAGAAGCCAATTTTGAAATGAATCTGACATACTTTAAGAAATTAGCCGATTTTTTTGTCGGCCATTTTGAAAATGACGAAATGCAAAAACTTATAACGTTCCACGCGCAACTTCACATAGCAACCATCCTTTCTACCAAGTTTCAGTTCTTTACTTAAATCGCTTCTATAAAATAATCTCCGGACAAAATTTTGAAATCCAAAAAACAGAATAACAATATGTCTTCCGAAATACTTCGTTTCGGTCGACATAATTAGTCCCATTTTTTCAAGTAAATGTGGTCGGATCTTCCTTAAACTTGGTCAACATGTAGAACTAAGGCTAGTGTATCCATAAAATACAAAATAATACCAATTGATGCCCTAAAGGGGTGTCAGGGGGGTCTCAAAGTTGCCAGGAGGGTCCAAAAAGCACATTGCTTTCGTACCAAAATCTGTATATCTTGAAAACGGTTAACTTTAATGATATGAACTATGCATTTTATAAGTAGCACATTACATGCCTCACATATATACGGCATGCAATTAAATGTACGATCTAAAATGGTGGACCAGAGGTGCCTAAAATAGGGGTGGGGTCACCCTAGCAAAAATGAACAAGTGGGAATATTTTGAAAACCGTACAATGGATTTCTGCAAACCTGACACTAAAGTAGTAGCCTATTTAATGATACATACAAATAAAAGATTAATTTTGTTCTATGTGTACAGGTTTTTTTTTAAAGATTTTTTTTTAATTTAATTTTTTTATTTCTTAATGAAAAAAAAAAATTTAAAAAAAATTGGGAAAAAAAAACTGTTAAAGTTAGCAAAGTTTGGTTTTCATCAGTAGACACGGGGCATTTTGTTTGGCCCGGTAGCCAATTTTGAAAAGATTCAGACAAACTTTACAAAAATTATTCCATTTATTAATATTTTAATGAAAAAAAAATTATTAAAAAAATCTGGAAAAAAAACCTATTTAAGTTAGCAAAGTTTGGTTTTCACCAATGGACTCCCAGCATCATGTTTAGTCCAGAAGCCAATTTTGAAATGAATCTGACATACTTTAAGAAATTAGCCGATTTTTTTGTCGGCCATTTTGAAAATGACGAAATGCAAAAACTTATAACGTTCCACGCGCAACTTCACATAGCAACCATCCTTTCTACCAAGTTTCAGTTCTTTACTTAAATCGCTGCTATAAAATAATCTCCGGACAAAATTTTGAAATCCAAAAAACAGAATAACAATATGTCTTCCGAAATACTTCGTTTCGGTCGACATAATTAGTCCCATTTTTTCAAGTAAATGTGGTCGGATCTTCCTTAAACTTGGTCAACATGTAGAACTAAGGCTAGTGTATCCATAAAATACAAAATTATACCAATTGATGCCCTAAAGGGGTGTCAGGGGGGTCTCAAAGTTGCCAGGAGGGTCCAAAAAGCACATTGCTTTCGTACCAAAATCTGTATATCTTGAAAACGGTTAACTTTAATGATATGAACTATGCATTTTATAAGTAGCACATTACATGCCTCACATATATACGGCATGCAATTAAATGTACGATCTAAAATGGTGGACCAGAGGTGCCTAAAATAGGGGTGGGGTCACCCTTGCAAAATTGAACAAGTGGGAATATTTTGAAAACCGTACAATGGATTTCTGCAAACCTGACACTAAAGTAGTAGCCTATTTAATGATACATACAAATAAAAGATTAATTTTGTTCTATGTGTACAGGTTTTTTTTTAAAGATTTTTTTTTAATTTAATTTTTTTATTTCTTAATGAAAAAAAAAAATTTAAAAAAAATTGGGAAAAAAAAACTGTTAAAGTTGGCAAAGTTTGGTTTTCATCAGTAGACACGGGGCATTTTGTTTGGCCCGGTAGCCAATTTTGAAAAGATTCAGACAAACTTTACAAAAATTATTCCATTTATTAATATTTTAATGAAAAAAAAATTATTAAAAAAATCTGGAAAAAAAACCTATTTAAGTTAGCAAAGTTTGGTTTTCACCAATGGACTCCCAGCATCATGTTTAGTCCAGAAGCCAATTTTGAAATGAATCTGACATACTTTAAGAAATTAGCCGATTTTTTTGTCGGCCATTTTGAAAATGACGAAATGCAAAAACTTATAACGTTCCACGCGCAACTTCACATAGCAACCATCCTTTCTACCAAGTTTCAGTTCTTTACTTAAATCGCTTCTATAAAATAATCTCCGGACAAAATTTTGAAATCCAAAAAACAGAATAACAATATGTCTTCCGAAATACTTCGTTTCGGTCGACATAATTAGTCCCATTTTTTCAAGTAAATGTGGTCGGATCTTCCTTAAACTTGGTCAACATGTAGAACTAAGGCTAGTGTATCCATAAAATACAAAATTATACCAATTGATGCCCTAAAGGGGTGTCAGGGGGGTCTCAAAGTTGCCAGGAGGGTCCAAAAAGCACATTGCTTTCGTACCAAAATCTGTATATCTTGAAAACGGTTAACTTTAATGATATGAACTATGCATTTTATAAGTAGCACATTACATGCCTCACATATATACGGCATGCAATTAAATGTACGATCTAAAATGGTGGACCAGAGGTGCCTAAAATAGGGGTGGGGTCACCCTAGCAAAAATGAACAAGTGGGAATATTTTGAAAACCGTACAATGGATTTCTGCAAACCTGACACTAAAGTAGTTAATTTAATGATACATACAAATAAAAGATTAATTTTGTTCTATGTGTACAGGTTTTTTTTTAAAGATTTTTTTTTAATTTAATTTTTTTATTTCTTAATGAAAAAAAAAAATTTAAAAAAAATTGGGAAAAAAAAACTGTTAAAGTTAGCAAAGTTTGGTTTTCATCAGTAGACACGGGGCATTTTGTTTGGCCCGGTAGCCAATTTTGAAAAGATTCAGACAAACTTTACAAAAATTATTCCATTTATTAATATTTTAATGAAAAAAAAATTATTAAAAAAATCTGGAAAAAAAACCTATTTAAGTTAGCAAAGTTTGGTTTTCACCAATGGACTCCCAGCATCATGTTTAGTCCAGAAGCCAATTTTGAAAAGAATCTGATATACTTTAAGAAATTAGCCGATTTTTTTGTCGGCCATTTTGAAAATGACGAAATGCAAAAACTTATAACGTTCCACGCGCAACTTCACATAGCAACCATCCTTTCTACCAAGTTTCAGTTCTTTACTTAAATCGCTTCTATAAAATAATCTCCGGACAAAATTTTGAAATCCAAAAAACAGAATAACAATATGTCTTCCGAAATACTTCGTTTCGGTCGACATAATTAGTCCCATTTTTTCAAGTAAATGTGGTCGGATCTTCCTTAAACTTGGTCAACATGTAGAACTAAGGCTAGTGTATCCATAAAATACAAAATTATACCAATTGATGCCCTAAAGGGGTGTCAGGGGGGTCTCAAAGTTGCCAGGAGGGTCCAAAAAGCACATTGCTTTCGTACCAAAATCTGTATATCTTGAAAACGGTTAACTTTAATGATATGAACTATGCATTTTATAAGTAGCACATTACATGCCTCACATATATACGGCATGCAATTAAATGTACGATCTAAAATGGTGGACCAGAGGTGCCTAAAATAGGGGTGGGGTCACCCTAGCAAAAATGAACAAGTGGGAATATTTTGAAAACCGTACAATGGATTTCTGCAAACCTGACACTAAAGTAGTAGCCTATTTAATGATACATACAAATAAAAGATTAATTTTGTTCTATGTGTACAGGTTTTTTTTTAAAGATTTTTTTTTAATTTAATTTTTTTATTTCTTAATGAAAAAAAAAAATTTAAAAAAAATTGGGAAAAAAAAACTGTTAAAGTTAGCAAAGTTTGGTTTTCATCAGTAGACACGGGGCATTTTGTTTGGCCCGGTAGCCAATTTTGAAAAGATTCAGACAAACTTTACAAAAATTATTCCATTTATTAATATTTTAATGAAAAAAAAATTATTAAAAAAATCTGGAAAAAAAACCTATTTAAGTTAGCAAAGTTTGGTTTTCACCAATGGACTCCCAGCATCATGTTTAGTCCAGAAGCCAATTTTGAAATGAATCTGACATACTTTAAGAAATTAGCCGATTTTTTTGTCGGCCATTTTGAAAATGACGAAATGCAAAAACTTATAACGTTCCACGCGCAACTTCACATAGCAACCATCCTTTCTACCAAGTTTCAGTTCTTTACTTAAATCGCTTCTATAAAATAATCTCCGGACAAAATTTTGAAATCCAAAAAACAGAATAACAATATGTCTTCCGAAATACTTCGTTTCGGTCGACATAACTAGAATTGCCATTGCCAGCAATAGCAGATGTCGACCGTTGCCTTATCTTTTACGACATATTTGACACTGTTGGCAGCCATTTAAATGATTTTTTAAGATTTGACTCCATATTCCCACTCGCCATCCTTCAAACACCCTTAAATATCAAGTTTCGTTAAAATCTGAGAATTTTCAATAATTACGGAAGTGGCGGCCATTTTGATTTTTTTGGAATTTTTGAACTCACCATCATTTGAAACTCCTAAATATAAAGTTTCGTTAAAATCTGAAAATGTTCACTTTTTACGGAAAATGGCGGCCATTTTGAATTTTTCGACATTTCTGACCTCACGTATCAACTCGCCATCCTTCATGTTCCTTAAATATAAAGTTTCGTTAAAATCGGAGAATGTTCAATTTTTACGGGAAATGGCGGCCATTTTGAATTTTTTGAAATTTTTTAATCCGTCATCCTTCAAAACTCTTAAAAAAAAATTTTGTTAAAATTTTGAAAAAAAATAAATTTTGGAATTGGCGGCCATTTTGAATTTTTTGAACTTTTTGAACTCGCCATCCTTTGAAACACCTAAATATAAATTTTCGTGGAAATCGGAAAATTTTTCATTTTTACAGGAAGTGGCGGCCATTTTGAATTTTTCGACATTTCTTACTCCGCGTATGAACTCGCCATCCTTCATATACCTTAAATATAAAGTTTCGTTAAAATCGGAGAATGTTCAATTTTTATTACGGGAAATGGCGGCCATTTTGAATTTCTCGACATTTTTTTCGTCACGCCTCAACTCGTCATCCTATAATATGGCGTAAAATAAATTTTTGTTTAAGTAAGAAAACGCGACTTTTTTACGTAAAATGGCGGCCATCTTTGAAATGGCAGCCATCTTGGTTGGGAAAAATTCTACCACAACAGATATTATGATCACGTATCATCATACCAAGTTTGGAACCGCAATATAAAACGGTTCTTTAGTTATGATGTGGACAATAATTGGCGACAATAAGAATAAGAATAAGAACTAGAATTGCCATTGCCAGCAATAGCAGATGTCGACCGTTGCCTTATCTTTTACGACATATTTGACACTGTCGGCAGCCACTTTAATGATTTTTTTAATATTTGACTCCATATTCCCACTCGCCATCCTTCAAACACCTAAAATATCAAGTTTCGTTAAAATCTGAGAATTTTCAATAAGTACGGAAGTGGCGGCCACTTTGATTTTTTTGGAATTTTTAAACTCGCCATCAATTGAAACTCCTAAATATAAAGTTTCGTTAAAATCGGAGAATGTTCACTTTTTACGGAAAATGGCGGCCATTTTGAATTTTTCGACATTTCTGACCTCGCGTATCAACTCGCCATCCTTCATATTCATTAAATATAAAGTTTCGTTAAATTCGGAGAATGTTCAATTTTTACGGGAAATGGCGGCCATTTTGAATTTTTTGAAATTTTTGAATCGGTCATCCTTCAAAACTCTTAAAAATAAAATTTCGTTAAAATTTTGAAAAAAAAAAATTTTGGAAGTGGCGGCCATTTTGAATTTTTTGAACTTTTTTAACTCGGCATCCTTTGAAACACCTCAATATAAATTTTCGTAAAAATCCGAAAATTTTTCATTTTTGCAGGAAGTGGCGGCCATTTTGAATATTTCGACATTTCTTACTCCGCTTATGAACTCGCCATCCTTCATATACCTTAAATATAAAGTTTCGTTAAAATTGGAGAATGTTCAATTTTTACGCGAAATGGCGGCCATTTTGAATTTTTCAACATTTTTTTCGTCACGCCTCAACTCGCCATCCTATAATATTGCGTAATATAAATTTTTGTTTCAATCAGAAAACACGACTTTTTTTACGTAAAATGGCGGCCATCTTTGAAATGGCAGCCATCTTGGTTGCGAAAATTTCTACCGCAACAGATATCATGATCACGTATCATCATACCAAGTTTGGAACCGCAATATAAAACGGTTCTTTAGTTATGATGTGGACAATAATTGGCGACAATAAGAATAAGAACTAGAATTGCCATTGCCAGCAATAGCAGATGTCGACCGTTGCCTTATCTTTTACGACATATTTGACACTGTTGGCAGCCATTTGAATGATTTTTTAATATTTGACTCCATATTCCCACTCGCCATCCTTCAAACACCCTAAAATATCAAGTTTCGTTAAAATCTGAGAATTTTCAATAAGTACGGAAGTGGCGGCCATTTTGATTTTTTTGGAATTTTTGAACTCGCCATCAATTGAAACTTCTAAATATAAAGTTTTGTTAAAATCGGAGAATGTTCACATTTTACGGAATATGGCGGCCATTTTGAATTTTTCGACATTTCTGACCTCGCATATCAACTCGCCATCCTTCATATTCCTTAAATATAAAGTTTCGTTAAAATCGGAGAATGTTCAATTTTTACCGGAAATGGCGGCCATTTTGAATTTTTTGAATCGGTCTTCCTTCAAAACTCTTAAAAATAAAATTTTGTTAAAATTTTGAAAAAAAAAAATTTTGGAAGTGGCGGCCATTTTGAATTTTTTGAACTTTTTGAACTTGCAATCCTTTGAAACACCTAAATATAAATTTTCGTGGAAATCGGAAATTTTTTCATTTTTACAGGAAGTGGCGGCCATTTTGAATTTTTCGACATTTCTTACTCCGCGTATGAACTCGCCATCCTTCATATACCTTAAATATAAAGTTTCGTTAAAAGCGGAGAATGTTAAATTTTTACGGGAAATGGCGGCCATTTTGAATTTTTCGACATTTTTTTTGTCACGCCTCAACTCGTCATCCTATAATATGGCGTAAAATAAATTTTTGTTTAAACCAGAAAACGCGACTTTTTTTACGTAAAATGGCGGCCATCTTTGATATGGCAGCCATCTTGGTTCCGAAAAGTTTCACCGCAACAGATCTCATGATGACGTATCAACATACAAAGTTTCGATACGTAATATAAAACGGTTCAAGTGTTATTGGTCGGACAAATATAAGTCGGAAGAATAATAATAATAACTAGAATTGCCATTGCCAGCAATAGCAGATGTCGACCGTTGCCTTATCTTTTACGACATATTTGACACTGTTGGCAGCCATTTAAATGATTTTTTAATATTTGACTCCATATTCCCACTCGCTATCCTTCAAACACCTTAAAATATCAAGTTTCGTTAAAATCTGAGAATTTTCAATAATTACGGAAGTGGCGGCCATTTTGAATTTTTTAGAATTTTTGAACTCGCCATCATTTGAAACTCCTAAATATAAAGTTTCGTTAAAATCTGAGAATGTTCACTTTTTACGGAAAATGGCGGCCATTTTGAATTTTTCGACATTTCTGACCTCGCGTATCAACTCGCCATCCTTCATATTCCTTAAATATAAAGTTTCGTTAAAATCGGAGAATGTTCAATTTTTACGGGAAATGGCGGTCAATTTGAATTTTTTGAAATTTTTGAATCGGTCATCCTTCAAAACTCTTGAAAATAAAATTTAGTTAAAATTTTGAAAAAAAAATTTTTGGAAGTGGCGGCCATTTTGAATTTTTTTAACTTTTTGAACTCGCCATCCTATGAAACACCTAAATATAAATTTTCGTGGAAATCGGAAATTTTTCATTTTTACAGGAAGTGGCGGCCATTTTGAATTTTTCGACATTTCTTACGCCGCGTATGAACTTGCCATCCTTCATATACCTTAAATATAAAGTTTCGTTAAAATCGGAGAATGTTCAATTTTTACGGGAAATGGCGGCCATTTTGAATTTTTTGAAATTTTTGAATCGGTCATCCTTCAAAACTTTTAAAAATAAAATTTAGTTAAAATTTTGAAAAAAAAAAATTTTGGAAGTGGCGACCATTTTGAATTTTTTGAACTTTTTGAACTCGCCATCCTTTGAAACACCTAAATATAAATTTTCGTGGAAATCAGAAAATTTTTCATTTTTACAGTAAGTGGCGGCCATTTTGAATTTTTCGACATTTCTTACTCCGCGTATGAACTCACCATCCTTCATATACCTTAAATATAAAGTTTTGTTAAAATCGGAGAATGTTCAATTTTAACGGGAAATGGCGGCCATTTTGAATTTTTTGACATTTTTTGCGTCACGCCTCAACTCGCCATCCTATAATATAGCGTAAAATAAATTTTTGTTCAAATAAAAAAATGCGACTTTTTTTACGTAAAATGGCAGCCATCTTTGAAATGGCAGCCATCTTTGTTTCGAAAAGTTTCATCGCAACAGATCTCATGATAACGTAACAACATACCAAGTTTCGATCCGTAATATGAAACGGTTCATGAGTTATTTGTCGGACCAATATAAGTCGGAACAATAATAAGAATAACTAGAATTGCCATTGCCAGCAATAGCAGATGTCGACCATTGCCTTATCTTTAACGACATATTTGACACTGTATGGCAGCCATTTAGTATTTTTGTTTGTTTGACTCCATATCCCCACTCTGTATCCTTCATACGTCTTTTAAAATATCTAGTTTCTTCCAAATAAAATGTTCTATAATTCAAATTTATACCATGTCTTCTCAAACTTTTTTTTTCTTATTTCTAAGTCTTAATTAGAATATTTCCAAGTTTGTGTTTATCCACTGTTAAGAAATTTTATTATTAATAGATGATAATGTCAGGTTTGTAGACTTTATTTTAGCTATAAAAACATAGGGTTAGTTTCATTCCCCTTTACAAAAAATCCACTTTTAAATAACAAGCTAGCAAAATTGGTTTTCAAAGAAAGGCAAGGGATGAAAAATTAGAAATATTTACACAGTTGATAGCTCTGCATGTAGCATAAATGTATTGGAATGTTTTTTTTTATTCAAAAGACACCAGAGCTACTTTCTCCATTTTTAAGCCTCAGTCCATTTCCTATTGCTTTGGTTTTGGTAGACATAATTACTTTAGTCCCATTTTTTCAAGTAAATGTGGTCGGATCTTCCTTAAACTTGGTCAACATGTAGAACTAAGGCTAGTTTATCCATAAAATACAAAATTATACCAATTGATGCCCTAAAGGGGTGTCAGGGGGGTCTCAAAGTTGCCAGGAGGGTCCAAAAAGCACATTGCTTTCGTACCAAAATCTGTATATCTTGAAAACGGTTAACTTTAATGATATGAACTATGCATTTTATAAGTAGCACATTACATGCCTCACATATATACGGCATGCAATTAAATGTACGATCTAAAATGGTGGACCAGAGGTGCCTAAAATAGGGGTGGGGTCACCCTAGCAAAACTGAACAAGTGGGAATATTTTGAAAACCGTACAATGGATTTCTGCAAACCTGACACTAAAGTAGTAGCCTATTTAATGATACATACAAATAAAAGATTAATTTTGTTCTATGTGTACAGGTTTTTTTTTAAAGATTTTTTTTTTATTTAATTTTTTTATTTCTTAATGAAAAAAAAAAAAATTAAAAAAATTGGGAAAAAAAAACTGTTAAAGTTAGCAAAGTTTGGTTTTCATCAGTAGACACGGGGCATTTTGTTTGGCCCGGTAGCCAATTTTGAAAAGATTCAGACAAACTTTACAAAAATTATTCCATTTATTAATATTTTAATGAAAAAAAAATTATTAAAAAAATCTGGAAAAAAAACCTATTTAAGTTAGCAAAGTTTGGTTTTCACCAATGGACTCCCAGCATCATGTTTAGTCCAGAAGCCAATTTTGAAATGAATCTGACATACTTTAAGAAATTAGCCGATTTTTTTGTCGGCCATTTTGAAAATGACGAAATGCAAAAACTTATAACGTTCCACGCACAACTTCACATAGCAACCATCCTTTCTACCAAGTTTCAGTTCTTTACTTAAATCGCTTCTATAAAATAATCTCCGGACAAAATTTTGAAATCCAAAAAACAGAATAACAATATGTCTTCCGAAATACTTCGTTTCGGTCGACATAATTAGTCCCATTTTTTCAAGTAAATGTGGTCGGATCTTCCTTAAACTTGGTCAACATGTAGAACTAAGGCTAGTTTATCCATAAAATACAAAATTATACCAATTGATGCCCTAAAGGGGTGTCAGGGGGGTCTCAAAGTTGCCAGGAGGGTCCAAAAAGCACATTGCTTTCGTACCAAAATCTGTATATCTTGAAAACGGTTAACTTTAATGATATGAACTATGCATTTTATAAGTAGCACATTACATGCCTCACATATATACGGCATGCAATTAAATGTACGATCTAAAATGGTGGACCAGAGGTGCCTAAAATAGGGGTGGGGTCACCCTAGCAAAACTGAACAAGTGGGAATATTTTGAAAACCGTACAATGGATTTCTGCAAACCTGACACTAAAGTAGTAGCCTATTTAATGATACATACAAATAAAAGATTAATTTTGTTCTATGTGTACAGGTTTTTTTTTAAAGATTTTTTTTTTATTTAATTTTTTTATTTCTTAATGAAAAAAAAAAAATTTAAAAAAATTGGGAAAAAAAAACTGTTAAAGTTAGCAAAGTTTGGTTTTCATCAGTAGACACGGGGCATTTTGTTTGGCCCGGTAGCCAATTTTGAAAAGATTCAGACAAACTTTACAAAAATTATTCCATTTATTAATATTTTAATGAAAAAAAAATTATTAAAAAAATCTGGAAAAAAAACCTATTTAAGTTAGCAAAGTTTGGTTTTCACCAATGGACTCCCAGCATCATGTTTAGTCCAGAAGCCAATTTTGAAATGAATCTGACATACTTTAAGAAATTAGCCGATTTTTTTGTCGGCCATTTTGAAAATGACGAAATGCAAAAACTTATAACGTTCCACGCACAACTTCACATAGCAACCATCCTTTCTACCAAGTTTCAGTTCTTTACTTAAATCGCTTCTATAAAATAATCTCCGGACAAAATTTTGAAATCCAAAAAACAGAATAACAATATGTCTTCCGAAATACTTCGTTTCGGTCGACATAATTAGTCCCATTTTTTCAAGTAAATGTGGTCGGATCTTCCTTAAACTTGGTCAACATGTAGAACTAAGGCTAGTTTATCCATAAAATACAAAATTATACCAATTGATGCCCTAAAGGGGTGTCAGGGGGGTCTCAAAGTTGCCAGGAGGGTCCAAAAAGCACATTGCTTTCGTACCAAAATCTGTATATCTTGAAAACGGTTAACTTTAATGATATGAACTATGCATTTTATAAGTAGCACATTACATGCCTCACATATATACGGCATGCAATTAAATGTACGATCTAAAATGGTGGACCAGAGGTGCCTAAAATAGGGGTGGGGTCACCCTAGCAAAACTGAACAAGTGGGAATATTTTGAAAACCGTACAATGGATTTCTGCAAACCTGACACTAAAGTAGTAGCCTATTTAATGATACATACAAATAAAAGATTAATTTTGTTCTATGTGTACAGGTTTTTTTTTAAAGATTTTTTTTTTATTTAATTTTTTTATTTCTTAATGAAAAAAAAAAAATTTAAAAAAATTGGGAAAAAAAAAACTGTTAAAGTTAGCAAAGTTTGGTTTTCATCAGTAGACACGGGGCATTTTGTTTGGCCCGGTAGCCAATTTTGAAAAGATTCAGACAAACTTTACAAAAATTATTCCATTTATTAATATTTTAATGAAAAAAAAATTATTAAAAAAATCTGGAAAAAAAACCTATTTAAGTTAGCAAAGTTTGGTTTTCACCAATGGACTCCCAGCATCATGTTTAGTCCAGAAGCCAATTTTGAAATGAATCTGACATACTTTAAGAAATTAGCCGATTTTTTTGTCGGCCATTTTGAAAATGACGAAATGCAAAAACTTATAACGTTCCACGCACAACTTCACATAGCAACCATCCTTTCTACCAAGTTTCAGTTCTTTACTTAAATCGCTTCTATAAAATAATCTCCGGACAAAATTTTGAAATCCAAAAAACAGAATAACAATATGTCTTCCGAAATACTTCGTTTCGGTCGACATAATTAGTCCCATTTTTTCAAGTAAATGTGGTCGGATCTTCCTTAAACTTGGTCAACATGTAGAACTAAGGCTAGTTTATCCATAAAATACAAAATTATACCAATTGATGCCCTAAAGGGGTGTCAGGGGGGTCTCAAAGTTGCCAGGAGGGTCCAAAAAGCACATTGCTTTCGTACCAAAATCTGTATATCTTGAAAACGGTTAACTTTAATGATATGAACTATGCATTTTATAAGTAGCACATTACATGCCTCACATATATACGGCATGCAATTAAATGTACGATCTAAAATGGTGGACCAGAGGTGCCTAAAATAGGGGTGGGGTCACCCTAGCAAAACTGAACAAGTGGGAATATTTTGAAAACCGTACAATGGATTTCTGCAAACCTGACACTAAAGTAGTAGCCTATTTAATGATACATACAAATAAAAGATTAATTTTGTTCTATGTGTACAGGTTTTTTTTTAAAGATTTTTTTTTTATTTAATTTTTTTATTTCTTAATGAAAAAAAAAAAAATTAAAAAAATTGGGAAAAAAAAACTGTTAAAGTTAGCAAAGTTTGGTTTTCATCAGTAGACACGGGGCATTTTGTTTGGCCCGGTAGCCAATTTTGAAAAGATTCAGACAAACTTTACAAAAATTATTCCATTTATTAATATTTTAATGAAAAAAAAATTATTAAAAAAATCTGGAAAAAAAACCTATTTAAGTTAGCAAAGTTTGGTTTTCACCAATGGACTCCCAGCATCATGTTTAGTCCAGAAGCCAATTTTGAAATGAATCTGACATACTTTAAGAAATTAGCCGATTTTTTTGTCGGCCATTTTGAAAATGACGAAATGCAAAAACTTATAACGTTCCACGCACAACTTCACATAGCAACCATCCTTTCTACCAAGTTTCAGTTCTTTACTTAAATCGCTTCTATAAAATAATCTCCGGACAAAATTTTGAAATCCAAAAAACAGAATAACAATATGTCTTCCGAAATACTTCGTTTCGGTCGACATAATTAGTCCCATTTTTTCAAGTAAATGTGGTCGGATCTTCCTTAAACTTGGTCAACATGTAGAACTAAGGCTAGTTTATCCATAAAATACAAAATTATACCAATTGATGCCCTAAAGGGGTGTCAGGGGGGTCTCAAAGTTGCCAGGAGGGTCCAAAAAGCACATTGCTTTCGTACCAAAATCTGTATATCTTGAAAACGGTTAACTTTAATGATATGAACTATGCATTTTATAAGTAGCACATTACATGCCTCACATATATACGGCATGCAATTAAATGTACGATCTAAAATGGTGGACCAGAGGTGCCTAAAATAGGGGTGGGGTCACCCTAGCAAAACTGAACAAGTGGGAATATTTTGAAAACCGTACAATGGATTTCTGCAAACCTGACACTAAAGTAGTAGCCTATTTAATGATACATACAAATAAAAGATTAATTTTGTTCTATGTGTACAGGTTTTTTTTTAAAGATTTTTTTTTTATTTAATTTTTTTATTTCTTAATGAAAAAAAAAAAATTTAAAAAAATTGGGAAAAAAAAACTGTTAAAGTTAGCAAAGTTTGGTTTTCATCAGTAGACACGGGGCATTTTGTTTGGCCCGGTAGCCAATTTTGAAAAGATTCAGACAAACTTTACAAAAATTATTCCATTTATTAATATTTTAATGAAAAAAAAATTATTAAAAAAATCTGGAAAAAAAACCTATTTAAGTTAGCAAAGTTTGGTTTTCACCAATGGACTCCCAGCATCATGTTTAGTCCAGAAGCCAATTTTGAAATGAATCTGACATACTTTAAGAAATTAGCCGATTTTTTTGTCGGCCATTTTGAAAATGACGAAATGCAAAAACTTATAACGTTCCACGCACAACTTCACATAGCAACCATCCTTTCTACCAAGTTTCAGTTCTTTACTTAAATCGCTTCTATAAAATAATCTCCGGACAAAATTTTGAAATCCAAAAAACAGAATAACAATATGTCTTCCGAAATACTTCGTTTCGGTCGACATAATTAGTCCCATTTTTTCAAGTAAATGTGGTCGGATCTTCCTTAAACTTGGTCAACATGTAGAACTAAGGCTAGTTTATCCATAAAATACAAAATTATACCAATTGATGCCCTAAAGGGGTGTCAGGGGGGTCTCAAAGTTGCCAGGAGGGTCCAAAAAGCACATTGCTTTCGTACCAAAATCTGTATATCTTGAAAACGGTTAACTTTAATGATATGAACTATGCATTTTATAAGTAGCACATTACATGCCTCACATATATACGGCATGCAATTAAATGTACGATCTAAAATGGTGGACCAGAGGTGCCTAAAATAGGGGTGGGGTCACCCTAGCAAAACTGAACAAGTGGGAATATTTTGAAAACCGTACAATGGATTTCTGCAAACCTGACACTAAAGTAGTAGCCTATTTAATGATACATACAAATAAAAGATTAATTTTGTTCTATGTGTACAGGTTTTTTTTTAAAGATTTTTTTTTTATTTAATTTTTTTATTTCTTAATGAAAAAAAAAAAATTTAAAAAAATTGGGAAAAAAAAAACTGTTAAAGTTAGCAAAGTTTGGTTTTCATCAGTAGACACGGGGCATTTTGTTTGGCCCGGTAGCCAATTTTGAAAAGATTCAGACAAACTTTACAAAAATTATTCCATTTATTAATATTTTAATGAAAAAAAAATTATTAAAAAAATCTGGAAAAAAAACCTATTTAAGTTAGCAAAGTTTGGTTTTCACCAATGGACTCCCAGCATCATGTTTAGTCCAGAAGCCAATTTTGAAATGAATCTGACATACTTTAAGAAATTAGCCGATTTTTTTGTCGGCCATTTTGAAAATGACGAAATGCAAAAACTTATAACGTTCCACGCACAACTTCACATAGCAACCATCCTTTCTACCAAGTTTCAGTTCTTTACTTAAATCGCTTCTATAAAATAATCTCCGGACAAAATTTTGAAATCCAAAAAACAGAATAACAATATGTCTTCCGAAATACTTCGTTTCGGTCGACATAATTAGTCCCATTTTTTCAAGTAAATGTGGTCGGATCTTCCTTAAACTTGGTCAACATGTAGAACTAAGGCTAGTTTATCCATAAAATACAAAATTATACCAATTGATGCCCTAAAGGGGTGTCAGGGGGGTCTCAAAGTTGCCAGGAGGGTCCAAAAAGCACATTGCTTTCGTACCAAAATCTGTATATCTTGAAAACGGTTAACTTTAATGATATGAACTATGCATTTTATAAGTAGCACATTACATGCCTCACATATATACGGCATGCAATTAAATGTACGATCTAAAATGGTGGACCAGAGGTGCCTAAAATAGGGGTGGGGTCACCCTAGCAAAACTGAACAAGTGGGAATATTTTGAAAACCGTACAATGGATTTCTGCAAACCTGACACTAAAGTAGTAGCCTATTTAATGATACATACAAATAAAAGATTAATTTTGTTCTATGTGTACAGGTTTTTTTTTAAAGATTTTTTTTTTATTTAATTTTTTTATTTCTTAATGAAAAAAAAAAAATTTAAAAAAATTGGGAAAAAAAAACTGTTAAAGTTAGCAAAGTTTGGTTTTCATCAGTAGACACGGGGCATTTTGTTTGGCCCGGTAGCCAATTTTGAAAAGATTCAGACAAACTTTACAAAAATTATTCCATTTATTAATATTTTAATGAAAAAAAAATTATTAAAAAAATCTGGAAAAAAAACCTATTTAAGTTAGCAAAGTTTGGTTTTCACCAATGGACTCCCAGCATCATGTTTAGTCCAGAAGCCAATTTTGAAATGAATCTGACATACTTTAAGAAATTAGCCGATTTTTTTGTCGGCCATTTTGAAAATGACGAAATGCAAAAACTTATAACGTTCCACGCACAACTTCACATAGCAACCATCCTTTCTACCAAGTTTCAGTTCTTTACTTAAATCGCTTCTATAAAATAATCTCCGGACAAAATTTTGAAATCCAAAAAACAGAATAACAATATGTCTTCCGAAATACTTCGTTTCGGTCGACATAATAATAATAATAATAATAATAATAATAATAATAATGAAAAAAAATAAACGCGACAATAACAATATGTCTACCGAATAACTGCGTTTCGGTCGACATAATAATAATAATAATAAAAATAATAATAATAATAATAATAATAATGAAAAAAAATAAACGCGACAATAACAATATGTCTACCGAATAACTGCGTTTCGGTCGACATAATAATAATGAAAAAAAATAAACGCGACAATAACAATATGTCTACCGAATAACTGCGTTTCGGTCGACATAACTAGAATTGCCATTGCCAGCAATAGCAGATGTCGACCGTTGCCTTATCTTTTACGACATATTTGACACTGTCGGCAGCCATTTTAATGATTTTTTTAATATTTGACTCCATATTCCCACTCGCCATCCTACAAACACCTAAAATATCAAGTTTCGTTAAAATCTGAGAATTTTCATTAATTACGGAAGTGGCGGCCATTTTGAATTTTTTAGAATTTTTGAACTCACCATCATTTGAAACTCCTAAATATAAAGTTTCGTTAAAATCTGAGAATGTTCACTTTTTAAGGAAAATGGCGGCCATTTTGAATTTTTCGACATATCTGACCTCGCGTATCATCTCACCATCCTTCATATTCCTTAGATATAAAGTTTCGTTAAAATCTGAGAATGTTCAATTTTTACGGGAAATGGCGGCCATTTTGAATTTTTTGAAATTTTTGAATCGGTCATTCTTCAAAACTTTTAAAAATAAAATTTCGTTAAAATTTTGAAAAAAAAATTTTGGAAGTGGCGGCCATTTTGAATTTTTTGAACTTTTTGAACTCACCATCATTTGAAACTCCTAAATATAAAGTTTCGTTAAAATCTGAGAATGTTCACTTTTTACGGAAAATGGCGGCCATTTTGAATTTTTCGACATTTCTGACATTGTGTATCAACTCGCCATCCTTCATATTCCTTAAATATAAAGTTTCGTTAAATTCGGTGAATGTTCAATTTTTACGGGAAATGGCGGCCATTTTGAATTTTTTGAAATTTTTGAATCGGTCATCCTTCAAAACTCTTAAAAATAAAATTTCGTTAAAATTTAGAAAAAAATAAATTTTGTAAGTGGCGGCCATTTTGAATTTTTTGAACTTTTTGAACTCGCCATCCTTTGAAACACCTAAATATAAATTTACGTGGAAATCGGAAAATTTTTCATTTTTACAGGAAGTGGCGGCCATTTTGAATTTTTCGACATTTCTTACTCCGCGTATGAACTCGCCATCCTTCATATACCTTAAATATAAAGTTTCGTTAAAATCGGAGAATGTTCAATTTTTACGGGAAATGGCGGCCATTTTGAATTTTTCGACATTTTTTTCGTCACGCCTCAACTCGCCATCCTATAATATTGCGTAAAATAAATTTTTGTTTCAATCAGAAAACGCGACTTTTTTTTACGTAAAATGGCGGCCATCTTTGAAATGGCAGCCATCTTGGTTGCGAAAATTTCTACCGCAACAGATATCATGATCACGTATCATCATACCAAGTTTGGATCCGCAATATAAAACGGTTCTTTAGTTATGACGGGGACAAAAATTGGCGACAATAAGAATAAGAATAAGAACTAGAATTGCCATTGCCAGCAATAGCAGATGTCGACCGTTGCCTTATCTTTTACGACATATTTGACACTGTTGGCAGCCATTTTAATGATTTTCTTAATATTTGACTCCATATTCCCACTCGCCATCCTTCAAACACCTAAAATATCAAGTTGCGTTAAAATCTGAAAATTTTCAATAATTACGGAAGTGGCGGCCATTTTGAAATTTTTTTGAATTTTTGAACTCGCCATCATTTGAAACTCCTAAATATAAAGTTTCATTAAAATCTGAGAATGTTCACTTTTTACGGGAAATGGCGGCCATTTTGAATTTTTTGAAATTTTTGAATCGGTCATCCTTCAAAACTTTTAAAAATAAAATTTCGTTAAAATTTTGAAAAAAAAAATGTTTTGGAAGTGGCGGCCATTTTGAATTTTTTGAACTTTTTGAACTCGCCATCCTTTGAAACACCTAAATATAAATTTTCGTGGAAATCGGATAAGTTTTCATTTTTACAAGAAGTGGCGGCCATTTTGAATTTTTTGACATTTCTTACTCCGCGTATGAACTCGCCATCCTTCATATACCTTAAATATAAAGTTTCGTTAAAATCTGAGAATGTTCACTTTTTACGGAAAATGGCGGCCATTTTGAATTTTTCGACATTTCTGACCTCGCGTATCAACTCGCCATCCTTCATATTCCTTAAATATAAAGTTTCGTTAAAATCGGTGAATGTTCAATTTTTACGGGAAATGGCGGCCATTTTGAATTTTTTGAAATTTTTGAATCGGTCATCCTTCAAAACTCTTAAAAATAAAATTTTCTTAAAATTTTGAAAAAAAAAAAATTTTGGAATTGGCGGCCATTTTGATTTTTTTGAACTTTTTGAACTCGCCATCCTTTGAAACACCTAAATATAAATTTTCGTGGAAATCGGAAAATTTTTCATTTTTACAGGAAGTGGCGGCCATTTTGAATTTTTTGACATTTCTTACTCCGCGTATGAACTCGCCATCCTTCATATACCTTAAATATAAAGTTTCGTTAAAATCGGAGAATGTTCAATTTTTACGGGAAATGGCGGCCATTTTGAATTTTTCGACATTTTTTTTATCACGCCTCAACACGCCATCCTATAATATGGCTTTAAATAAATTTTTGTCCAAATCAGAAAACGCGACTTTTTTTACGTAAAATGTCGGCCATCTTAAAAATGGCAGCCATCTTGGTTCCGAAAAGTTCTACTGCAACAGATATCATGATCACGTATCATCATACCAAGTTTGGAACCGCAATATAAAACGGTTCTTTAGTTATGACGCGGACAATAATTGGCGACAATAAGAATAATAAGAATAACTAGAATTGCCATTGCCAGCAATAGCAGATGTCGACCGTTGCCTTATCTTTTACGACATATTTGACACTGTTGGCAGCCATTTAAATGATTTTTTAATATTTGACTCCATATTCCCACTCGCCATCCTTCAAACACCCTAAAATATTAAGTTTCGTTAAAATCTGAGAATTTTCAATAATTACGGAAGTGGCGGCCATTTTGAATTTTTTAGAATTTTTGAACTTGCCATCATTTGAAACTCCTAAATATAAAGTTTTGTTAAAATCTGAGAATGTTCACTTTTTACGGAAAATGGCGGCCATTTTGAATTTTTCGACATTTCTGACCTCGCGTATCAACTCGCCATCCTTCATATTCCTTAAATATAAAGTTTCGTTAAAATCGAAGAATGTTCAATTTTACGGGAAATGGCGGCCATTTTGAATTTTTTGAAATTTTTGAATGGTCATCCTTCAAAACTCTTTAGAAAAAAATTTCGTTAAAATTTTGAAAAAAAAACTTTTGGAAGTGGCGGCCATTTTGAATTTTTTGAACTTTTTGAACTTGCCATCCTTTGAAACATCTAAATATAAATTTTTGTGGAAATCGGAAAATTTTTAATTTTTACAGGAAGTGGCGGCCATTTTGAATTTTTCGACATTTCTTACGCCGCGTATCAACTCGCCATCCTCCATATACCTTAAATATAAAGTTTCGTTAAAATCGGAGAATGTTCAATTTTTACGGGAAATGGCGGCCATTTTGAATTTTTCGACATTTTTTTCGTCACGCCTCAACTCCCCATCCTATAATATTGCGTAAAATAAATTTTTGTTTCAATCAGAAAACGCGACTTTTTTTACGTAAAATGGCGGCCATCTTTGAAATGGCAGCCATCTTGGTTGCGAAAATTTCTACCGCAACAGATATCATGATCACGTATCATCATACCAAGTTTGGAACCGCAATATAAAACGGTTCTTTAGTTATGATGTGGACAATAATTGGCGACAATAAGAATAAGAACTAGAATTGCCATTGCCAGCAATAGCAGATGTCGACCATTGCCTTATCTTTAACGACATATTTGACACTGTATGGCAGCCATTTAGTGTTTTTGTTTGTTTGACTCCATATCCCCACTCGGTATCCTTCATACGTCTTTTAAAATATCTAGTTTCTTCCAAATAAAATTTTCTATAATTCAAATTTATACCATGTCTTCTCAAACTTTTTTTTTCTTATTTCTAAGTCTTAATTAGAATATTTCCAAGTTTGTGTTTATCCACTGTTGAGATATTTTATTATTAATAGATGATAATGTCAGGTTTGTAGACTTTATTTTAGCTATAAAAACATAGGGTTAGTTTCATTCCCCTTTACAGAAAATCCACTTTAAATAACAAGCTATCAAAATTGGTTTTCAAAGAAAGGCAAGGGATGAAAAATTAGAAATATTTACACAGTTGATAGCTCACCATGAAGCATAAATGTATTGGAATGTGTTTTTTTTTTATTCAAACTTTCTCCATTTTTCAAGCCTCATTCCATTTCATATTGCTTTGGTGTCGGTCGACATAATTACTTTAGTCCCATTTTTTCAAGTAAATGTAGTCGGATCTTCCTCAAACTTGGTCAACATGTAGAACTAAGGCTAGTGTATCCATAAAATACAAAATTATACCAACTGATGCCCTAAAGGGGTCTCAGGGGGGTCTCAAAGTTGCCAGGAGGGTCCAAAAAGCACATTGCTTTCGTACCAAAATCTGTATATCTTGAAAACGGTTAACTTTAATGATATGAACTATGCATTTTATAAGTAGCACATTACATGCCTCACATATATACGGTATGCAATTAAATGTACGATCTAAAATGGTGGACCAGAGGTGCCTAAAATAGGGGTGGGGTCACCCTAGCAAAAATGAACAAGTGGGAATATTTTGAAAACCGTACAATGGATTTCTGCAAACCTGACACTAAAGTAGTAGCCTATTTAATGATACATACAAATAAAAGATTAATTTTGTTCTATGTGTACAGGTTTTTTTTTTAAGATTTTGTTTTTATTTAATTTTTTTATTTCTTAATGAAAAAAAAAATTTAAAAAAATTGGGAAAAAAAAACTGTTAAAGTTAGCAAAGTTTGGTTTTCACCAGTAGACACGGGGCATTTTGTTTGGCCCGGTAGCCAATTTTGAAAAGATTCAGACAAACTTTACAAAAATTATTCCATTTATTAATATTTTAATGAAAAAAAAATTATTAAAAAAATCTGGAAAAAAAAACTATTTAAGTTAGCAAAGTTTGGTTTTCACCAATGGACTCCCAGCATCATGTTTAGTCCAGAAGCCAATTTTGAAATGAATCTGATATACTTTAAGAAATTAGCCGATTTTTTTGTCGGCCATTTTGAATATGACGAAATGCAAAAACTTATAACGTTCCACGCAAAACTTCACATAGCAACCATCCTTTCTACCAAGTTTCAGTTCTTTACGTAAATCGCTTCTATAAAATAATCTCCGGACAAAATTTTGAAATCCAAAAAACAGAATAACAATATGTCTTCCGAAATACTTCGTTTCGGTCGACATAATTAGTCCCATTTTTTCAAGTAAATGTGGTCGGATCTTCCTCAAACTTGGTCAACATGTAGAACTAAGGCTAGTGTATCCATAAAATACAAAATTATACCAACTGATGCCCTAAAGGGGTCTCAGGGGGGTCTCAAAGTTGCCAGGAGGGTCCAAAAAGCACATTGCTTTCGTACCAAAATCTGTATATCTTGAAAACGGTTAACTTTAATGATATGAACTATGCATTTTATAAGTAGCACATTACATGCCTCACATATATACGGTATGCAATTAAATGTACGATCTAAAATGGTGGACCAGAGGTGCCTAAAATAGGGGTGGGGTCACCCTAGCAAAAATGAACAAGTGGGAATATTTTGAAAACCGTACAATGGATTTCTGCAAACCTGACACTAAAGTAGTAGCCTATTTAATGATACATACAAATAAAAGATTAATTTTGTTCTATGTGTACAGGTGTTTTTTTTAAGATTTTGTTTTTATTTAATTTTTTTATTTCTTAATGAAAAAAAAAATTTTAAAAAAATTGGGAAAAAAAAACTGTTAAAGTTAGCAAAGTTTGGTTTTCACCAGTAGACACGGGGCATTTTGTTTGGCCCGGTAGCCAATTTTGAAAAGATTCAGACAAACTTTACAAAAATTATTCCATTTATTAATATTTTAATGAAAAAAAAATTATTAAAAAAATCTGGAAAAAAAAACTATTTAAGTTAGCAAAGTTTGGTTTTCACCAATGGACTCCCAGCATCATGTTTAGTCCAGAAGCCAATTTTGAAATGAATCTGATATACTTTAAGAAATTAGCCGATTTTTTTGTCGGCCATTTTGAATATGACGAAATGCAAAAACTTATAACGTTCCACGCAAAACTTCACATAGCAACCATCCTTTCTACCAAGTTTCAGTTCTTTACGTAAATCGCTTCTATAAAATAATCTCCGGACAAAATTTTGAAATCCAAAAAACAGAATAACAATATGTCTTCCGAAATACTTCGTTTCGGTCGACATAATAAGAATAAGAATAAGAATAATAAGAATAATGAAAAAAAATAAACGCGACAATAACAATATGTCTACCGAATAACTGCGTTTCGGTCGACATAATAATAATTAAAAAGTCATTTGTTCAGAGAACAAATGTGAGGTCTTTCCCATGTTTTTGTTAGTTTTATGATAACTGTTACGTTCCGTTAGGCTATTTGAGTCTGTTTTTGACAATAGTATTAAATTATAAGTAGCGAAAAATGTCCCAGACTAAAGAGCAGTGAGCCTGAAGTCAGAAAAGGTATGGTTGCTAAGGACTTTTATGACGGTTGCTAAGGACTAAGGGTTACTTCGGGTTGAAAAATTTTAACTCTAAACTCAGAAAATTGTCTTGGTTAAGAATATATATGGTTGATATGGACTTTTCATAAACGTTACCTTGTTGCTAGGGAATGACCTTGACCCATGACCTTTGACCTTTAACTCAAATTGTAGCTCTTTGCATTCTGATTCATTTAAGTACACATGTTTACTATACTATCTGTTATGGTTTTCAAGTTTTGGGCAAAAAACGTGTTTCGCGAAACTTGTTTTGGCCGCCATTTTGAAACCGGTCAACTGAATCATACACTGTTTGGACTCAAATTGTAGGTTTTTTAATTCTCTATCAAATGAACCCTACATTTCATTCACCATTTGTTACCGTTTAAAAGTTATTATTAAAAAACCATTTTCAAAATACCAATCAAGGGCCGTAACTCAAAAACGACAAGTTTTACGGTTTTGCACCTGAAACACTTTTTGTAGATTTCGACATGGCAAACATTTTTTTCATGTATTGTCCGCTTCAATTTTGTACGGTTTAAGTGTTATTCCATAAAAACTGTTTACGGTGTCAGCCATTTTGAAAATGGCCGCCTGTAACCATTCCACTTTGGTCTTAAATTGAAGGACATATAATGACGGTCACAAAAAACCCATATGTTTACTATATTATCTCTGACGGTTTAAAAGTTATAAGCCAAAAACAGATAAGCCGAAACACGTTAAGGGCCATAACTCGAAAACGGTTTGTCGTACAGTGTTCAACCTTTTATATCAAATAAAGGTCTAAATGAGACGAGTATTTTTTCCATTACATGTCTGCTTCAATTTTGTATGGTTTTTGAGCTATACTGCAAACAAGGTGTGCCATGACCTCTGACCTTGAGATTTGACCTTTGACCTTGACATTTTTAAATGTAATATAGGTCACCTAGGATGATTGGTGAAGGTCCCAAGTCTCTAGGACTAACCGTTTTGAAGAAAAAAATTTTGACGCATCGCGACAGGTTTCGACTCAAAAACGCGTAACCAGGAAGTTGATCGAAATTTTTTTTTTTTGCATGACGAATCATGACCATGAGTCTAGCAACATTTTCCCCACTTCAGATTTTTGATTACGGTTACGGTTTTGGAGTTAATCTGCAAACAAGGTTTTTGGGTTCCGGGCAGATAACTCCGTTACTAAAAATAGATCGCTTTCGCAGGGTTACTCAAGTCATGCCCTCATAGTGTCGGTTAATGGTATGAAGTTTCGTAATGTTACGTTAAGTATTTCTTTCTTTTTTTTTTTGGCGGAAAAAAAAAAATAATAATAATCATAAGAAATACAGTAAGGTCTTTCCTTCTGTGGAAGGGAAAGACCTTAATAATAATAATAATGAAAAAAAATAAACGCGACAATAACAATATGTCTACCGAATAACTGCGTTTCGGTCGACATAATAAGAATAAGAATAATAAGAATAAGAATAAGAATAAGAATAATGAAAAAAAATAAACGCGACAATAACAATATGTCTACCGAATAACTGCGTTTCGGTCGACATAATAATGAAAAAAAATAAACGCGACAATAACAATATGTCTACCGAATAACTGCGTTTCGGTCGACATAATAAGGGCTAATTTTCCATGTATTTGTGGTCCGATCTTCATGAAACTTGGTAATTAGGTAGACCTTAGGCTAATGTACTACATAATAAAAAAATGCAGCAAATTGAGACTCTAAAAAGGGCTATAGGGGTGTCAAAAAGGGGCCAGAAGGGCATCCAAAACATAATAATTTCACACTAAAATCCATTTATATTGTAATTTGTTCATCCTATGGATATGAAATATGCATTTTATAAAAAGACTATTGTGTACCTGACTAAGATATGGCATGTGATTTAATGTATGAGCTAAAATGGGCAATTAAAGGGGCCCAAAATAGCATACAGTCACTTTTGCTAAACCGAACAAATGGAAATAAGTAAAAAACTGTATAATGGATATCGTTTAAACTGACATTAAATTTGTAGGTCTTTTTAAGCTGCATACATAAAATTAAGTTTCTTTCATGTACACGTAAATATTGATTTTACATAATTTTTTTAGATTTTTGTTTGTTTGTTTTTTTGTGAGGTTAAGTTTTTTTGGTTTTTTTTTTGGGGGGGGGGGGGGTAAGTTTTTTTTTACTCGCCTAAACTTGCCATCATTTAAAACTCTTAAATAAAAAATTTGGTTAAAATCGGAGAATGTTGAAATTTTACGGGAAGTGGCGGCCATTTTGAAATTTTTGAACTTTTTGAACCCGCCATCTTTCGAAACTCTTAAATATAAAATTTCATCAAAATCTGAAATTTTAAAAAAATTTACAGGAAGTGGCGGCCATTTTGAATTTTTCAAAATTTTTGACTCTGCGCCCCAACTCGCCATCCTTTAAAACTCCTAGATATCAATTTTTATTAAAATCAGAGAACGTTTAAAATTTTTTACCGTAATGGCGGCCATTTTGAAATCTGAAATTGTCCATTCCGCCCGTGAAGAGCAGCCATCTTGGTTCCGCGAAGTTTCACTGCAACAGATATCATGATGACGTATCATCATACCAAGTTTGGATCCACAATATAAAACGGTTCTTTAGTTATGACGCGGACAAAAAATTGGCGACAATAAGAATAATAAGAATAAGAATAAGAATAATAATAATGAAAAAAAATAAACGCGACAATAACAATATGTCTACCGAATAACTGCGTTTCGGTCGACATAATAAGAATAAGAATAATAAGAATAATAATAATAATGAAAAAAAATAAACGCGACAATAACAATATGTCTACCGAATAACTGCGTTTCGGTCGACATAATAATAATAATGAAAAAAAATAAACGCGACAATAACAATATGTCTACCGAATAACTGCGTTTCGGTCGACATAATAACTAGATGTAAATGCCATTTCGAGAAATAGCATATGTCACTCCATTTTGTGTGCAAAGTTTATTAAGTACATGTTATAAGCTCTTTGAATTACTATATGTCATCATGACCTTTACCTTTACATTTGTTGAAACAAAATTTACCATGATAGGTAAAAATTACTCAATGATAGGTTTATGTATCAGGATGACACATGTTGACAGAAAATCAATACAACCTTGGCATAATTTAAGTCAATTTTAAACCTTTCAATGAATTACAATATGTCATCATGACCTGTACTAAATTTTCTTGATCATATGCACAACTATATATAATGTACTTCCAACACACCAAATTTCATTCAAATGGTGCTGGAAAGTGCTGAAATTGACTTCTAGTTAGAAGATTTTGCGTTTGAGTACTTTTCTTTCAACACATTTGGATTTGACTTTTAAATCTTTGATTAAATACTGCTGATGAGAAGTTAATCATTGAAATATGCATTAACCAAATTAACTATTTTTAAAACTGCTTCTGTATCTTAAAATATCAAATGACAATATGAGATTCTAAGTACAAATATTTTTTATTATGTTGGTGAAAAAATGAAATTTACAATTATAATACAAAATGCATATATTCACATGATGAGCACTAAATGAGAATGATATGATAAAAGAATCTTCCAATCGTGCCTGATACTGAAATGGTGAATAAGGGTGACCAAAACAGTACTCAAGCTACAAAATGTAGTTATGTTGAGTTTTAGGCCTTTATTTAAAGAACTTGATGAGTTACTAGATAACTAATTAATGGTTATTTGTCATACTGAAGATAGGACGAAAACAGATGATTTTACAGAGATACCATATATGTCAATGACTATAAATATTAAGAAATATTTATAAGCATTAGGAAGTTTTAGTATACACCACACAATTTCCTTCTCCAGAATCAACAGATATACTTTTTCATCAATACATTAAATACTTAATTTATGTTAATTTAAAATTTTGTTTGATATTTGTAGCAATGTACTTGAACACAACTTATAACATAATTAACACTGTAACAGTTATTTGATTGCAACCTTTAGAAGAATCATGTTATGGTAACTGTAATATGTTTGCAAAGTTTGCAATGAAATTTTCAAATTGCCACTCAGATAAACGTGATCAATACAAGTGTCTCCATCTGTAGTTGGGCCTATCACCAGCTGAGAAAATCCATGATTTTCCATGAAGTCTTTGATGGGAGTATATGATTTCAGAATGTTTTCATTGAAATCTCCTAACACTATAGTAGACATGTCATCATCTCTGATCATCATAAGTATTTTGTTTAGCTCCTCCAAGAATAGTGATATAGTGTATGTCTTGGGCTTGTATATAAGTACCAGATTAGTTTTTATGTCTTTGACATTCATAACAACACATTCCATCATGATTGAGTTCATTGATTTATAACAGTGTGATGTCTTTTTGTCAACATAAATGCCTACACCACCATGTTTGGCCGATTTCAGATCTTTAAACATTGTCTTAGCTGATTCTCTCAATGACACTTCATACTCTATTCTATCAAACGGATAAGATAAACATCTTGGTTTATGTTTTAACAACAAATTGTCAAGTTCAGGAGCAGATGAGCCATTTTCCAACCATGTTTCTGTTAAGCAGATGATATTCACATTTGTTATATTAGGATTTGCTCTTAAGTCATCAATATGTGCTTTCAATCCTTGAATATTGTGAAGCAAAATAGAGATGTGGTTTTCATTAACAGTTTGAATGTTGTCTGGAATTAGAAATTTAGGCATTCTTTCTGTTGAACTCAAAACATCTTCATTACAGTATATTTTGTTTTCATCGAAATTGTGAATTGAAAGTCCGGTCATTGAAGTGACTCGACTGAGGGCAACATATGCCATGCCAGCAGCAAACACATTCCTCATTGAAACAACCACTTTATCTGCTGTCATTCCCTGGACCTTATGTGCTGTGCATGCCCATGCTAATTGTAAAGGCAATTGTCTTCGAATAGCATTATTCTTTAGATCCTCTTCGATTGGTGTAATTTGAATTGGTTGATGAGACAATGGTTGTGATGGATCATTCTTCAATCTTATCTTTTTGTTGTCAAATAATACTTTCACTGCATGTAATATGGACGATCCTAGCTTCTTTGGCAATACCTCTGTGACAGTGCCCATTGCACCGTTGACTAAACCACATGTCACATCAATATTTCGAGTAAGCATGACTCTAGCGTTTTTTCCAAGCTCTAGATGTGCTGGTAAGAAATCATGTGTAGTGTCATATGGGCTTTCTCTTGGTGTGAGCCTTCCTGTCTTTGGGTCTTTATCATAATCTTGAGCTGGTATTGTCTCAGTTTGCTCACAGATGGTAGATATCATATTTGCATTATGAGAATCAACTTCATCATTTTTTCCAAAAATGTGTAGGGTTTCAGCAGGTAAAACACGCTGAATACACTGTTCCAAGTTAGACCGATCTTCTGCCTGGAGGGACTCTGTCTTTTTCTTTATTCGCAATCTATTTAATAACTGGGCAAAAACTAAGTCGTCTTTCTGTCGCATAATATGTTTAAGTTCTACGATTGAAAAATTCAAGCTCCAAAGTGGAAAGAAATTTTCTGCTCTTAAGTCAAATAAACATTTCTGTTTTACCGGAGGCAACTGGTAAAAATCCCCTACTGCAACCACGCATGTGTTTCCAAAGACAGCACTTCCACTTTGTTTTATTTGACGCAGCCTCTCATTGACATATACCAAAACTCTTTGTCCAACCATTGATATTTCATCTATGATTAAAATGTTCAGACTTTGAAAATTTTGATCGAAGTTTATTTAGTTCATCATCTCTCATGTAAACATATGGCAAAGGTAGATATCTCTTTAATGAAAAAGCTTGATGAAGAGTGACTCCACCAATATGAAATGCAGCAGTTGCAGTAGGAGCTGTTAGTAAAACAACAATGTTATCTGGATCCTGTGCATGTGGAGATAAAATTTCAGTTGCCTCGTGGTACAGGCACTTGATTAAGTGGCTCTTTCCGGTTCCTGCTCCACCATTAATAAACACACAAAATGGTTCAGGATTTTTACCATTAACCTTGTCAAGACACCACTGTCTTATTTGATAAAACACAGACCTTTGCTCTTTATTGAGTTGTTGTTTAAGAGTTTGCATTTCTCCCTTAGGGAACTGAGTCTTTCTGATTTCTATGTCATTGCCAGGTGTACTTTTTTGTCTCCCTAAAGTGTCTAGATCAGGAATTTCTAAACTGTCTTCATCGTTTATGTGGTGCTTATTATCTTTTGTTTCCAAACGATCAGCTTCAGCTTCAGGGGCTATTAATGCCCATGCATCATCTTGTGGCCCTTGCATGTCGATAATATCTTGTGCCTCATCCAATACCTCTGCATTTATTTCAAATTTTTGTCTATTCATGTCCACAATAGTTTTAACACTTTGAGGATTTGCCCTTAGTGGTATGACCACTGCTCCAGTCTTGTACATTTCTTCATAACTATCAAAATTTTTAGGTTTTAGCTGACTCTCTGTTCTATGTGGCAAAAACAGTTGAAGACTTGACTGATAGTACAATTCAGGCTGTTTCTCTGGTGAAAATCTTGCATAGCGAACAATAGCTGGGTCAGTTCGGGAGCGTTTCATGATATATCCTAAATCCTTCTGCAGTTTAAATGCATTTGACTTTGACAAATCCTTTGGCACTTGTGATGCTGATAATATACGATATTCAGAGCAGAATGAAGCATAAGACAGATTGTGAAACTCGTCTGTTTGTGGCCTACTTTTGTATCGATCATATAAAGAAGGCATCCAAATACTGTCATCTTCCAAATGGTCTACCTTCATCTTTATTACATTCAAAGGCAGACTCATTTTCACTTGATTATTGCCAGTTGGAGCAAACTGAACCTTTCTAGAAGATTCCTTCAAATGAAGACCACAAACTCTGTATGATGCCTCCTGAGCACTGACTTCTCGTTGACGAAAGTAAGCTCCACTTATTTTCTTCATGGCTTGATGTGCATCTAAATTTCCATCTGAAGCTTCTTTTCTAGCATTTTCTAAAACAGCTCCCATTTCTCGTTCTGCTTTAGAAATGTAAGAAATAATGTACATTACACACGAATATGGGTCTGTAATATATTGTAAATCAAGATTTGCATTCCAACATCTAAGTAACTGGGGATTGTATTGGTTTATCCAAACATCAGAAGTGTTGCGTCTTAATGTAATGCTTGTTCGTTTAGTTAGAATAGTGGAAGCAGTTTCAAAGTCTTCTTGGGTAATCCCTGCAGCATCAAATAAGTTGTCAGTTGAGATATAGTCTACATTGCCATCTTGAATAACAGTCCAAAGTTTCTTTAAGATATTCTGTGCATTTGTTTTCACTTCTTCAGATTGATCAGGAGGATTTTTCGGTCGAGAGACAAATGTTCTTTTTGACGGTGGACGAGGAAAGTTAAATCGGCAATTGGTTGTTTTTGTTGCACAGGCCTTGCTGTGATTCTTGCTATGCTGTTGCACACTACATACTTTTTCATGCAAGTCTGGGTCAGTGTTTTTGTTTGGTAGCTCACATGTAACATATTTATCGATGAAATCACAAACTGTTTGATCTTCTTCTTTATCCAACTGTGGTGCATCCTTTATCCAAAATAAGCAATGTGCATGAGGTGATCCACGCTGTTGGAATTCAATGCGATGAAAATGGTCTTTGACCTCACCAATAATCCCACATTTGATAATGATCTCCTTTAGAAATATGTTAAATCTGTGGTCAAACATAATAGCATTCATAACAGGATTGTTTCTTAAAATCTCTGCCTTACCAGTCCAGTCAAGATCTTCTAATAGTTGTGTACATTGCTGCTGTTCCATCATTACTTTAAGAATTTCAGTCCATCTCATATCGGCAGCAGAAAATGTTGCAAACCAGGTGGGGATTCCAAGCTGACGAATGGTAGCCATTAAATCTCTTAATGCCGCTTGCCAATAAGGAGGTGTTCCACGAATAGGCGTTAAAAATTTATAACCTTGATCAGATGTCAACAATGTTTTCAGTTTGTTTCTGTCTGTTAGCATATTTGCAGTAATTGCATTTCCAGTTTTATCATTTCCATCACTTTTTCTCAGTGCAATAGAAACTTTTGAAATAACTTGTTCCAGCTCTGAAAGATATTGTGCATAAAATATATAAGAGGGATCACTCGCAAATCGGCTATCAGCATTAAGGAGTCTTGTATGAAAATACCTCGTTCGTGTAATACGATGTTTTCTCTTTGAATCATATGATCCAGTGATTCCATCGGGAAATTGAACAGGAAAAGACATTGCCTCATTACCTTCTTCTTGCATCATTGCCACTGGCGTTTTCCCTTCCCCTGGAGCTACACAAAATATGTCATCGAAATGTTGGTCTAATATTTCCTGACCAATATCAACAGGTTGCAAGCATGTGTCGGATGGCATGCCTTGATTGCAAATAATGGTTTCCTCATCTCCATGTTCATTTATATCTATTTGTTCATTTGTAGTCACTTGAGACTCATTGTCTTTTGTGGCAATGTCTTCAAAATCTGGCGGAACTGTTTCACTCCATGATTTATTGAATGTCATTCCATGATAGTGTGAATTTGTAATCTTTAAAATATCCAATGCTGTGGCAATTTTCTTTGAACTTACAAATTCATACTGATTATGACCTTTATATGTGAGCTTTCGTTTCAGTTTACACCGTATAAGTTGAGCCTCATCATCACTATGCGGTAGAACTTGTGTTGTTTTTTCTACATCTGTTGGTACAGATACACAAGGTCCAATTACACCTCTCTGTTTTCCCTTTGGAAGCTGAACAAGCTTCATAAATGGTATACGCAAAGACACAAGCTGTCGTTCTAATTTGTTCAATTTTTTTAGTTCCTCTGGTATCACAGGTAACTGCAATCCATTTGCATGAGCATCAAATGGCATCTCGCTTCGAAGAATATGACGATGACATGTGTGACATATCCAAAGTTTGTGATTTGTGACCTTGCATTTTTTACCGCACTGGTTAGAACAGGGTGAACAAAATGTTTTAGATATACAGAGATCTGCCATTGCTATGCATTTTGCTCCTTTTTCTGAGTATTGTTCCTTCTTACACTCAATGACCTGTTTCCTGAATTTAAATTTGTCACAAACAGAGCATATATATGTAGGACCATCCCTAACTTGTTCATTAAACCATGTCGAAAGTCGATTAATTTCAGTTATTTTCGTTATGTGTTTACAACGTTTCTGTTGAATCAATTTTATTTTCCTCTCTCTGATCACTTGGTTTTGAGTATAATTCTGTCTAAGTGCCTGTTTTTTTCTCTCTCTTATAAGCACATCATGTCTGTACTTGAGAAGCATCAATGTTTTTAATCTCTTTGCATATTCAGGATCATCTTTATACTTTTGTTTTAATTGTTCTTTAAACTTCTCATCTGATTTATATTTGTCAATACTAGATTGCTTGACAGCATTTTGAAACTTCAAATTCGTCTTATATTTGTCAGTACTAGCTTGCTTGACAGCTTTTTGAAACTCCAAATTTGTCTTATATTTGGTTGTACTTGCTATGTGTTTCATTTGTCTGTGCATGGGGTAATTTGGATATTGTGTTTTTTTTCTTTCCTTTGTAGACTTTTGATATGGTAAGCAAAAACGGTATCTTAATCTACAATCTTTCTTTTTCTTTTCTCGATATGTTGTGTTTTCTGTATACATTTTTTTCCATGATGTTTCAAACAGATTGTCATTACCACTGGTATCAACTGAAGCAAGAAGTTCTTCTCTTTTTAATTGTCTTTCTTTACGTTTCCGTTCTTTGTCCTTTTGTCTCCTTGCTGCTGTATTTTTATATCTTGGTCCCCTTTTACGTTTTTTGCAAGGAACAACTTTCACTTCTCCATTTTGATCTTCTAAGAAGTAATCGTTAGGCAAAGTAAAATCCTGAATATTTAAACAGCATGAAGTTATTTCATCTTTTAAACGCTTGACTATTCCACGAAAATCTCTATCAAAGTTGTCCGAAGGAGATAGTGGTCTTTTCCTAGACATCATCTGGAATAAATATATGCATTTATAATTAACTGAACCTGGTTTAAACAACCATACATGCAATTCAAAAGAAATTTACATATTTAGAGATTGCTAATTAATTTGTGACTTCCAAAACTGTGCAATAAGATTTAATTTGTACTTCAGTAATATTATATGTGCATGTTTGTGTCTGGATAATGTATCTTAAGGTTCATCAACACCTTTACCTTAAAATAGCTTAATTAAATTCATTTTTCAGTATGCATATGCATGTTTACAGCAAAAACTGAATTTTAAATTCAAAAATAAACTGGAGCTGGCCTTAGATTCAATAATTCTTGTTCAATTTTTGATAATATCATCATTGCTAATTCTGTTATTTTACTTTTTGTAAGAACAGTTGATTTTAGGTTTATATCACTTACACCTTTTCACATGGTCTCAAATCTCATGCAACATTTAATTACTTTTTAACTTAAAGGGTTCAATATAATGTCATTTAAATGTTACAAAAGTGATACTCAAAATACACTCTTAACGAAAAATACACTCTTAACGAAAAAAATTGAACAACAAAAAAAATGCTATCCTCAGCTTAAAATTAAATTGTGTCCATATCTGAGTACTACTATTCTTTATTCTTTTTGAAAAAGTTCAATCTGTTCGATGACCCTTAATTTAAAAAAAAATACTATTAAGTCATTTTTCAAAAGACATTGATTTTATGACAATTTTCTAACATATCATACGGACACCTTCTTTTTATAAAATTATATATTTCATGTTATTTAAACATGTTTCCCATTTCTGTTTTTCCTGCAATTACCCTAAGAAAGGTCTTTTGGTTAAAGTGTATTAATTTCAAATTTTACTTACCAGATACTTTATCAAAACTGTCAACAATAATGTATGAAGTGTTGTTGTTTTCATTATGTGGAAAAGAATCCCTTTTCTCACTGTATAATCTAGAAGCTAGCAGGATAGGATATAACATAAAAATTCTTCTGTGGTATGTTCAGATGGCATATACTGAAAAATACCGAAACATGGCTCTTTAATAAATGTTACATAAACCAATGTATTTATAAATATAGAGCACAAGAAAAATATTTTATAATGTCATATATACACACATAATTTTTTAAAACATCTTAATATTTTGAGTAATGCCTCTAAATGCACATGAAAAGAATTTCATTTATGAAATCATATTTCTTGTTCCTTCAACATATTCCCCTTTATTGTTATTCCTGCAATTAACTTAAGTTAGTTTTTGTTCAACTGCATAAATTTAATTTGACTTACCAGATATTTGGTCAAAACTGTCAACATAATGTATGCAGTATTGGTGTTTTCATTATGTAGAAACTAATCCCTTTTTCACACTGTATAATCTAAAAGCTAGCTGGATAGGATGCTGTGCAATGATCAGATAGCATACTCCTGAAAAATAACAGATCACATCATCTATAATAAATGTTTCACAAAAACTTTTTTGTTTAATCGTAAAACATATATATCATCCATGATAAAAAAAAATTCTTTTAAAGTGTTGAATGCATTTAAAAAACTTATTTTGCTTTGTTTTACAAATTAAATTTAATTGTAATTTTTAATATTTTATTACTTATGATTAAACAAACATATCAAATATTCATGTGAAAATATGACACCCATCACCTGGGTGAGGTCCATAAAAGTACATATCATAAACTTTCTAAAGACACGTCACATACCTGACTTTCTAGCACTTTGAATTTTTTACCCATGGGGCCAAAAAAAGAAACATTTCAAAAAGCTTAAGTAAAAAGCAAATCTAAACTTACCTTACTTCTTCAAATTGTTCTGGACTGGATGTAGCTTCAACTGTGAAAACACTTTATATACTGTTCAGATGTCACGACCTTTGCTATATGGAAATTTTCCATCAGCCATCCAACTGACAGATAAATTTATGGAAAATTACTGTACCAGATGACCCATGTTCTATTTTAAGAAAATCAATGAAATGTTAAGCCAGTCAATGCCCATGACCTTAACCTTTGTCTAATCAAAATTTTCCATCAGTCCTCCTATTGATGGGTTTATTTATGTAAACTTACCCTAGCAGATGATGCATGTTGTGTTAGAAAAATCAATGAAGAGTTGGCAGTTAGCCATTCAACGTAAACCAAAAGGGATTTCTTAAATTGGTGATAAATTCAAAATGGTTGCTATGATTGGGTTTAAAAGATTAATAAAACTTCAAATGAAAGTCTAAGTTTATTTCAAATTGAAAGGCATTTGATTATAAGGTTTCCTCAAAAAGCTTTGAACAAAAGTCATTGTTTACCTGTAGCAGACGACGCATGTTAATTGAGAAAATCAATACAGAATACAGTAATGGAAAATTACTGTACCAGATGACCCATGTTCTATTTTAAGAAAATCAATGAAAGTTTTAGCCAGTCAATACTCATGACCTTAACCTTTGCTCAAACAAAATTTTCCATCAGTCTTCCTATTGATGGGTTAATTAAGTGAACTTACTGCTGTAATTAACTAAAACAATTTGTAAAACTTTAAATTATAATCTTAGGGTATTTTGAATTATTACAATGTACATGTCATAAGCTCTTTAAATTACAATATGTCATCATGACCTTTACCTTTGTAATGATATGTTTATAAATAAAAATGATGATAGCAGATAATGCATCTTGACAGAAAATCAATACAAGATTGGCATTTTGCCCATCAATGTTTAACCTATGGGAAATCTTTAAAATTATCAAATGTTCATAATTTTAAAATGGTTGCTTCAATCAACTAAAAAAATAATTTGATAAAACTTTAAATAAAAGTGTAGGCATATCTTAAATTTTGTAACATTTGATTAGTGGTTTTCTTTACAAGTTTGAACAAAACTCATTGTTTACCTGTAGCAGACGACGCATGTTAATTTAGAAAATCAATACAGAATACAGTAATGGAAAATTACTGTACCAGATGACCCATGTTCTATTTTAAGAAAATAAATGAAAGTTTTAGCCAGTCAATACTCATGACCTTAACCTTTGTTCAAACAAAATTTTCCATCAGTCTTCCTATTGATGGGTTAATTAAGTGAACTTACTGCTGTAATTAACTAAAAACAATTTGTAAAACTTTAAATTTTAATCTAAGGGTATTTGGAATTTTTACAATGTACATGTCATAAGCTCTTTAAATTACAATATGTCATCATGACTTTTACCTTTGTAATGATATGTTTATAAATAGAAATGATGCTAGCAGATAATGCATCTTGACAGAAAATCAATACAAGCTTGGCATTTTGCCAATCAATGTTAAACCTATGGGAAATCTTTTAAATTTTCACATGTTCATAATTTTAAAATGGCTGCTTCAATCAACTATAAAAATAATTTGATAAACCTTTCAATAAACTACAATATGTCATCATGACCTTAACCTTTGTCTTAACCAAATTTTCCATGAGTCATCCTAATGATATGTTTATAAATAGATATGATGCTATCTTGACAGAAAATCAATACTAACTTGGCATTTTGCCAGTCAATGTTAATCCTATGGGAAAAACAGAAAATCTTTAATTGGCGATTATTTGAAAATGCCTGCTTTGATCAACTTAAAAAAAAAATTGATAAAACTTAAAATTATAGTCTAAGCTTACTTAAAATTTCAAAACATTTAATCAAGTGGTTTTCTCATAAAGCTTTGGACAAAACTCATTATTTACCTGTAGCAGACGACGCATGTTAACTGAGAAAATCAATACCAACTTGGCTTTCTGCCAGCCAATGTTAAACCTATGGGAATTTTAAAATTTTAAAATCGATATAATTTAAAAATGGCTGCTTTGATTGACTAAAAAAATAAATTTGGTATAAATTCAAATGATAGTCTAATTGCATTTAAAATTTCAAAACATTTGATCAAGCGGTTTCCTCAAAAATCCCTGGACAAAATTCATTGGAAAGAGAATAATAATAATAAGAAGAAACATAGAATAACAACATGTCACATCCACGATGTGACGCATGTTAATTGAGAAAATCAATACAGAATACAGTAATGGAAAATTACTGTACCAGATGACCCATGTTCTATTTTAAGAAAATCAATGAAAGTTTTAGCCAGTCAATACTCATGACCTTAACCTTTGCTCAAACAAAATTTTCCATCAGTCTTCCTATTGATGGGTTAATTAAGTGAACTTACTGCTGTAATTAACTAAAACAATTTGTAAAACTTTAAATTATAATCTTAGGGTATTTTGAATTATTACAATGTACATGTCATAAGCTCTTTAAATTACAATATGTCATCATGACCTTTACCTTTGTAATGATATGTTTATAAATAAAAATGATGATAGCAGATAATGCATCTTGACAGAAAATCAATACAAGATTGGCATTTTGCCCATCAATGTTTAACCTATGGGAAATCTTTAAAATTATCAAATGTTCATAATTTTAAAATGGTTGCTTCAATCAACTAAAAAAATAATTTGATAAAACTTTAAATAAAAGTGTAGGCATATCTTAAATTTTGTAACATTTGATTAGTGGTTTTCTTTACAAGTTTGAACAAAACTCATTGTTTACCTGTAGCAGACGATGCATGTTAATTTAGAAAATCAATACAGAATACAGTAATGGAAAATTACTGTACCAGATGACCCATGTTCTATTTTAAGAAAATAAATGAAAGTTTTAGCCAGTCAATACTCATGACCTTAACCTTTGTTCAAACAAAATTTTCCATCAGTCTTCCTATTGATGGGTTAATTAAGTGAACTTACTGCTGTAATTAACTAAAAACAATTTGTAAAACTTTAAATTTTAATCTAAGGGTATTTGGAATTTTTACAATGTACATGTCATAAGCTCTTTAAATTACAATATGTCATCATGACTTTTACCTTTGTAATGATATGTTTATAAATAGAAATGATGCTAGCAGATAATGCATCTTGACAGAAAATCAATACAAGCTTGGCATTTTGCCAATCAATGTTAAACCTATGGGAAATCTTTTAAATTTTCACATGTTCATAATTTTAAAATGGCTGCTTCAATCAACTATAAAAATAATTTGATAAACCTTTCAATAAACTACAATATGTCATCATGACCTTAACCTTTGTCTTAACCAAATTTTCCATGAGTCATCCTAATGATATGTTTATAAATAGATATGATGCTATCTTGACAGAAAATCAATACTAACTTGGCATTTTGCCAGTCAATGTTAATCCTATGGGAAAAACAGAAAATCTTTAATTGGCGATTATTTGAAAATGCCTGCTTTGATCAACTTAAAAAAAAAATTGATAAAACTTAAAATTATAGTCTAAGCTTACTTAAAATTTCAAAACATTTAATCAAGTGGTTTTCTCATAAAGCTTTGGACAAAACTCATTATTTACCTGTAGCAGACGACGCATGTTAACTGAGAAAATCAATACCAACTTGGCTTTCTGCCAGCCAATGTTAAACCTATGGGAATTTTAAAATTTTAAAATCGATATAATTTAAAAATGGCTGCTTTGATTGACTAAAAAAATAAATTTGGTATAAATTCAAATGATAGTCTAATTGCATTTAAAATTTCAAAACATTTGATCAAGCGGTTTCCTCAAAAATCCCTGGACAAAATTCATTGGAAAGAGAATAATAATAATAAGAAGAAACATAGAATAACAACATGTCACATCCACGATGTGGAGTGACATAATAATAAGAATAATAAGAACTGAGCAAAAACAACATGTCTCCAAACTTCGTTTGGGAGACATAATTATTGTATAGGGTAAAGGTTCATAGTGAAATATCACTGGGGTTTTAGTAGCCAAGAAAACTGCAATGAAATTTTTATGTATGGTTTGAAAGATGCACAAGTGCCAAAGTGATCTAAGTATTTATCACAGGCGACATAAAATTAGGTAAATATTGATAGCATTACCTTTTTCAAACCTTCCACTACTGATTTTGTTTTCTCATATCTTCTATGTAAATCAGAAAAGGCCATTTCTACCCCTTGCAGGTCATCTAAAGCCTATGTAAAAATAATAATATGAAATTTTATATTCATAAACATAGCTGAAACAATGTAAAATATTTTACATTCTATTATATAGGTAGTGTTAAGAATGGTAAATACCTACAAATGTGACATATAGGTACTGCTTGTTTTTTCCCCAAAATTACAGCTTTCAAATTTCACCATAATAGGCTTATACTATAAAGACTTTTGATTGGAAGAAAGAAGACACACATTTACTACTGTTAAACAATTTATTGGTCTTCAACAAGTATAAAATCAAACCACACTTCCATAAATTCAGCCAAACTGAAAGGTAATCCAAAAGTACATAAAAGTCAAATACCATATAGAACCATTGTTAACGGAATTGGAACAGCAACAGAAAGACTAGCTGAACTTGCAGAAAAGGAACTAGAAACATTTGTAGAGAACACGCCAAGTTATATACGAGACACAACCGACTTCTTAAATAAAATCAACAGAGTCAAACAACCTCTTCCCAGTGACACTATCTTATTTTGCTTTGATGTCGTTAAACTTTATCCATCAATACCAAGAAAAGAAGGACTTAAGGCTTATGAGAAAGCTCTGAATGCTAGGAAAAGTAAAGAAATACCAACTAAGGATATCATGGAAATGATACAACTGGTTTTGGAAGGAAACAACTTTACATTATTAAAAAAGAATTTCATGCAAAGTCAAGGAGTTGCAATAGGGTCTTAATTAGGAAAAAACTTTGCTTGTACCTACATGCGGGAATGGGATAAAGAACTTGAGAAGTTTTCAAGGAAACCATTCTTTTATAAAAGATTTATTGACGATGGATTCGGTATATGGACAGAAGGCCTGGAGAACCTAATTAAGTTTCACAAATATGCGAACCAAATCAATCAGAATATAAAAATTGAACTAAGGTGGAATAGAGAACAAATAGAATTTTTGGACACAACAATAAGATTGAAAAATGGAAATTTACAAACTGATTTATATGTAAAGCCAACAGACAAACACATATATGTTCATTCAAAATCGTGCCACCCTAATAATGTAAAGAAATCTATCCCCTATGGACTGGGCTTGAGACTAAAAAGGATTTGCAGCCAAGGAAATGACTATTTAAGAAACAGAAAAAATCTCAAAAATCAACTAAGGAAAAGAGGGTACAGTGGAAAGTTTATAGAACAGCAACTCAAGAAAGCAGATAAACTACCAAGAAAGAACCTATTGAAACGGAAGTCAGATAAAGCTAAGTCAGACAGAGTCCCTCTTGTGATGACATATACGGACCTTTTACCAGATTTGCACAACATTGTTAAAAAAAGAATGGATCTACTACACAAGTGTGATAGGATGAAAGAGATCTTTAAAGACCCTCCAATCATTGCATATAGGAGAGACAGAAACTTATGTGATATAGTGGTTCATGGAAAACTTAATAAAATTACAAAAGACATAGAGAAAGAACCCCAAATAAAATGTGAAAACTGTGAGGTTTGTAAGATCATGAGAGACGATAAAGAAATTCAAATGGAGGACAACACAAGAGTTAAGATTAAAGAAAATCGATATGGGTGCAAACTTGAAAACCTAGTGTATGGAATTTATTGTAAAGAGTGCAAAAAGTACATTTATGTTGGGGAAACTGAAAGAACCCTATATGAAAGAGCAAAAGAACATCTAGCAGATATAGAACACAACAGAAACAAAACAGTTGCAGAACACTTTAATGGACACAACCATTGCAAAAAGGACATGATGATCCAAATGTTGCAACAGATCTATCAAAAATCAGCATTTTACAGGAAGAAGGTTGAAGGAGAATGGATAAAAAGACTGAACACGTTGAAACCATTTGGTTCTAATTTAAAGAATGAATGAAATAGAACAATTGGACAATAGTGACGTCATAGTCAACTTTTTGTGACGTCACATGTATTATGACGTCATAGAGATGAGTACAACATAACATAACATTTACAGTTGAAGTTTGAAAGCAGACAAGATGTAGAAAACAACAGTAAAGAAAAGAAACTGAAGAAGGCCTTTGGCCGAAACGTTTTAAGACTGGTAATTCATTGAACAATTATATAGACAATATATTCCCTGAAGGAATTTTTTGAACAAGAATGTAAGAGTTATATCAACATTCAACAGTATATATGCAATTACTGTAAACCAGGAAATTTTCGCTGCAGTTTTATCTTAGTGATTTTCGCAGTGCTATTGCAGGCCCGAAAATTAAATGGCGCGAATAAACTTATCTTCTATTTTTGTCTATGGAGAACAACATTTCAGCACGAATTTAAAACTGCACAAACTAAAATTTAGTCAGCATACCACGAAAAAAGACAGCGGTAAAATTTTCGCTTTACAATATATTTTTTTTCTTCTCAAAAATATAACAAATTCAACAATTGATAAAGGACACTACAGATTCTAGGAGGTCTGCTTCATACAATGTATTTGTTTTTATTTCTCAATATTGACACACTAGAAAGGCCTTGTACAAAGCTCTATGACCAAAAAAAATAACTTCAACTTTCCTTTTCTCTGTAGCAACATTCTGTCTGCTCAAGCATATGGAGTTTAGGTATCACAATTGATTCATTATTCAAGAGCATGTGGGGAGTATAATGACTTCCTTGATAGAGCTAACCGGTTCACAAGCAAAATGTTAACACAGAGGTACATTGCTTCCAGGTTGATGTAATCACTCAAGAAATTTTATGGAAGCATCATGTGCTTGTAGACAAATACAGGATTTCTATCCCTCAGATGAGCACAGACGTTGGTTTGACATAGAGTTTGGTAATGTTATCCTTACCAGATTTGACCAACAATAAATCGATCTTTGGCAATGTGATGGGTTTGCTACAGCACGCAGGAACTGCTTACTCTTCCAGAGCACCTGAGTTCACTCTCGTTCTGACTTGATTTCATGTTGCTAAATTTGGTTTGGTTGTTATGTGCCTGTTTTTTGTTTGTTAAGGGGTTTGTTTCATTGTGATTTTTCGTCTACTGATTTTGTCTTTGTCTTTTTGGTATAATGATGTTTCATCAACCCTTTGGTACACCTTTGCTTCTTGCATCCTTTATCAGAAGAATGTCCAAGTTGATTCTTTCTCTAGGTAAACAATGCTTTTACTAGGAAGCACAATTCTGTAAATTTATTTCTATTTTCAACTGTTTTGAATATTGCAATCTCTGAACCTATATAAGTGCATATTTTTATGTATATAGTCCCAATACTATAACAAACCTGGTCTCTTTCTTTAATAATATCTTCCAGGTTGTTTTGTGACTCATTCGTTGTCTTTTCAGTTTCAACTACAAAGATAAAGTAAATAAAATTATCAGTTCTTATTTTTCTATCACATAGTTACTTATCTAAACAGTTGTTCCCCTACTCAAATTTGATTTTTATACATAGTATAAACACAGGAGCAGAACTTCATTAACTAGAAAACATGTGAGCTTGAAGCTCACAAAATAAATACTCCAGCACCCTAAAATTCAAATTTTGAAATAAGAGGTGCACATCTACACAATATTGTCACAAAGATTGTGACTTTTTTTTTACAAAAATACATTGATATATTCTTTCGTTTTTAATATTGATTAACCTTTAAGTACATGCAAATCATGTAGTGCAGTTTGAGAAATTGTTATTCTAAATTTAACATCACAAAACATGTCTGCCAATGGAATTAACATGACATGAAACACATTGTTCGAATCTTATTTTCTTGATGAGTTAAGGTTCATGTATATGTTTACCTCAAAGTGGTTTAAATTTAGACAGATTTTTCAGTATATGTACAGTAAAGACTGCATATAACATTCAAAAATAAACCGTAGCAGGACCTAGATTTAATAATTTCTTATTGATTTCTATCAATATTTTTATTATAAATTCTATTATTTTTAAGTTCTTTTTCCTTTTTGTACACAGTAGATTTTAGGTTAATATCACTAACACCCTTGCAGGTGGCCTCAAATCTCATGAGACATTTAATTTAAATTTAACTAAAAATGTTCACCAACATGTCAGTTGAGGGGAACAATTGGAATAGTTTGTTCTTATTCAAAATGCATTTTGAACGCAAAAAATTCATACTGCAAAAACCCTGCTTTCTTCAACTAAATAAATGTGTCAATGTAATAAGATGTGTCCATATCTAGGTTCTACTATACTTTATTTGTCCTAATAATATGCCGTTTGAGTTGTACATATACTAAGATTTTCTTCAAAAAAGTTCAATCTGTCTTGATGAACCTTAACATCTACATGTATCATAAGCTTCTTTATACCTTGTAATTGAGCTATTGTCTTTTCAAATTCTGTCACAATAACTCTGAAATAAAAATCAACAAATACATTTATATAACTATTCATTATTTAGTAATGTTAAACATATTTTCAGTTTTACCATTGTATTCCTGAAGCAGTTATCAGTTAAACTTCCATAATTCACTTTTATTTTGATGGATTCATTAACGTTCACAATGTTAGTTGTATATAACTTTTCTTTTCAATTTTTCATTGTTTTGTGTTCTCTGGTTGGTTTGTTTTTATTCTTATTTGCTTTATCAGACTTTTGAATTTTTCAACTAACCCTGTGGTATTAAACAGGTTCCCCTAGATGCTTTCCAGTAAGTTTTTATTGGTGATAATTCTAATTTCCAGTACTGTAAACCTGGAAATTTTCGTGCAGTCTTTCTTTCCTGGTTGTACGGATATATATTAGTTTGCGCAATTTTAATTTCGCGTTGAAAAGTTATTGTCCATAGACTACAATGGAAGACAAACATATTCGTGCTGTCTAATTTTCGTGCTTACAATTTCAATGCGAAAATCGCTAAAATAAAACTGCTGCAAAAATTTCCTGGTTTACAGTATTTGGTTGTAAGATGCTTAGCAACAGCAACAGACAAATCTTATCTAACAGACAATCTATTCAATTTTATGTTTTGTACAATTCTTAATTATATAACTCTATTATAACAGTATTGGAATAAGTTTCAAAATCAGCCCGTAGTGAAGCTCCCTACAAGTTATAACTTACTTCATGTCATTATTAGACTGGTATAAGATTTTATTTTCATCCTTCATATGTGAGATAGATTTCTCTTTGTCTGCCAACTTTTTACTCCACTCTCTCTCCTTGTTAAGTAACCGTGTTTGGAAATCCAGCTCAAGATCTTGTTTCATTTTATTCCAGTCTGACTGGGAGTATTTTAAAACCTAAGGAAATATATCATATGATCATTTTATGCTATGTGTTTTAACCAGTTACAATATTTTAGTACATGTAGCAAATTAATGAATTCACTAACTACAGATCTTTATCTTTCCTCATGACAGTGATGAATCATCAAGCAGCATTTTTATTCCATATGTTGGGACTACATGCAACGAAACTGGAATGCATGTGTACATAAACATGATGGCATTAAAAATTTGGTGTAACATGATACTCTGTATTTTGCTCTAAGTGAAAAACATAACAAGGACCATTGTAAGTTTAAATTATTAGAACTGAAACTTAAGGTCTAAAAAGCTTGAAAGAAACATACTTATGCACCCAAATAAAATTTATGCAAAATCATACAACTGCATTATTAAGAACAAGCCTGCTGAAAATAACCAATGATCAAATCATGCATATATTGCAGATAACATACAACTTTAAAATTATCACATGCTTAACAGCAAAATCTTTCAAAAAATTGGGTTATCTTTTGGGTCAACGTCAAGTATAGCTGTGAGCTTATGCTCACTAGTGATATCCTGTTCCCAAATTGAATGCCTTGCATAAAAACCTACGTATACCGTAATAAGGAAGTAGATGATGTGGAAGTATTATGGCCATACACCATATGGTACTAAAGGATAAAGCTATATGCAAAATATCAGACCTCTGCTTTATGTAGTTGCTGGAAAAACTGTGACAGAAATTTAGCATGCATGTACACTATGTGTAAACAAGTGTGGCCACTAACAGTATGTCTTGCCTGTCTGCACCATCACCAAAATCATCTACCTACATTTTCATTTCTTGATATAAGCACAAAAAGTGTCTGAATACCCAATATCAAATGCCTAGCTATTATATGTTTAAAGCAATTCATCATCCACAAAAGTCTTACAAAAAAAGTTTACGACCTGAAAAAAAAGACCTACTGTCAAAATGTCAGGGTCATGTAGTTGCTGAGAAAACTGTGACGGAAATTTTGTTAAGGACAAACGGATGAATGAACAAACGAACAGAAAAGGGTCAAACAGTATTCCCCCTTTTTCTTCAAAGCTGGGGGTATGATAAATATGAAATTCAGAGAATACTTGTTATTGAAGGACTGTGCTCAGGAATTCACAATATTGTTTTGCATTATCCAGAAAGGTTAGTACATGTGACATAACTGGTACAATCAAACAGGCAACCAGTGATAGGCCATGTCATGCAATTGTAGGGTGCTTGTTTTAGTACTGTACATGAAGATGCATAACTTAATCAAACATAAATATCTTGTAAACTTAACTGTAACTTATAAAATCAGATGATAACATTTCAAATTAAACTGAACAGACCATTCATACAAAGAACTTTTTTAAAAGATAAAACTTATTCCTACTTTGTTGATTTTTAGTAAATTTGTATTTTTTTTCACAGAACTAAGTAAATTTTCTCATTACTAGCAATACATCTTTAATGTAATTCAATCATTATTTTTACCTTTTAAGATGAGAAAAAGCAAAACAGTTTAAAACTACATGTATTACTTCAGAATCAGTTATAAGTATCTTGAAGAAGAAACAATAACAACAATCTAACATAAAAATTTCTAAAAGCAACAACAAAAAATAACACTAACTAAAATCAGAACTTATAATATTATATTAATTAAATAAATAAAAATATTTATGCATTAAACCCATAATTTTCCAACATTGAATATCTCAAAATGTTTATCATGAATCAAACACAGCTGATTAAAAATTAAATGAGGATTGTAAAGGAACTGGTTTATTGAGAAGTTTAAGCAAGTGGAGACAGTGAAGTGATATTTGTTACAAAAATTGGGAGGTTATGAACCAGCAAAGATGATGTCTTAAAATATGGATGTACAAAGAATTAGCCATTTATTTCATGACTAGCAAGAAAAGTTTCTCATAAAATTCAGTTCAAGGACAGCAAAAGGCAGACTTCACAAAACAATTTATAATGCAAAACAATGCATGGCATTTGAAACATATAAAGGTTACCATCAATAAGGAGCATGATTTGATACTTAAAACATTTTCACCAAAAATCTTTTCAAACATACTGTAAAAACATGATGTACATTCAAAACGCAACTATTCAGATCAATGACGTTAGAACGCTACTATTCAGATCAAGAACGCTACTATTCAGATCAAACGTAAAAGAAAAGAATAACTCTTTCAAGAAAAACATACAGTTTTATTTGTAAAGGATATCAAACACATTTTTTTTATTTTCACGGAACGCCTATATAGTTAAGGTATTCAAAATTTTTCCGAGTAGCTTTCGACAAATGCATGTATAAATAGCAATATTTTTCCTCGTTCAAGTCAGCGATCAAATAAATTGTAATTTCTTAAATATTTTGCACAAATTTTAGCTTTTCGCTAACAGAGGTGAACAAACCTGTCTATTGTGGTTTTATATACGTGCATAAACATGGTTTGTAAAAAGAAAATGCTTTAGTGGGAACTTGAAATTGTTGCGTTGGCTGTTTACAATGATGAAACAGCAATTTGTTTTTGCAGTAACTGAACAAAGAATTTACTTCAATTGGTCAAGTAAGAAAATTTGTACACTTCAACTATATAGGCGTTCCGTAAAAGTAACATTTTTTATTCAAGATAACCTTAAATAATAAATTTTTGTAGGCAGGGTTGGTCTTTCTTCTACAATTTGATCTGAATAGAAGCGTTAGTATCATGGAATGCCGTCGATCTGAATAGTTGCATTTTGAATATACACCATGAAAAAGATATGTCTTTGTTTCAGTTTTGATAGCAAAATATCAATTAAACATTAAAAACTTTTAATTTGAATTTCACAAACATGATAATGCCTATCTACCGTATTGCTAGCTCCATATTAAAAAGTACCAAAATATGTTTTCTTAACACCAAAGACCCAAATAGCCCAGGTCTAAAGGCATGTGATCATAGCCCACACCACAAACCAGAAGGACCCCAGGTCTAAATGTGTGCGGTTGGAGTCCAGTGCAACAGACCTGTATAAATACATTACCTGATTTCGCTCTCCATCCTTCAGTGAAAAATAACATACATTTATAGCATACCAAAACTGCATGTAACATTGTTTAATTGGTCAAGGCTTTTATAAAGTGTAACTTATTGAATTATAAATTCTGTGACTGGTACTACAAAGAATTAATCCCTACTACATGTATTCACTTACAAACATATTACAAATGTACCTTATATTAAGTCAATCAGGGACTCTTCTTTTTGTAAATGAGTAACAAAATTTACACAATAATAATTGTTGCAACACAGCTTGACTAAAGAAAGCAAAATTGCATGAACAAACATGCAAAATTACAACATGAAATGCAAAAAGAAAATAATTATAATTGAAAGAATGTAAAATAACAAGAGGCTCCCAGGAGCCTGAATCGCTCACCTGACATATGTGCCTGCAGTAAAGGTTATTAGGCAAAATCTATTTGACATTGAAAGGGTCATAAGTTTAACAAGAGGCTCCCAGGAGCCTGAATCGCTCACCTGGTCTTAATGTCATGTATAGCTAAATGAGCTGAATGTTTAAGCAATAAAAAGCTTTTCTCTATCTGCATTAGTTTTCATTCCAAAGCAAAAAACACTATATTTCACCTTTAAAGGGCCATAACCCCTTAAAGGGGTCATCTGACAACTTCGACCCTGAATAGACTTTCGTAGAGCTAATTAAGCTGAACATTTAAGCAAACAACATATTTTCTCTATCTGCAAAAGTTTTCTTTCTTTAGGCCAAAAACACTATTTTTTGCCTTTAAGGGGCTGTAACCCCTATAGGGGGTCATCTGACACCTTCGACCATAGGAGACTTTTGTAGAGCTAAATGAGCTGAACATTTAAGCAAGCAACAGCTAATCTCTATCTGCAATAGTTTTCATTCCATAGGCCAAAAACACTATTTTTTGCCTTTAAGGGGCTGTAACCCCTATAGGGGGTCATCTGACAACTTCGACCATTGGAGACTTTTGTAGATCTAAATGAGCTGAACATTTAAGCATGCAACAGCTTTTCTCTATCTGCAATAGTTTTCATTCTATAGGCCAAAAACTCTATTTTTTGCCTTTAAGGGGCCATAACCCCTATAAGGGGTCATCTGACAACTTTGACCCTATGGAGACTTTTGTAGAGCTAAATGAGCTGAACATTTAAGCAAGCAACAGCTTTTCTCTATCTGCAATAGTTTTCATTCTATAGGCCAAAAACTCTATTTTTTGCCTTTAAGGGGCCATAACCCCTATAAGGGGTCATCTGACAACTTTGACCCTATGGAGACTTTTGTAGAGCTAAATGAGCTGAACATTTAAGCAAGCAACAGCTTTTCTCTATCTGCAATAGTTTTCATTCTATAGGCCAAAAACTCTATTTTTTGCCTTTAAGGGGCCATAACCCCTATAAGGGGTCATCTGACAACTTTGACCCTATGGAGACTTTTGTAGAGCTAAATGAGCTGAACATTTAAGCAAGCAACAGCTTTTCTCTATCTGCAATAGTTTTCATTCTATAGGCCAAAAACACTATTTTTTGCCTTTAAGGGGCCGTAACCCCTACAAGGGGTCATCTGACAACTTTGACCTTATGGAGACTTTTGTAGAGCTAAATGAGCTGAACATTTAAGCAAGCAACAGCTTCTCTCTATCTGCAATAGTTTTCATTCCATAGGCCAAAAACATGAAAAAATGCTATTTTTCACCTTAAAGGGGCCGTAACTCCCATAAGGGGTCATCTGACAACTTCGACTCAATGGAGACTTTTGTAGAGCTTTTGATGCTGGAGCAGTAGCGTGGCATCAGATTTCATCTATCTCTTATACTTTTTGATTTACAAGCCAAAAACAGTAGTCTGACCCCCCTGGTCTATTTTTAAAAATCCCCACATCAGTTCTGTGGGGGATACCCTAAAGTACCACCAGACCAAATTTGGTTTGAATCTGTGCAGCCGTTTCAGATGAGAAGAAGTTTGAAGAAAAAAAATAGAACATAGGGGTAAAATGCAGTTTTTTGCAAATAACTCAAAAACGGCTACAGATATCAAAATTCTGGCATAGGGTAAAAGTGATCAGCACCTCAAGATCTACCTACCCTGACATTTTGAAGAAAATCCAACAACCCATGTAGGAGTTATTGCCCTTTTTGTGGATTTTTTGCAAATTTTGCACCTGTTTAGCTCAATATCTTGAAAACTAAACAAGTTATTTGAGAAATTTAAATTGCATATTGTTAAGCACATCAAGATCTACAAAATATGTAATAGGGTCAACGTTGTAGAACCTTTCCTTTTAGGAGTTATTGCCCTTAGAACGTCAAAATTGAGCATTTTAACAGCATTTCCTCATTACATTGAAAACGTTAACTCCTCTGACACTTCAAGTCCAATTGGACCCAAACTTGGTATAGTTGTTTATTAGCATTAGGTGTATAGAACTGATGTGGGAATTTTTGATTGGTCGTAAAACATGGCCGCTGTGGCTAAAAATAGAACATAGGGGTAAATGGCAGTTTTTTGGAAATAATTCAACAAGAGGCTCCCAGGAGCCTGAATCGCTCACCTGACATATGTGCCTGAAGTAAAGGCTATTAGGCAAAATCTATTTGACATTGAAAGGGTTATAAGTTTAATAAGGGGGTCATCTGACAATATGGTGGATCTTCAGGTGCTGATCACTTTTATCTCAATTAAAATTCAAAAATCTGTCACCCTTTTTGAGTTATTAGCAAAACAAGAGGCTCCCAGGAGCCTGAATCGCTCACCTGGTCTTGATGTCAACCCTATAAAGAACTTTGTATAGCTAAATAAGCTGAACATTTAAGCAAGCAACAGTTTTTCTCTTTCAGCAATAGTTGCCATTCTGTAGGCCAAAAACGTGCAAAATGTTATTTAAAGGGCCATCTGAACACTTTGACTCTATAGAGACTTTTGTTAAGAGCTTAATGATTAAGGGGCTGTAATCCCTATAAGGGGTCATCTGATAACTTCAACCCTATGGAGACTTTTGTAGAGCTAAATGGCTGAATATTTAAGCAAGCAACAGCTTTTCTCTATCTGCTATATGCCAAAAATACTATTTTTCGCCTTTAAGGGGCTGTAACCCCTATAAGGAGTCATCTGACAACTTAGACTCTATGAAGACTTTTGTAGAGCTAAATGAGCTGAACATTTAAGCAAGCAACAGCTTTTCCCTATCTGTAATAGTTTTCATTCTATGGGCCAAAAACACTATTTTTCGCCTTTAAGGGACTGTAACCCCTATAAGGGGTCATCTGAGAACTTCGACCCTATGACAACATTTGTAGAGCTAAATGAGCTGAACATTTAATCAAGCAACAGCTTTTCCCTATCTGCAATAGTTTTCATTCTATAGGCCAAAAACACTATTTTCCGCCTTTAAGGGGCTGTAACCCCTATAAGGGGTCATGTGACAACTTCGACCCTATGACAACTTTTGTAGAGCTAAATGAGCTGAACATTTAGGCAAGCAACAGCTTTTATCTATCTGCAATAATTTTCATTCCATAGGCCAAAAACATTATTTTTCGCCTTTAAGGGGCTGTAACCCCTATAAGGGGTCATCTGACAACTTCGACCCTATGACAACTTTTGTAGAGCTAAATGAGCTGAACATTTAGGCAAGCAACAGCTTTTATCTATCTGCAATAATTTTCATTCCATAGGCCAAAAACATTATTTTTCGCCTTTAAGGGGCTGTAACCCCTATAAGGGGTCATCTGACAACTTCAACCCTATGGAGACTTTTGAAGAGCTAAATGAGCTGAACATTTAAGCAAGCAACAGCTTTTCTCTATCTGCAATACTTTTCATTCTATTAGCCAAAAACATGAAAAAACGCTATTTTTCACCTTTAAGGGGCTGTAACCCCTATAAGGGATCATCTGACAACTTCGACCCAATGGAGACTTTTGTAGAACTTTTGATGCTGAAGCAGTAAGGTGGCATCAGATTTCATCTATCTCTTATACTTTTTGATTTACAAGCCAAAAACAGTAGTCTGACCCCCCTGGTCTATTTTTAGCCACAGCGGCCATGTTTTTTGACAAATCAAAAATCGAAACACAACTTTTGTACAGGACATCCTAAGGATCAATCATACTAAGTTTCATTAAATTCTGTTCAGTAGTTTCAGAGAAGGAGATTTTTGAAAAATTGTTAACAGAGGACAGACGACAGACGACGACGGACGCCAAGTGATTGCAATAGCTCACATCGGTCCAGGTGAGCTAAAAATGCAGTTTAACCCTATGTTCTATTTTTAGCCACAGCGGCCATGTTTTACAACCAATCAAAAATCCCCACATCAGTTCTATACACCTAATGCTAATAAACAACAATACCAAGTTTGGTTCCAATTGGACTTCAAGTGTCAGAGGAGTTAACATTTTCAATGTAATTAGGAAATGCTTTTTAAAGCTCAATTTTGATGTTCTGAGGGCAATTACTCCTCAAAGGAAAGGTCCTACAATGTTGACCCTATTACATATTTTGTAGATCTTGATGTGCTTAACAATATGCAATTTAAATTTCCCAAATATCTTGTATAGTTTTCAAGATATTGAGCTAAACAGGTGCAAAATTTGCCAAAAATCCACAAAGAGGGCAAAAACTCCTACATGGGTCGTTGGATTTTCTTCAAAATTTCTGATCTGGTAGATCTTTGGGTGCTGATCACTTTTGTTCCCAATCAAAATTTTAAAATCTGTCACCGTTTTAGAGTTATTTGCAAAAAACTGCCATTTTACCCTATGTTCTATTTGTAGCCACAGCGGCCATGTTTTACGACCAATCAAAAATCCCCACATCAGTTCTATACACCTAATGCTAATAAACAAGTTTACTAAGTTTGGTTCCAATTGGACTTGAAGTGTGAGAGGAGTTAACGTTTTCAATGTAATGAGGAAATGCTGTTAAAATGCTCAATTTTGACGTTCTAAGGGCAATAACTCCTAAAAGGAAAGGTCCTACAACGTTGACCCTATTACATATTTTGTAGATCTTGATGTGCTTAACAATATGCAATTTAAATTTCTCAAATATCTAGTATAGTTTTCAAGATATTGAGCTAAACAGGTGCAAAATTTGCAAAAAATCTACAAAAAGGGTAATAACTCCTACATGGGTTGTTGGATTTTCTTCAAAATTTCAGAGTATGTTTTACGTTCTTTTACCCTTTGCAAGAATTTTGATATCTGTAGCCATTTTTGAGTTATTTGCAAAAAACTGCATTTTACCCCTACGTTCTATTTTTAGCCACGGCGGCCATGTTTTACGACATATCAAAAATCCCCACATCAGTTCTAAGCACCGAATGCTAATGAACAACCATACCAAGTTTGGTTTCAATTGGACTTATGGTGTCAGAGGAGTTAACGTTTTAAAAAGTTTACAGACGATGGATGGACGGATGACGGACGCCAAGTGATGACAATAGGTTTTGGTACATACATGTAGGGTGTTTTATCAAACAAAGGAGTAGGGGCGATAAGGCCTTTATTTAGCCTAAAAAGATGTAGGTTATGTAAAAGTGTCCATTTCTGGCTACAATATAGTGTAAACTCAAAAGGAAAACATGTCAAAACATTCTAAAATTTAATATTGAAGCGTCATAATTCTAGTGATTTTAGCGAAAAAGACAAAATATGAGAAATTTTGGTCGTTTGCAAGGTACATTTTGGACTAGAAAACATTGTCGGCACACGAGAAACAAGTTTATATTGATACAGAAGGGTTATATAAGCCATATAAACTGACTGTAAAAATATATAGGTGTTTCTTGTTTGCGGAGAAAGATACTTTTCCAGTCCCATATGTTTCTTAGAAATGCTGAAAATTGAAGATTTTTTGGTTAATGGTCAGTTTCATTTCATATTTTTTACCAAAACAATCATTTGAAAATGAAAAAAAATATATTTAGTTTCTCCTTTTTGGATACTTAATAAAATTTTTATCAGCATCTGATAACTGTATTCAAATGTTGAGACTTGGGTAAAATTTTAGGCCAAAAACAGGCCTTATGGCCCCTACTCCTTAAATTGAAGTCAGCAAAACTAATAGTCCCAGGATATAAATCCAGAATACACAAGATGGATACCTGAACAAGCTGTACAAAAGTGTCTGTGCTCTCCATTCTTTCTTTCATTCCATTCTGAAAAGAGACAATGAGAAAACCATACTAACAAATTGTACTATTTGTATATCAATGGTTATAAAATCAACAAACTTGGGCAGTTCCTATTCCTCTAGAAAAAAAAACCCAAATAAAATGGACTTTTTATCAAATTCCCAAAAATATGAATATCCTTATTATTTTATAGAAGAGATATTATTTTTTTATTTCATTGCTTTGTTTAATGTTCCTAACATTTAAAAAAAAAAATTATCCATTTGAGGCAAAATATCCTATACTGTCCTTTTAAATCAAAGTTATTCAATGTATCATAACTCCTTTAAAATATCACTAATTCAACATAGTCTAACCTGAAATATTGCAAGTTAGATTAGAATAGGCTTACCTTGTTACATGTAAATTAAACACTTACATGACTAACATAGAATAAAAAGTTTCCCATATAACAAAGATTTTCCTTGTGTTTACTTTATAAACTCTCGATCATCATCACACGGTAAACTTAACAAATTACAGCCTTTAATACAGACAAACTGTCATTTCAAAGTAATAATTAAATTACCTTCCGTGAAAAAGTTATGAAAATCCAGAATGAAAAATGGATTCAGTTTAGGAGAATTTTTGTATTTCTATCCATCTCTTTTCTACACCTGTTACCTAATCAATAGTCCATTGATTTAAATACAGGGTTGTAGATGGAATGATTACAGTGTATCTTGGGCCTTGGGACAGATAAATAGGCCACTGATGTATAATGATAGACTATGTATTTTTCTTTTGTTTTAAAGGTCTAAAAGAATAATTAGCATTTTTTAAACGTTTGTGAAAAACATGACTTGCTTATGTGGGTTTTGAATATAATTTGTAAACAAAACCTTGTTTTTTACTAACTGCAATGACACTGAAATAAAATTTCTGGTTTGTAGTACTTTTTGATTTACTACATGTAGTAAAAAAAATACTTCTTAACAGTTGAATTCTTAATATATATCCCCTAGAAAACAAAAATAACAGAAGAATTAAAATCAATCAATACACAAATAAATATTTTATAAATGGCTATAATGCTTATATTTGGTCATGCATAGCTAAAATCTTAGGATAAGATAATTATATTGCACTAAGTTGTACAATCTCCAAACAGAGAGAGAAAAGTATGGCTATTCAATATCAATAAAAGAAAAGTCCATAGCACAAGGGATATCTGTACAGCATATTGGTTCATGAGTTTTGAGTTATAGTTCTTTTAGATTTTGACTTGTTTTAACTTTGCCTTATAAATGCTATCTACTTGAAATTTCCAGAAAAAATAATCATTTGCGCAATATACCCAATGAGTTCTATTTGGAGATTGTAAGCTATAAAACAGCATGAAGGAGGCTACAACTGCATGACAAAGGAATAAATTTTAGTACAAGGCTTGCATATTGGCTAAAACAAGTAAGAGCAATCTGGCATTTGCTGCTACATCCTTACAGAACAAAAAGTCTTGCAGGTTCTACCAGCAAGAATTAACCAAATAAAGTTCATATTGTTATACTCTTAGTAACTTGTGCTTACTTTTTACACAAACCATGTGAGTCTATCCTTATCCAGTGCTTAGTGATCTAAGTTTTACATCTACATGTATTGGAAAATGCTTACACTGACCAACAATGCATTCTAACTTTTCAGCCATTAGCACATTATAACTTGTAATTGTAGTATTTTTGAATTGTATATTTTTTTTAATAAATAACTGTTAAAATAAGAAAAAAACCACCATCATACAACATTGCCGTAAGAAGCTTGGAAATGGATTTAAAATAAATAAAATAAATTTTAAGAACCAGAAACCAATCTAAATCAAACAAGAGCAAACAAGTTCTTTGGAGGAAAGGAATAAGTTAGAAAAAAAAACATATAAAAGAAATACAATTTTCAAGAATAAAATGAAATAAAACAAAATTCATAAAAAATAAAAAAGTTTTCTTTTTTTTTCACATGCGGTGGTCAGTTGCAGCAAGCTAGATAATAGAAAATGTTTACATATTTTTTTGTTCCCACATCCATGCTAAGATGTTGAGCCACTACTGGGCTGGTGTACCTTTTTCACCCTGGTGCTATCGCCCTGAGGAGGGTATTCGTAAGCATCGTAATACTGCAGATCTTCACCTTCTTCACCCTTGGGCTAATGTAAAGCAAAATATATAGAAAACTTACACCATCAGTGTTGAATTGGGGTGGGTTAGAGATCTTATGGTAACACAAGTTCTACATAGCTTAAAACAGTTTTAGAATTATAAGGACTTAATTTATAAACAAAACGAAACCCTCACAATCTAATCTATTTTTTTTCAATTGTTGAAAACTTATAAGATTTAAAAGATGTTTAAGGTACTTTTTAATGTTTTAACATCAAATCTTTTGATAGAAATTAAAGTATTTCAAATAGTGCACTTTTGATAATTTCAAATTGTGGTAAATGGTCCTATTACGTTCCAAAATTGAAAAAAAAAAAAATATTTTTGTACCAACCAAACACTCTTTTTAAATGATGTATTTACAACATAAAACGATCAATCAAACAGCAAAGAAATTAAAATTATAATGCAACAGCAAACTGATAATAAGCTGGCAAACAAAAGGCCAAAAATGATCCTACTAAGCCCTAGAAGCCAAACATACCAATACACCAGAAATTGAGAATCCATCACCATACTTCAGTTCAAAGTGAACCGGTTATAAATTTGACCAAAATGACTTATTGTTTTTTGGCAAACCAAAGAAGCAATTGCAAATGTATGGGTTAATAAGATTTTTGACTTTAAATGAAAATGATTTTTTAACATGTGTAAAAATAATTAGTATATGTTTCTTAAGAAGTGCAAATTAAACTGGAGCAGCAAATAAATTTGAAAAGGCTTGTAAATGAATTAACAAAATATAACATGACTAAAATACATTAAAATGAACGTAATTAGGATGATGTAATAATATGAAAATAAGGAAAATGATGGATTTTCTCACGAGTGCCTGTTCATAGAAACATGCAGAAGCTAAGGAGGATATGAATGACTCACCTTGTCTGATTTCTCCACCTCCCCATCCAAAACCCTGGCAGCAGGGTGTTTAGGAACACGGGAGGTGGTTTTAGTGGGGGCTGTTGTCATTGGAGATGAATCATTACTGAAAAGCAAAATGAGAATGAATATTAAATATGGTGGTTTTTAACTGAAAATAAATATGACCATTTTTTTTACCATTTTTCATTCACAAAAAGCAGGGTTGGCTTCAAATTCAACATGTAACATAATTCATAGATAAAGCCAGATTTTTTTAAAGAGATATTTGAAGGCAGGCTATTTTTTTGCAAAATTTTACAGACTTTAATAATGCCTGGGGTTTTCTTATATATTTATATTTTTCCCTCTAAAAAAGGATTAAGCTCTTGGCTAAAGGAATGGTATTAGTTAAGATGTAAAGATGATATGAAATGATGAAAAATAAAAAGTGTCCAATATAACTGCATTAACATTTTTACATGTAAAATGTCTAAATATTTCGCTGAACATTATTGTTTATCATACATATAAATGAATAAAATTTATATAAAACTAACTGCACATTTCAGTTCACAATAAAATTATAATTCAAATAAAATCAATTTATCAAAATTTAAAATTACACTTACATTTAGAATTGCTAGATTTTGAGATAATAAAATTAACCAAGCTAATTTCCATTGTTTGAAAGCTATTGACAGTGACCTACCATGAAAATTTAAAACACTTCTAATGGACCAGAAAATTGGGGGTTTATTATTTGATAATTTTGATAAACTAATGACATTTTTAACGTCTCAGTAAGCAGTAAACTATCACAATGTCTGATCTACAATAATCCAATCTTCTTTACCCCAATGGGCATTGGTCTATATCTATATGGATATAAATGGTCTGAGGTTTGGGTCATCTGAGTTAGGATGCAAAACTTTTAAATTACACAATCAAAGGTTCTTTATCTAAAAGATCTTTCATGCTTAAGTGCTTAGTGATATTTCATATAGCAACCAGTTGTATACTTTTTAGATTAAATTACATAGGATAACATGATCAATTAATGAAACTTTTACTAGAATTAGTAAATGTAAGTCTAAATCCCAGTACTTGTACAATGCAGTACATGTATATGAGAAAAATGCTCTCTTGAATTTAGGCCACATAAAATATTTTAAAATTTTCTTCTGGTTTTCTTGTAAACATGGAGGGGATGGCAAATTTTATTTTTCATTTAAATTTCAAAAATAAACATAATTTGCCAAAAATTAAAATATTTTTTTTTGAGGTGGCTGAAAAAATTAGGGTGGAAGGGGATTATAATCTAGGATATCATATTGGCCTTATTGTAGAACAAGAGATTTTTCTGGAATATAAAAAGTTGACTTGGTAATAATGCAGTACAATGTACATAGAGTAATGTTTTAAAATACAAAATGAATAAGGGTATATTACAATGTATTAATATCTGGTTTGCAATTTTTGGTTTTTATTTCAGGAACTTGAGAATTTCTTTGCAACATTTGAACATTGCTGCTCACTTCATGCAGATATCAGATTATTATTTTTACATTGACATGCTTACTATCTAAAAAAAAATATATAGATTTTGAAGATAAAAATATAAGTATTGCAAAATATTTTCTAATAGGATTTTGAATTTTATTTCCTGAATTAAATGACTATGAAATACTAATGGCTACAGAATTAAAATACTCTTTTTGATACTTCCTAAAATACAGGAAGATACCGTATGTAATGCTATTACTGAGCGCTATTACTCTACTTTATTGAAATATAATATTTACCATTTATTTTACTGCCTGTTAGCAGCCGTCTTCAACACATGTATATACATGTACATGTATTGGATTCAGACATATAAACAAGGACTCTGTAGAAAGGTTAAAAGTCTATATCAAAATGACTTACTTCAAACTAAATCGAAACCAGTTTAAGAAATACAAATTTCTTCCATGTCCTATCATTGATATAGTAAATTAAATAGAATATTAAAGTGAATTATCCCTCCATTCCTACATGGTGTAGTTCAGTTGACATTTGTAAACAAAGTTCCTAACAGAGTGACAATTTAACCATATGTATATACTTCATAATGTACTTATTGACACTAAATAAAAGTGTATTTGTGTTTGGACAACCACTTACAATATTATAAATTAAAACATTGCAAGATACTTCATATTTTATGAATGTTGAATAAACACTATATGAAGACTTAATCTTAGTAATAACTATACTGATGTTTAGGAAATAGGTTTTTTTTACTTTTAGTTTTAATACTGATACCAGAGGGGATTTTCAGGGTCTATGTAATATGAATGCTGCCAAAATTTTTCTTTCATCATAAATCATTTTCAAAATAATTTTTTAAGAAAAAACCAAGGCCCTCCTCCCCCTTTCAAGTTAAATGGTTGGTCCCTAAGGGAAGTTTTGCCTTAAGATTATTGAGGATAAAATGGTGGGGTGTCCTGGGCAATTTTAATGCAAAATCTGCATGAAAATAACATTTCCTACATGAAAGATGGGGAAATTCCCAGAACCCCTTCTCTGGATATGCCAAGTAGTGGCATACATGAGCATATGATCCCCAAAAAATAATTCTTAAGTTTCTGTCAGCAGCTTATAAATCTTAAGAATTTGTTCTAAAATGTTCACCATTACATGTACAGTACTGTTACAAGAACTTATGCATTTAAAATATATCAACCATATATACAAAAGTCTTTGATACAATAAGACAGTAGACTACTAAAACTGTATGCCAATCAAACATACTTAAAAACACCATGTCTTCAGTGTAAAATCAATACTCTACTAATTCAAGTACACTAGAAAAACATTTAATAGTAATGGAACTGTCTACTGTTGTTATTTTTTATAAACATTCAACAGACGTTAGCATGAAATAGTCAATATTTACCCAAAATGTTATAATATTTTTGTCACAGTAGCTATCAATGAGTATATCATCAAAGTAGTGTCATGAGTAAAAGTTCTAATTTAGTAATGACAGATGGGATGAATGATACTTACCTAATTATCCCCCTTTATTATGAATTCCAATGCACATAGAAATATTCCAATATTTGTAAACATATTTCTCTATTTTTTATCATCTTACAATTAATCTTACCTATTGCATGTTAAATCCTCATCTCTATTTTCATCTTTTCCTGAAATCACACACAAATCAATACATCATAAAAGTAAATGTGTATTGGGGTTAAAGATTCATTAAGGAATCAAAGAAGTTCCTAGTCATTCATGTTGCCACAGGTAGGAATGACTATTCCATAGAATAAAACATAAGTTCGATCCAGATCTATGCTTGTATTGTAACTGATCAATAATGGTATATAAGGACTGGTGACCCGTGTGAATAATGCATATCATTAATTAGTTAGGAATCAGTAGAGAGCTATAGAACCCAAATACCCAATATCTAAACAATATGGTAAACAGAGGTTAAAAATCCATTTAAAATTGCACAATGAAAGTTTAAAAATATTTGCATAATCTTCGATTTTATTTATCTGATATCGTGAATATCCATTATTCACTACTAGAACGAATCACTTGATCCCCTCCCAGGGGTATTTAAACTCAACACATAAACTTGTCAACAAGCTTTTAAATAGTAGCATATTTGACAACTGATAAGAACTATGAGAAATATTAATAAAACAAATAGGTCTTTCATTCCAATAATAAAAGGTATTCATATATAAATCAAAGCAAGCATTCAATTACCATCAAATTTTTGTGTATACAATACTTAAAATCATTGTGTTTTCTTTTTATAACCAGACAAAAAAGAATATTTCCTACAAAGAAAGCTGATTTCTATTACTTAGTTTATTACAATTTATAATAGCAGATGAATAACCCCAAAATAAAACTGCATTTTTTCTATAATTAGTAAACATGTAATTTTTCATTAAATTTTAAAAAAATTAAAGAAGGAATGTGTCCATGGGACACGGATGCCCCCGCTAGGTCCCAAACAGGAAGTAGATGTCTGACAAACATGAAAGTGGCGTAGGACATACAGTTTGTCATACTGAACCATCCTATCAAGTTTCACTCATTCTCATGTATGGTTCCTGAGAAAAACTTGACGGAAATATTTTAAGTCATGTTCACATATTTTCACATTGGCCTTAAAGTCCCAAACAGGAAGTAAATGTCCAACAGGTCTCAAAATTGCTTAGGACGTATAGTTTGTCATATTGAACCATCCTACCAAGTTTCAAATCATTCTCATGTATGGCTCTGAGAAAAGCTAGACAGAAATTTTCAAAGTCATGTTCACTAATTTCACATCGTCCTAAGTCCTAAACTGGAAGTAGATGTCTGACAGGTCTGAAATCGCTTAGGACGCATAGTTTGTCATATTGAACCATCCTGGGAAAAGCTAGACAGAAATTTTCATAGTCATGTTCACATATTTTCACATTTGCCTAAGTCCCAAACAGGAAGTAGATGTCTGACAGGTCTCAAAATGGCTTAGGACGTATAGTTTGTCATATTGAATCATCCTACCAAGTTTCAAATCATTCTCAAATATGGTTGGTGAGAAAAGCTTGACAGAAATTGTACGGATGGACATGAGTAAAACTTATTGCCCCCCAACATGTTGTCACGGGGGCATAAAAATTTAACTGCAAAGCAAGCTCAACAAGGATATCCCATTCAATATATACAGTATAGTCCAATTATCACTTTAAATAATATTCTATGAAGTTTTTTCAAGTCTTTATCTAAAGTATTGGCTTGTTTGGGAGAGGGGACATAAAAAATATTCAAGCCTTTGTAAATCCTTTACATAACATATGATAAAAACAACTAACTTCAATAGAAATGCAGTCACACCATCCTACTGAACTGTATAAATAAAACCTTGAACTAGTACAAGTAGAAATTGCATGGATATTGCAACATGTTCCTTACAGAGTAAATGCAAAGAAAGACAACTGTATGAAGTAAATTGGAATGTTTTAGGACAGATCCAGTGGATACGGGGACCAGGCCCCCTCTTAAATCAGATAATATTGATTGGATATATAGGAAATCATTGAAGCAAGACCAGAGCATGGGCCTACTAAGCAGGTCAGTGGGACCCACTTTTCAACATTTCTACATCCATCAATGTGTTTCACAAAGTTTAAGCAAAGACCCTCAGAATAAACTGAGTAATTTTCAAAGACTACTAGGTGTGGCATGTTACAGTCAGTAATATGTGCCAAGGGTAGCCAAGGTCACATCTATCCTGTAACATACTACACATAACATTTAGACTGTACCATGTGTTCATGATCGATATATAAAAAATGCTACATGTGAAGTTAGAAGGTTTATTATAACAGTTAAACTAACATCTTTTGCTACTAAACCTAAAAGAATTCTAAAACAAATATCATTTAGTAAAAGGTATAAGGATAAAATAGTTATCTTTTGTTCTTATTTGACCTTTTTATGTCACCATGTCAAGAAAGTATATGAATGAGCAATGCAAGGGAAGTAATACTTTATTTCTATTTTTTTCATTTCTTACCAAGATCGCAATGGACGGGGGAAATGTGGCGCGCCATAAAACCTGTTTAAATCCACCATTTCTTTTGAAATACCTAATACCATTGCAGTCTTCAATTTTCTGGTATGTTTTCCTTGCATGGGCATTTGATTGATCCTCCAAGTTTGGTAATTTTGTTATTACCTTTACATGTAATATGAGAAAGACATTGCCTTAAAAGCTCACGTAGATACAAAAATATAATCTTTCCATTGATAATTTAGAATAATGCCTGGGACGAGATAATTTGGGACGACATATTACTATTTCCCGCAATTTTTCAGCATGCACAGACATTTTCGAAAACTTCCGAAAATCGAATGTTTCCGGTGACAGAACAATTTTTCTTCCATAGTATTTTGAGTCTCGTGCAATTTGGCATACTTTCTACATTAAAGAGCTCACTACGCTCGCATATTATATTTTATTTAATTCTTAAAATGCAGTGTATATCAAATTTTGACATTTGTATTTGTGATACATTAGATGATTCATTCATATAATTATCCTTTTAAATGTACATGTACTTATGGCTGGTAGACAAAAAAAAATCTTTTGGTAATTCTGTTCCCACTTGAACACAAGAGTTAACACTAAAGTATGTCTTGCCTGCCGCCACCATCTGAAACAATAATTCTTTCTTACTTCCACTATAATTTGAATTTATAAAGATTTTCAATTTCTGAGATCAAAAGATGTTTGTAGAACTTAAACATTACTAATATATGCAATAAAAATAATCAAAGCCATTCAACCAGAAAATCAAGGTCAAGGTCGAAAGATGGGGATGCAACTGTGCTAAGCTACTACTGGGGTGTATACATACCAAGTTTCATCAACCTAGGACCTAAAGTTCTTGAGATATGGAGGTGCTCATAAAACCTTACCAAAAAGTTAACACTGCCACCGCCAGTAAAGCAACACCTATGTCCTGCTCTGCTTCACAGGCCAGACAAAACGTGGACATTTTACATTATATTTAGGATCAATTTTATCCCTGGTTTGAGGTAAGCTACTATAGGTATCATTTTAAAAACTCTCAGATCAGATCTGAGTAAGATGTAAAAACATTTATCTGTGGTATACTACAGCCAGAATATGTGTCCCGGGTTACCAAAGCCACACCTTTGCCAAAGTATACCATGATGTAAAACTTATAATGAAAAATAGCTGATCATTAAAAGAAAAATCTTATTCTTTTGATTGAGTATATAGTTAAAACTAAATTATAATAATTTTCTTTTGCTTTATCAAAAAAAATTCTATATGTCTAATTATTGTTAGAAAATATTTATAGTAAAGCACTCTGAACTTTCCTTTCTAAATCATTGGTCACAATAACAAGAAACTGAACTAATGTAAATTTTCAAGGGAGGTAATTTATTTTTTCCCCATGAAGAATTTTGTAGAGCATGTAGTCTCAACATTTTATTTTTAGAAAGCAACATCTTTTCCCCTATAAAGTATAGAGATGTCCTTTTTGACTTTGAAAGGGCAATAACTCTTTTGCTACTTTAACACATTGAAGAGTTCTGTAGAGCTTTGGATACTAAAAATTATGAAGGTAACGACAAAATTAGCAAACTTGGAGGATCAATAATACCAAAGTCTAAATATTTCAATGGATATTTTTTTCACAAGGGTCTATGCTATGGGCTATTATAACTCCTGTATGTGGTCACCTGACAACTTTGACCTAATGAAGACTTTCATAGAGCCTAATGTATGGAACGCCAAATTAACATATATTCAATTAATTGTACCTATCTTCAAATCATTAAAGATATCTTCATATCAATTGAACCTATCTTTAAATGAATTATACCTAGGTGCAATTTAATTGCACACCTAGGTGCAATTTAATTGCACCTAGGTATAATTCAATTGTACCTATCTTCAATTGAATTGAAGATATCTTTAATTCACTTGAAGATAGGTCTAATTCCAACATCTCCATAATTCATTTGGAGATATCTCCAATTCATTTGAAGATATCTTCAATTCAATTACACCTATCTTCAATTGAATTATACCTATCTTCAATTCAATTATAGATATAGAGACAATTGAATTGAAGATAGGTTCAATTCGATTGAAGATAGGTTCAATTCAATTGAAGATAGGTTTAATTGAATTGAAGATATCTTCAAATGAATTGGAGATATCTCCAAATGAATTATGGAGATGTTGGAATTAGACCTATCTTCAAGTGAATTAAAGATATCTTCAATTCAATTGAAGATAGGTACAATTGAATTATACCTAGGTGCTGAATTGTACCTAGGTACAATTGAATTGAAGATAGGTATAATTGAATTGAAGATATCTATAATTGAATTGAAGATAGGTATAATTCAATTGAAGATAGGTATAATTCAATTGAACATATCTTCAATTATTTGAAGATAGGTACAATTAATTGAATATATGTTAATTTGGCGTTCCATACTAATGAGTTGAAGATGTAAGTAAGCAACACTTTTTCTCTATCTGCACTAAATTTTATATATTAGGGCCAAATATTTTTAATAAATCACTATTTCTGACCTTTAAAGGGACATTAACCCTAAAAACAAGTTGTTTGACAACTTCAATCTAATGGAAACTTAAACTTAATAAGCTGAAGATTAAATCAAAGCAACAGCTTTTGTCTATCTGCAATTGTTTTTATTCTTTACATTTTTATTCTATATGGCAAATTATCTGCAATGGTTTTCATTCTTTTGAACAAAACCTAAAAAAACACACACTATTTTTGACTCACTTGGGATCATCTGACAATTGCAATCAAAAGGAGACTTTTGTAGAGAGATTTTTTTTTGCTAAGATTTATAAACATGTTAAACCTGGAAACAATTGGTCTAAAATCTCTTATGAACCAATTTGTTTCCTTTGACCTCTATTTTCTTTAAACAAGAGTAAACACTTAAGTGTATCTTGCCTGCTAGCACCTTTAAAATGGGTGTTACTAAAACGCTGAAACGGAATGCAGAACGGAAACAGAATACGGAACGGAAAATTGTTTTATTTGTGTTATAGAATAAGCAATGGATAAAACATAGCTTTTTCGACCAAATAAGCATGACTCTTCGTTGAGCTACATCTCAGCTATTATGGGATACCCAGTTGAACAATATACTACTTGTAGGTTATAGTGGCTTAGCACATCATTCGGCGAGCGTAAAATTCTAGGACGTCATTTTAAAACTACTATAAGTATTATAAAGGAATTATACTTGTCATTATCAAAACAAGTTTTGTGCCTTTTTTATCCACGCGTTAACAATTGGCATTTTCAGTTTTACAACTAGGAATGCTGGTAAGTAAGTTTGCATACATACATTAATATTGAGGTTTTTTTTTCTTTTATGCAAACTAAACTTGTGCCTTGAACTTTGAAGCAGAGATCGGAAACCAAATTCTATACATCTCATTCAAGAAAAAAAATAAATGCTTTGCTACTCTGAGGAAGAAATGTAAAGTTTTTGCTATGATATTTTGGGTTCTTTTTATTTATTTATTTGTTTGTTTTGGGATTTTTTTTGTAAATTGTCATGATACAAAAAATCAATGCTTAAATCTTCGCATCAGTATCCTTTATTACTTTCAAATTATAGAGTTCACTAAAATTTTAACGGACTGACGAAGGAAGAGAAAGACAGACGATAAGACGGACGAACGGACAGATAGATATACATATAAAGTCAAGGACAATTACTTTCATGTACAACTGTTCTAAGAATGAATGTGTACATTGTAATTGAATATTACAAGTACTTATTATATCCACTAGAAAGCAGCAAAATAAATTAATTTTAAACTCACCTCACGAAAGTGAGGGAAGGGCTTATGTGATACCCCCGGCGTAGGCGTCGGCGTCCGCACCAACTTACAGAAGAATGGTTAAGATCCACACACACTTACTGACAAGTGCAAGATCAATGATAATGGTATGGTAGGTGCACCTAGTGATGCTAAGCAGAATGCATGCTTCGGATGCTGGCTGTGACCTATATTTGCTGCATGGATGACCACTTACAGAAGAATGGTTAAAATTAATTCCCGCTTACTGACAAATGCCATATAATTGAGATGCAACTTGTAATGCTTAGCACAATGCATGCTTCAGATGCTGGCTGTAACCCTTATTTTCCGCAATATTGACCACTTACAGAAGATTTGTTCAGATCCATACACGCTCACTGAGGCCCAAAAAAAATATATGTCTGTTTCGGGTTTCCCGACCGACCCTATTTTTTCCGCCGACCCTATATCATTTTTTTCAATTAAAAAAAAAAAAAAAAAATCGTCGTTCGTTGTTTTCTGACACTTCCGGTCGTTATTTAGAGAGACCTCTTCACTGTCGTTCGTTGTTTTTTGACGCTTCCCGTCGTTATTTAGAGAGACCTCTTCACTGTCAGTAAAACATTATTATTTTTCATTTTTACTCTTTTCCCGTAATGCGTCAAAACGATCTCGATTAAAAACAACATGGAGGCAACCAGTGTTAAATTAAATTTTTTAATATCAATTTTGATTAAAGAACAGTCATTCAAGTCTCAATTTATCTATTTTAAGTTGTTTTTATATTGACAATATAAAGTTTGTTGGATAGATGCCTTGGATAGAATCAGCTATCTATTATAAATTGACCATGAACTGCTAGCATCACTATTTATGAAAACGAGGTAAGAACACATTTAAATAATATGAAAAATCAACACCCAAAAAAAATAAAATAAAAAAATAAAATAAAATGAAATGCCTACCGACCTACCCTATTTTTGGAGAGGATGAAATCCTAAACAGACATATATTTTTTTTTGGCCTGACAAGTGCCACATCAATGATATTGATATGGTGGATGCACCTAGTGATGCTTACCACAATGCATGCTTTGAATGCTGGCTGTGACCGATATTTCCGCATGGATGACCACTTACAGAAGAATAGTAAAAGTCTATTCCCGCTTACTGACAAATGCCACATCAATAGTATTGGTATTGTAGGTGCACCTAGTGATGCTTAGCACAATGCATGCTTCGGATGCTGGCTGTGACCTATATTTTCCGCATGGATGACCACTTACAAAAGAGTGGTTTAAGTTCATTCCAGCTTACTGACCATTGCCACATCAATGATATTGGTAAAGAAGGTGCTCCTTGTGATGCTATGAACGATGCATGCTTCGGATGCTGGCTATGACCTATATTTTCCACATGGATATGCAGCCTAGTCCCTATGGGGATTATCAAAATTCCGAAACCTTTGGCAGAATCTATATTTTTTTGTGCAACAAATGAGCCAAGTTTCAGTTCCGTATTTTAAATAACCTGGGAGGAGTTGCTTGATGAAGGAATAATATGCCCTTAGACCTATGCAACCCAGTCCCTAGCAGCATTATCAAAATTCCAAAACCTTCAATAGAGTCTACATCCATAGTGGAGTTTCTGAGCCAAGGTTCAGTTCTGTTTTCCAAATATTGCGTGACGAAGGAATAATGTGCCCTTAGGCCACCTATGCAGCCTAGTCCCTAAGGGCATTATCAAAATTCCGAAACCTTCGGCACAGTCCCCATCCACAATGCAATCAATGACCCAAGTTTCTTCTTACTACTCCCAGTGGTTACGAAGATTACCATGGACATTAACGCCATACGTATAACTTAACGTATTATATTTTATTACAATGTCTTCATCATCTTGGATTACCCCAATACATGTAATCCTTTATATAAATACACTATTTTTATGATTTGATTGCCATCCTCTTTGGTGGACATTCCATTCACATAGTCACAAGGAAACAAATATTTTTTTTTCAAGAGGGTTGCAAAATTAATCTTCCATTTTTGTTTCAACTACTTGAAAAAATAACTTGCAAAGAAATTTTCAAAATCCAACAATAAATTAAAAAGTTTCATTTTTAGCTTCTTTTACAGCCCCTCATTTCTAAATGAAAAAGTGGGACCCCTAAACCAATCCCATCCATAAATGGTAAAAAACATCGTTGTCAAATTTCATAGCAATTAGCAAACTAAAACCAAAAAGATATTGTAGGAACAAATAAGTTAATTGCATTTTTGTGTCCCTTTTCGACCCCTTATTTCTCAACAAATAGAGAGGAGACCCCCTAAATCAATCCAAATCATCTTCTTATATAGTAATACTAGTAATCATCATTGTAAATTGTCACATCATTTAGTCTACCAGAACAAAAGTTACCGTATTGAGGCATTTTTTACATTTCAAAACGTGACAACCTGAAGGTTCGAGCATTCTTCAACGAAAGTTCAGGGAAGCTTGATATTATAGTAACTGAAATAAAAAACAACCTGTGCAGGGTCTGGTTGGCGAATAGGCCTACAGCAGCGCTTTAGCTTGTTGGTAGAAATAACTAAAGAGTGTTTAGAAACTTGACATTGGATCAGGCCGCTTTGCCAACAAAGCAACGGGGTGAGTGAGTGAGTGAGTTGGTGTTTTACGCCCGTGCAACGCTATATAGATTATTTACAGGCGATGAACATGAAAAGGATGATAAAACGAACATGAAATGATGATGATAAATGAAATAAGGGTATGCATGGGGTGGGAACAAAGGACCGGTAATTTTGAAAAACCACAGGAAAAGGGGAAACGTGGGTACGGGCGAAAAATTTAGCCTATGTGATGCACTACTTGGCGGTCCACAAAGGGGTCTTTTACGTGCATGAAGCGTGGCACTCTCCACACACGTTGGCCCACTATGGTCAGAGGTCAGGGTTTCCGTATTATAGATCCGACAACCCCTGCGGACGAGGGCCACCCTATTCAGCCATTTTTGTCAGATAATATCATGTACATGTATGTACCTTTCAAATTATTCGAACTTGTCATGCCACATCTTCAAGGCTGAATGAAATTAAATACTGGTGATCAAAAGAGAGTTAATAGCCCTGACTATAGACTAGAAGCTTCTGAAGTGACTGTTAGACTAGACACACTATATTCCAAGAGTCGTCCAGCCCATGACACACGACCCCCAGAGTTTGCTACTCAAGTTACAGTTCAACCAGAGACAGGATTCGTCTTTCACTTCATGCAGGTTCTACTCAGAATTCGGGTAACGAAATAAAACTGGTGTCAGAACTAGTTAGCTTTATATACCAAAAGCTTATATGCATGTCATAAATCTGAATTTAACTTCGCTATATTTTGCTGAAAAGATTATCAGGATCGAACAACGGTTGAATCGAACTTGACTGGCCAGCCAGTGGCGGATCCAGTAATTCTGAAAAGAGGGGGCCAACTGACTGGCCTAAGAGGGGGCCTGCTTTGGTCACACTTCAATGATTTCCTATATATTCAACTCAACCATTTTTTTCTGCCAAAAAAGGGGGCGGGTCCCCCCAAGCCCCCTTATCCCAGGGATTCGTCTATGCTGACAAATCTTAGTGTCTTTCTGTTTGTCTTCGTGTTAGCTGGGATGCCATATGATAAACTTATTGTTGTTTTTTTAATATGTTATAACAAACCCCCGCTTCTGAGCAAACGTTTTCTTCCAAATTTCCATGTTTAACTCCATTTCTTAATATAGTATATCAAGTTGAATCAATCAATTGTACATTTAACATTTCAGCTAAGCTACTTTGCAAGACTTGTATGGAATGCCCCTCACTTGTCAATTAGCTCCCCTGAATAAAACATAGCACAGACTTTTTTCATTCTATCTTGAACTCCTTTCATGCATGATAAGTCCCATCAAAATCAATCAAGCAGTTTAGCAGTTGTGCTACAAAAAAATAAGCCCTACTATGTACCCTGAATGATATCCAAGAGAAATGAAAATTCTTTATGACATATTCCTATTTCCTAAACGCTTCAATGACAATGATGAGTTGTGTTTACAGAAATACTAACAGAGGGATTTAGACAAACAGACATGGTGATTCCTATATAAATATATATATTGAAGTCCCTAGGACTCCGTACGGCAACCCCACCTAGCATATAATGCATGCCGCTTATAGCGTGACGCTACAGTGACTCCCTAACAAGAGGCTCCCAGGAGCCTGAATTGCTCACCTGGTCTTGATGTCGACCCTATAAAGACTTTTCTAGAGCTAAATGAGCTGAACATTTAAGCAAGTAACAGCTTATCACTACTATCTACTATAGTTTTCATTCTGTAGCCGTAGGCCCAAATCATGAAAAAACGTTATTTGAAGGGCAATAACCCCTATAAGGGGTCATCTGACAACTTTGACCCTATGAAAATTTTGTAGAGCTAAATGAACTGAACATTTAAGCAAGCAACAAATTCTCTCTATCTGCTGTAGTTTTCATTCTATAGGCCAAAAACATGAAAGAACGTTATTTTAGGGGCCGTAACCCCTATAAGGGGTCATCTGACAACTTTGACCCTATGAAAACTTTTGTAGAGCTAAATGAACTGAACATTTAAGCAAGCAACAGCTTCTCTCTATCTGCTGTAGTTTTCATTCTATAGGCCAAAAACATGAAAGAACATTATTTTAGGGGCCATAACCCCTATAAGGGGACATCTGACAACTTCGACCCTATGGAGACTTTTATAGAGCTAAATAAGCTGAACATTTAAGCAAGCAACAGCTTCTCTCTATCTGCTATAGTTTTCATTCCATAGGCCAAAAACATGAAAAAACGTTATTTTAGGGGCCGTAACCCCTATAAGGGGACATCTGACAACTTCGACCCTATGGAGACATTTGTAGAGCTAAATGAGCTGAACATTTAAGCAAGCAACAACTTTTCTCTATCTGTAAAAGTTTTCATTCTATAATCCAAAAACATGAAAAAATGCTATTTTTCACCTTTAAGGGGCTGTAACTCCTATAAGGGGTCATCTGACAACTTGGACTCAATGGAGACTTTTGTAGAGCTTTTGATGCTGAAGCAGTAGCGTGACATCAGATTTCATCTATCTCTTATATTTTTTGATTTACAAGCCAAAAACAGAAGTCTGACCCCCCTGGTCTATTTTTAGTAACGGCGGCCATGTTGTTTGGACGGCGGCCACCATTTGTGCAATCTTGGTAGAGGACATCCCATAGATGAAGTGTGCAAAGTTTCAAAGCAATCCCTTCAGTCGTTTCGGAGGAGAAGATTTTCAAAGAAAAGTTAACGACGACGACGGACGACGACGACGACGACGGACGACGACGACGACGGACGCCAAGTGATGGCAATAGCTCACATGGACCTTCGGTCCAGGTGAGCTAAAAAAGGAGTTCCTATAACGTCCTTATAAACGTCATGCATTACACACCCTGGAATTTACTATTTTTGAGTATAGTATAATCGCTAATGCTATAGGGTCGTTCCGAAGGAGCGATTTCACATCTTTTTCAACCAGCGGACGCCCGTAAAACTCTGTTGTACGGGCGTCCGCTGGTTGAAAAAGATGTGAAATCGCTCCTTCAGAACGACCCTATAGCATTAGCGATTATACTATATATATATATACTGCTTCACTTTGTCTGCAAAGGAGGGGGGGTAAAAAGATTTCTTATGTAAAAGTATCTCCAAACAAAGGTTTATGACAAACATGACATACATTCTATTGTATTAAGAAAATATCTGATGAATCTATCTCACCGTTAAAACATGAATGAAGCATCAATTCAAATCACGTTTGACAAAATCATTAATGTGATAGTACCACAGCAAAAAATAAATGTGAATGAATTATCAGGGTCTATCACCCAAAGCTTAGGAAACCACTTACATTCATAGGATACATTCTCCTAACCTAACAACAAAACAGGAAGTACAAAACTTACAATGTAGTTCTTATAGTCAAATCTAGTTATCAAAATGACTGTGTTCAATAAAAGATGAGCAATATCAAAATTCTAAGAGCAGGCTCTGACAAACAAAAACTGTAGAAGAGTTTAGATACATGTAACTACTATTATTATTTATCTGTGTATTAGTTTCAAACTCTCAGCAGACTTATCATGAGCTATTGGTAAAACATACATTACAAGCAATTTTAAATATTGTAAAGCTATTATAAGATATTGTAGGTGATAAATCCAAATAGGTGTTAAAGGAATTCAAGGCACACAAATCATTAATTAATCAAGGTAATGTTTTTCTTTATAAAAATATAATTTTGGTGGAATTTTGATGCATACATATTTGACCAAATGAATGGAATAAGCTTAAAGACATGCTGCATGCTGAAGAAAGCCTTAAAGTGTGCAATGGCATAAATATTAAAATAATTTAAAGCTGGCACAGAATGCAAGTACAACGTAAAAAAAAATGTTAGTTAAATTCTAAGAATTAAAAATACACTGTATACAAAATGTATGGTAACAAGAATTTTAAAGACTTTGATTTGACAAGTTTTTCGTACATATCATTTCAATATCAACATAAGCCAGTAAGAGAAAATTTTCTGTTATTCATCTGCAAGAAAAAGAGCATAGGACTTTTTAGATGTTTTATCTTTTTTACCTACCAGGTTTTTTCCCTCTTCTGGTTACATGTTTCAATAATGCACTCAAAAAACTATTTCCTAATTTTTGTGGAAAAAATGAAATTATCAAATACACAAGTGTTGAGATAACATTAAAAGAGAAAGTGGTGGTACCTATAAGTTTGGCAAGCTAAATTGAATAAATTCTCATAATTGATATTCTTACAGACATAAATCTGAATCAATTTTTTTTTCAGAAAAGCGATATTTATTCTTAGATACAGCTCCAGATTGGCAAAAATAAAATATTTGAAATTTCTAAAGATGTAATTTAATTCTGATTAGCCAGTTTTTTTTTAACATAACAAAGTCAAGGCAAACTTCATTTGAATGTACACCATACTACTAAACTAAATGATAAAGATAAATAAAAACAAACCTTCTGGCTTGGCTACTTGTTCAACATGAGCATCCCCTGCTAAGTATACTGAATTAATCTAAAAAAAAAATAACTTCATGTTAATAAGGTATGATATAAGCTAAACATTGCAGTTAACAGTTTTCAAGGGAGATAATCATTATATTATTCAAAAAAGTTTATATTGATATCATACATGTATTTGCTGCCTTACCACAAAGGTCAATGATGAGTGCATTTAGATACCAGTTGTTACTTAATGTCAATGGCACAGATTTCACTTATATGTATAAAGAGTTATAAAAATTGTGAGGAAGAATTCAGCAAAGTTAATTATTTTATTCTTTCAATTTTTGGCTAACACATTTCAAAATACATTGCGAAGTATTTTGCTGCAATATTTTGTGTGTTGGTTGATTTTTTTTTAAATCATTGAGGTTATAGACATGAAAAAGAAAAAGCAAAGAAATATTACCATAGGGACATTTGAATATCAGAAGTTATTAAAGACTATATGGAAGCACAAACAAACTGTAATTAGTATAAAGAAATGGTCCAGCCAGTCTTTTTTCAAGGTTTCCCTGTGTTCTATTAATTTTTAATACAAAAAAAAGCTTTCCTTGACAACAATTTCAGGAGTAACCGGCAGTCCCTGTTGAAGGCATCTCTTTTTTTCTCAATAACAGATAACATGGATTTCCTGCATGTAGTGTAACATTGCTTTTTTTGTTATGGTCATAATGGTACATCAATAATATCACAGTTACTTAAATATGTTTATAACTATGGAACAAACCTGGGCATCTCCTGCTATGTCTAACCCAACCGAATCACTGAACACTGAAATTAAAATATATTTAATACACTAACGTTACTAAATTATGCAAAGATAAAAATGAGACATTAAATTTTCAAAAAATGTAAATATTCATACATTTTGTTGCCGTTTTTTCTTTAAAAATACATCATACTGCAAATATATTTTTTATGTTTATTTGTAGATATAAATTCCTAAAGCTAAATGACTTATTTAAGATATGCAATTAAACAATTTTTCTGAATTAATTTAAAGATCAGATAGGATAAACCTAAATATTTTTTTTTCATTATTAAAATAAAACTAGAATACTGACAGTCAGAAAGGGCCCCGTGGCAAAATATCTAAGTGTTTTCAAAATCATACGAACTTTAATTATAACCACTAAGGCATATTCCATGGAATGCATATGAAACTACAGATCTGTATTGTTAATAGCCTTTGAGTTTTATTGTTCACAAAGTCCAATTCTCAAAATCTGTGATTTTCGATAAAAAATGAAGTTTTTTCCAAAAATATTAATCAGATTTGCACGAAATTTTAATATGCACATCATGACATGCTACTTAGCAGCTGTGCAAAGTTTCAGAACTGTATTGTTAACAGTTTTTGAGTTTTAGTGTTCACAAAGTCCAATTCTCAAAATCTGTGATTTTCGATAAAAAATGAAGATTTTTTACAAAAATTTTAATATGCACATCATGACATGCTACTTAGCAGCTGTGCAAAGTTTCAGACCTGTGGTGTTAATAGTTTTTGAGTTTTAGTGTTCACAAGAATAGTTGACGGAGGGACAGACGGACGGACATAGTGAAAACTATAGGGCGTCCGCATCTTCGATGCGGGGCCCTAATAAAGAAATAAATTTTGCATCTCTTGTGTTATTCTAAGTCATTTTAATTGATATGCAGACTAAAAATTTGCAAGATGTCTGAAAAAGATGCTCAGTTTTATAATCTCAGCCACCTTAAATTTGAGTATGTGTTGTAGTGAACTAACAATACTGTTAATCATAAGATGAAACTAACTTATTTTCACTATAAAGAAGTGAACTCTAACACCATTCTCTTCTCATTTGGGAAAGCAGTTAAAAAATTGGTTTAGCTTTTAACATTATAACAGTGAGATTCATATCTGCCTTGAAATGATTAAAAAAAACATCTTTTAATATAAGCCTTAATCTTGATTTCAATCTACCTTCAGGTGCAGGTGAAATCCCTTCATTCTCACCACACAGCATATCATGATCATGTCCTTCAAAATCATGTACCATTTCTAAACTCTGAGCCATTTCAGGTCTAATATCACTTTGTTCATGCAACAAATGCTTGTTCTTAAAACCTTCAACTTCCTGTGGAGCAGTACCATTAGCAGTAGAGTCATGTGATATTGCAGTGGAATTTTCATTGGCTGAGGATGCGTGACCATCATCATGTGATACAGGTGGTGATGTTTCATTGGTTGCTGAGTCCCCTTGTTCATTTGCATCATTGGAAGGAGGTGGAGCAAATATTTTTATTTCGTCATCCTGAATAAAAAGAGACAAGTTATATTTTCTTTTCTTTACTACAGATTCAACTAAGAATAATGACAAAGGTTGGTGAAACATCAAATAAATTGGAGCTTCTAAGAAAAATGTGTAGACTATTAATCATGTCAATTGTATAATTGTTGCCATCACAAACAAGCAAATATATTTCCTAATACATTGATGGACAACCCAATAGAATTATTTTGTAATAATTATTATATATTTTTTACTGCAATGTATTTTACAAGTAGTTTGTTATGGTTAATAAGTTCATAAACAAAATTTCATGAAAATTTTACTTCTAGTTTTTGAGAAATCAGCTTTAACACAAAGGTACAGGTAAACCTGAAGTAGGACCGACAGTCTAAAGACCTATAGATATGTTCACCAATGTTTATTGGTTGCCAATAAAAGCCTACATGATAAAACTAGTAAAATTATCAAGTAAGGACCAATGGAGCATTTGAAAATCATAGATTAGGCAAATCAATTTTACACCAACAAGACAATAACCCTAACATACCAAAAAAAAATATTAATTTACACATTAATCATGATTTTATATACTTCCCATAAATATATCAAGCCTAAGCTCTTATCATATATAATATGAAATAGGCAGTGCCTAAATGCGAGCACAGCATAATTCTGTTCAATTTAAAAAAATGATTTCGAATCGATGCAGTCAAATAAGATCAGAAACCATCGTAGTTACTTTTGTTTTTGTTAATTTTCTAGAACATTCAATTTGGGACGAGATCCTAGGGGGGATTGAACGTTAAATAGAAAAGTAGGAAAAAATCGATTAAAATTTGGTTACTACAAAAAATGTAGCAACTCCTCGTCATCAGAATATTTTTATCTTTTTACATTATTAAATAGATAATTTTTGGAATGCGACTAGCAAAATGGGTAATTATTTTCAAATTCACTCCGTTCCTGTAAAAATTTGAGAGCCTTTCCGGACCATGAAAAATCAATATCAGCATTAGGCAAATTTTTTGCGGGAACAAATACCGTAGAGCTCTCCGCTCGAGCGGGCACGAGCTCGCTATAAATATACAATGTGTCATTCATATGTAATGCGCTCATTTATACCTGTGCTCCAAAGTTTTCAGGTGGTTTAAATTTTGACTTGAACTTTGGCTTTTTAATTCCTTTTCTTATAACAGGTTTCTTTTGACTGAAAAAAAAAACAACAAACAAAAAATTATTTATGATCAGATTTTTGTGGGGATCAATTTCAATTTTCAATCTCCCCCCAAAACCATTTCGATGATTTTTTTATTTCAAGGTTTTTTAACATGAACCAAGAAAAAAAAACAATATTAAATTTACAACTCATTGGGTTTTATTTCTGTGTTTGAATGATATCCACTATTGAAAATTGGTATCCCATGTAAAATAATGAAACCACATTCATGAAAGTTCAATGTAACCTTACCACAAGCACTTATTCCTTATTAAACCAATAACAATTATTAGACATGTAAATGCTGTATTACTGTTACAATGTACAATAGTGAGATTCACTATGATTCTATGTAAACATGGGAGCATGGGTTTATTTTGCCTTCTTGTTTAAATGTTACCTTTGTGGTGTTGGAGTTTCTTCAGGAGTAGAATGAGATTCAGCAGATTGTGACATGGATTCTGATTGGTCTGGTGAAGAGTCATTAATTTGCATATTTTGTTGGTCATTTGGTGTATCTGGAGATTGGACTGGTGACCTTGGAATCTTTTTACCACCAGTTCTGACTGGTTCCACATGATTTACTTGATCTCCTTCACTATTTATTGCATCTGGTATATTATTGTTAGAACTTGTTGGAGATTGGCTCAATGTTCTTGATGGTTTGAATGGATCTATATTTGGATCATTATCCAGTGATTTCATCTTTGTTTTAGTTTCAAATGGGTTTGTATTTTCATCGAAATCTTCAAAATTAAAATTGTAGCTCCCCCTAGGGAGTGGAGGAGAATCACTCATTTTTATTACTTTTAATCTATTGTCATCTATGTAGATTCTGGTTCTTTAAATTCATCGAGATAACCCTAAAAGTACAATTAAAATGTAAAAGATGAATAGATTTATTTATTTCAATACATTTTTTAAGTAGATAAATCTTGAGGTGTTGATCATTGAGACCTATTTAAGAATTATATGCATATATCTGTTAAATCAAACTTTTATTCATTCTTTTTTCTGATTGTTACATGCATGTATGCCAACCACAGAACAATGCATGCAATAGTTCCAAGCTTCCTGGGCCCCTCTAAATCTGTCATTGCAAAATTATGATCCATTGGATACTTCAGAAAGGACTTGTACATGTCAAAACTCAGTACTGAACAGATACTAGGTATTGGTCACTTTGGTACCGACCCAATTATAATATGTAAAGTAGCATTGTTGAAATTTATTTGAGCGAAAAAAAATTTAAACAGTATTTTGATGGGCATAAATATTTTAAGTATGTATGCAGCTTAGTTGATTTGTCTTCAACATGTCCCTTACAAAGACTGCAATCATTCCGTGTATTGATTACTATATTACCCCAGTATCACTTTTATTTAAAAGGGCTTTTCCATGATTGTATTTATGTTTTTTATAAATGGAAAAATACCGAAATGGTGACAGACATATTCATGATATTTAACAGACATTTGGTCTGTCCAAATAGATCTTTAATGGAAATGTTCATTGTCTGACCATGGAAGTATTAAATTGACAGGAATTACAACAGCCTCACTTCAGACGTTCCATCTGCGTTTCCGCAAAATCGTCAAGTACCTACTAATAACGTCATACTGATCGAAGTTTTGCCTATCTTCTTAGTCGAAATCCTTAATTATGAGTGGTTTTATTATCGAAAAATTATGACCGCACAAATAGAGTATCTATTGATTTTTGAAAAAATGCAAGTAGTAAAATATGAATATGTATTAGAAAAATTTGCATGTATTAACTAAGTAAACAACAGCTTTAATTTAATTTTATTTTAGGAGTCAGGTCCTTATAAGTATGGGATTATAATATAAGATTTGGAGATCTTCATTGTTCGCAGTTACATCCTTTGATTTTTCAATTAAAATATATTTAAAGAAATTCGTTGCTATTGTATTCTTCATTTTACCTTTTTAAATCATTGTGCGTTGTCATTCTTTTAATAAATTATGATACATTTTGTCAAATTTCTTTACATTTTTGTTCTCAAGTGTCAAGAGAGAATTAGGAAGAAAATCGGACATTTTTTCACAAAACTACAACAATTCAGTTTATGATTTCTTTTTTATAGATAATAATATGAATTTTGTAAAATCATAACGTGGTGCGGGTCTAGTTTTTTGTGTTATATTCAGTGTAATAACTACAAAAATTACAAAAAAATCTGTATGTCACGATAAATTTGTTTCACTTTTTCTTAGTTTTTGGAGTATCCTACAACATCCTACACAGTAACGACACATACCACAAAGAAGAAAACTCTTTCCTCTTGAAGACCATACTATTGTCATAATCAGAAATGATCAGATGTAAAAGTAATCACAGTTTTAAAAAATTGTGCTTTCTTCAAATAATCAATAATTGAGCAGATTCTTTATCTTCATTGTGCCATAACTTTGCTCAATGTTGACCGATTTTCATCATTTTTTCAATCTTAACTTTCGAATAGGTAGTAGAAGCCGTTGCAACCAGGTAATTGCACGGCAAGGGAACCACAGGCGGTCCCGTATCCTTATTAATAGTGTACCGATAGTAAACCCACGTGATGTTTTTTCTTCAAAATTGGTGGCGGAAACGCAGACCGTCTTCAAGCGTGTTATCGCCTACTTGATAAACTGAGTCGGTACCTTTATTATCTACAGATAAATAGTGGGAAATTAATTGTGTTAATTTATTGTTTTAATTCCTGTCAATTTAATACTTCCATGGTCTGACTGACCCTCAGAATGACTGGTCTTGATACCCCTCAATTAGACTGTGCCTATCTCATGAGGAAAATTTGAACAAACAGTGTCGACTATTATGGCCAGTACGACTGTTTAGTGTACATGTATAAAGGACCACCTGAGGCTGAGTGGATGCCAGGATGGTTAAGAAATGAATCATACTTCATTTGTTTCACAAAATACAGAAATAAACTGTGATAGATCTGATCCCTTGAGATTTTAGAACACATTAAACGGCTAAAAGATGTTATAATTATGTTTAAATACAATGTTTACGTTGGAGAGATAATTTGTCTTCTTTCTTGTTTTGTTGGACAGGAAGTTTAATTTTTTAAGCAAGGGGAAGTAACTCTGATTATAAACACTTTGACGTTTTCTAGCACCTGCAAAATGCAATCTTGTATCGAACAGATAGCAACCCTTTCAACATCAACCTTTAAAAAGAAGCATGATAGAGTTATACAATATGGCACTGCAGGTTTTAGAACAAAGTAATATTGGAGGGAAAAAAATAACTGTTAAAAATTGATCATTTTGACAAGCCAAAGGGACAGTTTCATCATTCAGGGATTAATTCAAATAAGTTATCTTATTTCCAGCATCAGAATGTGACTGAACAAAGGTGGCTGAAAACACATATTTTTTTTTTTTTTTTTTTTTAGGCACAGGATACATGAGACGGCAAAACCGTAACAATAAGAAATTCTTATTGTTACGGCAAAAAAAAGACTAAAATAAGGAATGTATTTTGGGATATAGATTGATTCATTTACAACCATAACTGTAACTGTATTCTGAGCCTTTTTTTATTGGCTTAAGATTTGACAATGGTGCTTAATACATGGGTTGCACATTGTTTCCATAATCCGTTCCAGATTTGACTCTTCATTTAGACGAGGTCAACAGGGGTCACGGGGAGGAAAAATGACGTCATTCAACATGGGACAAAGGGAATGGCATTTTCTATCAACAATTCTTCTGTAATTATTCAACATAGGGGTAAAAATCATTTGCAACTGACAAATAAACCCACAGACAACATTTTTAAACCCATAAAAAATCAATCTTGAACAGAAATAAAGTAATTACTTTCTTCGTCCATTAGCAGGTTGGAACCAGTTTTTTTACCAGTTCCTCCTCATTTGGCTAAAATAGTGACAAATCCTGCAAATGCACAACCCGTGTATTGGCACTATCAATATTTATTCCCTTCCGCAGCCTTTTTATTTTTCAGTTATTCTCTGTTAATAGCATACCCTCTACCTTCTTCTCCATGGGTTTCATTTTTCCATGGTATTTAAGTTAATTTCAACCGAAAATTCAACTGTGACGTCATCGTTTCTACGAAGCTATGTACCACGATTATAGTAGATACCAGTATACATCCTGTACAGTTAATATTACCATGATTACCATATGATGGAAATTTGGGATGCTCTAATTAATCAAGCAGAAAAAACTCAGGATGTAAAAAAAAGAATTTGCAGCTATATTTACCATGTCAAATTAGGTGTAATGAAATGTAGCTAAATTCTTTTTATGTCTATTTGTTAACTTTTATATTGACCTGGTATTAGCATTTTGATTCCCAAAACTTTATCACTCAGTTTACATTTAGATCTTTTTTTTTTCACAGGGGAGAAGACTTAGAACATGTTATGTTTAGAATGGGAATATTGGCTGTTTTAAGGTCAAAATTTAAGAAAGGTATAACTCATTTGCATTTTTATTTTTTTTTTGTTATGTTTTGAATGGGAATATTGGCTGTTTTAAGGTCAAAATTTAAGAAAGGTATTACTCATTTGCATTTTTATGTCTTAATGGAGTATAGCAGTTTTGTGGCTGTAACTCATCTTGTTTAACAAATATTTTAAGATGCTGGAAAAATGTGTATTCAGTGGTAGACTGCCATAAAACTCAAAATGAAAACTTATTTTTTTTTTAGAAATGAAGGAAAATTTGGGCTCTGGGTGCCTTAAAGATTTTTGTCTTGCCTGCAAAGCAGTGTGAGTCATAGGTGTTACTTTACTGGCAGTGGCAACAGAGGTGGCGTTAGCTTTTATGCTAAGGTTTTATGAGCACCTGCATATCTCAAGAACTGTAAGCACAGTTGCATCCCCATCTTTTGACCTTGACCTTGACCTTGAATTTCCAGTTGAATGACTTTGACAATTTTCATTACATATACATGTACATTGTGATAGCAATGCTCAGGTTTTATAAGCACCTCAATATCTTCAAGAACTATAAGTTCTAGGTTGATGAAACTTATTATACATATGACCCAGTAGTAGCCTAGCATAGCTGCATCCCCATCTTGTTACCTTGACCTCAAATTTCTGGTTGAGTAACTTTGACCATTTCAATACATATACATGATATAATAGCAATGTTAAAGTTTTATTATGAGCACCTCCACATCTCAAGAACTTTAAGTTGTAGGTTGATGAAACTTGGTATTCATTTTCCCAAGTAGCAGCTTAGCACACTTGCATGCCCATCTTTTTACCTTGACTTTAATTTTCTGTATGAGTGACTTTGACAATTTCCCATACATATGAAAGCAATGTTAAAGTTTATGAGTACCTCAAAATCTCAAGAACTGTCCTACATGTAGGTTGACGAATCTTATTATGCATATGACCCAGTGGTAGCTTAGCACAGCTATGTTCTCATCTTTTGACCTTGACCTTGATTTTCCAATTAAGTGACTTTGATAGCTTTTGAGGAAAAGTCTAATGATGGTCCCGGGAGATGGGACATACTTTATTGTTAACTCTTGTTTAATGAGTCGACTTACTTGTGTAAGTGAATTATCAATTCTAATTGGATTGGCTAGAGGTTTAGATTTTTAATTCATTGGGTATTGGACTAGTTTAACACCAGAGCTGTCAGGGGTTTATCCCTGTGACAGTGTCATGGATCATGCTCTCAAGTAGCCGCTTTCCTTTTGAACTTTGTTATAGATCATGGTAGAGGAGAGTGGACTGATTATCTCCCTTGGCTAGTAAAGTATCCACATAAACACCACAAAAACAATTTAAGCATTGATTTACTTGTAAAACACCCAAAAATTACCTCCAAAACCTTCCACCTCTGATTCAAAATTTTAAAGTTAAGTAGAACACTATCTAACATGTTTAAAGAGCATTTACATTGTGTACGGTACCAATACCTAAAAATATGAACGTATTTAGTATTTTGATATTAAGCTTCAGTTTGTTATTTATTGCAGAATTTTTTTTCATGTGTAAAAGAATAATTTCACTATATTCATCACTTTCCTTTTTTGTTATTAAGTTTAATGTGTACTGTTTTAGCCACTATTGGTGTGATGATTACAGCTTCTCACAACCCAGAAGATGATAATGGTGTTAAGCTTGTGGACCCAGTAGGGGAGATGCTAGAATCTGCCTGGGAAAGTATCGCCACAAAGTTAGCTAATGTCAGGTAAATCTGCCTGGGAAAGTATAGCGACAAAGTTAGCTAATGTCAGGTAAATCTGCCTGGGAAAGTATAGCCACAAAGTTAGCTAATGTCAGGTAAATCTGCCTGGGAAAGTATAGCCTCAAAGTTAGCTAATGTCAGGTAAATCTGCCTGGGAAAGTATAGCCACAAAGTTGGCTAATGTCAGGTAAATCTGCCTGGGAAAGTATAGCCACAAAGTTAGCTAATGTCAGGTAAAGAGGTTTGTTTTTATCAAGATTAAACTTTAAATAAACATATGAAATAACTTAATTTAGTTTTTTTTTCCACTGTATCAAAAATTTGAAAGTCAGATTACTTTTGAATTTAAAAAGGAATTGCTGCTGGAAAAGGAAATTAAATAAAGACACATTTTTTTAAACAAGATATTAAAGTAGTGTTTGTTTCTGGAAGCCTTTTTTTATTGTTATAGGAATAAAGACAGTGTAAGTCAATTAACATAAGCGACTATCAATAATATTCTAAACATTATTTTTAACAGTGATGAAGAGGTATCAAAAGAAGTAACCAGTATTATAAAAAGTCAAAACATCAACCCAGAACAACCAGCTAATGTATTCTTTGCAAAGGACACTAGGTAAGTGTTGTAATGTATGTGTATTCACTATACAAATTGATTTTAGGGTGCCTTAAAAGAGGTACTTTTTAGTTCTTATAGAAAAACTTGACTGAGTGAGTCCGAATTTATGTTCTTGTTCTAACTGATGGTTGGTACATTTTACGTCAATTTTAACTCTATAGCTTAGGTTTTATGGCATTAATTATGTCTCCCCCACTTTTGTGGGGAGACATATTGTTTTGTCCTGTCTGTCTGTCCATCACAAATTTTGTTAGCCCAGCTCCTCTAAACTGGGTATATAGGAAGGACACCATAATATGTAGTTGTGCATATTATTAGGAAATTTTGAGCCTCAAATTTTTGAGGGAGTTATGGCCTTTTGAACTTAGGAATTTGCTGAAAATTTTAATTTATCATCTTGTCATCGCAACTCCTCTGAAACTACTGAATCGAATTCAACGAAACTTGGGATATAAATATAGGAAGGACACCATATGTTTGTTGTGCGTATGGGGGAAACGGTGGGAAACATCATGTTTGCAGGCAAAAACAATCATTAATATTTATACAGCTTTTCACCTCTATCTCACTGATTTGTAAATTTTGGAGCACCAAGGAAAGACATTGTCAAAGCTAAGCTTTGCTTCTCACAATATCACTTTGTTGCTCTATTTACCTTTATTTGTATCTAAATGTATAATTTTTATGAGTTTAAAGTGTAAGTTCACAATTTTTTCAAAATTTGTACATTGAAAGACTATCATATAAAAATAACTTAGGTGAAATTCCTAGCGCTCAAATATGCATAGTTAGGATAAAATTGGCTTTTGAAAGTAAAAAAGTTCTATCCATGGAGGGTCACATGATTTGTACTAGATGGTGCTGCTCAAAGCCTGAATGTTGCATCCTATACCCATGTGGTATTTACCAATGTGTACCACAACGGTAAATTTGATATAATTATAATTAAGTCGGGAATGATAAAATAAAAGTCAGTCTAATGATTGATTGTGAGACGTTTAAAAATGGTACCAATCGTTAAGTAGAGAATTAATTCGTAGAAAAATATAGAATTTTTAAAAAAAAAAAATTTATTGGCCATACAGACATTTTCGGAAAATATATATTTCAATTTTCAGTATGTAGAATTGCCCTATACTATTTCTTTTATACATTCTGTTTAAAATTCATGGTTCCCTAACACCCTACTGGGATTACGTTGCATGATTCGTTTGAAGTGATATTATGATAGTTAGTCCTTCCGTGCAAACCATCGCACCACAGGGGCTTACTTATCGTTTTCTGTGTATAAGACTTTATTCCCTTCTACAAACCACTGGCACAACAGGGGTTCACCTGCCGTTTCCTGTGTATGTTTAGTACCCCCGTGCAAACTATCGGCACCACAGGAGTTTAATATTGTTTCCTGTGTATTAGAAGTTGACATTTACCTGGTTGGAATGGGTTCTAGAACACTTTCTTTTAACGAAAATCAACCCCTATGGTCCGCCAGTGTCGTTTGAACATTGAAGTGCGAAAATGTTAATAAAATACCCTTTCTAATTAAAAACATATAAAAACAATAAACTGTAGAAATCTTTTTTGTCTTGCAAATAATTATGTAGTTAATTAATTGTTTTTCCAACACTTCAAAAGCGAAAAAAGTGGGAACTAAAACTCTTTAAACACATTTTTAATTTGGGTACTAGTATTACACAAACCATGCATGATGTAGCACCACGCTTTGGCCGATTGATAATTGTAAGAGAAAGGTAGTCAATGGAGTGAACAGGTTATATTGACACCTGCTGATTAATTATACCGTATACTGATTAAGAAATTATTAAAAGATGTGCTGGTCAAAATTCTTAAAATCGAGCTGTGGTGGGTGTGTCTAAAGCGGGTTGAGTGCTCCAAGGAAATCTTTGATTGGAGGAGCATCATAATTGATCTATGATATCTGTCAATTATACCTGTAATTAACCAAAGGGGCGTGGCAGATCGTCCATGGTTAATGATCGTAAAGGTTAACGATTTTAATTGACACCTGTGTATTTATCAAGAACTGAATTTATTGTCTTAAATATTTGAAAAAGGATTGAAAACTGGGGCAACTGTGTCAATAAATATTTCAGATTATTTACAATTCGGAATTATAATTAATTATTTTAAAACAATTTAAGGTTTAAGTAAACCATTATCTTGCTATTTCGATAAAAAAAACCTGCGGGATTAAAAAAATTATCAATGCCAAATTATTCATTTTTCCAATCATTATTATGATCGACAACATCGGCCTTATGTTACATATATCGTCAATTGGTTAATGTATTTATCATTGGAGATGTGACGTCACATCTTCAATTGAGCTATCCCATAATTCATCATTGTTCATAGCATGGATGCGCCCATATGGTCTTGTGTATTGGAATAAAATTATGAATATCTTTCTTAATATATCGTTTTCAATACCCAAACCCGACATGATGCCTACTCTCATTATAATAAATCAAATAAACTAATAACTCAAAAATTGCGAATTAACACTTTAATTTTTATATCAGTTATTAAAAAATCTGGCATATTTATTATTACAGACCCAGTAGTATACCACTAGCCAATGCATTAGAACAAGGTATCAAAGCAACGGGAGGAGCTTATCAAGATTTCGGTACTAAAAATTATTGTGTTTATAGATCTTTTTTTGTTAAAAAGAGAGTAATTTTTGTCTCGCCTGCAAAGCAGAGTGGGACGTAGGTGTTACTTTACCGGCGGCGACGGCGGCGTTAACTTTTTGGAAAAGTTTTATGAGCACCTCCATATCTCAACAACTAGAAGTCCTTGGTTGATGAAACTTGGTATGCATATGTCCCAGTAGTAGCTTAGCACAGTTGCATCCCCATCTTTTGACCTTGACCTTGATTTTCCGGTTGAGTGACTTTGACCATTTTCAATACATATAATAGCAATGAAAAAGTTTTGCGAGCACCTCCATATCTCAAGAACTATAGGTCCTAGGTTGATGAAACTTGGTATGCATATGCCCCAGTAGTAGCTTAGCTCAGTTGCATCCCTATATTTTGACCTTGACCTTGATTTTCCGGTTGAGTGAATTTCACAATTTTCAATACATATAATATCAATGGAAAAGTTTTGCGAGCACCTCCATATCTCAAGAACTATAGGTCCTAGGTTGATGAAACTTGGTATGCATATGCCCCAGTAGTAGCTTACCACAGTTGCATCCCCATCTTTTGACCTTGACCTTGATTTTTCGGTTGAGTGACTTTGACAATTTTCAATACATATAATAGCAATGGAAAAGTTTTGTGAGCACCTCCATATCTCAAGAACTATAGGTCCTAGGTTGATGAAACTTGGTATACATATGCCCCAGTAGTAGCTTAGCACAGTTGCATCCCCATCTTTTGACCTTGACCTTGATTTTTCGATTGAGTGACTTTGATTATTTTTATTGCATATATTTGCAATGTTTAAGTTCTATAAACATCTTTTGATCTCAGAAACTGAAAGTCCATGTAAATTCAAAATATAGTAGAAGTAAGAAAGAATAATTGTTTCTGATGGTGCCGGCAGGCGATACATACTTTAGTGTTAACTCTTGTTTAAATTTTATTTTAAACCAGTAAATGAATCTGGAATAAAGCAAATATTCATATCTTTTGAAATCAATGATTTAGACTAATTTGAAGTACATTTGAATAGTGCCGGCAGGCAATACATACTTTAGTGTTAACTCTTGTTTAAATTTTATTTTAAACCAGTAAATGAATCTGGAATAAAGCAAATATTCATATCTTTTGAAATCAATGATTTAGACTAATTTGAAGTACATTTGACCTCAATTAGAAGCAGAAATAATACATGTAGTTGATATGAAATTAGAGATAAGTTAAGCTGTCTGAGGTAGATTTAAATTGTTTATTTTCATATACTTGCACAAAATACTATTTTTCTTTCCTTGTTTTTATCAATACCAAATTTTAGGTTATGAATATTTCATACTGGTAATATTAATTTTTTTATAAAAATGATCTCTAATTAGTAAAATTTGATTGTAAAGTCTTGTTTTCTTTGCAGTACGACATCAAACTTTCAGATATTTTAACTTGAAGCCACATTTGTACTTATCATATCTTTGACAGGTTTGTTGACCACACCACAGTTACATTTTATGGTCAGATGTATAAACACCAACACTAACTATGGTCAGCCCTCAGAGAATGGTTACTACCAAAAATTATCTTCAGCATTCCGTACACTCTACAAACAGGTAAGGACTATGCAGTGAAAATTAACATGGGAAAGGGAATTTACCCCCACCAAGGTAAAAAAAAAACTGTCACATCCATGAAAAAATTCATTTTAACACTCCACCAACAGAATTTTTTTTAAAGTTTTAAAGTGCATCCCCCCATCCCATATCGATTAAAATGGAACAGCCCTAATGGTATAAAATAGATTTTATCAATACAAAGAAACATTAGAAATTAATGTTTTAAATGAGATATATAAATATGTCAACTATTTTTGGAAAAAGTTTATGTTTTTAAGAAAATTTACTCTGTTTTTTGTAGACCAATGGTAGCTACAAGTCCAGCCTTACAATAGATGCTGCTAATGGTGTTGGTGCTGGTAAAGTCAGGCTTCTAAGTCAAGTTATCAATGATCTCATACAGATAAATGTCCAGAATGATGGATCAAAGGGCAAACTTAATTTCCAGGTAATCCATTTAAATATTTAACACGAAAAATAAAGATGTAATTAGATGTGTAAATGATAATGACTAGGGGAATAGATGCACATAATGCAGCATAAAAAAAAATGAATAATCTGCAATTGGAGCAGTTGCCACTGCTGGCTGTTTTGCAATTTGTCCTAGTCATGTGCTTTGAATTTCATTATTTTTTTGATAAAATAAAAGCTTATGGTTTTCAAGAACAAGCAAGTGTTATGTTCCTAAAACCATGTAGGGTGGAATATGCAGCAAGATGCTATTTCCTTATTAGATATGAAAAAAAAATGTAGGACAACTATTTCTCTTGTTACAGAATTGGCTACATGTACTGTATTTTATATTGAATTATTATATTATCAACCAATCCAAAAACCCACACTTTGCCACAATTCAAGTATGTCAATTTACAGATGAATTATTGATATTGAAGTCTTTTTTGTCTATTTCAGTGTGGTGCAGATCATGTTAAAGTTCAACAGAAGCCTCCAGCAGGTAAGTTAATCATTAATGTTATGGTAAAAGCTGGTTTTCAATACATGAAGCATCTTTATCTACTAGCAGTGTAACAATGATAACTGAGGTATCAATCATACTAAATGTAATTATTTTCATGAAAAGTACTAGTGGATGTATCTTAAACTTTCAAATTATGACTTTGGATATAATCAACTTTCAGTTTTGATAGAAAAAAAACATTTTCTAACTAAGCTTCTCTAAAAAAGCAAAGAAAATAAAACTTAATTTTAATCAAGTGCTTGATACTTTGAGGCTTTTTTTCATGTTAGGATTAGAAATGCTACCAGGAGACAGATATGCCTCTTTTGATGGTGATGCTGATAGAATTGTTTACTATTATATGGACAAAGGTGAGTACATACATGTACATGTTGTATAAGTATAAAATGAAAGTTTTTGTTCCATGTTGAAGGCTTTTGTATGATTAAAATGGATACAAAACTCAATTTGGACTTCATATGAATATTTTGTGTAATGCATATTTATTTCATATCTGTTTTGTGTATTTATGTAACATATATATATAAAAACACCTCATTTTCTGTTAATGATTAATGAAAAGACAGAAGATGTTTATATAATTTGATTTGTTTTATCTCTTTTGAATCCAATATGCTTAAAAGTTTTAAATTCAAACTACTTAATTTGAACTGATCAAGCTTTGCCATTATATTTGGACATGACTTGACATCTTTTGATGTAAATTTTTTTAAAGTTGATTTTGAATACTATTTTTCACAGATAATACATTCCATTTGATGGATGGTGATAAGATTGCTACACTGGTGAGTCTAAGTTTGTCGAAGATTTGAATCTCTAGTTGGGTGACTTTAATTCAATTTGGAAATTGACAGTTATTATGTCTTCACAACCGTGTTGTGTTATGTGTATCTATACTGGACCGAAAGATCACAATGGAAGGGGGAGGTTTGGTGCGCCATAAAAACTGGTTTAACCCACCATCTTTTAAAATGTCTATACCAAGTCAGGACAGGACCACTGGGGTTTTCAATTATTCTGAAACATTTTCCTTGTTTTTTCTTTTCTCTTGGACATTTGAGATTAATCCTCCAAGTTTGGTAATTTTGTTATTCTCTTTATTTACATAAAGGATAATTTGCAAGGAATGAAATACATAGTTGTTAATTAGACAACAATTATATAAATTCGTTGAATTCCTATTTGAAATTGATATTTAACTTAATTGGATAATCAAGTAAATTGCATAAATATGATGAAGATCTGGTCATTCAATTTAAAGGTATCCACTGTTTTATTACGGTATATAATTTTAGGTAGCTGGTTACTTGAAGAATCTCCTGAATGAATCTGGTGTACAACTTAACCTAGGATTAGTACAAACAGCCTATGCAAATGGAAGTTCAACAAATTATATAACCAATGATCTGGTAAGCTAGTCTGCTTACTTTGAAAAGTTTTCAAAATATTTTCATTTTCATTACAACAAATAAATCAATACAAAATCTAGATATTGCCACATGATATATTTTTTAATATTTTCCACTATTTTAGTACATTCTGAACTTGGTTTTCCACAGTGAAAAAATATCTTCTTTTTTCAACAGAAAGTCCCAGTAGCATGTGTACCCACATGTGTCAAACATCTACACCACAGAGCTTTAGACTTTGATATTGATGTTTTACTTATATCTCATATTTTACAGAAAGTCCCAGTAGCATGTGTACCCACAGGTGTCAAACATCTACACCACAGAGCTTTAGACTTTGATATTGGTGTTTACTTTGAAGCAAATGGACATGGAACAGTAAGTAGAATTTGTTTAGTTTTCCTTCATTATGTTTGGCATGAATTTGATATGATTTCTTAGATATCATCAAGCAAACAGTTTATATAATAAAAAAATCACTTGCTCAGAATTTTTTTTAAGAATGTAAGGAATTTATGAAAAAGAAAATGCCTTACATTATTTTGATGATGGTTTATTGTTTTTTTTTATAAAGTAAACATTATGATTGACATACTGTATAGTGGGCTATTTTCACGGTTGTATAATTTTCGCTTATTTTTGCGGGTTGACGGAAACCCCAAAAGTAAATCCAGCGAAATTTTTTTTCTACTGCAAATCATATAGAAACATTTACACAAACCGTGAAAATAAAACCCGCAAAATTTTTTCACATACCGTATGACACAATAACCACGAAAATAACCCGCTATACGGTAGTATATTTGGCTATTTTTAGTCCCCTACCGGCGAAAGCCGAAGGGGACTATAGGTTTGCGCTCTGTCCGTCTGTCTGTCCGTCTGTCTGTCCGTCTGTCTGTCTGTCACGCCTCAGTTTTCCGCACTTTTTTTCTAAATGCTTATAGATAATGGACTGATTTTTGGTATGTGAGTTTACCTTGATGAGTTACAGATCAAGAGTGAGTTTCGTGCTGGTCCACAATTTTTTATGGGAGTTATGGCCCTTTGAACTTTGAAAATTCACTAAAATACCAGTTTTCCGCACTTTTTTTCTAAATGCTTATAGATAATGAGCTGATTTTTGGGATGTAATTTTACCTTGATGAGTTACAGATCAAGTTCGAGTTTCGTGCTGGTCCACAATTTCTTATGTGAGTTATGGCCCTTTGAACTTTGAAAATTCACTAAAATTTCAGTTTTCCGCACTTTTTTTCTAAACGCTTATAGATAATGAACTGATTTTTGGTATGTGAGTTTACCTTGATGAGTTACAGATCAAGTTTGAGTTTCTTGCCGATCCACAAATTTTTATGGGAGTTATGGCCCTTTGAATTTTGAAAATTCACTTAATTTTCAGTTTTCCTCACTTTTTAGCTCACCTGACCCGAAGGGTCATGTGAGCTATTGTCATCACTTGGCGTCCGTCGTCCGTCCGTCGTCCGTCGTCTGTCGTCCGTCGTCCGTCGTCCGTCGTCCGTAAACTTTTTAAAACGTTAACTCCTCTTACACCATAAGTCCAATTGCAACCAAACTTTTACCTTGTTTACCTTGTTTACCTTGTCCTTGAGATCTTCAATTAGGCATGTCGCCTCTCTGATCCGTTTCAATGATATCGTTTGTTGTGCCAGCTTCCGGTCCGTAAAAATCTGGTACAAATTTTATTGGAGAGTTCTTCCAATGTTTGTTTAGTGCACTTTTAAAACTATTTACAGTGCCTGTTTCGACTACAGTTGCAGGTAGAGAGTTCCAAGTGTCAACTACTCTTTGTGTGAAGCTGAATTTGCGTACATTTGTTCTGTTGTACTTTTTGTAGATTTTGTATTTGTGACCTCTTGTTGTTGTTGTTCTATTAAGGGGGAACATTTTGTCTTTATTGTCGACTTTATCTATATTTTTCATGATTTTGAAAGTTTCCACCATATCCGATCTGGCTCTCCTATATTGTAATGATGGTAATCCTAGAGTTTTCAGTCTGTTTCCATAGCTGAGATGGTTAATGTCCTTAACTAGTTTAGTTGCCCTGCGTTGAACATTTTCGATGGATATGGCTTCTCTTTTATTTATGACGGACCATACATTACTTCCATATTCTAGGTGTGGTCTAACTAGGCCTTTGAATAATGAGATGAACATTTCTTTATCTAAGTGTTGGAAGGTCCTGTTTATTATTCCTAGTTTTTGGTTGGCTTTCTTGACTTGGGTGTTTATATGTTCTTGGAAGTTCAGTTTATTGTCGATAATAATCCCCAGATCTCTTTCACTATTTACTGTTTCGATATGATTTTCTGACATTGCATATTTTGCCTCAGATTCAGTACCAAAGTGCATGTGTTTACACTTTGCCTTATTAAATTTTAGGAGCCATTCATCTGACCAGTTTTCGAGTTTGCTAATGTCGTTTTGAAGACTTTCTATATTTTCTTGTGTGTTTGAGGTTGCATATACCTTGGTATCGTCCGCAAATAATTTGGCTATGTTTTCGATTGTATCTGGTAGGTCGTTTATGTATATGGTGAAGAGTATTGGACCTAAAACACTTCCTTGAGGTATACCACTTGTTACAGGTGACCAGTTTGATTGAGCACCGTTTAGTGTGACCCTTTGTTTTCTATCACTCAAAAAGTCCTGTATCCAACTGAGCAAATTGCCTGCTATACCATATCTCTCAAGCTTTTTTATTAGCCTTCTGTGCGGTACAGTATCAAAAGCTTTTTGAAAGTCTAGGTATACAACGTCTATCTTGTTCTGGTTATCTAAATCCTCTGTCCACTTGTCTAGTACCTCAATCAGTTGTGTGATACAAGAGCGGCCCTTTCTGAACCCATGCTGGTGTTTACTGAAAAGGTTATTTTCCTCCATATGCTCCATGATCTTATCTCTTATAATTCTTTCCATAGTTTTGCATATTATTGAGGTGAGACTTATTGGTCTATAGTTTGCAACATCACTTCTTGGTCCTTTTTTGTGTATTGGTGTAACATTTGCGATTTTCCAGTCTTTTGGTAACTTCCCTTGTTCCATAGATTTTTCAAATAGTTTGGTCACTGGTTTGGCTATGCTGTTGGAGGTTTCTTTTAAAAATTTTGGGTGCATTCCATCTGCGCCCTGCGATTTGGATTCTTTGATGGATTTGAGATGTTTTAGTACTATGCTTTCCTCAAAATGTATATTGTCTAATTTTATCTCTGTTTTTAGATTGAAGATTGGCAGTGTGTCATGGGCAGGTTCATTTGTAAAGACGCTGTGGAAGAAGTTATTTAAGAGTTCTGCCTTTTTTTCATTTTCTACATGTATGTGGCCTTCTTTGTCTATAATACATTGGATATTTTCTTTGACCTTGGTTTTAGATTGGACATATTTCCAGAACAGTTTGTTGTCATCTTTGCATTTTAATGCTACCTCTCTTTCATACTTCAAGTGGGCCTCCTTGACTTTTTTCGCCGATTCAGCTTTGGCTAAGTTGTACATTTCTTTATTCTGAGGACTTCTGCAATTTTTATACTTATTCCATTTCTTCCTTTTTTCTCTTATTGCTGTGAGGGTATCCTTATCCATCCAAGGTGTATCATACTTTTTAGGTCTAGATTTACACACCGGTATGTTTTTCTGACAAGTATTTGATGTTTTATCGGTAAATCTGCGCCATAATTCGTCGATATCACCATTGTCTAGAAGGGCCTCCCAGTTTTCTGTCGACAGGTCTCTTTCTATTGAATTGTAGTCTCCCTTGAAGTATTTCATTCTTGGAGAAGTATGGTCATGTACATCACGGACAGTGTTGAAATTAAGCTGGAAGCTGAGCACTTCGTGGTCGCTATTGCCTAGTGGAGCATTGTGTTTTATTGTGTCAATCATTCCTTCTTCATTGGTAAAAATTCAAGCAAACTTGGATTATTTTCATTTCTGAATCTTGTTGAGGTTTTAACGTGTTGGATGAGATAGGAATCTAGTACAATGTCCAGAAATTTACTTGCAATGTGTTCATGTCTTGTGGATGTGGTTTGCAGTTGCCAGTTTATCTCTTTTAGGTTGAAATCCCCCATGTTTAAGATGTAGTTATATTTTCTATTATTTTGGCAAAAAATGTCCTTTAGTTCTTTTATACATTCTATGTCGGTGGCACTTGGGCTTCTGTATGTACAGGATATTAATAAGTTGTGCCCAGTTTGGGATACTACGCCTAGTTGTACGTTTTCAATATATTTGTTATTGGTATTTCCAATTTGATAGGTTTTTAGAGTTTCTTTGGTATAGATGATGCACCCTCTGCCTGTAAAAACCTTCTTATTCATGGTGTGGGCATTGTATCCTGGTAGTTTCCATGTTGAGTCTGGTAAGACTTCCGAGTTGTTTTTGGGGTTTATCTCTGTAATAGCCACTACATCATAGTTTTCTTTTGACAATAGAAGTTGAAGTTCTTCCAGCTTATTTGTAAGACTGTCGGCATTTGTGTACATAACGTGGAGTTGTGCACTATTTACAGTGTTGTTAAAAACATTAAAATGGCTAAAATCTACCGGTTTAGGGTGGTGTTAGGTCCATTGTTGAACCTATCTATACCACCAATGACTGTGTCATCACCTATGTCTTCAGTTTTATTTAGGTCAGGAAGCATTCTCATTGGGCTTGTGTTGAATCTGCTTATTGGTTCGAGCAGGGCTTGAGATAGTTGTGTGGGCTCATGATCAGAGAGCTCGATGTTTTCGATGGTACAAATGCCAGAAGCAACTGGTCTGTTTTCACATACGGTTATCTCATTATAGACATCTTGCTCTACACTATTATTTGTGTACGTAGGTTTTGTTGTTTTGGTTTTTTCCCTTCTCTTTTTGTTTAGATCCCGTTGACTGGGTGTTAAATCTTTCACAATTATACATCGATTTAGTGGATGGGTGTTTGGCAGGTGCTTTAACTTGGATGCATTGTCCAGTATTTCTTTTCTTTGTTTCTTGTTTTCCAAGATGATTTTAAGTGGTCTTATGTTTTGTGGTTTAAAATTTCCTAGCCTAAATGTTATTTTAATATCTGGTGGTTCTACTCCAATATTTGAGCATAAGTCAATGAAACTTTGTTTATCGTGTGTTTTCCTTTCATTTGGAATAGCACTTGTGCTCTCTGGAATGTTGAATACTATAAGGTTGAGTGCCCTTTGTCTTTGGTCTTCTATTTCATACAGTTCTTTTCTTACGTCATCTTGTAGTGAGGCTTTGATTTCCTCTTTCATGTGATTTAATAAATCAGTTTGCATTAGTTGCATCTCAGTTTTTACCTTCGCTTCAATGTTTGTGTCAATGTTTTCAAATTGCTTTTCTAGTTTGTTTAGTCGTTTGTCTGTCTTTTCTTCTATGGTGGTGAGTTGTTGGGCTAACCCTGTCATACACGGGAAGTTTTGTTTACATACATTGCATGTCCATTTAAAATTTTGTGTAGTGTCTTCCTTTAATGCCAACGCTAAGGCTGGTGAGATGTTAGTGCAACCCATACAAAAGTTCAGTTCACATACACAACATTGCATACAGTTTTTCTCATTGTTTATTGTAGAGTCACATTTTGGACATGTGTTACTTCCTGCTCTGAACCTTTTTTTGCTTGTTTTGTTCTGAACCATAGGTGTTGAACTGGCCAGATGTGCTCCTATGTTTAACTTGTACTGTGACATAGTTTTGTTAGCTTTATATACGTTTTATTTATAGGGTAACCCTATAGATACACCCAGTGTATAGGTCTTCCTATAGACTGGGCTAGGTTTGTTTTGCTAACTAATATATTTCGGCGAATTTAATATAGGACTTTCCCAGTATTTTTGACCGATTTAGTCTAGGACTTTCCTATTGACTATTTATTTATCACTTACACTATGTATTGTCGGATAATTTGGATATAGGACTTTCCTAGTATTATTAACCGGTATAGTCTAGGACTTTCCTATTTATAGACTATACTTACACAGTGTAGGTTTTATATGGTGTTATGTATATGTATATTGTATAGGGCTTCCCTATAATTGTATGTTGAAGACTTTTTAAGGCTTCCTTAAGATAAGTTTTTTTCTAAAACATACAGTTATACATACCTTAACACCATTGCTGTACCTCTAAGGCCATTCTAATGAATTTGTATAGCCAGAACTTGCTCAGAATGGGACTGGCGTGTACACCGTCTAACAGGAGACCATAGTTGACCCTATATCTGGTTTTTTTGTCTTTTTTATATTTGTTTGAGGCAATGAGGTCTTGCGATATTCTTGGCGAGCTTGCCGGTTGTTTTATTAGCCTAAGATGATCATTGAAATAATCAATTTGGGCTTTTAATTGGGAGTCCACTTTGGCAGCCCAGTCTACATTAGCTTTGTTACCAGCAGACCTAATGACAATTTGAGGGTATCTCTTGCCCGTAGTTTTTGAAACTAGGTTTTTTGATTGGTCATTAGCATTTACTAGTGAATAATATGGGCACTCTATAAAGAAAACTGAAGCCGCCCTATTTCTGACTTCTATTTGTCTCTTCAAATATCTGTATTCTGTGAGGACAAATTCAATATTTTGATAGGGGTATTCTTTAAGGTATTTATACTTCCCTTTTTTGAATGTCAGCTCACAGGTTCCTAACCAGATGAAGACTATGGGATCTTTGAGGGATTTGACTTTTCTGAAGAGCCTCTTCTTGTTCTCTACGTTGTAGACATTGTTCCCACCTATACTTATAACGTGGAATTTTCCTCTGTGATTCACTGAATCCGGAAAAAAGTCAGGAAATTCTTTTCCTTTGCTGTCGGTGTAGATGACGAGGTCTCTTTCAAGTGTTCCCCCTTTAATTTCTGAGTAAATCTTCCTTCTTTCCTTGACAATTTTTCTTACAGACATAGAATTGTTCGTAGTCACAAACACATTTATAAATTTTCAAATATGGCGGGCAAAAGTCAAATATTCATCCATCACTTTTCGGACAAAAATACAGAGTTTTTGTACAGCATCGGCACAAAATATGCACTAATATATGTTTATGAATGTCAATCAGTTCGTATTGCACATAATTTAAACATTAATCCATAGTGATGACACAAGATTACATCGATTTAGAAATTTCACCATCGGAGCAAAAATTTTCACAACTTGATGGACCGGAAGCGGAAGTGGTTCTCAAACTTGGTATGGTTGTTCATTAGCATTCGGTGCTTAGAACTGATGTGGGGATTTTTGATTCGTCGTAAAACATGGCCGCAATGGCTAAAAATAGAACATAGGGGTAAAATGCAGTTTTTTGCAAATAACTCCAAAACGGCTACAGATATCAAAATTCTGGCATAGGGTAAAAGTGATCAGCACCTCAAGATCTACCTACCCTGAAATTTTGAAGAAAATCCAACAACCCATGTAGGAGTTATTGCCCTTTTTGTGGATTTTTTGCAAATTTTGCACCTGTTTAACTCAATATCTTGAAAACTATACTAGATATTTGAGAAATTTAAATTGCATATTGTTAAGCACATCAAGATCTACAAAATATGTAAAAGGGTCAACGTTGTAGGACCTTTCCTTTTAGGAGTTATTGCCCTTAGAACGTCAAAATTTAGCATTTTAACAGTATTTCCGCATTACATTGAAAACGTTAACTCCTCTGAAACTTTAAGTCCAAATGGAACCAAACTTGGTATAGTTGTTTATTAGCATTAGGTGTATAGAACTGATGTGGGGATTTTTGATTGGTTGTAAAACATGGCCGCTGTGGCAAAAAATAGAACACAGAGGTAAATGGCAGTTTTTTGCAAATAACTCTAAAACGGTGACAGATTTCAAAATTTTGATAGGGAACAAAAGTGATCAGCACCTCAAGATCTACCAGCTCTGAAATTTTGAAGAAAACCCAACAACCCATGGAGGAGTTATTGCCCTTTTTGAGGATTTTTTGCAAATTTTGCACCTGTTTAGCTCAATATCTTGAAAACTATACATGATATTTGAGAAACTTAAATTGCATATTGTTAAGCACATCAAGATCTACAAAATATATAATAGGGTCAACGTTGTAGGACCTTTCCTTTTAGGAGTTATTGCCCTTAGAACGTCAAAATTTAGCATTTTAACAGTATTTCCTCATTACATTGAAAACGTTAACTCCTCTGACACTTTAAGTCCAAATGGAACCAAACTTGGTATAGTTGTTTATTAGCATTAGGTGTATAAAACTGATGTGGGGATTTTTGATTGGTCGTAAAACATGGCCGCTGTGGCTAAAAATAGAACATAGGGGTAAATGGCAGTTTTTTGCAAATAACTCTAAAACGGTGACAGATTTCAAAATTTTGATAGGGAACAAAAGTGATCAGCACCTCAAGATCTACCAGCTCTGGAATTTTGAAGAAAACCCAACAACCCATGGAGGAGTTATTTCCCTTTTTGAGGATTTTTTGCAAATTTTGCACCTGTTTAGCTCAATATCTTGAAAACTATACATGATATTTGAGAAATTTAAATTGCATATTGTTAAGCACATCAAGATCTACAAAATTTGTAACAGGGTCAACATTGTAGGACCTTTCCTTTGAGGAGTTATTGCCCTTGGAACGTCAAAATTGAACATTTTAACTGCATTTCCTTATATTGAAAATGTTAACTCCTCTGACACTTTAAGTCGAAATGGAACCAAACTTGGTATTATTGTTTATTATTATTAGGTGTATAGAACTGTTGTGGGGATATTTGATTGGTTGTAAAATATGGCCGCTGTGGCTAAAAATAGAACATTAGGTTAAACTGCATTTTTTTTGCAAATAACTCAAAAAGGGTGACAGATTTTTAGATTTTGATTGAGAACAAAAGTGATCAGCACCTTTAGATCCACCATATTGTCAGATGACCCCCTTATTAATCTTATGACCCTTTCAATGTTAAATAGATTTTGCCTTATAACCTTTACTTCAGGCACATATGTCAGGTGAGCGATTCAGGCTCCTGGGAGCCTCTTGTTTTCTCAACGCTTATAGATAATGAACTGATTTTTGGTATGTGAGTTTACCTTGATGAGTTACAGATCAAGTTTGAGTTTCGTGCCGGTCCACAAATTTTTATGGGATATATGGCCCTTTGAACTTTGAAAATCTATTGCATTTTTCTTTTCTAAACTTTTTTTATTGTTCCTTGTAGATAATAAACTGGTCAAGTTTAGGTATTCATTTGTTTGACAAATGTTACCAGTGACTGAAATATGAGGCCGGTAGGGGACTAAGTATTGTTTTGCAATACTCTCAGAATGCTTGTTTTAATTAAACTACATTTATCAAATTTCAGGTTGTTTTTAGTGATAATGCTACACAAGAAATAGGAAGAGCTGCATCTGATAGCAGGTAATTACTCTGTCCCAACATTTTTGTGACATATCAGATTCATATTGACACACTATTTCATCTTGTGTCCTTCATCTTAAGTCCTGTGGCATTTTTAAAAAAAACATTCCTTGATTGTTTTGTATTGATCTTCATGCTGTAAATACTATCTGGTGATAACCTATTTCATGTTCGTAAATTATTTATTTCCTATTAACAGAATACTTAAAAAAACAGGTGAAATACATTTTCAATGGAAGACTGAAAATTTGTCTCTTATCAGACAAAAATTTTCCTGAATTTTTTATCATAATTTATCTGTAGCTTATATTAAACCTTAATTGTATGCAAAACATCATGTACTGATGATTACAAGAAGCAAAGAAGCACTTATGGGGCATTCAAGTGTCACGAACAGGAACACAAAAAAACACCAAATCAACCGAATTATTACAGATAATTTCCATAAGCAATAGATATTGGAGTCTGCAGTCACTGGCAAACTTATGTCAATATTGCTTCTTATCAAAGAGTATAAAGTAAAAGAATCATAGACAGTGTAAAGTTTGTGACAGTAAAACTTAAGATAAACTGTTTTGAATGTACATGATACAGCATAATGGTGATTTTAAAATATGCAAAAGAAAATCAATTAGAATATTAAATTGCCAGTGTTTTAAATTCACTTTATGTTTTCATAGTAAATCGGCATCACAACAGAAGTCAGCATCCTTACTACTTAGTGTTATAGATCTTATTAACCAGGTAAGATAAATGCATTGATACTGAAAAGTATAGACCTGTGAATTCTAAGATACAGGTCTGTGTGTACAGTTAAAAATAGAATGAAGTTAAAAATTTCACATACCTTATCACAAAATACTGTGAAAATAACTTGTTATGGGTTAAATTAATGATATTGCAGCAAAACATGCTTTTGTGGATAGAAATCTCAAAATAAGTAAAGTTATTCATGAATGAAATAAAAATATGTCCAAAATTGTTGTCTGCTGACATTATAAAGTTTGGATAATTTCTTATTCATCTATTAATATGAACAAAAATTGTTCAGCTTCTTTTTAAAATCCTAAGAAGGACACATATTTTCATCAAGTAATATTTTAGGTGTTTGTACTGTTCCGTACTGAATTATTTTTTCTTACTTTTAGACTGTAGGGGATGCTATATCAGACATGCTGTTAGTAGAAGTGATATTATCATCACAAGGTTGGGATGTAGACCAATGGAATCAGGCCTACACTGATCTACCCAATAGACAGTTAAAAGTTAAGGTTAGTCTTGATTGTAGAAAAGTTTGCAAATACACATATTATAAAGTAATTCAAACTAAACAACTTGATAACAAAATCACATCTATTTACAATTTTTCAATAAATTTGTCTATATTTACTTCCAGATAACCCATGATTTAACTCATTAACAGTTCAATTTCTAACAATTTTTGCTGGGTAAATGATATTTTGTCCACATCCAATCTATATATGATAAAATCAAATTCTTCTTGTTTCCTTTGTTTGTTCGTCAATCAGAACATTGGTTATGACATTCAAGCCATTTGGCCTATAGTGTTCTTTTTATTGATCAGGTAAAGGACAGATCTGTGATACAGACAACCGATGCTGAAAGAAGAACTGTGGCTCCCTCTGGATTACAGGAAGCCATTGATAAATTAGTATCCAATTATCAGAAGGGCAGATCATTTGTCAGGTAAATAAGAGACCCTCACCCCCCAAAATAGATTTTTTTCAAATTCAATATTTTGATTTGGTTAACTTGCCTCCTATAAACAATATGTTGAAAAAAAATTGTTTTGTTCAAAATGGTTGGAAAATTTAAAGTATTCTAAATAAATGGATATATTTATTGTTCATGGTATAACTATGTATTTTTCTGTTTCTCTTATCAAGTAATGAGTAAGGTCACCCTAGACAGAAGTAGGATTTCTTGAGATGTGCATTATTGCCATGAAATATTCTTTTGATATAAATTTAATCAGTATTCATGGTAATGAAATGTATTATAAACATGCTTTACTTCAAGAAAAATACTGTATGGATAAAGGTAATAACAAAACTACCGAACTTGAATGAACAATCTCATAGTCCAGAGAAAATGACAATAACGAATCAGTCATACCGGAGAATTGGTGGATTGCATTGGTCCTGACTTGGTACAGGCATTTCAAACGAAATGATTTAGAGCTTGCAATGTTTCACTTATTGGCATTGATAATTTTTTGTCTCCCCTGCAAAGCAGAGCGGGACATAGGTGTTACTTTACCACCGGCGGCGGCGGCGTTAACTTTTTGGAAAGTTTTATGAGCACCTCCATATCTCAAGAACTATAGGTCCTGGGTTGATGAAACTTGGTATGCATATGCCCCAGTAGTAGCTTAGCACAGTTGCATCCCAATCTTTTGACCTTGACCTTGATTTTCAGGTTGAGTGACTTTAACAATTTTCAATACATATAATAGCAAAGGTAAAGTTTTGCAAGCACCTCCATATCTCAAGAACTATAGGTCCTAGGTTGTTGAAACTTAGGTATGCATATGACCCAGTAGTAGCTTAGCTCAGTTGCATCCCCATCTTTTGACCTTGACCTTGATTTTCCGGTTGAACGACTTTGACAATTTTCAATACATATAATAGCAATGGAAAAGTTTTGCGAGCACCTCCATATCTCAAGAACTATAGGTCCTAGGTTGATGAAACTTGGTATGCATATGGCCCAGTAGTAGCTTAGCACAGTTGCATCCCCCATCTTTCGACCTTGACCTTGATTTTCCGATTGAGTGACTTTGACAATTTTCAATACATATAATAGCAATGGAAAAGTTTTGCGAGCACCTCCATATCCCAAGAACTATAAGTCCTAGGTTGATGAAACTTGGTATGCATATGCCCCAGCAGTAGCTTAGTACAGTTACATCCTCATCTTTTGACCTTGACCTTGATTTTACGGTTGAGTGACTTTGATTATTTTAATTGCATATATTTGCAATGTTTACTCATCTTTTGATCTCAGAAACTGAAAATCCATGTAAATTCAAAAGAAAGTGGAAGTCAGAAAGAAGAATTGTTTCTGATGGTGCCAGCAGGCGAGACATACTTTAGTGTTAACTCTTGTTTTGATTACTCATTATACCTTTATTGATAGCATCACTTTGGTCCTTGTTTGACGTGTGGTTTATTTAATTTTAGACCCTCAGGAACAGAAGATATTGTGCGGGTCTATGCTGAAGCTGATACAAGAGTAAGATTATAATGCTTAAAGATTGTCATTAGCTTAAATACCTTTTTATACCCTATATGTCTTAAAAGCACCATCTCCTTAAAACTACTACTGTAGATGGATTGTTTGGAAACTATCTTTAAAAAAAAAGATATCATGCAAGGGAGATAGATTACTGTACTACAATTCGCTCATATATCTGTAAAACTTTTCATATGCTTTTCTATGAAATCATACTTGAAATGAGTTGATAGTTTTAGAGTGGTTAAATATTTCCTTAATTTTCAAAACTGTTGGACTCCTATTTTGTGTTAGGTACATGAGAGCAATTGCTTACCCTGCCGTAGCATTTAGGTCCTTCTACTTTGCCTTGACGCACTTCATTTATCTTGGGTTGTTTTTACAGGAGAATGCAGACAAGTTGGCAGCTGAAGTTGGAGGTGTTGTGTATGACTTAGCTGGAGGACTTGGTCAACGACCATCATGATACTAGACCCTTAGACCTTATATCTAGTCTGCCATATAATCAAGAGGCCATACAAACTGGGTTGTGACAATAATGTTCTAGACTGTAGTAGTTTCTGGGATTCTTGGGAATTGTAGAGGGCAGCTAATGTGTCTTATATGCTTAACTGTGATACAAATAATTTTTACTGAGGGTTGACATAGAAAAGAAATGGAAATGAAGGAAAAGTTCTTCTATTTTTAAATGGTTCAGGGATGCTGCTATGCTATAGTTTGAATTATTGACTAACTGCTTGCATATATAAAAAAAATTCTAATTTTAAATCTAAGACTAGGTTTATAGTCTTGGTAACATGTGGAGTTCTACTGATATCAATTCTAAAGTAAATTGTAAAAGCTGCAATGTGGAACAAATGGATTAGTACTACATGTATTAGAATTAGAATAGTAGTAATGTAATAGTAGAAATAATGTATTTTCAATTATAATTTCTGAAAAGTAAGATTATAGTAAACAACAATCAGAGCAGTCTACATTTCAGAACAAAATATTTACAACATATCTACAAGCTCTTTGTAAATCTTTTAAGATTCTTACAAAATAAAGCAAGGACAAGTAAAGATAATCTAGAGGTGTTATATGAATATGTAGATTTGTCAGAACCAAGAATATCAACAATTACTTAAGATATTGTCCTACGGTACCATATTGCAGTAAATTTTTGTGGGGTTTTACATTTTGCTATATTCATTAGGTCATCTGAGGCCCAAAATTAAAAGCTTGCTAAATTTGGATTAACTATAGTTACCATACCTTGAAAGACAGTGACAAAATGTAAAAAAAAATATTCCAGTTTGATTTAAAATCATGAAATTTTGGAAAATTAGCCTTTGTTTGGTATTTTTATACCCAAACTAAGTTGCAGAGGGAATAATGTTTTTGACTGGACGGTCCATCAGCCTGTCTGTGATCAAAGTTTTGGACTGAAACTATTGAACTGAATTTAACAAAGCTTAGTATGCAAGACAAACACCATATGTTATTGTGCATGTTACCATTTTTTTTTTTTATCTGCAAAATTTTGTGGGAGTTATGGCCCTTTGAACTTAGAAATTCACTGCAAATCTTGATTTCTCATCTTGTGGACTCAACTTCCCCAAAGCTACTGAACAGAATTTAACAAAACTTGTTATGCAAGAAGAACACCATGTAAAGTTGTGCATGTTACCAGTTTTTTTACCCTTTACACTTAGAAATAAACTGAAATGATTACTGCATTTTGTTTATGATGATTCTATGTTGATGTGACACAAATAATGACAATATGAATTCTTCTGCAATTTATAATCATGTTAATTATTTGTTATGATTTATATTTCTAAATATATAGTTTTAATAATAAACAATTATAAAAATATTTATTTTTTAATAAATACCCTTATAAATTTTCGTGAATAAAATTTCATATTGGTTTTTTTTGGAGGGGGAGCAAAATCTAGGAAATTAAGTGCAACACAAGAACTGACTTATGTCATAAATTGAATCCAAACAGTTGTGAGAGAGACAGAATTCTGCAAGATGACGTAGATTACAGGGCCTATTTGCATGTATGTGAAATTCAATTTTAAGCAATGTTGTTAATCTTCATTCTTAAAATTTAGATGTTGTGAACATAGCCCAGCCATTTCTGTCTTACTCATTAAGGGTTTTCTATCTCTCCAAAAAGTAGATATTGGTTTATTGTAGACATAAAGTTTTTTTTTACTCATTTACCAAATTTGACAAATAGAATTGATTGATAGCAATGTGCAGGTGTGTTGCAACAATCAGGATCTGCCTACCATTCCAGAGCACTCCTGTTCACTCTAGTTACAACTGGGGTTGGCACTGTTGATTGCTATGCAGTTGTTTGTGTGTTTTTTTTTTATTTTGTCAGTTTTTTTTGTGCTGTTCTTGTTTGTATTAATTTTGTCATTGCCCTTTTGGACTTTGACATTCAAATGCTCCATCCATTGGTACCTCTCTGCTTCTCTGATTTTCACTGAAATATTGTTGATTGGACATTAAGCAAACAAAAATCAATAAAGATCCAGTTTGCTACCAGCATTACAGTCTTCCATGGTAGACATATTGCATGTCACATGTGTTTTAAAATATTCAGGTAACAGGAAATATGTATAGTATTGAGTTAACAAGAAGAGGACAAGTTAAAAGCATAAAATCACTTTACACCATATACCAAAGGATTAAGCTAATTCTGTCAAATACTATGACAGAAATAATAGCAGGATGCCTCAAGACAACAGACTGTGCAAAAGTCAATTCCCACTAAGTAACAATACTGCACAACGAGGTGAGCTTCATAATCGATAGATTACCTATGTTTTTGTGAAGTTCTTGTTTGTATTAATTTTGTCTTTGCCCTTTTGGACTTTGACATTCAAATGCTCTATTGGTACCTCTCTACTTCTCTGATTTTCACTGAAATATTGTTGACTGGCCATAAAGCAAACAAAAATCAACTAGAAAAACTGTGAGCAGCAGCTCACAAATTAGTACCCCCTGCCCCCCAAAAATTAATCAGATGAAATTTCAAAATAGGTGGTGAAAATCTACATTTTGTCACAAAGATTGTGTGAAGTTTCATGAAAATCCATCAGGGGGTCTAGGAGGAGTTGCGGATAAAAGATAGGTAACCGGCATTCAAGGGGTTTAGGAGGAGTTGCGGAAAAACTACATGGGTACCCCCATGTAGTCGAATGGCTGAGACCATGTTTTGCTATGGAAAACCCCAAAATCATTCTGATCAGATTTTTAAATAGTAGGTGCTTATCTACATTATGTTACAAAGATTGTGTGTTTCATGAAAATCCATTCAGGGATTTAGGAGGAGTTGCAGATGAGAGATGGGTACCCCATTGTAGTCGAATGGCTAAGTGCATGTTTTGCTATGGGAAACCACAAAAATCATTCTGATCAAATTCTAAAATAGTAGCAGCAGCTCACAAATTAGTACCCCCTGCCCCCCAAAAATTAATCAGATGAAATTTCAAAATAGGTGGTGAAAATCTACATTTTGTCACAAAGATTGTGTGAAGTTTCATGAAAATCCATCAGGGGGTCTAGGAGGAGTTGCGGATAAAAGATAGGTAACCGGCATTCAAGGGGTTTAGGAGGAGTTGCGGAAAAACTACATGGGTACCCCCATGTAGTCGAATGGCTGACCATGTTTTGCTATGGAAAACCCCAAAATCATTCTTATCAGATTTTTAAATAGTAGGTGCTTATCTACATTATGTTACAAAGATTGTGTGTTTCATGAAAATCCATTCAGGGATTTAGGAGGAGTTGCAGATGAGAGATGGGTACCCCATTGTAGTCAAATGGCTAAGTGCATGTTTTGCTATGGGAAACCACAAAAATCATTCTGATCAAATTCTAAAATAGTAGGTGCACATCTACATTATGTTAAAAAGATTGTGTGTTTCATGAAAATCCATCAAGGGATTTAGGAGGAGTTGCAGATAAGAGATGGGTACCCCATTATAGTTGAATGGCTAAGTGCATGTTTTGCTATGGGAAACCCCAAAAATCATTCTGATCAAATTTTAAAATAGTAGGTGCATATCTTCATTATGTCGCAAAATTGTGTGTAAGTTTCATGAAAATTCATCAAAAGGATTTAGGAGGAGTTGCGGAAAAGAGATGGGTACCCCCATGTAGTCTAATGGCAAAGTCCATGTTTTGCTTTAGGAAACCCCAAAAATCATTCTGATCAAATTTTAAAATAGTAGGTGCACATCTACATTATGTCACAATATCAGGAAAATCTATCAAGGGGTTTTGGAGGAGTTGCGGATAAGAGATGGGTACCCTGAAGTGTTACGGAAGGACGGACGGACACCCCTATTGCTATATACCCCCCACTTTTCAAGCGGGGGTATTGTAAAGGTCCAGTATGCTACCAGCATTAGTCTCCCATGGTAGATATACATGCATGTCACATGTGTTTTAAGATATTTAGGTAACAGGAAAAATGTATAGTATGCAGTTAACAAGAAGTGGACAAGTTACAAGCATAAAATCACTTGACACCAAATACCAAACGATAAAGCTAATTCTGTCAAATACTATGACAGAAATAATAGCATGATGCCTCAAGACAACAGACTGTGCAAAAGTTCCCCTTAAATGTTGTTCAGCAATGTGTTGCAGGCAACATAAACTAATTCAGACAGGATAAAATTTTAATTAGCAAACAATGACACTTGTTTGTACTGTAAATACAATCATTTTGATCATGAATACTATGGTTTAAATGATATGACAACCTTTCACAAAACAAATCCTTAAAAGTATCAGAAAATTTCTGACATTAGAAAAATCTAAATTCATTAGTAAAATGTGAAACAGCAAAAGAATTACACATTTAAGTTCAGTATATTACATGTATTTATATTCCATAACACTCATTTTATTATAATTCTGGTAAAAAAAAAATGAGAAAACTTTGTAACAACATAAAATTTTCTGTTCTGTAAGCAACTACTTATGAGTTAGTAGCAGCAGAATTTACCCCCCCCACCAACTACAATTTACTAAGGATATGGTACAGTGTTCATATGAAGGCTTGTTTAAATGATGGCATTTCAATATTGTATATAGTAAATACTAAGTTTTAAAATCATCTTATTATCTGAAAGCATATACTGTGGATTCATTTATTTTCATGGGTATCAATTTCATGGTTTGATGAAAATTGGTAGGTCCATGGATTCTTAAATTTGTCATTCTAAAGTTTATAGCATGAAGATCAATGTTTTATTTTCTTTTCGTGGGAGGTCAAAATTCGTGGGTCAAAGCCTCCCATGAAAACCACGAAAATTGATACCCTATGAATAATAATGAAACCACAGTATATATTTAGGTTTTAAACATAGACCTCAAAACTTAGGTCAACAAGATTGTTGCAGGTTCATCCTTTCTAAAAATAAAGATTGTTAATTAGATAAATAAAGTTAAAATATCAATCCCCTTTGTATATCTGTTGGATCTTTCAATGAAATGCTTATTAAATACATTCTTGACCAAAATTGAAAAGCAATACATGTACTTTGATCCAGAATTATCTTTTTATCATCTTCAAATGAACACTGCATCAAAATTAAGAAAACTTCATCTACCTGCAGGCTGCACTAGTAAAGTTATTGCACATAAAAAGCTTCAATTAGCCTAAGTTAACATGGAAATAAAATCAATTCAAAATGGAATGAAAGCACAACATTGACAAACAAATAGTAAACAAATCATAATTTGTGCAATATATAATACTACAATTAGTGTGTATGTGGCAAGGTAAACAAATCTTATATGAAGGAAACACTCCAAATGAAATGTACATGAATCACACAATAAATGCAAAATAAAGGTATGTTTTTATAATGACTAATAGAGAAAGCATTCTAAGGAACAATACAATATCCATTTATTCTTCATTGACACATAATGAAAAAATATTTGGAATTTTTAATACATATTATGTAGCACCCTCACATAGATATATTTTTAATCTTATTTATTGTAACTATTATCTGAAAATGTATATAACAAGATCACTGAATCCATTTTTTTCTATATTTGGCTTTTTAAACATGTTTTTAATAGGGTTTGTCCACTAGTGACAGTTAAAATGAACCTCGTTAAAATATTTCAAAGACACCTTCATGTACTAAAATAGAAGAAAAAAAAAAGATGACATCAAAAACATAATATGTTCTGTGAAAGATTCAGAAATTTTAAACAGGAGGGTGGCAATTTAAAATAATATTCTTGGACCTCTTCTTTCATACAGTTCCTGACACAATTTTCCTGTCAAACAGGAGTATGGACATTTAGAACGACAGTTCTAGATCCACCTTTAATATTCTGAATTTTCACAGTCAGTTTAATGAATAGGTAAAATGGATGCCAATAAATGTAAACATAAAATTTTAAAGCTTTAGGAAAAAGCTGATTATAATACTTTGCTAACCCAAATATTTCTAACCACAGTACTAGTACATAACAATTGTAAATTGACATTTAAGCCCTGTTTAGTAAGATATCACAGAATATAGAAAAGTAAACAAAATCTAAACAATGAAACTTAACAAAAATTAGCACAGAGTAACTAGACAATTTGTGATTATAATCTGTCAATATAGCAAATGACAAGAAAGATTTGAAAATAATGTCTTAAGAAGTTTTTCTCTGCTGTATTCAAACATATGTGTAAAGAGCAGTGTTGAAAAAATAAACAAATAGACAAACTCTTGAATAAAGTAAAAATATCAACAACAAAAAATCAGGTATATGATACATTATTCCATAAACATGGAAATTTTCATGTTGTATTTTTAAGACTTTCACATGGAGGACAAATTTGGTTTATTTTTTATCATCCAACACAAAAAGACAACTATCTGTCTGTGGGTATTTAAACACATATTTTGTAATGGTGAACACCCCCTAAAAATATTCCATGTTAGTGGGAAGAGAAAGATCTAGCCAAGCTTTGTTTTTTTACATGGAAATATGTTCACATTTATAAACTATCAATAATGGAATGAAAAACTATAAACATTTAAATGTACATTCAAATAGGGTAATATCACAAATATATTATTACAACAACAAAAATAACCCTGTGCGAACAAGAAACAATCCATACATAAGACAAAAACAATTTGTGTTAAACAAGGCATATTTAAGAGAAGTGACTGTGAGTTTGCCATGTTTATAACATGACACTTTTACTGAATCTAGGCACATGCATGTATTTATGAAATTGCTTTTATTTCAAAGAATAACCATAGTGATTAATACTATTTCATTTTACTTTGTCAAATACTTTTTCAAAATGTAATCCCCACTCCACATGGTCAGCCTGGTTTACATAATAATATGGTGCATGTAGTAAGCCATAAGATTCATGAATTGATCAAAAATTTATTTTTAATTTGTCTAAGTCCAAGGGTTGATCCAAAAATTTTTGAGGACAAAAGGACAGACGAATTTTGCAGAAAATCTATAGGTAAATTACAAAATGTTCCAAGGAAAGGGGGTTCAAACCCCTTGAATCCCCTTCCACTCTGCGTCCACAACTGAAATATATATATGATAAAGAAGGGAAAACTAATTATTCAGCAGGATAATGAAAACATGTTTCATGAAATCATTCAGTAATATCATATATTTAAGGGGATACGTTACTTTGGTCTACCATCTTACTTTTTAAAACAAATTTTCATAGTGAATGGTAATATCATGATACATCGAAATATCGATTTGAAATAGGAGGTCATGGGTCGATTTTTCAAGTTATTGCACTTTGAAATTATCGTTTTTGGCGGGAAATTTGTATAGAAGTAATGGGAAAAAATCAAATATTTTCAAACTTTTGTTATTCTCCATTGATTAAAACAAAAATTGTTTCATTACATTTCAACAAAAAACTAACACAAGAAAGTCCAACTCTTTCTCTAAACAATGATATATATTTTGTCATAGGTCATGGACCATCTTTTTTCATGAATTTACATCAAAGATAAACAATAGCGTTAAAGTTTAACGCTGTTCAAGTAAAATTGACGTCGCGTTACAAATCGAAAAGGGACGTTTTTTCTGTTTCACAGGTAAATTTTATCGATAACGTCGTTTTTAACGTAACGTATCCCCTTAAGATATCAGAAAACTAATGGCAAAGATATTGGAATATAAATAAATATAAAAATATTGAGGCCCTGAGATTGAAAACTAAAGCTTGTTACAAAGCTTGCAAATCTATGAACTCTCTATCAAATCAATGAATAAAATGAAATCAAATGAGATTACCACTGCAGTATAGTAAAGTCCATAGCGGTTGGTTTTGAATGAAAAACACAAACCTTTTGATTTGCATAACCAGTTGAAAAATTAAAACATTTCATTTAGCACACTGTCATTTTTGTAGTTTTCCTTTATGCATTTTATATGCTGTTTATTGTCTATTCTTATTAAATCCTTAATTTGTTTGTTTACTTTTACTTATATACCGTTAATGTGACTGTATTAAAAACTAGATCATAGAAACACTTAGAAAGATATCAAGCCTTTCCTTAAAAAAAAATTTCAGGGGAGATAATTGGCAGAAAATGTGTGACTAATTTTTATAAAGAAGTGTATCAAAAAGTTTAGTTTTCTTGAAATATCTCGAAAAGAAGTATCATGACCCAATGTTTTTCAAAAGCTTAAAGTACATCTTTTTATTGTTTTGGTTTTTTTTTATAGTATAAAATTCTATGCAAGGTTAAAAAAATATATGCATTTAGAGGATTTTTCCTATATAATCTACAAATTCCTTAAAGATTGAAATACAATAATTTCAAAAACAAGCAAGGTGACCTATTGTTTTTTATTGTATAATTTCAATGCTCATACCCATGTCTATTTCTTTGAAAGTTTTTAAGAAAAAAAATTGTCAGATTTATAGACCCCCCAATGTGTAAAGAGGTTAAAATGTATATGTGGAAATGTACTAAAGAATAAATGAAAGTAAAAGGAATAAATCTTACTGTGTTGTAAATGTTAACAAGTTTTTAAATAATCTGGTTCAAACATTCCACATATAAATAATTAATCCACACAACACGTGGATAATACTATACATGTATTTATATAGAACATTTACAAATTTATATATCACAATATACAATAAATTGATTTTAACATCATAAAGCACCTTTCCATTAAATCTAAACTATTTAGCACTAGCCTAATACATCATTTAACAAGTATATATTGTCTTCTATAAACTTTATTTCAATTCTTGACAATTGTTCTTGTAGTGATTATATGTCTTAGTCTTCCATTGTTTTTCCGTATAAAATAAAAACAACAATTAGACATTTGTATTCAGAAATTTTTTAAGATCTAGTAAAGTTTGATTTTTCAAAACTTTCCATTAAAAGAGAAATGTCTTACATTGTAATTGAAATCTGGATATAAATTTAAGGAGGCTCGCGGGTCTAAATTTGCGCATCTTTTTTTGTGCAGCGGTATTGTATCTGTAAAACCCTTAAATGACTGTAGCACCATCACTGATTACATTAAACAACAAACCTTCAGTGCAAATTTGAAGAAATTCTATTGTTCAGTTCTTTCGTTATGCTGTGTTTTACATTGAAATCTTCATTTTCTTTATATTTTGTGTGAAAATTGGCAAAATTTTAACAGTTTTTTTAATATCATTTTTTTATTTGCATGGTGACCCCCCTTTTTTATTGATTCAATTTAAAGAATGCATTAAAACACACATTCTTTGCAAATTTGAAGAAACTCTGTTGTTTAGATTTTTTTCTATGTCATTTTTAAGCTTTAGATTATCATTTTTCCTATATAATCTATATAAAAAAGATAAAAAATAGCCTATTTTGAGAACCTTAATAGCGGGCTTAAATGAATGGTGACCCCCATTTTTTATTGCATATTTTTGATCCATACATAAAGGACTGTTAGTGTGCTAAATTACAGAAAAATCTATAATTTCAAATTTAGACCCTCGAGCCCCCTTAAGTCTAAATTCATTTCTTTTTTCAATTCAATACTGGCATTTGATCATATGATACCAAACTTAACATTATTGTAGATAATTTGAGATCACAAGTTCTTGCTGTTGGATTTCATTAATAATGAATCAAGTGTTTGCACTTGTTATCAACATTTGAAATAGTATTTGAAAAGGAAATTAATAGAATCAATAGACTTTGACAGGTCTTGCTCCATAAAAAGGTAATACAATTCATAATAATTTAAAAACCCAATTTTTCATTTCTGTCAAAATGCTTTATCAAATGTAACATCTTAAGATGCAAATATAATAAAATTTCCTTTTATCATCAAAAGGGGACAAAACATGAGATCAGAGACACATTCAATATGTGACAAAAATTTTGTGTATGTGTGTAACACTAACTGTCTACTCTTGATCACTCTCTCCGTCACTAGAAAATGTCTGTGTTGATATACTTCCTGGTTGTGGTATGATCTGGTTTGAAATGTGTCTATAATGGTCAAGCCATTCTTCTACCATTTGTTTGACCACTAGAGGGCACTGCCCTGTCTTCTGCAAGGCAACTGTGTGTCCTGCTTTAGTAACAAAAATATCTAACCATTCATGTAAAATTGTTTCTTCTCGACCAATCTGAAAGACAAAAATTAATCATAAATAATCAGCCTATGTGGACAGATTTAGAATTTTCCCTTCTACATAGTAAATAAAGCCATGACGAAATGTATTTAATTGTTGTACAAAATTAAATTAAGATCTAAAATAATTACTGAGAAATAAAAAAAAAATGCAAATAAAGCCAGAGGATGACCTTGAAAATAATAAATGCTCTATTTCTTTCAAAAATCTAATTGTGTAGAGTTGGTTGATATTTGGGTTCTAATTATGTTTTTTTTTATTGTTCTTAGCTTTTCTTATTCATATGGTATTTGGCATTTTCAACTTTTTGACTAGCACCTTAAATAAATGAAATGTGTGTCAGGTGTAGCAAAATTTATTGCCTGGAACTTTATTGTAATTTTGATTTCTAGTGTTCTTTTAAATTGACAAGTGACTATACTTTTAAAATAAAGATGTATGGCTAACTATTTATCTAATCTTACCTCAGATTGTTTCAGAAAAGGAACAGGTAATAATTTGCCTTCAAAATCTACAACAGGTAAATAAGCTACAGATTCATCTTCATTGTTATCTACATTAGCACCAGCACCAATCAAATCTTCTTTGACCATTTCCACAGTAACCAGAGAGGAAAAATGTCCTCTGGTGTAAGCCAAGGCTATAGGAGACTTCCAACAAAAACTTTTCTCCCACAGCAATGGTAAATATATTCCTGCCAAAAAAGTTTTTTGAAAATAAAATAATTCATAGATACTCATCCAAATTTCTTGAAAATATGGGTGGGCTGGCGAATTTTATTCCTTATTTTTTATCCATTCTGATTAAATATGCTGTCATTTTAAAAAGAAATTGACCAAAAATGAACATAATTTGCCAAAAAATCAAAATATTTTTTTTTAAAAAGTGGCTGTAAAAATCAGGGCGGGAGGGGATGAAAATCTAGGACATTTTTTATATTGGCCTAACTGAACATCAGAATATCACATCTACTAGACTGAATTTGAGAAATGCTGACAACTTAAATGCTCCCACCAGTTTTTCCAAAGGCATTCAACAAATAATATGGGAAATTCAAATAAGCCAATCGTAAAATGGTATTGTGTAACAACACATTATACCACACAACACAAAACTTTTTACAGCTGACAAAAAGGACATTCTGATATTGGAAACATTTTAAGACAATTACCTACACTAACTTTTTTACTTACCCTGAAATCTAGCAAAGCCTAGAGTTTCTCCTCTAAAGCTCTTCACATATTTAACACCATATACAATTATAGGACGTCTAAGGATATGAGCCAAACAGAAAATATGAGTCTGTTCTAATGCAGCACCTGGGAAATCAATGAGTTTCTTTTTTAATAAGATATAGCATACTTAAACTTGAGACAAGTGTAAGGTTCAGATATATATATATACTTCTTAAATTATTTGAATATATTTGAATGAAGGCCACTGAATTTAAGAAGAGACAATAAGCAAATACAACTTACCATAAAAATTTACAAATATTGATAATGTCATGCAGCAACAAAGTTTTATTAGGATTTCTGTGTGATATTGCTACACATAATCTATTGATGGTGCTGTGAAACATTGTTTGGGTTTTTTTTTTATAAAAGCAATAATAGTACATGAAACTTCAAATAAAGTTAGCTAATTTCCTGACTAATATATGGAGCCAAATCATTCTATCATAGATGGTCCATATACAATCAAACAAATGTAAAACCTTAGTGTCAAATACTAAACAAATCAGTCAAGTAGAGGAGTTTTGTAAACAGGTACTGTAATGACCAACAGACCATTCAAAACATTATACATTTCACAACATCATTGTGTGGGATTATTATAAACAAATCCTAACTTAATCTTGGTTATTAGTGTACCTGGCTGACTGGCAAGGCTGAGAAGTAAAGCCCAGTCATTCTGCCACTGTGCCTCATCTAAACTAAACTGTAACATTTCTGCTTGGTAGGATTCATATTCTTTCCAACGTGGATAAAACCTGAGAAAAAATACATTTCATTAAAATGTGTGCAACCCATTTGTGAAAAGTGTATGTATCTAATTTAAAAACATTGCATGCCATATTCATAGGATAATTACTTGGGTAAAGTGAATAACCTAAATATGATCATGAGCACAGGTAAATGCATCTGATTCAAAAACCTCTGCACACCTGTTAAACCAAGAGTTGTATTTCTGCATGAGTGATCATATTTTGATTATTTATACAATGAGTCATTTAGACAATGTGTTATATATTTTCCAGAACATGAACTTACATCATGGCAGCATCCCTTAGACTTTCAGATAGGGCATGTCTCAAGGTATTATCTGTATCAAATATTCCCCAGGTGGCCTGTAGCACCGAGTCTAACAAACAATCTCCAGCTGTCCTATTCCACAAGGCATACAGTCTACTGCCCAGTCTCTGTGTGAGCTCTTTACTCCAGTTAATCACTAGCTCTTCCTCAAGTTCTATAATAAAGCAATTAATGGACAAAATTAAGAAAAACATATTGAAATTTTTTTCTCTCAAAATTTTTGCCCTTTGAAAATGGCAAATCATAAATCTTTATTTTTGTTTAAATTGGGATAATTGCAGTGCTTTCTATGATATTTGTGTATCAAAGAATTCAAGTAATTTTGGGGGTTTATTTTGGTGTGCCCAAAGGATTTTTATATTACATGTATTGTTAAACAAGAAATAATTTTTTGTGTCGTCTTTTTCCCTGAAGGATGACTGAATTTAAGATCATGCTGTAATGTTTTGTCCATAGAATGGAAGACAACAATATTTGGGCTTTTTAATTTTCACGCTAGCAATGTCAACACGAATTGCGAAAAATAAAACTGCATGGTGAGAAAATTTCACAGTTTACAGTATATGATTTCAGTGGATTTATCCTTTTGGTTTACTTTATGCACATTTACTCGACAACTCAACGTTTTATCATCTCATTGTTACAACTGTTTTAAAAACAGAGGATGTTATTATATATGTATATTGTTTTACTACTAAGGGTGAAACGATACACCTATGGGGCTACCCCACGATATGATACACAGTTACACACCATACAAATGGTGGTATCATTTCACCACTATTATTAACATCTAAAATCATATACATGTGTTCTTCATAATGCATGAAGTATTTGTATTGTCTACCGGTAGTTTTTAATTAAGCACTTCTATATTACCTTTTTGAACACCATTATCTAACAACTCATCAAACAGCTGAGTCTGTACGGGTCCTGGTAAATTGTCTATCCCTAAAATAAATGTATTTGTAAGTTTTTATATAAATGATAATGATAATACAATTATCATTACTCTCATTAGGACTTGAAATCACTTTGTACATGTAGATTTCTGTTCCTCTCCTTCCTGTTCTTTCATGTTTACTGGTTTTGTGGTTCAGACTTTAGACACTCAAATGCCCCATCGGTGCCTCTTTGCTTCTTACAATAATACAATACACTGAAGAATCAAATTGTTTCAGAATGAATGCAACAGCTATTCTTTTGATGCTATTTCAACATGATATGATATACAGATCACATGCATTTTCCAAAGCATCAAAGATGTGCCTACAAGTTTAATGGTTGTTTCATAATACATGCATGACATGAAGATGTACACTGTAATTATTTTTTTTTAATAATTAGTTAATTAAAGTATCCCAACTGCATGTTTAAAATTTGCTTATTAATTGTGATTTCTCCTTTTTATATATATGAAGATTTGAAAATAGAATAAGTTTATGTAATTTACTAGTATTGCAAATAATACTGAACAGTTATATTACCAGTATTTTGTCCTACATGTACAAATGTACATGTATATCATGTATATCATGTATATGGTTATTGTGATTTTAATGGTTAGTCTATGACTTGCTTTTAGTCTTTGAAAAGTTTAACACCAATCATACCTGTAGGTAAGTAAAATGTTGTACACTCTGACATAATTTGACAAGGGAATTCCCCCTTTTTCTGCCTGAGTGAAGCTGATATCAGTCTCCTGATGTCTGCTGCCAAGTCTGGACTAATGTGAGATGGAAGTCTTTTCCTACAGCTGGTGGCTGATTCAGTACTCGTTAACAACACAGCTAACATATCTTCTCGTTTGAATCTTATACCCAAATGAACTAATGTATACCCTGCTTGAAAGGCACTAGGCCGATTCAGTAAAGCTGCTTCATCCTGACTTAACTGTCTATAGGGGTCCCCTCCAGAAGCTATGAAAGCCTCTACCGCCTGAGCCTCACCTTCTACCACACCCACACAGGCATTAAGCCACAACCAATCCTTCTCACGCATTCGCTTTTTAATTTGTTTAAGTTTTCTTTCCATAGATTTATTGTCATCTTGGTGATTTAGACTAGAGGTTAGGTTTGAGTCAGACAAGCTGGTTTGTACGGAAGCCCCTGCGGCACATCCTTGATTTGTTGGTGATCCTGAGGTGGGACTGTGTTCTGTTGATACTATTGTATTTGTTATTTCAGGAGAAGTTCTTCCTTTTGCTGTTCCACAAATACAACATTTTAAACTTTTTGGCCAATTTTCATAAGTGCATGTTCTACAAGTCCATTTGACCCTAGCATAGGTCTTTTGCTTGTTAATATCATTGTTTGATGTTCGAATAGCTGCCTTTGGTGAACAGGGCAATTCTCTTTGTGGTGGTGACTTCCTAGATGTAATTATCTCCCCTGAAACTGCCCCTTGTGGTAATTTTTCGTGAGTAGGTGAAGCGCTTGGAGGAGAACCTTTCTTATTTCTTGGAGTATAACACTGTACACATCTTAAAGACTTTGGCCAGTTCAGATATGTACAACTTTTACAATTCCATTTGTTAAGTTTAGGTGTACTTGTAGTACAAATAAGCTCACTATTTTCACGATTATTTCCAGACTTGGCAGCCATTTTGTAGATATCCTGTTCTTCATTGTGGAGATCAGTAATGAGTGGGGACCCACGTGGAGCATGACACAGTGTACATTTATTGGCAGCTTCATAATTCTGGTATGTACAATATTCACAGGACCATTTCTTCCTTGCATCTGCCATGATGTAACTGGTCAGGACCAGTCAGGCTGAGGCCACCCTAGTAAATAGAAAAGTAGACTTCCATTAACAAGGTTGTTCTTGTATTGACCTTCTGCCATCTTGCAATTGAATTATTAACATCTCAACTCATTTTTGTTAATTGAGAAGAGAATACAATCAAAATCTAGCAGGAGAATTATTATGTGATACTGATGAAAACTTAAGGCCGAAATGTCTAATAAATGGTTAATTGATTTAATTTGATAAAAAAAAAGTTCTTTTCGTTCCAAAAAATAATAACATATATAAGAAATAAATGCTAAATGATGATAAAATCTTGAAATAAATATTCAAAGGAGTGAGGGCATAGTGACAGGCTGAATTTTGAAAATTGCTGCCCCAATTTAAAAAAAAATCAAATTCATTTTTAAAGATAAAATTACATGAATTACTTTTTGTAAAATAGGTGAAAAATATGAACAAAAAATAATTTGGTTTTCCAGTTAACAGAATTTAATTCAGATAACAAATAAAATGTTATAAAGGTTTAAAACATGAGTTAACACTAAAGTAGGTCTCGCCTGCCGGCACCATCAGAAACAATTATTCTTTCTTACTTCCACTATATTTTGAATTTACATGGATTTTCAGTTTCTGAGATCAAAATATGTTTATACATGTAGAACTTAAACATTGCTAATATATGCAATAAAAATAATCAAAGTCACCAGAAAATCAAGGTCAAGGTCAATAGATGGGGAGGCAACTGTGCTAAACTTTTACTAGGCCTAGGGCATATGCATACCAAGTTTCATCAATCAGGACAAATAATACTTGAGATATGGTGGTGTTTGCAAAACCTTAACATTAGTATTACATGTATATGTATTGAAAACTGTCAAAGTCACTCAACCGGAAAATCAAGGTCAAGTTCAAAAGATGGGGATGTAACTGTGCTAAGCTACATGTACTACTGGGGCATATGCATACCAAGTTTCATCAACCTAGGACCTATAGTTCTTAAGATATGGAGGTGCTCGCAAAACTTTTCCATTGCTTTTATATGTATTGAAAATTGTCAAAGTCACTCAACCGGAAAAGCAAGGTCAAGGTCAAAAGATAGGGACGCAACTGTGCTAAGCTACCACTGGGGCATATGCAAACCAAGTTTCACCAACCCAGGACCTATAGTTGTTGAGATATGGAGGTGCTCATAAAACTTTTCCAAAAAGTAAACGCCGCCGTGACCGCAGCTGCTGCCGCTGCCTGTAAAGTAACACCTATGTCCCACTCTGCTTCGCAGGCGAGACAAAAATGGAGTTTTTTTTTCAGGACTGTGTATTACATTTGTTAATTGCATACCAAAAATGTACATGTACATGCAGTTGATGACTGGGATGCAAATTAGTAAATATAACATCTATAATCATGATAATGAGCTTAGCAAAAGAGCCTATTGAAACATTCTAACACTAGCGGGAGAATATATCAAAAACACAAGACAATTAATTATTTGATATCCCTTGTCACCCTGAACCAACACACAATATATACATGTATTTCTAGGTTGAGTAAATTTGTATGAGGGAAACACTATTATAAATCATAACAAATGTAACTGCATACAGTGATTAGTCATGTTCATTTAAGCAGCAGGAACAGGAAAGAAGGGATTTTTTTTTTTTCAATCTTTGATCGGGTAGTGCACCATATGCATATAATATGTCACATGAATTGTATATGTATTGGCTATATATCTAAAACATAATAATTCTTTCTGTGATAACCATCACGGCCGTCATTCGGTATCGTGAGTTTTTGACTCGTGAAGGAATCGACAACGGCGGCAAAGTATAGAAAGCTGCTCGTGGAGGGAGGAGGCGACGGTTCGTGGTGGAGAAATTCGGACATTTCAAATAGAAGGTCAGTCTTTTATTCTAATTTTCTTATATTTATATACAAAATATTCAAAAAACAAATATGTCTCACAAAATTAATGAACATTATGAACAAAAGCCAACAAAAAATAAAAATAAAAATGCATTACTTTCTTCAAACTCATTCAAGGCGAATATTTCGTCATCATTTTTTCTGTAAACAAACATGTTATTCTACGAATTGCGGGTTGCCTTTTGCATAAAACGTTACAAATTTGGTATGTGCGTGTGCAGCATCTTTTGTTTTTACATATTCCACACCACTATAATGATTTAAAGAAAAAATGTATTAATAAGCTAAGAAAAATATGCTCGGTACCGAAAAATCGACTCGTGATGAATGGTGTACCATATTGTTTTGCTCGTGAATTATGCTCGTGATGGAGGAATTTATCAATTATCAAAACTTTGTACCGGCACTAGAATCAATCATAACCTAAATGATATTGCATATAATACTTATATATTTTTTTAGCAAATTCGCTTGGGTATTTATTGTCATATTTTTATAACTGTAGATCATGAAAAGAAGAAAGAGCAATAATTATGACAACAGAAAGAGACATTGGGCAATAAAGAGAAGAAAGGTACAAACAACAACACCAGGAGAAAATGGGACGACGACCACAACACCAGTCGAAGACGAGACAGTAACACCAGTTAAAGATGAAACAGCCACGCAAGTCGAAGATGAAACAGTAACACCAGTAGAAGATGAAACATCCACACTAGTCGAAGATGAGACAATAACACTAGTCTATGATGGACCAATGCTGCCAAAGAATACTAAATTGAATTTTAACAAGAATGTTCAACTCTACCCAATAATTGTTTTAAAATTTTCATTTCCATTAATTGTTTTAAAACATGTATAAATAACCATAGAGATTCACAATAAAAAATCGATGTGATGTACCATCTAACTCACCTTTCTGATATGGGTATGTTGTGTTAATAAGTTTTTCATTGGCAAAACTCGCGTCGGGCCCAATCATGTACTATTAACTTAAACTGGTCCAATATTAAATTGTGATGCGCGATTAGACAGTAAAAAGGTCTAGTCAATCATTTCCGCAAAGTAGATCTTTTGCCTTGACATTTCACTGTATATACAATGAAGAACATACATGTAATGATAACTACAATAGTAAGCACTTTTACAAACGGCGATAAGTAAATGAATGTTTCGCTGCACATATTGAAGAAAATGTTCATTATGAATTTTATTTTAATTTTTTCAACATATTTATATATTTGTCTATAATCTTTCTCCAAGTTTTGGTCCGTATTGTATCTAAATTATTAGAGATTGACCGCTTATGATCTGTAGATTACCGGAATAACCGTATCTATATATTTTTTTTAATTTGGATTTACTTTTTGTGCCTACTTAATGGCCGATTTATTGTTTGATCTAACTATTTTGAGGCCATTTTTTACTGGTCACGCTTGCTACTTCACGAGCGATAAATCGTCGCCGCATTCTTCACGAGCAATAACAGCATCTTTTTTTGGAAAAAATGAAATTTTATTACATTTTAATAACTTTTCGTTTCATATTAGCTGTCAAGATGTGGCAAAAATTGTTTTGGATATAATGATATGCTTAAAACGTCATTTTTGTGCAATTTAATACATATTTGTATAAAAAAATGTCCTTTTTATAACCCCCAAAAATATAGGGTGCAGTAACGCCTTTAATTAATTCTCGAAATTGGTAAAGCTTTTTCGTGTACTTTTTTCCCATTCTACGGAGTAAAAACAATCATTTTGTGAGACAGTTTTATTTTCTTTATTTTTCTTCAAATAACTTTGATATTGAGTGAAATAAATCAACTTTCAGAAAAAATATAGTTTATGCTCCACCACGAACCGTCGCCTCCTCCCTCCACGAGCAGCTTTCTATACTTTGCCGCCGTTGTCGATTCCTTCACGAGTCAAAAACTCACGATACCGAATGACGGCCGTGACCATGATAACTGAAGGGTTGGACATCAATAAATATCCACAAAGGTCTAAACTCAGGGCCAGCCTAAGGATAAAGAGCTAAATAAAATTGTTTAAGGCAGTTTCAGGAAAATTATTTGTTACAAAATATAAAAGCTTGGACATTTTGCTGATTAAATAAAAACAATTCTGCCAATCAAATCATTATCATGACTGTTAATTGTTCAACCCAAATAATCCAACACAAAAATAGATGATCCTAACTACAGCCACCCCCTGTATTCAATTACCTTTTAAAATTCTAAAGAAAAATATTTTTTGACATTTTTGCAGTCAGACTTAAAATTTCCATGGGGGCACTTAGATACATATCCTTTGTATTGTCTATTTCCTTAAAGTAATAAGGCGAGAAAGGTGGGTGGGCATAGAATGGCATAGTTAGGGCACAGGCGCAGGTTGGATATGTAAGGATATGGGGTCATTAGGCAGGGTGTTATAATAGTTGAATGGGTTTAGTAGATGGTAAAAATAGCAAGGAAAATAAGGATAAATGAGACGATGAGCGAGTGTTATAGTTCTGTGCAACACCCCAAAAATGATGTCATCATGATCAACAGAACATCTGATTCTGAGCTGAAAAGGATACTGCTATTTGTAAGGACTTCCCCTTCTGTTTTTGAGTACGTACACTCACAAAATCATGCACTCGAACACGTTTTTCTTCATATACCTTAAGTTAACGTCTAACTTTGTCAGTTCATCACATCATCTGTTTATTTTCTCAGTGAACAAAAACAAATAAGTTGCAGTGGTGGTCTATTTCGGTTGAGATAAATTACGGAATCAGACTAATCAAACGAAACTATCGTGTCGAAACTATCTGATGATAATTTTTCATGTGTGCCGACAGCCCCAGATCAAAGAAATTTGAGATCCACATAAGTCATTCAATTTCTTACCATAAACCAAAAAATATTGTTCCTTCAAAAAGTAGTTTGATATTTTTTATAATTTCTTCGGTACAAAGTTGAATTACTCCCCTAAATGTGACAATTTGAACATTCTACATAAGAGGATGTCACGGAATGGGGGTGCTCTCAATTCTTAATTTTTTTTATGTCTTTTATTCTGTATTCTGTTAACGTTTTGGCCATTGTTCATTTTTTCTTTATTCTTTTAATATACTGTTTGGATACCATAGTAGAGGATGGATGAGGTTTACAAAATAGAGAATAATGGCAAAATAGAAATTAGCAAATAAAGAATAATGATATTAGAGAAAAATGGATCTTATTAAATATAAAGAATAATCTTTAAAAGGCAAAGAAATGTCAAAAATATAACTGATTGCAGAAATTCTGAATTTAACAGAAAACTGAAAATTTAATTGGTGGGGTTTTTTTTACGGTTCTATCTTACATTATTAATAACTATTAGCGTGGAGGTGCCCTTTTATGTGCAAATGAACTTCAATTTTATGGATTTTCGTACAAAACAACCTTGGACAGGGTGAAATAAATAGTCATTTTGAAATATACTCTTCAAAAAAAGTTATGCATAGGTAGAAAATTCCCTATATGTTTATTACAAAAACACATTATTTCAAAACAATATATCCAAGCCGTCCTTTGTCCGATTTTCATGAAAAAAAAAACAATAAAAAGAAAAATAGATAAAGCTTATTTGTTTAATTTCGAGAAAAATCGTTACCTTGTTGCTTTTTAAGATATTGCAAGTAGAACTCAAGTGTACATTTTACACATCAACTTCCCGTTTAAATTAATGCAAAATGTTCCGTGAAAAACATTGGCCCTGTTCTACTCGCAATATCTAAAAAAAAACATTGAAGTAAGGATTTTGGTTCAATTAGCAAACAATCTTTGTTTCGTTTTCTTTTTACTGGATTTTATTTCATGAAAATCAGTTGCAGAACAGCTCGGCAATATTGTTTAGAAATTATGTGGATTTGTATCAGACCTATGGGGAATTATCTACCTATGCGCAGGGATGTCCAAAACAGGGATGTCCAAAACAATCAGTTTTATTTAAACCCTGCTATGCGTAACTTTTTTTAAAGAGAATAGGTCACAGTTTGTACTAATTTGGTGATAAAGGTGATATTAATTGGGCAAAATGACACGAGTTTTTATGCTGCCTTCCTAATCTATGCGCATAATTATTTCAAATGAAATATTTAATGAAAAAAAAGTATTCAAAATTCTCAGAATAAGGGAAAAAAACGTTTTATGAAAAGAATAGAGAAAATGGCCAAAAACAAATAAAAACAAATTAAAAGGATAAAACAATTGAGTATCCCTCAATTCACACGGTCATAGTACTTATATTTAGCTAAACTGTCATGATAATATAATCTACTCCATCAACCAAGTTAATCTATTATTTGGCTTTTCATTTTTTATTCCAGTGGCGTATTCCGTAAGCCAAAAAAAAGTTTAATTGAATTTAAAGTGACTTAGTCTTGCAGACACGAGAGTCTTAGAGACCAGTTCATTCTGAATAAGGTCATTTGCATTCGGTCATCCAAAACAAATTATTGAAAACTAACATATTATATATTAATCACACACCTAATATACAGGTGTAAGGTTAACTGTGTAAGTATAAGAACTCAAGTATCTAAACTTTAAACCTCCAACCCAAAGCGTTGATTGATTGATTGATTGATTGATAGATTTGATTGATTGATTGGATTCTAGTTACAGACACAAGGAAAGGCTAACCGGGAGTACGTACAGCCCTTAAACGGACAAAAACTATGTTATTTGTTGGAAATCCACTTAAAAACACCTTAAAAAAAACGACATGAAGCGTGTGAACGTCCCCCCTCCCCCAAATGAAATCCTGGATTCTCATTTATCATAAGGATAAGCCAAAGCATTCAGTGCTAGTGGACCTTTTAGGATTTTCATTATGTGTTGATAAATTCCGAGGAGTGCCAAAGGAGGTCATGTGACTTTTCGCCATTGATGTTGTTGGCAGACTGAAACCATCTAAAATGAAAAGATAATGATAATCTTACAAATAACTGTTTTTAAAATGCAACGAAAAGGTAGTTCAAAGCCGAACACTGAAGTATCTATCAGTAATATAGGTTTCAACAGTTTCATGGGTGTTTTTGTGTATTAAAATGATTTTTAAGGGGTTTCTTACGATAAGACCCGAGAGATGCATGTACATGTTTGATTATTTTGACAATGTTTGGCAACACAAAAACACGATAATGGGTATTTTATTGCATGTCAATGAAATATCCAGACTATTGCCATTTCTTTCTTTCCTGGGGAGCTGGGAGGCTGAGTGGTTCATAAGACGGTGCCATTTCCACTGTCTATATACATATAATACATGTTTGTATTTAGGCACAGGATACGATTACAGCAAATAATAAGAAATTCTTATTATCACAGGAAAGACGAAAATCGGGAATGGATGGCGGGACAGAGACTGAATCATTAATGACTTACAATAAAAATGTTCTTATTGTTACGACACTTATCATTACGGCAAATCTCGCATTAGAGATTTACGAAAAAAAGATATTTTATTGTTTACTTCTTCCACAACTTTTTTTTTCATTTGATGCTGAATAGGAAGCTTAAAACAAATAAAAAAAAAGACATAATGCCCCATCTCGCAACATTTATTTTTTTTCGCAATCACTACATGTACAGCATCAGCATGGTTGCTATTAAGGCACTTGTCAGTCAGAAGAAATGGACTTTAACTGAACCATTCTTCTATAAGTGGTCATTCATGCGGAAAATATAGGTCAATGCCAGCATCCGAAGCATGGATTGTTCTAAGCATCACTAGCAGTGATTTAGCTAGCGCTCGACATTTTCGTCATTGGCGAAAAGAATTTTCAGATTACGAAAATTTATCAAACCATTTTCGTCACTTAATTTTTCAAAAGTGTAAAAATTTTCGTCATGAAATTGACGAAAATCGCTTAAAAAGCTCGTAATTGTCGAAAGTAAAGTGCCACTTTCGTCACATTTATCATGCATTTATGAAGCCATTTCATTTATGACCACAAGCTGACCGCCGATCACCGGATATGTTTTGACAATCAATTAACCTAAATTGTCTTGGGGTCATTAAAATCAATAAATTTGTGTGGAGTCACTCATGGCTGAATAATTTGTGAATGACCAATCAGCTATTGGAATATATTTAGAACAGGTATTTCAGGTGTCAATCATTATCATTCGTGTTATGACAAACACGTGGTCTAGCATGGCAAAGACTTTAGTTTTAAACAGAAAAACACTGATTGTCCAAAGCATGAATGTAACTATTTACCTTTTAGAAAGAATTTAAATCCCAAGACAATATTTTTGCACTCACTATAACATGTTAAATTGTTAAGGTCCCTTTCAAACTTCCAAACTTCTTGAAAGTTCTAGATTTTTCTCAAAAATCGGCCCCCATATACATGTAACATTGAAAATTCAAAACATTGCATATAATTTTTATCAATTACTTAATAACTTATATACCTTTTTCTAAAGGTTAAAAACTTTTTTTTAAAATTTTAGTTAGATAACAAAAATATTGTTTAACTCACAGTTATATACCAGTAATCTATTTCTTTAATGCCCCTTAGCATGCTTAGGATGTGAACAATTTAAAACTGAGTTGTCTTCCTTTTCCTACTAAAATTTTCTGAAAGGGGGCACAAAATAATTATGAGGAATTTAGATTTGTAAAGAATTTCAAGTAAGGCTGAAAAGTAAAAACAAAACAAACAAGAAGGCTGTAAATATTTGTAAATACTTTATTAAAAGTCAATGAAATCCTTGATTAGAAATCCATGTAATACTAATCAGAACTTATTTTCTTCTGTGTACCTGCAAATCAAAATAATAACTACTTATTTATAAGTGGATGTAAATTGAAGTGAGAATAAAACTTGTTCTGAACAGCGTCTGAAAGCGCATACACTACATATATGCTTGCCGTAAAAGTGACTAAAGCCTTAAAAATCCTGGCTAAAACCCTGACTAGGTGCACCTACCATACCAATATACCCGGATCGCGAGTTCCAAAATAGCCGCCATTTTACCTCGATTTTACTGGAATACTTGTACCTACGCTGTGATAAATCAAACAGGGAAACCTTGTCCTTTCTCTCCAATCCCTTGGAAATGTTTGTTTTTATATTTCTTTAGGCCACGCCGAATTAATTACTTGTTCGTCGGACCGCCCGCATGTGAAATTGTTTCCTTAAGAAAAAAATATAAATTTCTTCCACCCGCATTTACCGGAAACCCGCCCGCATCCGGAGCCGGAAGTTGTGTTCAAAATTTTTTTTTATCTCCGCGTTTGAAAAATATTTGTCTTTTGCAAAAGTAAACAACCAAAAAATTGCCGATTTTCAACCATGTACTCTTATAAATTGTCTAATCGCTTGTTAGTTAAGTTTAGTGCTCCAATATTGGAGATACATTCAGGATAAAAGACGTTAAACTTAAACGGTTGAAACTGCGTTTCATTCCCCTCAAACAAAACACTCCGATGAAAACAATGAAATCTGTTGCCACCAAGTAAAAGTATTCTATTGTTACAAAATACGGCAATTGCATGTCAAATGGAAGACTCTTACATTGATTTATTTAAAAACATTCATAACATTTAAAGAATGCCATATACGATGTATAGTCGACCCCTTTTATTAGCTCACCTGACCCGAAGGGTCATGTGAGCTATTGCCATCACTTTGCGTCCGTCGTCCGTCCGTCGTCTGTCGTCCGTCGTCTGTCGTCCGTCGTCCGTTAGCTTTTTTCAAACATCATCTTCTCTGAAACTGCTTGGCCAAATGCAGCCAAACTTGATATGGTTGTTCCTTAGGGTATTGTGCAAAAAGTTTGCGTTGGGATTTTTATACATCAAAAAACATGGCCACTGTTACTAAAAATAGAACAGGGGGGTCAAATACAGTTTTTTGCAAATAACTCAAAAACGGTCACAGATATCAAAATTCTGGCATGGATAAAAGTGATCAGCACCTCAAGATCTACCTGCCCTAAAATTTTCAAAAAGATCCAACAACCGATGTAGGAGTTATTGCCCTTTTTCTGGATTTTTTCAAAATTTTGCACTTATTTAGCCCTATATCTTGAAAACTATACAAGATATTTTAAAAATTCAAATTGCATATGATTAAGCACATCAAGATCTACGTTTCAGGTCAAAGCTGTAGAACCATTTCTTTTAGGAGTTATGGCCCTTAAAGCGTCAAAATTTACCATTTTTCATTACTTTTCCCCTGAATTTCAAAGATGAACTCGTCTGACACCATACATCCAACTTCAACCAAACTTGGCACAGTTGCTAAATACCATAATTGCTACAAATCTTTCGTTTGGATTTTTGATTTGTCAAAAAATATGGCCGCCATGGCTGAAATTAGAACATAGGGGTAAATTGCAGTTTTTTGCTAATTACTCAAAAATAGTTAAAGATATCAAAATTCTGATGGGAAACAAAAGTGATCAGCATCTCAAGATCTACCTGCTCTGAAATTTTCAAGAAGATCCAACAATCGACATAGGAGTTATTGCCCTTTTTCTTTTTCTTTTTGAAAATTTTGCACTTATTTAGCCCTATATCTTGAAAACTATACAAGATATTTTATAAATTCGAATTGCATATGATTAAGCACATCAAGATCTACATTTCATGTAATTAGGTCAAAGCTGCAGAACCATTTCTTTTAGGAGTTATGGCCCTTAAAGTGTCAAAATTTACCATTTTCCCTTGTTTAATAGCTTATATGTTATATGCTACAACTCTATTGTCAGATTTTTTATTCGTAAAAAAAACATGGCCACCATGGCTAAAAATAGAACATAGGGGTGAATTGCATTTTTTTTGCTAATAACTCAAAAATGGTTTCAGATATCAAAATTGTGCAAGAATCAAAAGTGATCAGCATGTTAAGATTTACCTGTCCTGAAATTTCAAAAAAGATCTGACTGCAGATGTGGGAGTTATTGTTCTTTTTTCTAATTTTTGCCAAATTTGCACTTATTAAGCCCAATATCTTAAAAACTAACCAAGATATTTCAGAAATTTAAATTAATCGCATATGGTTAAGCATAATAATATCTACAAATATATGTATCTGTGTAGTTCAGGTGAGCGAATCAGGCTCTTGGGAGCCTCTTGTTGTCTATAAGTTTGACCTTATCAAGTTCAATATTTATTAGCTTAATATGTTTCTTCCATCTATTCTGTGCTAGAATCATTGTGACAATTCATTCACAAGTAGTAGATAAGGAAGTTCAAGGGACTGACTTTGAAAGAGATGAGATTTTAAGATTAATGCCTTAAATCATAATGGAATAATCAAGAAAATACAAAATTATTTTAAATTTTGAAAGGTTACCATACTCGTTTAAAGATGATAAGAGTTGAAAATTTTGCGGGAAAAGATTTCTCTGCTGTTTCATAGCTTTAACCCATAGTTTAGCTGTTTAAACCTGTGAAAAAGTGATTAGAATTTGAAAAAACAATTGTAAAACAAATATTTATGATGTTATATATGAAGACCTTAAACAAAAGAAAAAAATATGAGTACCGTGCAAAATTTAAAACTATTTTGATGGAAAAAAAACAGAGGATTCTGAAAAAATGTCAAAATCTCAAAAGCTTCCAACATCCTTAAAACTGTCAATATTTTGATTGTAGGCATCTACCAATGGAATGCAATGTTATTAAAATTTTTGCTTTTTCACACTAAATTTAGCTACCTTAAGAGTTATCAACTAAGATTAAGTGTTCCTGAAAAATCAGTGTTTATCTTTTGCTGGGACGTGAGATATTGGTTTGGTCTGCAGTGAATGATTAGCTGATTGTTTTTAGCTGATTATGTAAAAACCTATAGGCTTATCCAGATTTTTCTGGTGTTTCAAAATTATAGTGAAATATCACAAACAGGTATCAATAAGGCCAGGGCTACCGGCGCTGTACTGATCGGTTTTGTTCTATTCCAAAATGTCTGCCTCAAATTCAATTAAGGTTGGAATTTAATTTCATCTTCTTATACAAAGTGAGAGATTTTATTTGTTTTGTTGTTCTTTCAAATTAAACTAAAAAAAAATCCTTTCGGCAGATTTGCAAGAAGTTTTTATTCTTAAAAATATTTTTAGAGGTTTTTGTTCATTTAAGCATTAATAAGCATTTTACTTTTACTATGTAAATTGTGATTGTCATTAAGAAAGGGAGACAAGTAAAATATTTTGAATGTTTTTCTTGAATTTTATATCATGGACCTAGTTAGATCAGCTACTATGGTAACTATTGTTTAACCAAATGCTTCAAACTGTCTATAGTTTGACCAAAGTGACTCGTGCAGGGAGTAAAAAGATTGCAGTCATTTGTGGTATGATGCAGTTGTTGTCGTCATCCGTCAGTGACTCAGTGTCTGTTAACATAAGTGTTCCTACAATAACTTTAGTTATAGTAATCCAATATTGCTTTGATATTTACAATGCAAAATGCTCCTTACCATGAAAGGATGGATGGGATTGATTTTTGGGGGTCTCCCCTTTTTAGCTCACCTGGACCGAAGGTCCATGTGAGCTATTACCATCACTTGGCGTCTGTCTTCGTCGTCGTCTGTTAACAATTTTTCAAAAATCTTCTCCTCTGAAACTACTGAACAGAGTTTAATGAAACTTGGTATGAATGATCCTTAGGGTGTCTTGCACCAAACTTGTGTTTCGATTTTGGATCCGTCAAAAAACATGGCCACTGTTACTAAAAATAGACCAGGGGGGTCTGACTACTGTTTTTGGCTTGTAAATCAAAAAGTATAAGAGATAGATGAAATCTGATGCCACCCTACTGCTTGAGCATCAAAAGTTCTAATTGTGATTGTCATTAAGAAAGGGAGACAAGTAAAATATTTTGAATGTTTTTCTTGAATTTTATATCATGGACCTAGTTAGATCAGCTACTATGGTTACTATTGTTTAACCAAATGCTTCAAACTGTCTATAGTTTGACCAAAGTGACTCGTGCAGGGAGTAAAAAGATTGCAGTCATTTGTGGTATGATGCAGTTGTTGTCGTCATCCGTCAGTGACTCGTTCTACAAAAGTCTCCATTTGGTCGAAGATGTCAGATGATCCCTTATAGGGGTTACAGCCCCTTAAAGGTAAAAAAATAGCGTTTTTGCATGTTTTTGGCCTATAGAATGAAAACTATTGTAGATAAAGAAAAGCTGTTGCTTGCATAAATGTTCAGCTCATTTAGCTCTACAAAAGTCTCCATAGGGTCGAAGTTGTCAGATGACCCCGTATAGGGGTTACAGCCCCTTAAAGGCGAAAAATAGTGTTTTTGGCCTGTAGAATGAAAACTATTGCAGATAGAGAGAAGATGTTGCTTGCTTAAATGCTCAGCTCATTTAGCTCTACAAAAGTCTTCATAAGGTCAAAGTTGTCAGATGATCCCTTATAGGGGTTACAGCCCCTTAAAGGTGAAAAATAGTGTTTTTGCATGTTTTTGGCCTATAGAATGAAAACTATTGTAGATAAAGAAAAGCTGTTGCTTGCTTAAATGTTCAGCTCATTTAGCTCTACAAAAGTCTCCATAGGGTTGAAGTTGTCTGATGACCCCTTATAGGGGTAACAGCCCCTTAAAGGCGAAAAATAGTGTTTTTGGCCTATAGAATGAAAACTATTGCAGATAGAGAAAAGCTGTTGCTTGCTTAAACATTCAGCTCATTTAGCTATACAAAAGTCTTCATAGGGTTGACATCAAGACCAGGTGAGCAATTCAGGCTCCTGGGAGCCTCTTGTTCATTTACAAATTCAGGTTTCACTTATGATAGGGTTTTGGTTCTTTTTGCTGGTCTGCACTTAAAGATATTGAATTAAAGGTATGAAAGATAAGCGGATGATTATTCTTTAAAGTACCTATAAATTTTTTACCAGATTTTTCTGGTGTTCCAAAATTTTAGTGAAATTTCACAAACAGGTACCAATAAGGCCAACATAGCCGGCGCTGTACTGATGGGTTTTGTGCTATTCCAACATATCAGTAAGAAATTAAATTTAATTTGACAGAAATTTATTCTTCTTTACAAAGTCAAAGAGTTTTGTTAGTTTGTTGTTTTGCAAAAAAAAATTCTTAAAACTTCTTTAGGTAGATTTGTTAAAATGTCTTTATTCTTGAAAATATTCTGAGAGGTTTTTGTTCATTTAATCATAAATGAAAATTGTTTTTACTATGTAAATTGTGATTGTCATTATGAAAGGGGACAAGTAAAATAGGTGAATGTTTTACTTGAAATTTATGACATGGCTAGTTCAATCGGCTAATATGGTTACTATAGTTTAACCAAAGATGCATCAAACTGTCATTAATTTGACCAGAGTGACTTATTATACCCCCCGCAAACAAAGTTTGGGGGGACATATAGGAATTGCCCTGTCTGTCTGTCTGTCTTTCCATATACCGTACCTCATAAGCTCTTCTTTGATGAAACTTTACATTAAGGAAGTACATGTAGATGTGCATGAAGAATTTTCATCACCTGGGATATATTTGGACTTTTCAAATACATTATTCAGTGTGAGACCTTGTAAGCACAACTCCACCTAAACTGCTCAATGGATTTTGATGAAACTTTACATGAAGGAAGTACATCATCTGTTGATGAGCATGAAATATTTTTCTGCTCTCTGTTATCTGATCAAGGTGAGATAACTGGACTTAAGGTTTTTTTTTTACAGTACAGAGTCCAATATGAAGACAGATGGGTGGGGTATCCTTTTCTTGTTTTTATACGACCGCAAAAAATTTGCGGACATATTATGGTATGATGCTGTCGTCGTCGTCGTCGTCGTCGTCGTCGTCGTCGTTGTCTGTTAACTTTTTAGTGTTTCCACAATAACTTTAGTTCCGGTTATCCGATTGCTATGAAACTTTACAATGATGTTTCTTACCATAAAAGGATGCATGGGATTGATTTTGGGGGTCCCCCCATTTTTCGTTTAGAAATTAGGGGCCAAAAAAGGGCCAAAAATACTACTTTTTTGTTTGTTTCCACAATAACTTAAGTTCTAGTTATCCAATTGCTATGAAATTTGACAGTGATGTTCCTTACCATACAAGGATGAATGGGATTGATTTTGGGGGTCCCCCCTTTTTAGCTCACCTGGACCGAAGGTCCATGTGAGCTTATGCCATCACTATGCGTCCGTCGTCGTCTGTCGTCGTCCGTCGTCCGTTAACAATTTCAAAAATCTTCTCCTCTGAAACCACTGAACCAATTTAACAGAAACTTGGCAGGAATGATATATGACATGTTGGCAACAAACGATCCTCATTTTGAAATGCTTTGATAAAAAACATGGCCGCCGTTACTAAAAATAGACTAGGGGGGTCAGACTACTGTTTTTGGCTTATAAATCAAAAAGTATAAGAGATAGAGGAAATCTGAGGCCACGCTACTGATTCAGCATCAAAAGCTCTACAAAAGTCTCCATTTGGTCAAAGTTGTCAGATGACCCCTTATAGAGGTTACGGCCCTTTAAAGGTGAAAAATAGCATTTTTTCATGTTTTTGGCCTACAGAATGAAAACTATTGCAGATAGAGATTAGCTGTTGCTTGCTTAAATGTTCAGCTCATTTAACTCTACAAAAGTCTCCATAGGGTCGAAGTTGTCAGATGACCCCTTATAGGGGTTACGGCCCCTTAAAGGTGAAAAATAGCCATTTTTCATGTTTTTGGCCTACAGAATGAAAACTATTGCAGATAGAGATTAGCTGTTGCTTGCTTAAATGTTCAGCTCATTTAGCTCTACGAAATTCTCCTAGGGTCGAAGTTGTCAGATGACCCCTTATAGGGGTTACGGCCCCTGAAAAATAGCCATTTTTCATGTTTTTGGCCTACAGAATGAAAACTATTGCAGATAGAGATTAGCTGTTGCTTGCTCAAATGTTCAGCCCATTTAGCTCTACAAAATTCTTCTTGGGTCGAAGTTGTCAGATGACCCCTTATAGGGGTTACGGCCCCTGAAAAATAGCCATTTTTCATGTTTTTGGCCTACAGAATGAAAACTATTGCAGATAGAGATTAGCTGTTGCTTGCTTAAATGTTCAGTTCATTTAGCTCTACAAAATTCTCCACAGGGTCGAAGTTGTCAGATGACCCCTTATAGGGGTTACGGCCCCTGAAAAAAGTGATTTTTCATGTTTTTGGCCTACAGAATGAAAACTATTGCAGATAGAGATTAGCTGTTGCTTGCTTAAATGTTCAGCCCATTTTACTCTTCAAAATTCATCATAGGGTCGAACTGTCAGATGACCCCTTATAGGGGTTACGGCCCCTGAAAAATAGCGATTTTTCATGTTTTTGGCCTACAGAATGAAAACTATTGCAGATAGAGATTAGCTGTTGCTTGCTTAAATGTTCAGCTCATTTAGCTCTACAAAATTCTCCACAGGGTCGAAGTTGTTAAATGACTCCTTATAGGGGTTACGGCCCCTGAAAAAAGTGATTTTTAGCTCACCTGGACCAAAGGTCCATGTGAGCTATTACCATCACTTGGCGTCCGTCGTCGTCGTCGTCTGTCGTCGTCGTCGTCTGTCGTCGTCGTCGTCGTCTGTTAACAATTTTTCAAAAATCTTCTCCTCTGAAACTACCAAACAGAATTTAATGAAACTTGGTATGAATGATCCTTAGGGTGTCCTGTACCAAACTTGTGTTTTGATTTTTGATCCGTTAAAAAACATGGCCGCCGTTACTAAAAATAGACTAGGGGGGTCAGACTACTGTTTTTGGCTTATAAATCAAAAAGTATAAGAGATAGAGGAAATCTGAGGCCACGCTACTGATTCAGCATCAAAAGCTCTACAAAAGTCTCCATTTGGTCAAAGTTGTCAGATGACCCCTTATAGGGGTTACGGCCCCTTAAAGGTGAAAAATAGCATTTTTTCATGTTTTTGGCCTACAGAATGAAAACTATTGCAGATAGAGATTAGCTGTTGCCTGCTTAAATGTTCAGCTCATTTAACTCTACAAAAGTCTCCATAGGGTCGAAGTTGTCAGATGACCCCTTAAAGGGGTTACGGCCCCTTAAAGGTGAAAAATAGCCATTTTTCATGTTTTTGGCCTACAGAATGAAAACTACTGCAGATAGAGATTAGCTGTTGCTTGCTTAAATGTTCAGCTCATTGAGCTCTACCAAATTCTCCATAGGGTCGAAGTTGTCAGATGACCCCTTATAGGGGTTACGGCCCCTGAAAAATAGCGATTTTTCATGTTTTTGTCCTACAGAATGAAAACTATTGCAGATAGAGATTAGCTGTTGCTTGCTTAAATGTTCAGCTCATTTAGCTCTACAAAATACTCCATAGGGTCGAAGTTGTCAGATGACCCCTTATAGGGGTTACGGCCCCTGAAAAATAGCCATTTTTCATGTTTTTGGCCTACAAAATGAAAACTATTGCAGATAGAGATTAGCTGTTGCTTGCTTAAATGTTCTGCTCATTTAGCTCTACAAAATTCTCCATAGGGTCGAAGTTGTCAGATGACTCTTTATAGGGGTTTCGGCCCTTGAAATATAGCGATTTTTCATGTTTTTGTCCTACAGAATGAAAACTATTGCAGATAGAGATTAGCTGTTGCTTGCTTAAATGTTCAGCTCATTTAGCTCTACAAAATTCTCCATAGGGTCGAAGTTGTCAGATGACCCCTTATAGGGGTTACGGCCCCTGAAAAATAGCCATTTTTCATGTTTTTGGCCTACAAAATGAAAACTATTGCAGATAGAGATTAGCTGTTGCTTGCTTAAATGTTCTGCTCATTTAGCTCTACAAAATTCTCCATAGGGTCGAAGTTGTCAGATGACCCCTTATAGGGGTTACGGCCCCTGAAAAATAACGATTTTTCATGTTTTTGTCCTACAGAATGAAAACTATTGCAGATAGAGATTAGCTGTTGCTTGCTTAAATGTTCAGCTCATTTAGCACTACAAAATTCTCTGTAGGGTTGAAGTTGTCAGATGACCCCTTATGGAGGTTACGGCCCCTGAAAAAAGCGATTTTTCATGTTTTTTGCCTATAGAATGAAAACTATTGCAGGTAGAGAAAAGCTGTTGCTTGCTTAAATGTTCAGCTCATTTAGCTCTACAAAAATATAGGGTCAACATCAAGACCAGGTGAGCGATTCAGGCTCCTGGGAGCCTCTTGTTCATGTTTTTGGCCTACAGAATAAAAACTATTGCAGATATAGATTAGCTGTTGCTTGCTTAAATGTTCAGCCCATTTTACTCTTCAAAATTCTTCATAGGGTCGAACTGTCAGATGACCCCTTATAGGGGTTACGGCCCCTGAAAAATAGCCATTTTTCATGTTTTTGGCCTACAGAATGAAAACTATTGCAGATAGAGATTAGCTGTTGCTTGCTTAAATGTTCAGCTCATTTAGCTCTACAAAATTCTCCACAGGGTCGAAGTTGTTAAATGACTCCTTATAGGGGTTACGGCCCCTGAAAAAAGTGATTTTTCATGTTTTTGGCCTACAGAATAAAAACTATTGCAGATATAGATTAGCTGTTGCTTGCTTAAATGTTCAGCCCATTTTACTCTTCAAAATTCTTCATAGGGTCGAACTGTCAGATGACCCCTTATAGGGGTTACGGCCCCTGAAAAATAGCCATTTTTCATGTTTTTGGCCTACAGAATGATAACTATTGCAGATAGAGATTAGCTGTTGCTTGCTTAAATGTTCAGCTCATTTAGCTCTACAAAATTCTCCACAGGGTCGAAGTTGTTAGATGACTCCTTATAGGGGTTACGGCCCCTGAAAAAAGTGATTTTTCATGTTTTTGGCCTACAGAATAAAAACTATTGCAGATAGAGATTAGCTGTTGCTTGCTTAAATGTTCAGCTCATTTAGCTCTACAAAAGTATAGGGTCAACATCAAGACCAGGTGAGCGATTCAGGCTCCTGGGAGCCTCTTGTTTTGTTTCGAAATTAGGGGCCCAAAAGGGGAAAAAAATTCAAATATTTTACTTGTTTCCACCATAACTTTGGTCCTAGTTGGCCTATTGCTGTGAAATTTGTCAAGAATGTTTCTTACAATAAAAGAATGAACCTGATGAATTTTTGCGCCCCCCTTTTTCTCCGTTGTGTAATTAGGGGCCAAAAGGGGCCATAATAAAAACTTTTTTATTTGTGGTCCGATTTTGAAATTTTTTTTACATGTTTGTTCTTGTCAAATAGCGGAAACAAAATTAAGAATTAATTTTTGCAACCCCCCTTTTTCCCCCTATTACGTAATTAGGGGCCAAATGGGGCCAAAATCGAAACTTTTTTATTTGTGGTCCGATTTTGAAATTTTTTTTTGCAAGTTTATTTTTGTCAAGTAGCGAATCCAAATTTGAGAATTTATTTTTGCGACCCCCACCCCTTTTTCACCTGTTACGTAATAAGGGGCCAAAAGGGGCCGAAATTGAAACTTTTTTATTTCTGGTCCGATTTTGAAAATTTTTTTTGCATGTTTGTTCTTGTCAAATAGCGGATACAAAATTAAGTCTTAATTTTTGCGACCCCCCCTTTTTCCCCTTATTACGTAATTAGGGGCCAAATGGGGCCGAAATTGAAACTTTTTTATTTCTGGTCCGATTTTGAAAAAATTTTTTGCATGTTTGTTCTTGTCAAATAGCGAATACAAAATTAAGAAATAATTTTTGCGACCCCCCATTTTTCCCCCTATTACGTAATTAGGGGCCAAATGGGGCTTTTTTATTTGTGGTCCGATTTTGAAAATTTTTTTTGCAAATTTATTCTTGTCAGGTAGAGATTCTAAATTTAAGAATAAATTTTTTGGGCTGTAATCATAATTTAAAAAAAATTCTGGTTCTGGTTTTCCCCAAACATTATTCTTTTAAAGAGTAGAATACAACATTCAAAATTTATATTTTTAGCCCCTGGGTTGAAAGTCCATCAGAGAAGCATGTGTCAAAAACCTTTGTCAGTCCACCATGGGCTGCATGTGTCCAGAACAATAGACTATCCATATTAGGCCTAAAACGTACAGGGTTCAACATGTTGCGGTCGTATCATGCTGCGCTCGGCGAAGCTTTTTATTATATGGTAGTAAAAAAATTGAGGTCATTTGAGGTATGATGCAGTCGTTGTCATCATTTGTCCGTGTCTGTTAACTTAAGTGTTCCCACAACAACTTTAGTTATAGACATCCAATTGCTTTGATATTTTACAATAATGTTCCTTATCATGTAAGGATTGATGGGATAGGTTTTTGGTTCTCCCCTTTTTAGCTCACCTGGACCAAAGGTCCATGTTAGCTATTGCCATCACTTGGCGTCCGTCGTCGTCGTCGTCGTCCGTTAACAATTTTTCAAAAATCTTCTCCTCTGAAACTACTCAACAGAATTCAATGAAACTTGGTATGATTGATCCTTAGGGTGTCCTTCACCAAACTTGTGTTTGGATTTTTGATCTGTCAAAAAACATGGCCACCGTTACTAAAAATAGACCAGGGGGGGGTCATACTACTGTTTTTGGCCTGTAAATAAAAAAGTATAAGAGATAGATGAAATCTGATGCCACGCTACTGCTTCAGCATCAAAAGCTCTACAAAAGTCTCCATTGAGTCCAAGTTGTCAGATGACTCCTTATAGGAGTTACGGCCCCTTAAAGGTGAAAAATAGCATTTTTTTCATGTTTTGGGCTTCTAAAATGAAAACTATTACAGATAGAGAGAAGCTGTTGCTTGCTTAAATGTTCAGCTCAATTAGCTCTACAAAAGTGTCCATAGGGTCGAAGTTGTCAGATGATCCCTTATAGGGGTTACAGCCCCTTAAAGGCGAAAAATAGTGTTTTTGGCCTGTAGAATGAAAACTATTGCAGATAGAGAAAAGCTGTTGCTTGCTTAAATGTTCAGCTGATTTAGCTTTACAAAAGTCTCCATAAGGTTGAAGTTTTCAGATGACCCCTTATAGGGGTTACAGCCCCTTAAAGGCAAAAAATAGTGTTTTTGACCTATAGAATGAAAACTATTGCAGATCGAGAAAAGCTGTTGCTTGCTTAAATGTTCAGCTCAATAAGCTCTACAAAAGTTTTTATAGGGTCAAAGTTGTCAGATGACCCCTCATAGGGGTTACAGCCCCTTAAAGGCGAAAAATTGTGTTTTTAGCCTGTAGAATGAAAACTATTGCAGTTAGAGAAAAGCTGTTGCTTGATTAAATGTTCAGCTCATTTAGTTCTGCAAAAGTCTTCATAGGGTGGAAGTTGTCAGATGACCCCTTATAGGGATTACAGCCCCTAAATAAACATGTTTCATGTTTTTGGCTGATATAATGAAAACTATAGCAGATAAAGAAATGAAAACTATTGCCAAAAGAGAAAAGCTGTTGCTTGATTAAATGTTAAGCTTATTTAGCTCTACAATGTCCTTAATAGGGTTGACATCAAGACCAGGTGAGCGATTCAGGCTCCTGGGAGCCTCTTGTTGATAGATTCAAGTTCTTGTGGTATTTTTCCTCGGATGACCTCAGTTATACATGTTAAAACAACATGGTTCAAATTGAAAACATTAAGGAAAATCCCTAACTTATGTGTAAGGACAATAATGGGATATTAATGACACCATCTATGAACATCCAATTCACCATTGACCAAGGATTGTTTTGTAATATTTTTTTAATAAATATTTACAAATTGTTATTGTTGTTTTATGGGTTTTTGTGTGAATAAAGATAGGAAATTGTTTTTCTTTTTAATATTTTATCTTAAAATTATGCCTTGCCAGCAAGATTTTGGGACATAGTCATACTTGTTTGGTGTAATTGACTTTCTCTTGGTCTGCTTGTGGCTATTGATAGTAAGCCAAGACAGCAACTCTTCACTCAGAAAAAAAAAAACAACAAAAGACAACTATTTCCTGCTTAAATAATAAATTAATCAATTGGAAAAGCAATAAACCACTGAGAACAAGCATTTGTTATACTTTAAATAGAAGTTTTTTAATATTTCACTTATTTTCTTCAAAAATAAAAATAATCGCTCGCTCTCCTCACTTTTACATTAAAAACCAGAAAAAAACTTTTTAAAAATTTAAAAACAAGTCGCTCGCCTAAAAAAAAATCAGTCGCTCCTAAAAATCAGATTTCCCAAAAAAAATTAATAAAAATAATTTCGCTCGCTCGCTCCTTTTTTTAAAAGTCAAAATCCAAAGAACAAGAAATTAATTCTGTGTGGCCTTAACCATTAAAAATTGATGAACAAAACTTTTTATTCAATTTTCTTTCAAAATTTTCTAAAATAAATCGGTAAACATGTTGCCTTCATTGCTCCCAATGTTCTGACGTCAGATCTTACCTCAGTTGACCTTTGACATTTGGACATTCTAATATCCGGAATGTTCCGGAATGGATTAACTCGCGATTGGTCTATAGTTGATGTGGCACATGTCAGAGTGTCAGTAAAAAGGAATGGACTTGAACCATTCTTCTATAGGTCTCATTAACCCCTTCCGGGTCAATTGGTCCCTCCCTCAAATAGTCCATAAAAAATAAAAAATGCAGTGTTATTGTTTGTTATTGTCAAAGTTTTATTGGATTGATAATGGAATCATGTGTACAATCAATTGAAACCTAAAGATTCACTCATTTTAAATATTCTTGATTCATTTTTGACAAGTGTATGAATTTTGTTTACATGGCTGTGTGAAAAGGCTCCATGTGGTAGACCGGAAAGCATGGTAAAAAAGGTATTTTGAGCATTTTGTAAACAATCCAACTTAGCGAAAAAAGTAATCCTTGATGGTGAATGTTTTATACCAGCATTTGACAGAAAATTTTATTAGCTTCGCAATGATATATAACATGTGTACCATCTTACCCGTATTTGTTCAAGCAAAAATTTCAAAAATGCAGATTTTAAGCTGAAAATGAATGTGAACGTCAAAAGGGTTATTTGAGACCATAAGTGGTCATTCATGCAGTAAATATAGGTCATAGCCAGCATCCGAAGCATACATTGTGTTTAGTATCACTAGCTGCACCTACCATAACAATGAATATAGAAGATGTGGCACATGTCAGTAAGTGGGAATGGACTTAAACCACTCTTCTTTAATAGGCCATCCATGCGGAAAATATAGGTCACATCCAGCATCTGAAGCATGGATTGTGCTAAGCATCACTGGGTTCACCTACCATACAAATATGGTTGCTATGGCACTTGTCAGTAAGAAGGAATGGACTTTAACCATTCTTCTATAAGTGGTCATTCATGCGGAAAATATAGGTCACAGCCAGTATCCGAAGCATGCAGTGTGCTTAGCATCACAAGGTGCACATACCATACCAATATGGTTGATGTGGCACTTGTCAGTAAGTGGGAATACAATTTGACCATTTTTCTGTACATGATTATTCATGTGGAAAATATAGGTCACATCCAGCATCCAAAGCATGCAATGTGGTTATCATGCACCTACCATAACAGTAATATGAGAAAGTCATTGCCTTAAAAGCTCGCGTAGAAACAAAAATATAATCTTTTCCATTGATAATGCCTGGGACCAGATAATTTGGGACGATGTATTACTATTTCCCGCAATTTTCCAGCACGCGCAGACATTTTCGAAAACTTCCGAAAATCGAATGTTTCCGGTGACAGAACGATTTTTCTTCCATAGTATTTTGAGTCTCGTGCAATTTGGCATACTTTCTACATTAAAGAGCTCGCTATGCTCGCATATGATTGATGTGGCATTCGTCAGTAAGTGGTAATTTTGAAATATGGGATTTGGGACGGACAGACGAACGGACGGACGGATGAATGGACCCGAACACTATATGCTCCTCTACTTTCGTAGATGGGGCATAAAAATTGTTACGGAGAGCATAACAGAGGCAACTGACTTGCCGACATAAATTTTAGACAAGACATTAACATTAGTCAAGTAAAGCAGTGATTTATACACCCGAGGGATGGAAGGAACTTAGAATACATGTTGATCCAAAGGGAAACATGCAGAATGGAACTGTGCCGCACAGTCTGTTCAACTTATGTTCACACTGCGGCATCCATAGTCTGAGGTGGATGCATTGAATGGTTTCATCAGAAATGCAAAGGAATAAAATAAAACATGAAAACCACTTATTGGTTGTGGCATGTGCCATAAATGTTCAAAATTAATTTTAAGTTTAATTGAGATTATAAGAATTTTTGACCGCTTGTATAAATGAATAAATAAATGTTATACCACTCTTTATTTTATATCATCATGATATCGATTTGCCATAATAATAAGAAAATTCTTATTTTTATGGTCGTAGATGATTCGGTCTCTGTCCCGTCATCCGTTCTCAATTTTCATCGTTGCCGTAACAATAAGAAGTTCTTATTGTTACGGTTTTGCCCGAATTTGCCGTAACCGTATCCTGTGCCTTGTATCATGTGTATTTAAGGAATTGTTAATGGCTTTATTCATGCTAAGGCTTTATATGCCATTTAAATCGCATGGGTTGATTTTTCTTTCCTGATATTTTGGCTATTGTGACATTTGGTTGGGCATTTGGCAGACTCTACATGTATATAATGAGCTTTGCTTTGCTCAGGTAAGATGAGAAAGTCTTTTGCATTTTGGCAGACTTTCTACGTGAGTTTTTGGCTTAGACATGTACCTGGAAAAGAATAAAAGACAGAGAAAATCTGATGCAACTTTCCTTCTTCAGCATCCAAAGCTCTACATAACTTCTCATTGATTTAAAGTTGTAGAACAACTCCTTTAAGGAGTTATTAAATTCCCCTTAATAATCATCAATTTTCATGATTTTTACCATTTCACATTTTTAAGACTTTTTCTCAAAAACAGTAAGTGCTAAAGAAAAATTTAGCATTGAAGAATTGATTAGCTCATTGAAATAGATCTATTAAAATGTTATCAAGGTCAAAATTGTCAGATCAATCATTCAAGAGTTATCTCCCTTTTACTGTTTTCAATCAATTTTATTTTTCAATCAAAGTTATTTCAAACTAGGTACATAGGTAAGAAATTTTAGCATTAGAGATCAGGTAAGCGATTGAAGTTCCTGGGAGCCTCTAGTTTATCATGATTTTTATAGGTTGTATATATTTGATGTGTGACAATATAATAAAACAAGTTATAATTATTATTATGTTAGGAAATCAAAGCTCGTTAATGTACATAGTCTGTCAAATTGCATGAGACCCTAAATAGGATCAGAGAAGTATTGTTCTCATTCGGATTTTCAGATTTTTTTTTTTTTAAAGTTTGCACATGCACAGAAAAATGGCGGGAAACACTATTACATTGTCCCCTATTATGTCGCCCGTAGACCTGTGGAATGAATTTTATTTTTGGTATCTTAACAAGCTTCAAGCTATAGGGCAATGCCCCATGGGAATGCAATCTCATTTAATTAATATTACTTTGTTTGTCATTACGTGACCATTTGGTGTGGATGGATTAACAATTACTAAATTAACGTTTAACATTGATTGATATTATACATGTATTCTACCTTCATGACCTTCTTTTCAAAATCATAGACCCTTTGATTCCAGATAGACAAGTCACAATTTAACTAAGTATCATACTTTTTTTCATAAATTAGGGGGAAAATATGGACAAGAAAGATTTAAGGAAGAAGAGACAACTTGAGTGATTATATTTAGCAGTTTGAAATGAATAAAGAAAATCTGTATAATATACCTGACTCTGGCTGTTAAACATTTATTCTTAGATTTTATATGATCTTACTCAATGTTACTTTTCAGGTTTTTAGTTGTAAACGCCAATTCACACTCTTTTCTTCAAAATTTAATTTTAAGATTTGCAAAAATGTTTGTTTGATTGATATAACTTTTATTGTAATTTGTTATTTCCAGGTTATTGAAAATGTCCAGTAGTTTATATCCTGAAAATGAAATAGATGAATTTATTGAAAATCCAGAGCCAGAAGCAGATACTGACTTTGCTCTAAATAGGAATGAAGATGAATTTCATCTGAACAGTCAAGCTGAAGATGAACTTCACTTCAACAACAGTGCACAAAATGAGCTAGTTGATGCAATAAATTTTGACCAGGTTAATACTGAAGAACACTCATCCACTAGTAGAGAAGTAGACAATGAGATTGAAGCAGAGGATGAGATTCACATAAACAATAGTGCACAAAATGAACAAAATGGTTATATAAACTCTGAATCTAGTAATGTAGCAGAAAACTCTGCCAACAGTAGAAGAGTAGTAAATGAGCTTGAAGATGATGATCAGACTGAAAGTAATAGAAATGGAGAGATTTTAAACGAAGATGAGGCCTTTGCAAGTAATACATCTGAACAAGGAAATAGTAATGGTCTGTTAGATGAAACTGATGAAGCTGACACAGTAGAGCCAGCAGAAGCTGATATTTGTGTTGACTTTGAGGCTCCTGAGGATGAACTATGCAATGAAGCTCCAGAGGCAGATTTGTGTGAGGGTGTGGCACTTCAACAGTTGGATTCAGAATTGTCCATAGCAGATTTAGAAAACCCTTCTGAACTTGCTGATGGCCATGAAAACCAGGAGGAAGAGGTGGTGCCTGAGGGAGTGGTCATGTCTATTGATCTCCCTCTTGTATTGAAATTGACTAAATCTGAAAGTGTTGAGTCTTATGAGCCCGAATGTGACCAAGAAAGTTCTGCTGCAGTTCAAGCTACTGGAGAGTCCGACACAAGTTTTACTACAGATCAAGTTACTGCCGTGTCCCATGCAAGTTCTACTGCTGTTAGAGAATGTCAGAATATTCAAAATGGTCACCAGAGTAAAGTATCTGATGGTTTTCAGAACTTATCATATGAAAATGTGAACATTGCTGTAACAGGTGAAAGTCAAGACAATGTTGAGAGTGATTTTGAATTGTCAAATGCCAGAAAAGAATCTAGTCTTGAAAATCCATGTGTTCTTAATGAGGAAAGTAGTGTTACAAACAGTTTTTCTAGTCAAAATGAGTCAATAAATAATGATATGCAATTAACACATAATATACATGTACCTAGTGAAAAAGAAAATATATTAACATCTGAATCAACATCAGATCAAAACATTGATTCTGTAGTAGAACAAGAATTACCGCTAAGAAGGGAATCTAATCTCACACTGGAAAAGTCTGATATGAAACTTCATAAATGTGTATCACCTATCTCAGATGATGATTTGTTATCAGAACTTGACTCCGAGCTTGGAGTTTCACCAAACATTGAGGCTAAAACTGAAAGTCAAGTGACAGATGCCAAATGCTCTAATTCCGAAGTACATGTAGCGACCACTATTCCGCAACCTGAAGAATCACAGCAGGACTCATCAAGTAACTTGACATTAACATGTGACTTTAGTGATGAAGTTATAAATAAGGATGAAAATATAAGCGAGGAAGCATGGGTCATAATTCAGGACTTACAACAAAAACTCACAAAAACAAGGCAGCAGTTACAGAGACAAGAACGACATCTTCACAAGTAAGTCTGAATTACTTCAATCTAGTAAATAAAATTTCTTGACATGTTTTTATTTGAAAATCAATGTACAACTGTTTAATACATGTATATATTATTTAAGAGATCAGAATTGTTATCAAATTATACATGTATTACAAGAACAGTAGGTACATGTAGGTTGTAATTGTTTATACAAATATCATGAATAAAAGAAGGTTAGGTATGTGTTAAACCAATCAATACCATATCAATAAAAGCAGCTAAGATATTCTAAGGTAATTGTAGATAATATTTGACATTTTTTATGTTCTTATCTACATGTCATGATAGATTATTTAGAACACTCATCTGTGAACCAAATCAATTAGAAAACCCCGTCATTGTACATTGTAATAAGGGACTAACATGTCATAACCTTAACAGCTGTTTTAGTTTGAAATATATTTTACCCTGTGCATGAAAAATCAATTTATATGATTACAGTACATGAGTAGTTTTCATGCTTGGTCATGTTGGTTCATTGTTTTAAAACTACAAGTACATGTACTGTTGATGTACATGTTATATTGTTAGGTTAACATTTTTTTTTTTTAATTTGGAACAAAAATTATATAAATCTGTTTTACAAAAAAAGGAATGTCACAATAAATCATTCTTGGATACACATGTGCATTTTTTGTACCTTACAATGTAGTTGTTCATACAATGTAAATGTGCAAAAGTACATGATGTGTATACTAAATTGTCTTATTTGTTCTACATGTCATGCATGGAAAGGAATAGTCATGCATCAGCATGCATGGGATACATGTATATTTAATGATGTTGGATGCTTTAATATGCATTGAAAGATATGATTTAATCAAATGTCATGTATTTAAACAAATACCAGTATACATGTACCTAATCTTTTCACTTGACATGCTTGAATGAATGATATTATAAGATTAACAAAACACAGATAATGTAAGATTCAACATGTTCAATGTATTGGATGTTCATTAGTAATACATGTACTTGTAATATGTTTTTTGTAATCTTCAGCATCCTGTAGTTTTGTTTACATGTATTCCCCCCCCTTAAAAAATAAAAAAACATGATGTAAAAAATTATTCAAATGGCATGCTTAATGGCATGCTTAATTGCATGCAGTATGTCATACATATCGTTTTTACAATGCACTTGTACATTAAGGTTATGGCGCATGAATAATGTTTACCTTATTAATACAGTAGTCCCCCTCACGAGAGACCACTCATTTGTAAGACCACCCCTTTTCAAAGGCCACATTTCTCTTGCATTTACTCATTTGTGAACAAAAGTACCTCATTTGGAAGACCACCCCTTTAACCTGACCAAAGGCCACCCTTTTGAGTCAAAAATGATCAATTTCCCCCTCTTGAAAGACCACTTTTAATACAATTATACATGTATATATTTTATATACTACCGGTAAATACTACAGAAAAAATACTCTTTATAATTATATATTTTTTTTGACACAACATACATGATATAAGAAGGAATAAAGACATTTTATTTTCAAAATGTAGATGTTGCATTTCTATGAGAAACCAAGCTTTCAAAAGTGACTCTAGCCACTTTAACCTTCTTTTTGATTTAAACATGTTAAAAAATATTTTTAAAACAACAAACTTCTTTGTCCAAGCTGAAGCCCATTACTTCTAGCGAGTTTGATATTATTTCCAAATGTCAATCCGGCTTCAGGAAGGGCTACTCAACTACTGATAACATATTTATTATGCATGCCTTGATTTCACTATACTTTTCCTACGGTAAAAAATTGTATTGTACATTTATTGATTTCCGCAAGGCGTTTGACACAGTTTGGCGGGCTGGTCTTTGGAAAAAGCTTCAGAATTATGGTATCAAGGGAAAGTGCTTCCGGATAATCTATAATATGTACGACAATATTAAATCTTGTGTGTCATATAACAATGAAATATCGGAATTTTTCTTATGTATGAATGGTGTACGACAAGGTGAAAACTTGTCACCCTTTTTATTTTCAATTTTTCTAAATGACTTGGAGAAATACTTTGAAGATCTTGATGTTTTACCTTTGACAACCTTAAAAGACAAAATCGAGGATACTCTCCATCAGTTCATTAAAATTTTTGTATTACTATATGCTGATGATACAGTTATATTTTCTGAAACTGCAGAAGGCATGCAGAAAGCACTTGATACCTTCCAAGACTATTGTAACCAATGGAAGCTATCAGTCAATGTTACTAAAACTAAAGTTATTGTATTTAGTAAAAGAAAATCTAGACATCACCCTGTGTTCAAACTTAATGGTATAGATTTAGATATTGTTGATTCGCTGACATACCTTGGTATTGTTTTCAAATGTAATGGTAATTTTTGTGACGCAAGAAAAAAACTAGTTGAACAATCGCAAAAGTCGTTATTCTCTGTATTCAAAAAAATTAGAAACCATTGTATACCTGTAGATGTTCAACTTAAACTGTTTGACACATTGGTTGAGCCAATCTTACTCTATGGGTCCGAGGTCTGGGGTTATGAGAATCTTGAGATATTAGAAAGAGTACACCTGCAGTTTTGCAAAAGGATACTTAATCTCAGACCATCAACCCCAAACTTCATGGTCTATGGAGAACTTGGACGCCATCCTTTAAGTATTCGAGTAAACATGAGAATGATTTCTTTCTGGTGTAGACTTTTAAAGAATGAATCAAAACTTAGCAGCACACTGTATAAGCTAATGTTGAAATTACAAGTCGAAGAGAACTTTAACTTTAGATGGATCTCCCATATCAAATCTTTGTTTGACGATTCAGGTATGGGCTATATATTCGCAAACCAAATTCTCATTGAATTTGGTACCCTGAAGCCTGTTATATATAACCGCTTCAGGGATCAGTTTATTCAGAAATGGTTTTCGAGTATATTAAATTCATCTAGAGGAGAATTTTATGGTATTTTTAAGACGGAATTCGGTATTGAGAATTACCTATTAAGACTACCCGAATCAAAGCGAAAATACATAACAAAACTTAGAACATGCAATATCAAATTTCCAATTGAAACGGGAAGATGGAACAAAATTCCACGAGAAGAGAGATTGTGTCATTTGTGTAGAAACGGTATTGGCGACGAATATCACTATCTTTTTAAATGCGAAAACGAATTGGTTAAACAGCTAAGACAAAAATATATACCAAGGTATTTTCATACGAATCCTAATTCAAATAAAATGAAAGGTATGTTATCATTTTGTAATGTAAAAGTTTTATCAAATGTTGCAACTTTTGTAAACCAACTTAGCAAATATTTAGTGTGATTACTGTACCATGTCAACTTATTCATCCTGTCATTATGTACCTATGTATTATATATTTACCTCATGTTACCTTAATTGTGTCTGAGTGTATCAATAAAATCTTGAAATCTTGAAACCAAATAACAATTGTTGACAAAAGTAAGTTAATTAATATAAATAAGGCCTTCATATTGTTTTCTTTTATGATGGCTTCAATTAGCTAAATAAACAGTTATGACACTTACTGATGACAAACTAATAAAATTTTACATTATAAACAGGTAATATAACATGATAATACATGTACATGTACACAAACAGAGGTACATAAAACAGATCTAAATAAGAAAATGTTTATTTTTTTTCTTTGTTATTAATTTCATTATCAGTCATATCAGTATATAGCCAAAAATTATAAACTAAAATAATTAATAAATTTAATTTGCACCCATACAATTACCTTAATACACAAGGTATACAATCAATATTGGGAAGTTACTTTTTCTTTGAAATGTTCAATTCCTTTTGAGAGACCACCCCTTTTGTAAGACCACTTTTCTGTTGCAAATAGGGTGGTCTTTCAAGAGGGGGACTACTGTATGGTTCTTAATTTCCATAGTGCAGTATAATTATTATACTATAATGTATTATTATACAATGTTATATGTCTTTGTAGATCTAATGAAGAAAACAGTAACCTTCACAAAAAGCTCGAAACTGTTACAGAGCAAAGAGACACATATTTTAAAGAAGTAGAAATTATCAAGAAACACAACTCTGATGATCTGTATATTCCACAAATAAAAGAGGTACATATTATTAATGCTCCATATAATACACATAGCCCTGCTAGGCAGCTATAGCTAAAACAAAATAAAACCGTGATTAATTAAATGCATAAATCCACACATGGAGTGTAAAAATTGTAATATCTAACATGTCTTAGGTGTTAAAAAAAAAAAATCAGTGTTCTCTGTAGAAATGTTTTTAAAGCATCCTGGTATTTTAAGTTTTGTCAATTCCACCTTTTGTTCAAAATACATGTATTGTATTGCATTACATAAATGAAATAATATGTAAAAAGATGATATCAGATTGTGTCATAGTTGAACCAGATAGCATCTCCATGATCATATTGCCAGGATGCTACAAGGTTCTGGTGGAGAACATTGATTTAAAAAAGATCTGATCTAAAACTATTAAAATATATTTTTGAAGGTAAGAATCGTTATTTAAATTGAAGAAAACTCTATTGTTTTGTTTTACCTGTGTATTTACATGTACTTTGATATCAATACACATATTCAACAATGTTTGTTCTGTATATTTGTATATAAATGATATGTAGATAAAAATAACATTTAGATTTAATGTACATGACACAGCATCCTATAAAAGATATTTCAAATCTTAGGTTTTACATGATGAATAAATTGTTTGTCTACATGTGCAAATACATGAACCAGAATATAATGTTTGAATAAGGTATTTACAATTTTTAAAAACAAAGTAAATAGATAAGACCATGGGTTTAAAAGTCTTGATGTTAAAAATATGAGTGTACTAAATACACATAATTCTATGCCTGACCCAATGTTATTATGCTTACATCGTGTATTTTACAGTTGGAAAATACCATATCGCAGCAACAAAAAGAAATCAATGGTTTACGTGACAAACTCTCAAGCCATGATGCTGCAGCCAAACGTGCTATCACTGCCCTACAGGGAGAAATCAAACAGAGAACAGATCAGGTATAGTATTCATTCCATTGGTTTAAAATGATCATGATGATGAATAAGATTTTTTATATCCTGCCAACTTTGTTCAATATTAAAGAAATAATTATTAACATCTATTTTATTTTTATTTTCATTGTAGTCCCACATCACTTTATACAAACCATTACTTCAGATAAGATTTTTTTGAACTTATAAAACATGATTTTGTGCAATTTGTACATAAACTTAGCATTTATTTGCATTTGTAGCCACTCCCAGAATATGGATTTCTTGGAGAAACATTGCACACCAAGAAATTCAATTTTATTTGATGTTTAATTTTTCATGTTAACCAGCAATTTTGTTTATTTTATAGAAAAAATTGTTCAAAGGATATTTTATTTTATTTATTTTTTTTAAAGATTGATCTTTTAAAGTTTTATATGAATTTATTTGTTAGAACAGATGTCAAGTTGATAAACAAACTTTTTGACTTAAAAAAATGAATATGAAAATGAAGACATGTTACAAGTGTATTGATTTTGCAAAACATTTAGAAAATATTCTTTACACAATGTTAATACATTTGTAGTGTTGCTGCTTTCAAATGTAACTTTTACAGTAGAATCTTGTTCAAATTACACAGGGGCAGATCCTGGGGGACTTAGTCACCTTTTTGTTGGAAATAACTGATTGGGTATATAAAGTGAATTATTGAAGCATCACCAGAGTGCACCCCTTTTCAGTCAGTGGGACTGCTTTTTTCGAAATTTTAAAAGGCTACTGTATCCTGGTTTTGCCGGTTCTCAATAACTTATGATGTTTTGATTCTATACTTTTTTTCTTAATATGATTTTTGGGAAATACGACTTGTGCCTGTTTATACACTTTCCCTTTAAACTTTTGCCAATTTGTAAATTGATTCAAAGGTTACCCAGAAAACGTTGATTATTATGATGACCTTAATTATGACTTTATGTGTACTACGTCACCTGTTCTCAATAGGTTGGGAAATACACTATGGAGGGCCATATCTACCAACTCAACATCTTGGAATTTACAAAAAGTGTAATAAAACGAAGTTTAATAACACCTATAAGAACACAATTGTAGTAATAGAGGACCACCAATTAATTATAGTCTATTTGACTCATAAATGATTAAAAACTGATCTAAAAATGGCTAGTTCAAAGATATCAGTCCAAAGTGACCTAATTCATGTGAAGGGTGTTTTTGAAAAATCCACCTTTTTAAATGTTTTTTCTTCATTGTGATTTTTTATTTATAGCAATTAGATGAATAAATAATTGATTTCAGTGATAATAATTGTAATCAAAATAGTAATACAAATGATAAGAGATGACAGTATTTGTTTTCTTGAACAGTGCCATCTTTAGTTTCACTATTGCGCATGCTATATAGGTCATTGACCTTAACAGGCAAATAAGATTTGTTTACATCAGAAACGTAGTTAAAGAGTTACAAGCTGTCAAAGTTTAACTTATTTTGGGGTTAAGAAAATGTATGCAAATTAGATTGAGTGAAAATATTCTAAGGTTACACAACTTGATGCATAGCATTGTGATTTTTTATCAACTTGAGGAGCATTAGGGTGTTCCTTCAAATATTAACAGACCAACAGGAGACATGTGCCACTCTGGGTTAAATGTCAAAACCAATTTGCGCATGATTATCGAGAACTGGGAACTATCGAGAATAGGTAAATGCCCAATATTATTGGTTATGACAATTTCTTTTTCAGATGACAAAGGTATACAAAGAAGCAGTCGCAGACAAAGATCAAATGGTGGTCAAATATGCACAGGCAGAAAAAAATAACCTCAGTTCTCTGAAAAACATTGAACGGTTAGAATCCAAGATAAAAGATGCTGCTAAGGAAAAAGAGAGCCTACTTGGAAAGATAAAAGATCTTAAGCTGGAGAAAACTAGACTAGGCCACGAGTTAGACTTGAAGGTAGGGGTTGTGTGAAAATAAGTATAGGTTAAGGTTACAACAGTTGAATAATAAAAGATAATGAAATGTGGAATAAATGTACATGACACAATCTACTGTGGAATAAATGTACATGACACAATCTACTGTGGAATAAATGTACATGACACAATCTACATAAACCAGCACCATATATAAGATCCACAATGTAAAATGGCCACCAACCTTCAAGGTGAATAGTTGTCACTGCTCATTGTTTTTCAATTGGCCCTTGATCAATATCAATGCATATGATTCAAACTAATGAAAGCTGGGCAAACAATCAATCTTTTTCTGATGTGTTTTTGGTTTAAAAAAGACTCATCAGTGATGCTTCATCCAAAGGATGAAAGGGCAATGTTATTGGAATTTTGATAAAGTACAATAAATAATTTAAGAAAGGATATGGAGTAAATGAATATGAGACCACAACACATATGTTAACTCCAACTGCAATTAATTTTTATGAGCTGTATGGCCATTTCGGAAAATTATTCCTCATCAGCAGCACTAGAACCCAAACAAAGGAATTCCACAATTCAAAAGATGTTCAAAATGTATTTGTACATATACTTAGAATTTATTTGCATTTGTAGCCACTCCCAAAATATGGATTTCTTTGAGAAACAATGCACATCAAGAAATTCAATTTTATTTGATATTTTATTTTTCATATTTACCAGCAAATATTTACAATACATGTATAAAAAACAAAAGTGTAGAATAGGGTACTAGTTTCAAACAAAGAATTACCTATGCCTGGAAAAAGAAAATCAAGAATACAGGTGTACATTCATAGAAGATTAGTAAAAGACAATGACTTCAGAATATGTAGACAAGACAGGGTTCTTTCTCTTATTCTTAAGGTCTATTCTCTATCTTCTTAAGTTAAACATAATTATATTTATAACATGTATAAAGTACATGTATCTTTATTGTTTAATATAGTCAAATGAAGCATTAGGACTGAAGAAAGAAGCAGAGAAATTTAAAGACCAAGTTTCATCATCTGATGTTAGAATAAAATGGGCTCAGAATAAACTCAAGGCAGAACTTGATGGCCATAAGGTATTTTCCCAAAGCAGAAAATTAGTGTTATTAAATTTAGAAAAAAGTTATCAAATTATGAATATTTAAATAATTGGGTTTAACTAAATTTTCTTTGGTTTGTTATTTCAACTTTAAACAATGGGTGTTTTTGAAAACCAAGAGTAGCAGTAACCTTCATAATTTGAACAAAAAATGTTAGTGTAATTTGTTCTGTGGTATGGCCTTTATGATCATACCTACATGGCTTGCATTATTACTGAGGGTCTAAATTGAAAAAAAAAGAAAACAGATATTGTATTTTGATAAAAACTGAAATTGAGTGTAATTGTAAATGTGGAATTAGGGTATGAATTTTTTGGCAATTTGTTTTTGTGAATTGAGCATAAACAGTATTTTTTGTTGTTTTTATTACATGTTTTGGTTTCAAAACTTCACACTGCAGTGTAAATTCATTTATTTAATATCAAGATATAAAATAAGAGCTTAAGTGAATTTTTGTTTACAAACAAATCTATCAAGGTCATTGATATTTTTATCTGTTTACTTTTGAGATATTATAACACAGATTTAAATAAAGATAGCTAATTATAGAATTTATAGGTTAGGAAAACTTTGTATTATAAAGCATAATATGATAACTCTCACTATCTGCAGTATAGCTTTGAAACATATAATTATGAATAAGAATGGAAGTTTTGTTTTTAAGGAAACGAAGGCAAACTTGGAGAAAACTAATCAGAGGTTAAAAGAGGCAAAGGAAGAGACAGAACAGATCAGGAGAAATTGTCAGGAAATTATTAAAACATACCAGGTATTGTCTTGAAATGTATAAATTTATATCTTTCATTCAATAGAATGAAGGTGTATTGACAATGCAGTTCTTGTAATGTATATTATGCTTGTCATGTTTGTGTGATTTCATAAATGAAAATCCAGGTACAAGTTTAATAAATGTTCAGTGGTTGTTGGTGTGTCAAAAAAAAGTTTCGATAAGTTTTCTTAGCAACTTTTCGCTTTTCACTTAATATTTAGTATGCAGCATCAGCATAGGGTCCCAAACCATGGTAGTCTATTTCAGGCCTCTGACTTGCCTTCTTCCTGTAAATACATTAAAACAAATATTGTGAATTCTTTTTGTTAACAGTTGTGTATTTTTGATATGTTTTATATTAGGAATCTGAAGAAATAAAGTCAAATAGCTTGGACCAGCAACTAAAAAAGAAGGAAACAGAGCTTCTGCTACAAGAAACAGAAAACAAAGATAAAGAAGAGGTATGGAGAAATATTTTTTTTATCAAAATACAAGGGGGATAATTCATTGAAAACATATTACAATCTTTTGCCATTCTGCTCATGTGTTGCAGTAAATTTAAGATTTACCATACTTATATTTCTATTCATTTAGCTATAGGATAGGTTGAAAACCTTAATTATTCATAGAAATTTACACAGGATTATCCTTAATCAACTGTGTGTGTGTAAAATTTTTGACAACTATGTGATAAATCAATGCATTTAAAGAAAGAAAAGAAAATTTTAATACTGCAAACGTCATCATGCAAATAATGTTCTTATTTGAAAGGTTAAAATAAAGAATTACTTGAATTTTATATGGGAAGTAAGCATAAAAACATACACATTCATCTTAACTTGTTTTCTAGTTATACTCTACCACCATAAAGGAGCTGGAACATTTAAAGATTAAACATAGAGAGACGTTAGCAGAGCTTCATACCTACCAGGATAAAACACAATGCTTAGAGGAGGAACATAAAAGAGATGAAGACACCATGAACAAGTTTAAACACATGTTACAGAAACAGAAGACAGAGAATAAAGATCTACAAGATAAGCTAGAACAGTTGGTTCAGCTGCAGACAGATTTCAAGAAGTAAGGAGTTTCACACCATTAAAATTATCTAAAAGGAAGCAAAATTTGTTAAGATTTTTCGGTTTATTGTAATCCTTTTTAAATTCATGATAATGAAAGAAGTTTGAAGTAGCTAAGCATAGATAACTCATTTATTGCGCACTTAAATATGGAGAGAAATGAATTTCCACAAATGTATAAGACAGTTCCTTAAAAGATATTTGCTATATTTCTGCTTGTAACTGTATACATTTTTATTTTTATCATGATAAGTGAATTTGTATTTGCAGTGCCCAGAGGACAATAAAATCATTGGATGAAGAGATTTCAAATCTAAAAATCAACAATAAAGACTTGAGCATTGAAATGGAAGGTTGTCGCAAAAGAGAGGCAGAAAAGCTAGAGCTTACAGAAAAATTATCTGCCAAGAATGCAGAACTCCAGTCTGAAAATTCAGCATTAAATGATAGGGTATGTCATTCTGCAGTTAACATAATCAAATAACCTATAATTGAATAAATTTGACCTGAAAAAGAACAAAACAGGATTTTGAAAATTTTTCATCTGCATGATCAACATCTCGTATATTTTATGTAACCAAAAACATTAAAACAAAAACTACAAAATAGAAAATTTGGCTGACCAAAAAGGCGTCTAGAAAATGCTTAAAATTCATTGCAAATTGATAGTAATATTATATGCCTTCTGGAAATAAGCTTTGAGTAAAATACAGATTTTTTTCCCCCAATACAATTCTAATTTTTTGGTCTATCATTCTGTAACTAAACTGTAATTGTGTTAATATAGAGAGTAGATGTATCAAGTAAAACTTTGCATTGTTTTGGATTATTATTTAGTTTTTGTTAATTACAGGTTATGGCATTGTCTGTTGAAGTTCAGAGTATAAGAATGGACCTACAGTCAAAAGAAACTAATTTAGATGAACTGGTATGTTAACAAAACACTATTTCTTTGCATAAAGGACCATTTAACTTGAATGTCTTAACTGGTCAGAAAAAAAGGTGCAGAGTGCACCTCCAGACTATTTTTTGTCTCGCCTGCGAAGCAGAGCGGGACATAGGTGTTACTTTACCGGCGGCGGCGGCGGCGACGGCGGCGGCGGCGGCGGCGGCGGCGACGGCGGCGTTAACTTTTTGGAAAAGTTTTATGAGCACCTCCATATCTCAAGAACTATAGGTCCTGTGTCTTTAAAACTTGGTATGCATATGCCCCAGTAGTAGCTAAGCACAGTTGCATCCCCATCTTTTGACCTTGACCTTGATTTTCCGGTTGAGTGACTTTGACAATTTTCAATACATATAATAGCAATGAAAAAGTTTTGCGAGCACCTCCATATCTCAAGAACTATAGGTCCTAGGTTGATGAAACTTGGTATGCATGTGCCCCAGTAGTAGCTTAGCTCAGTTGCATCCCCATCTTTTGACCTTGACCTTGATTTTCCGGTTGAGTGACTTTGACAATTTTCAATACATATAATAGCAATGGAAAAGTTTTGCGAGCACCTTCATATCTCAACAACTATAGGTCCTAGGTTAATGAAACTTGGTATGCATATGCCCCAGTAGTAGCTTACCACAGTTGCATCCCCATCTTTTGACCTTGACCTTGATTTTTCGGTTGAGTGACTTTGACAATTTTCAATACATACATGTATAATAGCAATGGAAAAGTTTTGCGAGCACCTCCATATCTCAAGAACTATAGGTCCTAGGTTGATGAAACTTGGTATACATATGCCCCAGTAGTAGCTTAGCACAGTTGCATCTCCATCTTTTGACCTTGACCTTGATTTTCCGGTTGAGTGACTTTGATTATTTTTATTGCATATATTTGCAATGTTTAAGTTCTATAAACATCTTTTAATCTCAGAAACTGAAAATCCATGTAAATTCAAAATATAGTGGAAGTAAGAAAGAATAATTGTTTCTGATGGTGCCGGCAGGCGAGACATACTTTAGTGTTAACTCTTGTTTCATCACATATCAGATTCAGAATATATTTTTATGAAAAAACAAGACCCCCTTTCAAGTTAAATGGTTCCTTAGATGTATATTTTTCACTAAAAATATATTTTACATGTAAGTAGTATAGCATACTTTTGCAGAACTTTACCTGTATATGGATTTCATGGTTGTCAACTGTAAGGTTCTCTATTACTAAACTTAGGTTTCAAATGTCCTTTCTCTTTAAATTTTGTTTTAGTTTTGATGCTATACACACAGTAATATAAAGAGGATCAAAATTATTCTTACTCTACTTAGTACTATAAAAGGGGAAATTTCTGTGAGAGGTTTACTTTTGCAAATGTGGTGTCATCTAATATTCTTGAAAATAAAACCAGGCTAAGATTGATAGAAAATAAAGAGATGTGGAATAAGTGTACACGACACAGCCCACAATTAAACGGCAATTTAGAAAAACCACAATGGACAACCGCCAGCAGCCTTCAATGAGGCCATTTTATTGCCAATATAAGAAGAGACATTTTACAAAAATTAAACCTTGCAAACACATTTTAGCACAGAAAACACAATTTTAAACCGCACAAAAAGTACCCCACTTTACAATAATTACTGGTTGCAATAGTCAGTGATTGTTAAGACTATCAGAGCCTCTTATCTGGTTTTGACACTAATTTTTAGCTCACATGGACCTTTGGTATTGCCATCACTTGGCGTCCGTCGTCGTCTGTCGTCTGTTAACATTTAACAAAAATCTTCTCCTCTGAAACTACTGAACAGAATTTAATGAAACTTGGTGTGAGTGGTCCTTAGGGTGTCCTGCACCAAACTTGTGTTTCGATTTTTGATCCGTCAAAAAACATGGCCACCATTACTAAAAAAAGACCAGGGGGGTCAGACTACTGTTTTTGGCTTGTAAATCAAAAAGTATAAGAGATAGATGAAATCTGATGCCACGCTACTGCTTCAGCATCAAAAGTTCTACTAAAGTGTCCATTTGGTCGAAGTTGTCAGATGATGCCTTATAGGGGTTACAGCCCCTTAAAGGTGAAAAATAGCGTTTTTTCATGTTTTTGGCTTATAGAATGAAAACTATTGCAGATACAGAAAAGCTGTAGCTTGCTTAAATGTTCAGCTCATTTAGCTCTACAAAAGTCTCCATAGGGTGGAAGTTGTCAGATGACCCCTTATAGGGGTTACGGCCCCTTAAAGGCGAAAAATAGTGTTTTTGGCCAATAGAATGAAAAATATTGCAGATAGAGAAAAGCTGTTGCTTGCTTAAATGTTCAGCTCATTTAGCTCTACAAAAGTCTCCATAGGGTCAAAGTTGTCAGATGACCCCTTATAAGGGTTACGGCCCCTTAAAGGCGAAAAATAGTGTTTTTGGCCTATAGAATGAAAACTATTGCAGATAGAGAAAAGCTGTTGCTTGCTTAAATGTTCAGCTCATTTACCTCTACAAAAGTCTCCATAGGGTCAAAGTTGTCAGATGACCCCTTATAAGGGTTACGGCCCCTTAAAGGCGAAAAATAGTGTTTTTGGCCTATAGAATGAAAACTATTGCAGATAGAGAAAAGCTGTTGCTTGCTTAAATCATGTAAATGTTCAGCTCATTTACCTCTACAAAAGTCTCCATAGGGTCGAAGTTGTCAGATGACCCCTTATAGGGGTTACGGCCCCTTAAAGGCAAAAAATAGTGTTTTTATACGACCGCAAAATTTTTGCGATCGTATTATGTTATGGCGATGTCGTTGTCGTCGTTGTCGTCGTCGTCGTCGTTGTCGTCTGTAGACACTTTGGTTTCCGTGCGATAACTTTAGTTGTAAATAACCAATTGTTCTAAAATTTTGATATGATGTTTATAACCACTAAAGGAAGGTTGGTATTGCATTTGGGGTTTCTGGCCCCTACCGTTTAAGAAAAAAGGGCCAAAAGGGGCAAAAATGTGTATATTGACAAAACGTCTGTAGAATGTTTAATTTTCATCCAATTTTGATCATTCTTTTTTTATTGTATTCCTCAATAAATTCTGTCAACAAAATGTATCAACGGCTTTGATGTATCTTGTACCGTTACATTGCTACTGGGGGTCAAAAAGGGGCCACACCCCAAAAATTGACTTTTTTTATTTGTGGTCCAATTTTCAAAATCTTTTTTTCATTGGAATCCTTGTGAAAATCCCTGCCTGCATTTTTCAATCAGATTTGCAATATTTCTTACCGTTTTTGAGAATTAAGGGGTCAAAGGGGCCAAAAACACGGTTTTTAAAAGTTTGTCATTTAAACCAAAAATTTAGTTGTATTGGGCCTGCCAATTGTTATGAAGTTTTAATATGATGATTATATCCACTTAAGGAATGTTTTTGTATTTGGGGTTTGTGGCCCCTTCTGTTAGAAAAAAGGGCCAAAAAGGGCTAAAACGGGTGTATTGACAAATCTGTTGTAAAATGTTTATCATTCATTCGATTTTGAAAATTCTTTTTTTATTGAATTCATCATTAAATTCTATCTACCTAATGTGTCAATGATTTTGATATGTATTTCACCATTACATTGCTACAGGGGGGGCTAAAGACAGGCCACGCCCTTAAAATCAACTTTTTTATTTGTGGTCCGATTTTCAAAATCTTTTTTTCATTGGATTCCTTGTGAATATTTCTGCCTTATTCTTTAATCGGATTTGCAATATTTTTACCGTTTTTGAGAAATTAGGGGTCAAAGGGCCAAAATTGTAAATTAATACATGTATATATAAATAAGGCTTTTGTATTAGATGTTGATGTAAATATAAATGTGTCAAAAATGCATTTTTAAGGTCCACCACAGGATGCATGTGTCAAAAAGCTTTGTAAGTCCACCATGGGCTTCATGTGACCAAAGCAATGGACTATCCATACTGGGCCTCCAATGTACAGGGTTCAACTTGTTGCGGTCGTATCATGCTGCGCTCGGCGTAGCTTTTTATTGGCCTATAGAATGAAAACTATTGCAGATAGAGAAAAGCTGTTGCTTGCTTAAATGTTCAGCTCATTTAGCTCTACAAAAGTCTCAAAAGGGTTGAAGTTGTCAGATAACTCCTTATAGGGGTTACGGCCCCTTAAAGGGGAAAAATAGTGTTTTTGGCCTATAGAATGAAAACTATTGCTGATAGAGAAAAGCTGTTGCTTGCTTAAATGTTCAGCCCATTTAGATCTACAAAAGTCTCCATAGGGTTGAAGTTGTCAGATGACCCCTTATAAGAGATATGGCCCCTTCAAGGCAAAAAATAGTATTTTGGGCTATATAATGAAAACTATTGCAGAAAGAGAAAAGCTGTTGCTTGCTTAAATGTTCAGCTCATTAAGCCCTAAAAAAATCTCCATAGGTGTGAAGTTGTCAGATGACCCCTTATAAGGGTTACAGCCCCTTAGAGGCAAAAAGTAGTGTTTTGGCCTATAGAATGAAAACTATTGCAGGTAGAGAAAAGCTGTTGCTTGCTTAAATGTTCAGCTCATTAAGCCCTACAAAAAACTCCATAGGTGTGAAGTCAGATGACCCCTTATAAGGGTTACAGCCCCTTCAAGGCAAAAAATAGTGTTTTTGGCCTACAGAATGAAAACTATTGAAGATAGAGAAAAGCTTTTTCTTGCTTAAACTTTCAGCTCATTTAGCTATACAAAAGTCTTAATAGGGTTCACATCAAGACCAGGTGAGCGATTCAGGCTCCTGGGAGCCTCTTGTTGTTGTATGTGTTTTCATTGTGTAAGTAATATGATTGTGTCTTGCTGTCTTCAATTACTCTTGGTTTTGATCTGTTTCATGAAATTCAGTATTGAGCAATGCCTTTTATTTGCCTCTTTTACATAAGAAATCAATGCTTATATACTTTGTCAATCCTTTTTAGACCAGAAAACTTTCTGAAGAAACATCAAAGAACCAACAGGAAATAAAACAGTTAACCGAAAAGTTACAGGAAAAATCTAAAAAAGGTATTACTATAGAGTTCTATTCACATTCAGAGAATTTAGAGAAAGTTAACAGCACTGTTTACATAAAATTGTTAAGGTACTGTTAATATGATTTACCTAAATGGTCTTTTTAACTTGAGAAAGTTAATAGTAGTGTTAAAAAATATTTAACATGGAATAATTGTCAACATGCAAAATCACTATTAAAGTTTATTTTTTTTTGTAGTTGATGAATTATCCACAAGAATTGGGGATGAAAAAGATGAAATAAAAACTTTGAAAAGAAAACATGTAAACAGTATAAAGGTAGGAAATATAAAATTACAGAATATCATTTGTTCATGTCTCTCTTAACACTGCATATCAAATGATTTTGTTGTTGCATTTTTATGATTTGAATTTTAAAAAAACCGTGTTTAATGTTGTCAGTCATTTGAGTTGAGTTTTCAAGCTTAATGTATTGTTATGGTATAAACCTAATTTTACCAATTCTTTTTATTTCCCTCTTCTAGCAGTGAAGTTTAAATTAAGACCTCACAAAAATACCCTTTTATATGGTAAATGATATTTGTTTTTGTCATGACATTTTTTTCCTTTCTTATCAACACAAGAAATTGATCTATTTAGGACAGTACACTGAAAAGTACTAAACAAGTCAAAACTTACAAAATTCAAAACATAAAAAAAAACACTGTTAACTGTTTACCTGAAATTTGAGTGCAATTTAGATCCTTAATCCTCATTTTACCTAGCAACTTACTTTGTAGGACCTGACCAGACAGTTACAACAAGCAAGAAGGAGGCTAGAAAACTATGAAGCAAATGGCGACAAAGAAAGCAATAGTTTAGGGTCTCGTACAAGCTCTACAAACTCCCTGAATACACTTGCTAATGGAGATGGTCAGAATCATTCCGTAACACAAGTCCCTCCTCATACCTATAGACAATGTAGTCCTCCAGAACCAGTAAGTCATTTCTTTCATCTTTTAGTTGGCTACATTCCACAAAAGGTTATAAAATTGTGAGTGTTGGACAGGTAAGAAACAATTTTCTAACCGTTTTCTTATTAAGTGTTGACAGCCTCATGATATTTGATAATACAACATCTTGATTATGCAGCATCAGCATGAGGTCTCTTATTGTAGGATCTAATTTTAGGTGTGCGGTACATCTATTTCCTGTTAAAAGAATGGTCTTTATGACTTTTAAAGATTTATAATTTTTTCCAAACACAGGATTCAGGGTGTACAGGAAATAAGCACTAATTGCTTGTCATTGATATTAAATATGATGTATGTGGTCTGACCTGTATTAACATACCTAAAAAGTGGCATCAACACTATAAAAGTATGCGTAATTTCCTGTTGTACTGAAATGATCACCTTGATATCCCGATTATGTCTTCACAACCGTGTTGTGTTTTGTGATACTATCGGACAATATGATTGCAATGGAAGAGGAAGGTTTGGTGTGCCATTTAACCTGGTTTAACCCACAATTTCATTTGAAATGTGTATACCAAGTCAGGACCATTGCAATCTTCAATTTTTCTGGTTTGTCTTTCTCTTGGACATTGAGATTGATCCTCATTTAGATCCAACATTCAACAGCTTTTGATTTGTATTTTCCTATAAATGTTGCCATTAAGATATTCTTAATTAGATAAATTTATGCATATCTCTGCATTCTTAGTCATTATAATAATGGAAATGCAGTTTGATATTTTGTATTTTGAACATTTGTTATGATGTAGCTTATTGCCACATTTATGTTCCCAGGAATACCCAGTCATAACAGAACAAGTAGAACCAGACAGACAAATGCTGATTGAAAGAATCGTTAAACTGCAGAAAATGTTAGCTCGACGTAACGAGAAGATTGAATTCATAGAGGAACATACACATCAACTGGTTGATGATATTCAAAAGAAAAATAGGTAGTGTTTACTGCTGCCTTTAAAAAAAAAAGAGATTCACTAAAAAATGCCTGGACAAAAGAGCTTAGACTATTTCAAAATTATTAATGGGTTATATGAGCAACACTTGTTTTAGAAGCAATTAATTTATTGCCTTATTATTTAAAGATAATGATAAATATGATTTAAAGATTTTTTAGTTAATGGGTAATTTATTATACCCTCCAAAGCAAAGTTTTAAACATAGAATCATCCTGCCTGTTGGTCTGTCCACATGTCTCTGAGATATTATTCAGGGGAGATAATTGGACTTGTTTCTTATAGCGCAATTACTCCTAAAACTGATTGATGGATTTGATGAAACTCAAACGAAATGAACTTCATAATAAAAAGGTGTTCATGAAGAAATTTTATTGGTCTCTGATATTATTCTGGAAAGATCATTAGATATTAATTTCTAGATTTCAGTATCAAGAAAAAGTTATCTTAAGTCAGCAAGCTTGCATTACTTTGGTTTGTTTGTCACTGTTAAAGTTTATTTCAGAATTGAGTAAGCTTGCACATACATCCAGTTTGTCATTGTGTCAATTCATTTCAGAATAATACAGATGTATGCCTTAAGGGAGGATTCTGGTACACTGACAGCAGAGGCAGCAGATGCTAGCAAGGTATCAAATTCTTTATAATTGTTAACTTTGTCATGGCTTAAGCAGGTACAAAGCACTTTTACTTCAATATAATTGGCTGGTTAAATATTTTTTCATAGTAAGGTGGTCATTCCTTTCAAATTTGAATAAAATCTGTGTTTTGGAAATATTGGTCAATATTTTCGTTGATTGTGGAGATTCCAAATTTCTTTTTTGTATCTAATAAAATTTCTTGGTAAAAATTGGAGTTATAAAATGCTGAATGTTGAGCAGGTTTGAGAGGAGAGAATATGTGTAACAGTTTTCCTATCACAGCCTCTTTATATTTGGTATGGAGCATCAGCATGGGGTCTCATATAATAGTATTTGAATTCATTTCTGTTGCTCACCTTCACAAAATCTGGCCATTTGACTTTGCCAGATTGTTTCCCTTTATAAAATGTTTTGACTAAAGGTTCAACTAATTGATTTACTAATCTGTGTGTTCTGCTACCCCTATTAAGCTACATCTGCTTAAGCAAAATAAAATTTTATAAGTGCTTATTCAAAATTAAAAAATTCTTTAAAAATATTCCAAAGCTTTGAATGTACTTTGATATTTGTTAGATATTTTTAATCAAATTGTAAGACACTTCTAATTATGAGTAGTAAATAAACATTTTATTTGGTCAGAGTCATGATTTTTTTCTGATTGTGTCCCTAATGCATGCCTAACAATAACATTAGTTAGGATCATGTCTTCATCACTGCATGATATTACATGTATCCTATGCTTACTGTGTTTTAGCCACATCAGAGGAAGTTAACTAAGGTATAGTAGCCATGTGGCCTTAAACTGATGGTTCAAAGGTCAAAGTTTAAAAGCATGATTGAAATAATGCATGTTTAGTAGATCAATATGTGTTGTTTTTAAAAGATTTCAATGTTTATTTGATTTTCATTGATTAGATATTTTATTTATGTGTAGTAAAAATTAGAGACCCCCCCTTTTGTCTTCATTGTATTTTTAAAGGTCATATGATATATTAAGATTGATATGCTCCTAGAACATGTATCCTCCCAAATTTAAATTTAATTTATTACCTATATTTTCCAAAACAAAAATCTATAAGGACCATTTTCAGATAGGTTAGTTCAAAATTTGTTATGATGTTTATGTTTTATCAGATTACTTTTATTCATGAATGTTATACATTGTACTACATTAGAGATTTCAGGGGGTTCTTTCAAACTTTGACATGAAATGTTTGATGAGTTTCCATATATAAACACTAGCTAGATCTTTCAGAATCTGTTCTTAAATTAATTTTTGGTGAAAGGGGCATACATGTATCTCTCTTAGTATCAGGTGTATACACTCTACACTAATACCTTTTTAACATCAAGTCAAGTTTACTCAGAAACTAAACATTAGGAAATTAATATATGTACTAGAACAATGGTTATATATATACTGACTTCCTCTGGTGTTGTTTCTTATTAAATGTTGTAAATTTTGTTGTATCACATTAGTGTGTAAAACAGATATTGCACCAAACTGAAAAAAATATATGTATATTTTCATTATATTATTAGTTTAAACAAAATACAACTGATTAGATTTTGTTTAAAAAAAAAAGAATCAGTGCCTTTCCTGTGACCATCACTGTTAAAAATGTTTGTTGCAGTGTTGTAATGGAATTTGACTATGGTCCTGTAGATATATAACATTCTAATGGTTTCTGTTAACTTAGTTATTAGATCAATATTGGGCAACCTACTGGCATGGCTTCTTTGGAAGGCTGCACTTATTTTTTCTGGTCTTCTTGTTTTCTTATTTCAGACACAGTAAGCCAAGAAATACATACATGTATCTCTTTTTACCTTCCAGGCCAAATTACCAAGGAAATGCATGATAATGGTGACTCTTGCTATATTTCAGGCCCAGATAGCCAGAAAGCACAGTATAATGGGTTCTGTATTCAGTTCACACCAAACAGATGGTACAATGACATTAGATCTATCTCTGGAGATCAACAGAAAATTACAGGCAGTCCTGGAGGATACAATTCTCAAAAATATGACATTAAAGGTATGTTTCCTTAATTGAGCTACATTTTTGGTCAGATTTCTCAGCAACTAACAATCACAACCTTTTGATATTTGGTATGCAGCCTCAGTATGGGGTCCCATGTCATTGGATACGATTTCAGGTCTTTTGCTCTTCTACTTCCTGCTAAACAAATCAGACCATTTTTGACTTTTCATTAAAGAAATGAATCAATTGGGCAGAGAAGGATTTCAATCATGTCCCTGGTAGGATATCTATAACCTTAAGAGACTTTGTTATACATAAAATTGAAGTGAAAATAATGTAGTAAGAGGTCAGTACCTCACAGTTTTGATAGAATCTCATTGTTTTATATTTCAGGAAAGTTTAGATACCTTAGGGGAAGAAATATCAAGACTTTCTCAGGAAAATAGAAAAATGCAACTAAAACTTGAACATCAGAGTAGATGATGAAAAATTGTATCTGTGACCACAATTTCTTTTCTTTCTGTGGAGAACTTATGTAAACAATATGTATACAAGTCATGTTTACCTGAATATTGGCATAATCTTTTTTTTATTTGCATAAGTATCTTTTTCCTTTGCTTTATTTCATAACTGTTTTTACATTACTGGAAATTTCAATCTGTTTTTAACAGCTATTCTTGTTTGTGTACTCATGTCATATTTTTTTTCTTAGAAATGAAGGAAACTCTTTTTGTGACACTTTAATGTAACTTGGACTACTTCATTACTTTTGTTTCAAAATCTGTATGCATCACATTTCATGATATATATGTACTTTAATTTAACATGGGTTTTAAGTATTAATTGCTGTTTTGTGTATAATTAACTTCCCTACATCCAATTGTGGTTTAGTTGTATAAGTAGTGGTAACCATTTGAAATGGGTAGATGAGGAAATAACATTCCAATAATATCTGAGTGATATCAAAGATTTTATTAGAAATTGCTGTAATCCCATTCTATTTATTGTTGATGTCATATGCAAAAGGCACCATTTTAATTGACGAAATATAGTAATATAAGATATGCATGTTATAGTTTTGTTGTTATAAACTGTGTTCTCTGACTGACTATAATTGATATGTTGAAAATATTTGTTAAAATCCTAAAATTCTGTCATTTATAAAGTGAAAGTAACATATATGAGATATTATTTTCATATATTAAAAGTAGCATTTATTTCATAATTCTATTAAAATCCTTGGTACAAATCTATTGTTTCAATGAACATAAAAAATCATTTTATGTATGCTTTTATGAAATCATCACATTATAATTTTCATTTCTCTCTTTTTGAAGTGTAAAGTAAATGAATTAATAGAAAGCATATAATGCAAGATCAGTTAAAAAAATCCACAGTTTGATTTGTTGTATTAAAATCCATTTATCTACTTTTATAAGGGTGCTTAGGCATTATGTTATACTGTGGATTCATTTATTTTCATGGTTACCAATTTTTCGTGGTTTGATGAAAAAGGATCAGTTCATGGATTCTTTATTTTTTTGGTTCTTATGTCTGCAGCATACAGATCGATGTTAAATTTCCATTTTGTTGGGTATCAAATTTTGTTGGTAAAGGCCACCCACGAAAACCACGAAAATTGATACCCCACGAATAATAATGAAACCACAGTATTCGTATCTACTACATTGTACAATGTACTTCTTTGTATGGTTATCTATTGTTGAAAATATTACTTGACATTTGTGAAATTTGCTTGATATCCATCCTTATAAATCCATTCCTTCATGTTGAGACTAGCATAGCAATGATTTGTCATGAAAGTTCATTTGTGCAAGATTATGAAAATAAAATTTAGTTTTGTAACCCTTACTACATGTAATTAGTAATAATGATTTCTCTAGGGCAAAAAATTTTAGCAAGATTTTTTGGTTTAAAAGAAAGGATTCACTTGCATGCTATTTGTACAATATTTCAATTAGAAGTACAGTAAAATCTGTCAAAACCGAACAGCAATGGGACTTTGGGTTTTGTTCGGTTTGAACAGGTGTTCGGTTTTCTCAGGGTTCATTCACAACTTGACATTAAATTGAAATAATAATAACATATAAAAGAAAAGGATATCAAGTTGAACGACATTATATACAGTAGTAACATCAAGACATATTTTTGAATTCAGTGTAGCTCTAAAGTTTTCGTAAACTAATTTTATAAGAGCGAAGTGTAAGAATACAACAAAATATCAATCTTTTTAGCTCACCTGGACCGAAGGTCCATGTGAGCTATTGCCATCACTTGGCGTCCGTCGTCGTCCGTCCTCGTCCTCGTCTGTCGTCGTCCGTCGTCATTAACTTTTCTTTGAAAATCTTCTCCTCTGAAACGACTGAAGGGATTGCTTTGAAACTTTGCACACTTCATCTATGGGATGTCCTCTACCAAGATTGCACAAATGGTGACCGCCCTCTAAACAACATGACTGCCGTTACTAAAAATAGACCAGGGGGGTCAGACTACTGTTTTTGGCTTGTAAATCAAAAAGTATAAGAGATAGAAGAAATCTGATGCGACGCTACAGCTTCAGCATCAAAAGCTCTACAAAAGTCTCCATTGAGTCGAAGTTGTCAGATGACCCTTTATAGGAGTTACGGCCCCTTAAAGGTGAAAAATAGCATTTTTTCATGTTTTTGGCTTATAAAATGAAAACTATGACAGATAGAGAAAAGTTGTTGCTTGCTTAAATGTTCAGCTCATGTAGCCCTACAAAAGTCTACATAGGGTCGAAGTTGTCAGATGACCCCTTAAAGGGGTTACAGGCCCTAAAATAATGTTTTTTTTATATTTTTGGCCTATGGAATGAAAACTATAGCAGATAGAGAGAAGCTGTTGCTTGCTTAAATGATCAGCTTATTTAGTTCTACAAAAGTCTCCATAGGGTCGAAGTTGTCAGATGTCCCCTTATAGGGGTTTCAGCCCCTAAAATGATGTTTTTTCATGTTTTTGGCCTATAGAATGAAAACTATAGCAGATAGAGAAAAGCTGTTGCTTGCTTAAATGTTGAGTTCGTTTAGCTCTACAAAAATTACTTAGTGTGATAGTTGTCTAATAACCCCTTATATGGGTTACGACCCTTAAAATAACGTTTTTAGCTCACCTGACCCGAAGGGTCAGGTGAGCTATTGCCATCACTTGGCGTCCGTCGTCCGTCGTCCGTCGTCCAACTTTTCAAAAATCTTCTTCTCTGAAACCGCATGGCCAAATGTAACTAAACTTGGTAGGGTTGTTCTATAGTATGTCCTTTACAAAACCATCGTTCGGATTTTTTATTGGATGAACAGCATGGCCGCTGTAGCTAAAAATAGAACATAGGGGTAAATTGCAGTTTTTTGCAAATAACTCAAAAACGGTAACAGATATCAAAATTCTGGCATAGGGTAAAAGTAATCAGCACCTCAAGATCTACCTGCCCAGAAATTTTCAAGAAGATCCAACAACCGATGTAGGAGTTATTGCCCTTTTTCTGGATTTTTTCAAAATTTTGCACTTATTTAGCCCTATATCTTGAAAACTATACAAGATATTTTAAATATTCAAATTGCATATGATTAAGCACATCAAGATCTACATTTCATGTAATTAGGTCAAAGCTGTAGAACGATTTCTTTTAGGAGTTATGGCCCTTAAAGCGTCACAATTTACTGTTTTTCATTACTTTTCCCCTGAATTTCAAAGATTAACTTGTCTAACACCATATATCCAACTTCAACCAAACTTGGCACAGTTGTTAAATAGCATATATGCTACAATTCTATCGTTCAGATTTTTGATTAGTCAAAAAATATGGCCGCCATGGCTAAAAATAGAACATAGGTGTAAATTGCAGTTTTTTGCTAATAACTCAAATATGGTTACAGATATCAAAATTCTGATGGGAGACAAAAGTGATCAGCATCTCAAGATCTACCTGCTGTGAAAGTTTCAAGAAGATCTAACAACTGATGTAGGAGTTATTGCCCTTTTTCTGGATTTTTTCAATTTTTTTCACTTGTTTAGCCATATATCTTGAAAACTATACAAGATATTTCAAGAATTTAAATTGCATATGATTGAGCACATCAAGATCTACATTTCATGTATTTAGATCAAATCTGTAGGATCATTTCTTTTAGGAGTTATTGTCCTTAAAACAATGAAATTTACCAATTTTTCATTACTTTTTCCCAAAATTTCAAAGATTAACTTGTCTGACACCGTAAGACCAACTGCATTTTAACTTGGCACACTTGTTTAATAGCTTATATGCTACAACTCTATTGTTCAGATTTTTGATTCGTCAAAAAATATGGCCGCCATGGCTAAAAATAGAACATAGGGGTAAATTGCATTTTTTTGCTAATAACTCAAAAATGGTTTCAGATATCAAAATTGTGCAAGAATCAAAAAAGATTAGCATATTAAGATCTACCTGTGCTGAAATTTTAGGAAAGATCTGACTGCTGATGTGGGCGTTATTGCCCTTTTTCCTAACTTTTGCCAAATTTTGCGATTATTAAGCCCAATATCATGAAAACTAACCAAGATATTTCAGAAATTTAAATCACATATGGTTATGCACAATGATATCTACAAAATATATTTGTCTGTGTGGTTCAGGTGAGCGATTCAGGCTCCTGGGAGCCTCTTGTTTCATGTTTTTGGCCTTTAAAATGAAAACTATTACAGATAGAGAAAAGCATTTTCTTGCTTACACATTCAGCTCATTTAGCTCTAGTTTAAGAAACAAAATGATTCATCTTAGTTTATTTTTTTCACTATAATTATTTTTGTGAATCACTTTCATTTTTCAACAAAATGAAAATATTATCTAATTAATTTAATTATTAAGCTAAGCTTTGGTTGCAATCAAACCATTCAAAAAATTTCAGGACTGGTTTGACTCATTGTTATGAAAACACTCTCGACATGTACTGCTACTGTTATTATGTTGATAATAATATCCTAATAATTTTGACAGCTTGGGCCATTACAGCTAATTTACATTTAAACACATTTAATTGTCAATAACAGATTCTCAAAGCCATACATCACTGACATTTTAAACTTGTACAAAAAAATAATCCTTGATTATCTCTAATGAGTTCGGTATGGACAAGTTTTTTTAACATGATTAATGTAGCATAGGGAATAAAAAATGGTTCGGTATTTGGTTTGGTCAGTATTCGGTTTTAACAGGTGAATTTACTATATATTTTATTTAAAAGTCTATGGGTCTTGGGAATTGTTTGGTTCAGGGATTAAATAAAACTGATTTTTTGACATCCCTGTTTGGTTTGACGTGAAATTCGGTTTTGTCAAGGTTCTGTTTGAACAGTTTTCACTGTATTAGATTGTTTTATAAATGGCTCTTAGTAAGGTTGCAAGTTCAACTAATTGTAGCGAATGAAAAAGTGTTCTGGGAAACAAGAAGATAATCCAAGTAGGACAATTAAGTTGTGATATTTAATCAGTTATGACAAAGGGCTTTTGCATATTTTAAACCCTCACTTTGATCACACTGTATAGGCTATTACAAAATACCAGTTTTGATTTTATTTCTCTGTGGGACCACCAAACGCTATATTTTTTTTAACTATTTGTCATTTTAAAACTATTTGTCAAGTTCATGTATTTGTGCAATAGGATATTTAGATTTTAAATGGTGTGAGATAAAGATAAAATGCTAGATGTTGAATAATCACAAAAATTATGTATGTGCAATATAATTTATCTTTTGATGAAAAGGAATTGTATTTCTCTTAAATCTTATGTTGCTATTTATTGCTCATTGTAGTAAAGTTTTTTCCCTCAATCAAATCCATACATTATATCATGAAAATCTTTTTTTTTTAATTATTTCAATGAAAATGAAGGCATGCAGGGAAGGAAATGGATTGTCAATAGAATTATCTCTTATGCCTTTCTTTTTATCAACCAGGCTTAGTTTGGTTTTTACTTTTAATGTAATCCTATCACTATAAACACTATAAATTATTGACCAAAGAAAAATCTAAAAACTTAAAACTCCTGGTTCTATAAAGACTTACATGTACTGGTAATTTTCCTGATTCTTCAACATATTTATCTCTGTATACATGTATAATAAAAACAGACCAGGTTTATTTACTCTAAATTATTTATTATTTGTTCTTAATTGTGAATATGTTATAAATGTTTGGCTGTGATATCAATTAAATAAGTTTGAGGTTCATGAAAAGTGGTTGTCAATTTATTGTATACATCATTTTACTTTATTTATGTGTGAGTGCTAGATATAAAAGTTTATTTGTTTATGAATGTTATATTGTTTTTCAAAGAGGAATTCATGTGATAAATGAAAAAAAGAATAAAACTATATATAGTTATTACATATAGTTTGTCTTTATGAATTCTCCCAAATTCTTTAAAAAACTTTTTCTAGATTGGTTTGTGTTGGGATAGTTTGGATAACCAGGCTCATGCAACCAATAATCATGTAAACAAACTTGGACAGATTGTATTCAATGTACTGCATTGTGTATACAAATATTTGAAAAAAATAAGGTAAATATGAATATTAGTTTAGTCTCCCCAAACTTTTGTAGTGAGACATATTGCTACAATATATTGTCCTGTCCTGTCCGTCTGTCCCTCACAAAGTCTTTCAGTGCAACTCCTCTGAAACTACCGAAACGAATCAATAAAACTTGGTATATAGGAAGAACACCATATGAAGTTGTGTATGTTATAATAAAATTTTGATCCTCACATTTTTGTGGGAGTTATGGCCCATTGAACTTAGAAATTTGCTGAAAATCCTCATTTCTCATCTTCAACTCTTCTGAATCTACTGACCAAATTTAATGAAATGTGGTGTATAGGAAAGACACCAAATGTAGTTGTGCATATTGCTAGAAAAGTTATCTTCGAATTTTGTGGGAGTTATGGCTCTTTGAACTGAAATTTTTTATTGAAGTCTTTCTCATCCTGTCAGTGCAACTCCTCTGAAACTACTAAACAGAATTCAACAATACTTGCTATATGTTGGAAGGTCATCCATGGCCGTAGCTAGGGTCCCAAAAATAGTGAGGCAAAGCTTATTGCCGAGCGAAGCGATGCGAAAATTTTTTCGGCAGGGGGTCTGGGGGCCGCTTAAGGCCCCCAGAAGCTCTGGGGTAAATGGTGCGAAACCCTGCATTCTGGGCGTTTCAAGAAGGATTATTGACTCCAAAGCAAGCTTTATGATATGTTGGGTTTTTTTTGACAATCTAATCAAAAATAAGATATAAGGCATACTTTCATGAACACTTTTGTTCGCAACATAGCTTATACCTCCTTAAAAATATAAATTGAAAACGGACAAATATGGGTCGCCTATTGCATTTTTTCTATCAGTTATATGATTTTATAATTCCTTGTGCAAACTATATATGGAAAAACATGTACTGTTGACCCAAAAATGAAGATATATTTGCTTGCCGTTCACGTCGTTCACATACATATGCCTATCTTAAAAATTAAAAGATTATTATACCCCCCGCAAACAAAGTTTGGGGGGGTATATAGGAAACACCCTGTCTGTCTGTCTGTCTGTCTGTCTGTCCGTCCGTCCGTCTGTCCACATAACTCGTAAGTGCTTCTCCTCCTAAACCAATTGAAGGATTTTACTGAAACTTTACATGAAGAAAGTACATCATATGTAGATGTGCATGAAGAATTTTCATCGCATTCGGACATCATTCAGGGGAGATAATTGGACTTAGACTTTTTAAATACATTATTCAATGGGAGACCTCGTAAGCGCAACTCCTCCTAAAGCGCATGATGGATTTTGATGAAACTGTACCTGAAGGAAGAACATCGTATATAGATGTGCATGAAGAATTTTCATCGCATTCGGACATCATTCAGGGGAGATAATTGGACTTAAACTTTTTAAATACATTGTAATACATTATTCAATGGGAGACCCTGTAAGCGCAACTCCTCCTAAACCGCTAGATGGATTTTAATTAAACTTTACACGAAGGAAGTACATCATATGTAGATTTGCATGAAAAATTTGTATAGCTCTCTGCTATCATTGAGGAGAGATAACTGGACTTGATGTTTTTTACCAAACAGAGTCCAATATGAAGTGGGGGGTATCCTTTTGTGAGCTCGCTCACAGTATTACTTGTTTTATTCAGTATCAGGATTGTATTGCAGAAACTTTTTCTATTCGTTATTCATATTCTTTTTCGATTTTGTTTAAAACATATTTAATATCTTTTTCTTTAAAAAAGGTAATAAAAAACAGTACTGAACTGGAAAATTTAATCATACATATCCAAGGAGAAACGACAAAACAAGACAAATTCATAACAAAGCAATTGACTCTCAAAAGAATGGGTTACACAAGATTTTATTGCGCCTAACTTTTGTCTTCAATCGCAGTCTTAAGGTCGAGCAACACAAAACAAAACGGCTGTGAGACATAACAGGGGTAAAGAGTACAAAAAAACTGCCACAAACTAATTGAAACAGTCACCAATCATTTTAATTGGTATAATTTTTTATCATTTGGTGATACCATTTAAATTTCCAGGGCTGTCAAGTTTTTATGAGCTACATGCGTGAGATTTGCCCAAAAATTGAAAGGTCAAAGGAAAAAATTAAAAGATCAAAGAAATTTGCCGCTAAATTGCCAATTAGATGCATGAGTCTCACTCGAGTTGCGTGACACTTGACAGGTCTGAATTTCTGCTTAAAGTATATAAACCAAAAATTCTGAAATACTCAAGAAATTATCCGATGGCACTTCAATAGTATCAAGACAATAGACAACTATGTCCTGTAAAAGCCAGACGGAGCACAAAATGATATTAATGTAGTCAACAGTTGACACTAACAAAAAGTTATCCAAACAAAAGTCTGCTAATACAATATTTTAAACACGAGGTAGTGCAAGGCCGCAAAATTATGTTACCAGAGAGAGGCGTCACAAAATACATTCAGGACTGGAAATATTTATTAACACATGAGGAAGATCTAATCTCATATTTGGATAACAATTAATCTTCAAGTACAGTATCTACCAAAGTTGCTAAAATGGCATTGGCCCAGCAAACTTTGGTTTTAAAATCATTATTCCATTTTCCATTTTTTTTAAATCGGCAAATCTGGTTTTAGGTTAAACTTATTTATCACATTTATTACTGCAAATTAAAAAGTTATTAAATTAATTGTATCTTGTAAATCAAAGATATATGAAACTAACTATATAAACGTATGAATGTTTTTGAGTACCTGTATACCTTTTTTCAAAAAAACAAAAAACAAAAACAAATTGTCAAAATTTTTAGTGAGGCTACTGCCTCACTTGCCTCAGTGGTAGCTACGGCCATGTCATCATATGAAGTTGTGCATATTACTAGGAAATTTTTATCCTTAAATTTTTGTGGTGTTTGTGGACCCTTGAATTTAGAACTTTTGGGGGAGACATCGTTTTTGCAGGCAAAAACAAAGTTTAATTTATTATACCCCATGCAACGAAGTTGCGAAGGGTATAATGTTTTTGACTGGTCCGTCCGTCCGTCTGTGATCAAAGTTTGTAATCTCAACTCCTCTTAAACTACTGAACAGAATTTAATGAAACTTGGTATGCAAGAAGAACACCATATGTAGTTGTGCATATTGCCGGGAATTTTTGATTTGCAAATTTTTGTGGGAGTTATGGCCCTTTGGACTTAGAAATTTGCAGAAAACATGATTACAGTTTGTAATCGCAACTCCTCTTAAACTACTGAACAGAATTTAACAAAACTTGGTATGCAAGAAGAACACCATATGTAGTTGTGCATAATACTGGGAATTTTTTATTCGCAAATTTTTGTGGGAGTTATGGCCCTTTGGACTTAGAAATTTGCAGAAAATCATGATTACAATTTGTGATCCCAACTCCTCTTAAACTACTGAACAGAATTAAACGAAACTTGGTATGCAAGAAGTACACAATATGTAGTTGTGCATACCACTGGGAATTTTTGATTCGCAAATTTTTGTGGGAGTTATGGCCCTTTGGACTTATTCAAATACTTGCACATTCACTTTTACAATCATTCAATATTATTGATTCCTGTAGCTTGATACTAATTCCTCGAGGATAACATTGATAGTCCATTAGCGGCACGCGTGGGGTATGTGAGCGTGCTCACTAAGGTTCTTTCATTTTACATGGCTACAGCTTTGAGATAGTCAGTCCTGGTGGAACATTTATTTACACTCTTGCAGAGGAGAAAATTTTGTCAGTCTGTTCAAATGTTGTCTTGTCTGTCTGAATGGATATATACAAAATAAAAAAGATAACATCAAAATAAAATATTCAAACAAATGCATGCACTTATAAAAAAGCTTTATAAATTAAAGATCTTCATGTCTAGGTATTTGTGGTTTAGGCTCCTCAAATGCTTTTTAGATATTTGCATTTTTTATTAGGGCCCTGCATTCAGGATGTGAGAGACACTATAGTTTTTATTTTGTCTCTCTGTCTTTCCACACTTCAGTTGAAAAAAACTTTTTATAGCACATTTCTCAAACTTAGTCCAGTTAAAACATATTGCAAATTAAAATTTTATGTAAATATTCAGTGAAATCTATTTTTTGCGCGAGTGTGTAAGCCTGCTGGCACTCAAACTTCACTTAATTATCTCAATTCTTAATATCTTTAATTTTCAATAAAACTTCTTAAAAAAGACTTTGTACAGGATGAAAATCAGGGATTTATCCAAACTGATGTATTTAGCAGCAGTGTCATGTGTAGAAAATAAATTCTCATACTATAGTATTGGCAGTAAATGAATAATTTGACATGCCAGCCCCCCCCCCCTTGAGAATTAAATGATGGTTCCCAAATGATCATTAGAGTAAAACCCCAAAAAGTACTGAGAACAGCTATGATAGTAATGTAATCAAACTCCTTTTTCTTTCTCATTACAGAATGAACAAGACCAATCGATGTCTGGCCCTGCGTCGTATGGCAAAACGTTGAACCCTGTACGTTGTAGGCCCAATATGGACAGTCAAAATATTTTGACACTTGCATCCTATGGTGGACTTACAAAGCATATTTGTCACATGCCACCCAATATTGTAAAAATGGACAAAAAAATAGTTTCTATTTTTTTCCCCTTTTGGTCCCCTTATTGCTAAACAGACAAGAGGCTCCCAGGAGCCTGAATCGCTCACCTGGTTTAATGTCAACCCTTTGAAGACTTTTATATAGCTAAATGAGCTGAATGTTTAAGCAATAAAAAGCTTTTCTCTATCTGCAATAGTTTTCATTCCAATGCAAAAAACACTATTTTTCACCTTTAAAGGGGTCATCTGACAACTTCGACCATATGGAGACTTTTGTAGAGCTAAATGAGCTGAACATTTAAGCAAAAAACAGCTTTTCTCTATCTGCAATAGTATTCATTCTATAGGCCAAAAACTCTATTTTTTGCCTAAAAGGGGCCATAACCCCTATAAGGGGTCATCTGACAACTTTGACCTTATGGAGACTTTTGTAGAGCTAAATGAGCTGAACATTTAAGCAAGAAACAGCTTTTCTCTATCTGCAATAGTTTTCAAACACTATTTTTTGCCTTTAAGGGGCCGTAACCCCTATAAGGGGTCATCTGACAACTTCGACCCTATGGAGGCTTGTGTAGAGCTAAACGAGCTGAACATTTAAGCAAGCAACAGCTTTTCTCTATCTGCAATAGTTTTCATTCTATAGGCCAAAAACTCTATTTTTTGCCTTTAAGGGGCCATAACCCCTATAAGGGGTCATCTGACAACTTTGACCTTATGGAGACTTTTGTAGAGCTTAATGAGCTGAACATTTAAGCAAGCAACAGCTTCTCTCTATCTGCAATAGTTTTCATTCTATAAGCCAAAAACACTATTTTTTGCCTTTAAGGGGCCGTAACCCCTATAAGGGGTCATCTGACAACTTCGACCCTATGGAGGCTTGTGTAGAGCTAAATGAGCTGAACATTTAAGCAAGCAACAGCTTTTCTCTATCTGCAATAGTTTTCATTCTATAGGCCAAAAACTCTATTTTTTGCCTTTAAGGGGCCGTAACCCCTATAAGGGGTCATCTGACAACTTTGACCTTATGGAGACTTTTGTAGAGCTTAATGAGCTGAACATTTAAGCAAGCAACAGCTTCTCTCTATCTGCAATAGTTTTCATTCCATAGGCCAAAAACATGAAAAAATGCTATTTTTTACCTTTAAGGGGCCGTAACTCCCATAAGGCATCATCTGACAATTTCGACTCAATGGAGACTTTTCTAGAGCTTTTGATGCTGAAGCAGTAGCGTGGCATCAGATTTCATCTATCTCTTATACTTTTTGATTTACAAGCCAAAAACAGTAGTCTGACCCCCCTGGTCTATTTTTAGCAACGGCGGCCATGTTTTTCGACAAATCAAAAATCCCCACATCAGTTCTGTGGGGGATACCCTAAAGTACCACCAGACCAAATTTGGTTTGAATCTGTGCAGCCGTTTCAGAGGAGAAGAAGTTTGAAGAAAAGTTAACGACGACGACGACGACGGACGACGACGACGACGACGACGGACGCCAAGTGATGGCAATAGCTCACATGGCCTTTGGCCAGGTGAGCTAAAAAGGTGGGTCAAGAAAATATTGTATCCTCCATTTTGTAACCAATTTATGACCAAAATTAACTTGTAAAAAAAAAATTCTAAATCGGACCATAAATAAAAAATGTCACATTTTTGCCCCTTTAGGGCCCCTCTTTCCTAAAAAAAAAAAGAGGGTACACCAAAAATCATCCCCACCCTTAAATTTATGGTGAGTAACACTACTGTAAAGTTTCATAGCATTTGGTCAACCAGAACAAAAGTTATTGTGGAAAAAATTTTAAAAGTCGCTTTTTTGGCCCCCTTTGGGCCTCTAATTTCTAAACGAAAAAAGAGGGGACACCCATAATCACCCCAACCCTTCCTTTTATATTTAGTAACATTACTGTAAAGTTTCTTAGCATTTGGTCAACCAGAACAAAAGCTATTGCGGAAACAAATAAAAAAGTCACTTTTTTTGTCCCTTTAGGGCCCCTAATTTCTCAACGAAAAAAGAGGGGACACCCAAAATCACCCCAACCCTTCCTTTTGTGGTAAGTAACATAACTGTAAAGTTTCATAGCATTTGGTCAACAAGAACAAAAGTTATTGTGGAAAACAATTTAAAAGTCGCTTTTATGGCCCCTTTTGGGCCCCTAATTTCTAAACGAAATTATAAAATGATCCCAAAAGGGGAGGTGCACATCTTCAATATATCTGTAATCACTGTGTAAAATTTCAGAAAGATCTAGTGTTTGGTTTTTGAGATTCAGATTACACAAGACAGGCACCCCAAAGCGGGACGGACGGACGGACAGACGGACGGACGGACGGACGGACGGAGTGACCCGACTACTAGACCTGCTTTCGCCTTCGGCGACGCAGGTAATAAAACAATTTTTTGAAAGTCATGTAAAAACATGGTTTCAGTTCAAAGCAATTATATCAAAATTGTAAGGTTCATAGTCTTTGAAATTATTCTTTTGATCTTCGATTAAGGATGTCCGCTACTATTATTGAAAATAAATAGGTTTCAAATTTTATGCCTTGAATTAAAAGATACAAGTAAAAGGTATAAAATAAGCAAAAAATTTTGATAGGTTCGTGACCTCCTTTTCAAGATAATTGACCTTAAAGTTTTGGCGGGAAAAGGTTTTCTCTGACTTTTTCATAGGTTTAGCATTAGCACTATTTCACTGTTAAAACCCATGACAGAATAAATAGGATTTGATAAAACTTTGTCTATAACCTCTTTATGACATATTAAAGACATTAATAACAAGAAAATAGGGGGTTCGTGGGCATAAATTTTAACCCTATTTTGATGGTAAAATCCAGAGGATTCCGAAAATATGACAGAAATACCAAAACAAGACCAGCGAGCATCCTTAAATAAGAGGTTATTCATGAAGTATCAGTATATTGAAAACAAAATATATTTTATCTAAGTTCGTTATTTTTATCGCCGTTCTCATAAAGGTTTTGGGTCCTTGGGTAGATTTTGTAATATTTTAATTCAGAATCTTCTTTGCGTTTAAATAGAATAATAATAATTTTATTAGCTCAAACTCAACTACAATATAGATGGTTAAGGCCTATATAAAGTGACATATAAAGAATACAATACATGTTTAACCTGACAATTAATATGTATGTCATTACATGTGTCTACTTATTGTATATATATGTAATATTTATATATGACAACATAATAATATTTATTGATTTTATAAGCATTGTGTTTGCAATAACCTTTATAACAGTTATAGTATAATAATATGCATAAAACAGAAAGATTATAAACTTAGTTTTTTCTCATATTTAATCCATCAGATATGAAAGAGGAAGTTAATTTTAGTATTGTATATGAAGTGTTATTTAAGAGAAAGTTAATGTCATATACCTTTTTGGAATAAAAATGCTTCTTGGTTTGAAAAATGTTTAATAACTTATCATGAAATGTTTCTCTTAATTGTTTATATTTTGAACAATAAAATAAAAAGTGATTTTCATCTTCAATCTGGTCAGAATTACACAAATTACATAGTCTTAAATTTTTGGGAATTTGGAGATGTCTTCCTCTTTCAATCATTAATGTATGAGAGCTTATTCGTATCTTACATACTGCAGCTCTATCATTTCTATTTTGCAAAATATCTACATATGGTGCCCTCTTGCCTGTGCTGTAGACTTTTCTGAAGAAATCTAATTTTTCAGATTTATTTATATTAGATTGTTGATTTTGAAAACATAGGTCGTTTATTCTTTGTTTAATTTGGTTTAGATTGCTCTTTAAAAAGTTTAAATCATTTGCAATAAATGACATTCCAAGATCATCTAAAATATTTTTAATTTTTTTAAACCAAGGGCTTGAATTTTGAGACTTTTTAAATACATTATTTATTAATGAGTGTTCAGATGAGATAATATGTTGAAGAAAATTTATTGATGAAAATATTATCTTGTTTTTTAGTGGTACTCTGTTGAGTTCAGCACGGCATGCATCATTTGATGCTCTGCAGTGAACTCCTAAGATTTCTTTTATGAATTTTATATGTAATTTTTCAAAGGAATCTGAATCTTTAAATTTGAAGTCAATACCCCATACTTCGCATCCATATAAAAGGATTGGGGTAACTAGACTATCAAAAAGTTTTTCTAAAAGTTTACATGCATTGTTAAGACCAATTGTTTTCTTAATTTTAAAATATGCCTTTCTGGCCTTTTCCATAAGACTGTCTACAGCAAGGCAAAAGTTTCCATTATACTTTAAAGTTATACCCAAGTAGCAATAACTTGTAACAGTTTCAAGCAGTGTTTCATTAAATGTAAAATGTTTTAAAAATGTTTTACCATTTGAATTAAATACCATTATTTTTGATTTGTCAGTATTGACTTGTAATTTCCATGATATACAATATTCATTTAAAATATCAAGACTTTTCTGTAAGCCTTCTTGGCTCTTTGACAGTATAACAATGTCATCAGCGTATAATAAAATATTTAAAGGTATATCACCAACAACCACTGGATCTGTTGAACAGTTGTCAAGCTTATTTACCAGGTCATTTATGAAAAAGTTAAAAAGCAGGGGACTTAGAACATCGCCCTGTTTGACTCCCCTCTCTGATGGAAAGGATGGACTTAATCCATCAGAGAATTTGATTCGAGTAGTTGTATTAGTATACATTGATTGAATAATGTTGAATATATTTTGAGGTATATTACCTTTAATTAGTTTAAAAAATAATCCAGTTCTCCATACAGTATCAAATGCTTTCTTTAGATCTATGAAAGCAGTAAAGACTTTTTGTTTGTTGTTTTTATATTGGTCTATAACAGATTTAAGAGTAAAAATATGATCACTTGTGCGACATTTCTCTTTGAATCCTATTTGGTTTTTGCTTATAAGATTTTCATTATCCATGAATTTAACAAGTCTATAATACAAGACTTTATTGAATAATTTACCTAAGTTTGAACTTATTGAAATACCTCTATAGTTTCCAGGATCTATTTTTTCTCCTTTTTTATGTATAAGAACAAGGAAACTTTCGTTCCATGCTCCAGGAAATTGACCTGAGCTAAAAATCAAATTAAATAACTTATGAAGTGGTTTCAATAAAGCTGAAGTAGCATTTTTAAGCATCTCATTAGAAATCATGTCAGCAGAGGTACTTTTACCATTTTTTACAGATTTAATAGCTGACAAGATTTCTTCACATGTTATTTCAGAATTGAGAATATTTGATTGATTTCTATAAGAGCTATTATTTTTAATATCATTGAATTCTCTCATTACTTGTGCTTGAAAATTGTTATGGTTATTGTCATCTGTGTTTAATTTTTTGTAAAAGTTTAAAAAATCTTCCCGGGGCAGAAATTCATCAGAATTATTATTTCTAAGTTTTTGGTTGTTGAGTTTGTTTATAATATTCCAAAACGTTTTTGGGTCTTTTTCATATGAGTTCAGTTGTGAGATTGTAGATTGATAGTATTTTTTCTCTTCATATTTGTTTAAGCGTCTAAGTTTAGATCTCAGACTGTAGAATTTTTAAAGTAATAACTTTTTTAATAATTAGTAAGAAGTAACTTTTTGACTAAGTCAAAATAAAAAATTACTAGGAATGATCTATATTGATTTTTAAACTTTCTTAAAAGGTGAAACACAGACCGGTATAGTATCATAAGAATGAATCCTAATTGAAAATGTTTATTTGATTACCTAGATATAAAATCACATGTGTGTAAATTCACAGGGGCTTGAAATTTGGTCATTTATAGTTTTGTAAAATAAAATCTCCCAGAAATTATCGATTCCAGAGTCAGAGTTGGGTGCCTGAGTGGTTAAGGAACCGGACTTTTACATTACAGTTGGTTCCATCCTCACAATTGACAAGGTTTTAAAGCACCAGCTAAAACTTGATGGTTTTGCCAATTTTTTAGCTTGATTTTGTTATTCTGTATATGTTAAAAATTTGGGACACTGGATTTTCACTCCTGTATTTGTAGAATATACTGTATTGATGTGCGTGTATGAAAGGATTTGATCCTTCCTGACGAGCACCACAACCATCATACAGGTAAATTTCATTGGCACCTTTCATCCTCTATTGCCAGGTGACAATCGATGTGAGGACACATGTGTATATGTCAAATGATCACAAACCTAGCCTTTTTAAGAAAAGCTTGCAATGTAAGAGGCTTGGTCTTTTGTCTGCTTTTCCTCATTTATGTACAGTACACTCAGAGAGGATTGAATCTCATACTCTGATTTCAGTGTCCAGTGATTCACAGAGTTTCACAGAGTAAACTCTTAAAATTCTCCAAGGAATTTCTCCCATCTGGGAGAAATTTATTACATTTTTCGGAGTATTTTGGAGTTGTTTATTACCTTGTGTATTATAATCATTTTCACCTGACAAGAAAGACAGGAAATAGGTGAAACTTCAAAAGGTTTTCAAGGCAATAAAAAACTCCAAGCTCGGAGTAATTTATGACCCTTTGGAGGGAGTACTCCTAAAACCCTCCTAGATTTTTATGGCTTTTCTTGGAGTTTCCTGGAGTCATTAAAAAATTTCCCTCCGAAATCAGAGTATGAGAATCAATCCTCTCTGAGTGTACTGTATCTTACTGCACCTGGCTTCCATATGGAATGAAAAGATCAACTGTTGTTTAAACACTATGCACTTTCATGATATTAACATTAAACATGTTACTAATATCATAATAAACATTTACATCATTACAAACTGTACCTCCATTATTAACTTTCCATTTCATTCCCTGTCATCTCCATTAAGCTACAAAAAGTAAGTTTGTGATGGGTTGGAAGATAAACTACCAGTTTAGATATCTGTGTTCTTGAAGGTGCATTTTTATTATTTTCAAAATACATGAAATAGCAGTATATCAAAATGTAGATAGCAATGAAATATTGAGATTTCAGAGTGAACAGAAATCATCACTAAAAATGCAGGAAATTTTAATCAATTGTTATATTGATAACCTCATCTGTGATGTCGAAAACCATTGCTCCTGTATGAAAAAAGTCCAATTGAAATTTTGTAATTCAGCCATATGAAATAAAGCCATGTCTGAAAAATTATCTATGTAATAAATAGTATAGCAAGCTCAAGATTCAAATATGGGAAATATTCATCTTGTGACCAAACAATCTGAACAATTTACTTGTGCTCTAGGTGCACACATAAATTATTGGGTTGTTCTATCACTTTTTAAATATATATTTCCTCACACTAATTGGGAATCATTCTTTAGTTATACTGTAATTAAAACATTCTTAATATTGGAAATAACAACAATAAACATGATAAACTGCATGTTTACATTGAAATGAAATAAATACAGAAATTAAAAAAGTAGAATTTCAAACAATCAAAGTAGAAGGTAATGAGATGTGAAATAAGTGTTTGTGATACAATCTACAATATAAATGGCAGTTTAAAAATCCACAATGGAAGGAAAAAAGCCAGCAACCTTCAATTTGACCAGTAGCCGCTGCCTGCTGTTTTACAATGGGCCCTAAATTAAAGTAATAATGCACATGATTCAAAACCAATCCTAAAATGTTAAGCAAAGATCCCCTTCTTGACAAGGAACAAATAACATAAAGTATACATTGAGTACAAGTACAAACATGTTACTTTGAAATACAAATTTACATCGCAATCTACATTAAAAAATTAAGAGGTAATTGTAAAAAGTTTTTTTGTTTTTTTTTTCACAAGTATTGTTCATTAATTTGCAAAAAAAAAATGTTTTATTTACAGCATTTGAACAAAGCATGGCCAAGATACAGTGGAAGCTGCTAGAACTACCCTGGAGGTTAAGATCTGCCATCAGCAGAGGTTATCACTGGCTGTTATTATTAAGAAGAACACTTTGTTACAACCACTTTACATCATCTACCATAGTTGTTGAGACAGCAGCTGAACCTATGTTTTGGACAGTGGATAGGTTTGCTAAATATCTTGGACCAGTAAGTCAATAAGTGGTGAAAAATTAATGAGATGTGACATAAGCATGATAAGTGTAGTTAGTCTACATGACACTTTGAAACAGAATTAAAAAATCTGTGATGGATATGAAGTGCGCAACAAAAAACCTAAAAAAAAAAAGAGCTATTAAACAAACTTTATCTCGAAGCAAATAATAACTAATGGGGCATTTAGTTGTTTATAGTCAGAAAAGGCAGACACAAAACCAACTGAAACAAGAAAACAGCACAAAAGAAACAGACAACATGAAGATACACCCAAAACATCCATATTGCAATCAATAACATAAACACACTTTGTAACAATGGTGAACCCAAGTGGTCTGGAAGTGTTATCAGCTCCTGCTTGTTGCAAAACAACAGTGACTGTTAATCTTAAAAACCACCAAAATCTTTACACTGAATTTTTATCGTCAAGCTTCATGTGTATTGACTTTTGCTTACTTTATAATACATACATAAGAAATATGCATAAATGTAAATAAATGCCTTTTTTTAGATATTTATGACAGCAGTTGTATGTTTAGTATCATCCGTCATAGTTGTAGCCTATACTTGTTTACTACCTCAGGAGCTAGAGAAAGGTCTCATTCGATGTATATTTCATCTAATCGTTGGTCACTGGTTACTAATCAATATGGTATTTAATTATGTTATGGCAGCATTTACCTCCCCTGGTTATCCTCCTCATGTGAGTATTTGTATTTGTTTACCTTTAATTAAGTTAACCACTGTTGTTTTTTTACCTAGTGGGGCGTGTAATAAGTGTTTGTGACAAAAAACACACAATCTTTATAAATCAGCTGCGAAGTCTTCAGCGGCTATTGGTTGCTGTCTTGCATTGGGCTTAGATTAAAAATACAAAGCCTTCGGTTTAAAATTTATTTTAATAAAAAACTCATGGAAGATCTTTTTTTCGCATTAAACAAATTTCATAAAGACAATCAGTACATACATAAGCTGTGACAAAGATTCCTGGAAACAGGTCTTAGAGTATTCAAATAGTTTTATGTTTGGTGCATGCACATAATCCCGTAATTCATCAGAAATATAATGTGGATATGATTCAGTTTCAAAGTTCAAGCTTGAGACTTTTTTCTCCATCAGTTCATACACAGTCACAATTTTCAGCTTATGACACATGTAGTTATTGCCTCTTTATGAAATAATGTATAGACCAGCATGACATGTTAAATCAAACTTTAATATGAATCCTTTCAGGAAATTCCAGAAACAGTATCTATATGTAAGAGATGTATTAGTCCCAAGCCTCCAAGGGCTCACCATTGTAGTATATGTAACAAGTGTATTCTACAGATGGACCATCATTGCCGTATCCTTGCTATAAAGTTGAAAAGCAGTCAATTGTGCCTGATGCACAACTGGTCTTCTTTAAAAGCTGCATACTATTAGTGATGTTCCGATTAATCGATTTATCAAAAATCTAATTGAAATGGGCTTCCGATGCTACTAATTGATTATTATAAAATCAATAATCGATTAATCGTAAAATATTCAATTTTAGTGATTATACACAAAAAAGGCAAAGAATTACATTGATTTTGGGGGTTAATTAATAATTTTCATGAAAAATAGTGTTGGATTTTATAATCCATTGATAATCGATTATGATCTTCCGATGATTGATTATGAAATATTTCCGATTCCTCAACACTACATACTATTTTCCATCACAGATTGTTAAATGCCCTTTGTTTATTTATTTTATGTCATGTGTTATAGTACTTTTTCCATATCTCAGTCAAGCTGAATTAGATGGTTTAGGTTGAAAAGAAAGAAAGCGACAGAATTATATAAAAATATCATGTTGGTTTGGTAAAAAAATTCACAGTAGTCAAAAATGAAACAAAATGAAGGAAAAAAACAACATTATATTTATCAATATTTCTAATGTAGGCTTATCTCATTTTGAAGTTTTTCTTAACATTAAAACAGCATGGATAAATAATTGTGTAGGATTTTACAACCAAAGATATTTCTTTCTATTTATCATTTATTTATTTATTGGAGCCATCTATGTCTGTACAGTTGGATATGATTCATTCAGAGAACACTTCTATGGTTCAAGGGTAAGTAAATATTTGGTTCAATTATAGTATTCATATTTTTATTACAAATTTTTCTCTATAGTAGATAATTAATGAGATGTGGAATAAGTGTACTTGACACAGTCTGCATAAGCAAGTGGAAATAAAAAAAATAAAAAAAACACAATCAAAACAGGAAGCAGCCTTCAACTAAGACAGTAGGCACTTCTAGCTGTTTTACCATTGGTACATGATTATCTATCATGGACAAATTTCAATTTGATATCACAGTCATTTTTAAGCTAAAAAGTCAACACCACAGTTTAGTTGTTCTCATAAATGACCACGAAAACAACAAATTGGCTGTTCAAATATACCACATTCTAAAGGCACACCAGTGACAAAAATCCAATATTATAATTCTTAATGAAATATCATTTTACTATTTGTGTTTACAGGTATACCCCTACCCAGGATTTTTATATCCACTCAATCTTATCCATGATGCCTGGCAAAATAGAGGTTCCACAGGAACAGTAAGTATTGTCAGTGAATTTACAATAAGCAGTAAAAAAATAAATCAAGTGGGAAAAACGAGGAACAAATATCTATCAAAAAAGCTAAAGTAGCAAAGGAATTCATTATGGGCATACAAATATCAAAGTTTAACAAGAAATGAAAAAAAAGAAACATTCTGGTTTCAAGTCAGCACAAACAAAAATAATTGCATAATAAGCGCTGCCAACAACAATCATGACATGATGAAATAGATGTTTCTAAACGGGGCAGTACCTACTTGTCGCAAGTTACCCATGACAATGGCAGGAATCAGTTAATCATAAAACCAACAACAAAAAAAGAAAGAACAAATTATTATTGATTAGGTTTCATTCTTTTATAGACATGGTACAATATGAATATCAATTAAGAATAGAACATATTCAGGGTAACAATACAAAATTTTCAATTTATTTTCCTCACGATAAAATTTCATGGTTAAGAGCGGGAAACTATCTAATTATATTTTAAACTCATCTGGAAATAATTTGGTGGATATCTCATGCCCACGAAATAAACAAAATTAAATCCCCTGAAATATTTCTTCTCTGGTCATTATAACAGATTTGCGGATATGTAAATTCATGAAAAATGTTAAGCAATGTTTATATTGACTTGATAACAGTATTATTGATGTGAAATTTGTATTTGTAACGTTACTTTTAAAAGATTCAAAAGGATATTTTATATTGTAGCCTGAGCCTTATGTGCATAGTGAAATCGATCTAGAGATAGATTTTGTAGACAGATATTTTCACCATGCTGTTATGTATGAGTTCATCCTTGCCAGTGGTGTAGCTGTGGCCGTTGGTCTGTTGTTAGTGTGGCACGTCAAAATGATCAGCTTAGGGGAAACTAATATAGAAGTCCATATCAACAGAAAAGAAACAAATAGATTAAAAGCTTTAGGAATTGTAAGTAAATTATCATTTTATTTGTTTGACTTGACATATTTTATAACATAGTAGTTTTTAATTCCTGTGATAAGCAGTCTGAAAGAACAAAATAATTCCTTTGATCCTTCAAAGAAAACACACAAATTGAAGAACTAACAGCATTTAAATTAAATACAAGTAATTGGGTCAAATATTGCTACCTCAGATAACAAGATGATATTGACTTTCTAAATCATGGTGAAAAAGGTGTAACTTGTGATCATGTTTCTCATTGACTTTAAAATGTTTGTTTAAATACATTTGTACATACAACTATTTATATCACATTTCATTGTACTGGTTAACCCATGTCATGTATGTATTTAATGGTGTTTACATTAATGTTACCCTGTACTTCAAGGCACTTTTATACAATTAATGACTTTGAAAGAAGCAGAGGTACTAATTGGGTATCGGAATGTCAAAAGTCCGAAAGGGCAGAGACAAAACCAGTAAACACCTACAAGAACGGGACAAAAACAGACAACATGTAAAACATGGAAACACAAAATAACTGAATATAAATCAACAATGCGAACTTCAGTCGAAACAAGTGTGTACTCAGGTGCTCAGGAAGACAGTTTCTGCTTGCTTTAGCACACCCTTCATGTTGCCAATAGTCCATTCAGCGTGTCAAATCCGGTAAAGGAAGACAAAACAAAAGCCTATGACAAACCAACATCTGCACTCATCTGAGAGATCGAAATCCCATATTTGTCTTTAATTGCATGATGTCTTCCGTAAAATTTCTTGAATGAAGACGGCAACCAAGAGCAACATAACCTTGTGTGAGCAATTTTTGTGTCAGACGTATCGCTCTGCTAAGGAAATTGATGTAAGTCCCGCACGCTCTGGAGTAACGAATCAATTGAGACACGTAAACTCCATAAGCTGGAGCGGATGGAATGTTGCTACACAAGAAGGGAAAGTTGACGATTGGAAAGTTGAAGTCATCACGTTTGTCATAGAGCTTTGTTGAAAGTCTTCCTTGAGAGTCAAATAAAAAAGGCAGAATTAAAAAAAAATATCCAACACCCCCCCCCCCCCTTAAAATCAAAAGGTTGCTATCTTATATGTAATAGCAAATAGTTTTTAAACATAATGTGTATGTGTTTCAGAAATTTAAGAATCCCTACAATTATGGAGTTATAAACAATTGGAGGATATTTTTAGGATTGACAGAGGGAAGGTTTGTATATTTACTGGGCATATGTATGTCTTACTAAGATTATTTAAAACAAATCTTATGTGATGTGTTTGATGCTGTGTTTTGCCTTACACCTGCATTTTTATACTGTAGAAGTATTTAAATTGGTGGTCATCAAGTTTGTTGGATTAGAAAAAAGTGCATGTTCATAATAAAAAAATTCAGTAGAGCAAACCAATGGGAAATCTCTTATGAATTGGTAATCAGGTTTTGTGGTTTGACTGACGCATAAAAATTAATACATCACAAAATGTTATACATTGTACTTTCATAGTTATTTAACAAATTAGTTTATAATCTTTTAGTTTTATTCATTTTAGAACCATCTGGAGACATATATTGCTACCTTCCTCACATAAACCTGATGGTAATGGACTGACCTGGCCTAAAGCAGGATTTAAATTCCATAAAAAGAAAGGACTTTTACAGCTGCTATGACAAACAATGAAATTTAGACACAAAGACCAATAGGAAGGACTCTTTTTTACTATTTTGACCATAAATAAGGATCAAAGCTTTACAAGATCAATAGGACATATTTATTTTTTGTCATTTGTTACTTTTTTATCAAAGATATCTGTGATATGTTACTTAGTAGTTTGTCTTTTTTACATGCCTGGCCAAAAGCAGAAGCAGATCTAAGAGCTTGCTTCCTTTGTCTGTTGCTGTGTACATGAAATGTGTTATCTGTAAATCATGCACGTCCCCACCTTATCTTTCTTGAAATTTTAACAGTCACTCAAGACACATTGACCATATACACATCTCTTTCAGAGATGTGTTTATTATGGCCTGACCATGTTTATGGATTGGCCATATAGGTTTACCCTTGTCCGTCCGTCCTTCCATATGTCTGTAACAATTTGGTTAAGGTCCATTACTCAGATAATAGATGTTGGGGGTCAATGATACATGTATTTCATCACCAGATAGGTCTTGGGTAGGGCTATACCACCCAATAGAAATTGGGTCACTGTGACCTATATTTTATGCATGAACGACTTCGGACTTAAGTTAAGTTCTTGGTTAAGGTCCATAACTTGGATACAAGATGTTGGGGGACAATGATATTTCACCAATAGATGTGTCTAGGGTACGATGACAACACCCACTAGAAATGAGGTCACTGTGACCTATATTTTACACAGTCATGAATGACTTTGGTTAAGTTCTTGGTTAAGGTCCATATCACGGATACTTCATGTTGAGGGTCAATGGTATTTCAACACTAAATGTGTCTTGGGTAACATGACACCACCCAATAGAAACTGGGTAACTGTGACTTATATTTTAAGCATGAACGACTTTGGTAAAGTTCAACAACTTGGATACTAGATGCTGGGGGCCAATGATATTTCACCACTAGATGTGTCTTGGGCAACGTGACACCACCCACTAGAAATTAGGTCACTGTTCCTATATTTTAAGCATGAATGACTTTGATTAAGTTCTTTGTTAAAGTCCACACCTCGAATACTTCATGTCAGGGGTCAATGATATTTTGCTACTAGATGAGTCTTTGTAACATGGCACCACCCACCATAAATGAGGTCACTGCAGCCTATATTTTACCAATGAACACTTGATTAATTTCTTGGTTAAGGTCTATATCCCAGGTAATACACATTGAGGGTCAATGATATTTTAAGAACAGAAGGGCCATCCTGTGGCTCATAGACACATTTTCTAATTTCTATATTTTTTTGGTTGCATGTTTGTTTAACTGTTTAACTTAGTGGTTTTCTGCAGTGTGTCAGACGTTCATCTTGATTTTAAATTACATGGTCTGAAAGGCACAGGTCTCTTTTGTTTCCTGGTTTTCTTTTCCTTCAATTTTGTTGTGTCAGTGCTATAAAATTATTATACCCCACGCAACGAAGTTGCGACGGGTATAATGTTTTTGACTGGTCCGTCTGTGATCAAAGTTTGTAATTGCAACTCCTAACTACTGAACAGAATTTAACGAAACTTGGTATGCTAGAAGTACACCATATGTAGTTGTGCACATCACCAGGAATTTTTGATCCGCAAGTTTTTGTGGGAGTTATGGCCCTTTGGACTTAGAAATTTGCAGAAAATCATGATTACAGTTTGTAATCGCAACTCCTCTTAAACTACTGAACAGAATTTAACGAAACTTGGTATGCAAGAAGTACACCATATGTAGTTGTGCATGTTACAAGGAAATTTTGATCAGCAAATTTTTGTGGGAGTTATGGCCCTTTGGACTTAGAAATTTGCAGAAAACCAATCATTCAATCATTCATTATTATTGATTCATGATTGCAGTTTGTAATCGCAACTCCTCTTAAACTTGAACAGAATTTAACGAAACTTGGTATGCAAGAAGTACACCATATGTAGTTGTGCATGTTACCAGGTATTTTATATCCCCAAATTTTTGTGGGAGTTATGGCCCTTTTGACTTAGAAATTGACATAATTTTGTTATGATACAGGTCTTCAAATACTTGCACATTCACTTTTACAATCATTCAATATTATTGATTCCTGTAGCTCCATACTAATTCCTCAAGGATAACATTGATAGTCAAATAGCGGAACGCGTGGGGTATGTGAGCGTGCTCACTAAGGTTCTTTCATTGTTTTTGTTTTGAACTTGACTTTGGTATTTCATCATTTTTAAGGTTTTTTAAGGTTCTGAAAAATAGCTTTTGCCATAATTTAGACTCTCCCAACTTTGATGGGGAGACAAATTGTCTGTGTCCCCTGTCTGCCAAAAAAGTTGTTCTTCTTAACTCCTCTGAAACTACTCAACAGAATAAAATGAAACTTCGTATGAAGCAAGTACATCATATATAGTTGGGCATAGTACCAGGAAATTTTTATCCTAAAAATTTTATAGGAGTAACAGCTCTTCCAACTTGTATTTTTCAGAAAACCTCATTAATCAGGGTTTCTGCTTAACTTCTCTGAAACTACTGAACCAATTTTTTAGAACTTTGGTTTGTAGCTAGTAGGTAGTTTCTTATATTACCAGGAAATTTTGATTCTCAATTTTTGTGGGAGTTAGGGTTGAAATTTAACAAACATTTTTATACGACCGCAAAATTTTTATGATCGTATGTTATGGCGTTGTCATTGTCGTCGTCGATATCGTCTGTGGATATTTGGTTTCCTTGTGATAACTTGAGTAAATATTGACCGATTGATATGAAATTTTGAAATGATGTTTGCAACCATTTAAGAAAGGTTGGTATTGTATTTGGGGTTTGTGACCCCTACTGTTTTAGAAAAAAAGGCCAAAAGGGGCTAAAACAGGTATATTGACAAAACTGATGTTGAATGTTTATTATTCAATCTATTTTAAAAAGTCTTTTTTTGGGGTCCCATTTTCAAAATCTTTTTTCATTGGATTCCTTGTGAAAATCTCTGTCTTAATTTGCAATATTTCTTACAAATTTTGAGAAATTAAGGGTCAAAGGGCCAAAAATGTCAATTAATATATGAATATAAATAGGGCTTTTTGTATTAGATGTTGAAGTAAGTACATATGTGTCAAATATGCATTTTAAAGTCCACCATGGGCTTCATGTGACAAAAGCAATTGACTATTGGGCCTCCAACGAACAGGGTTCAACTTGTTGCCGTTGTATCATGCTGCGCTGGGCCAAGCTTTTCATTTAGCTTGCAAAAAACAAAAAAAAATTATTGACAAAAGATATCAATCTGTCCTGACAAGCTTAATACTTGAGATTTGTTGATTCCTATGTATTGTGTCCTCTGTCTGCAATGTTTAAGTTGAATGTTGAAGTTTGTTGTCCATTGCAGATTATAAAATTGTTGTGTCATATACATTTATCTCTCATCTGGTGATTATCCAAGTTACTGTTTTCCATTGTTTCTAAATTCCACTGCTTTATGTAGCTTGTGTCTTGTACACTTATTTCACATCATATTGCTGATTGAAGTCTAGTTACTTTGTGTTCATGTGTTTTTTGTGTTGCTTCTTTTTGTTAACTGATTTTGTCTTTTCCTTTTCAAATTTTCAACATTCAAATGTCCTAATAGTTATCCCTTACTTCTTTTCTATTCTTCTATTAGGACATCAACAAGTAAACATTATAAAACAGTTTGCTTCACCTATCATTCATGAACAACTTCACAAATACTACACGTTACAAACAAAACAAGGATCAGTATACTCCTGCTACCCCCTAAATTAACTATGTGGGTAAACAGGAAGTAGATATCTGACAGACCAAATCTCAATATCCAAAATAAAGGATTCATACTAAAGCCATATACCCAATTTCAAGCCATTGTGATTTGTAGTTGCTTAGAAAACTTGTGAAAATTGTCAACAATTGTAATTGACTTTACATAGTAATTAGTTTTAGTCTGTAAACAGAGGGTAGATATCAGACAGACCTAATTTGGATCCTCGCAATAAAGCACCTCATACTAAAGCCATATACCAAATTTCAAGTCACTGTGATATGTAGTTGCTGATAAAAATGTTATGAAAATTGTCAACAATTGACTAGTAATGTTGAAAATTGACTAAGTCTGTGAACAAAAGGTAGATATTCAACAGACCTAATTTCAATACTCATGATAACGGACCTCATAAGGAAGTTGTATACCAAGATTCAAGCCACTATGATTTGTAGTTGCTGAGAAAACTGTCATGAGTTATGTGGTGTGGACAAACGTACAGTTAAACCAGTTTACCCCCCATCTTCTTCGAAGCAGGGGTATTATAACAAAGATACATAATGAGCTTTTACAACATCATGTTATTGTTCAAAATGCAAATACTTGTATTTTTGAACATTCATGAAAAGAAAGACAAAAGTAACTGTATTATATTGTTTAATTAGGGCCCCGCATCGAAGATGCGGACGCCCTATAGTTTTCACTTTGTCCGTCTGTCCGTCCGTCCGTCTGTCCGTCCGTCAACAATTCTTGTGAACACAAAAACTCAAAAACTATTAATACCACAGTTCTGAAATTTTGTACAGCTACTAAGTAGCATGTCATGATTTGCATATTTAAATTTCGTGCAAATCGGTGAAATATTTTTGGAAAAAACTTCATTTTTTATCGAAAATCACAGATTTTGAGAATTGGACTTTGTGAACACTAAAACTCAAAAACTGTTAACAATACAGTTCTGAAACTTTGTACAGCTGCTAAGTAGCATGTCATGATTTGCATATTAAAATTTCGTTCAAATCGGTTAAATATTTTTGGAAAAAAATCACAGATTTTGAGAATTGGAATTTTTGAACAATAAAACTCAAAGGCTATTAACAATACAGCTCTGAAGTTTCAATCATGCCTTAGTGGTTATAAGCACAGTAAATATAATTTTGAAAACACTTAGATTTTTTGCCGCGGGGCCCTTTCTGACTTTGTCAGTAATCTAGTTACATTTAGTGTCACAACAAATAATTAACAAAATCTAAGACAAGTCTTGAACATAAAACAGTTTTTTTCCAGTTTTTTGAAATATTGTGAATATTGAATTTCTCTGATTTTAAATCTATTACCAAATTGAATAAGTTGTTTAAATTGGTTTATAAATTGATTATTCTTGTCTGAAAATATACTTTTGGCCAAAAAAATCATGTTATAATTTTTTTCTCATTAAATTAGAGCGCAGAAATATGTCAACTTTGGTTTTTACAGACTTAGAGATGTTCTTAGTTTGTGAACTGCACGGTCAATATGTTTGGGATTTTTTGTTATTCAAGTACTTAAAGAAGTAATAATTCATATTAATGAAGTTAATTCTTCATTTAAGAACAAAGAAAAATGTCTTCTAAGTCTGCTTCAGAACTTGATGATTGCAAATAAAATATAACATGCAAAGATATACATGTAAAACTAATCAGTTATAGTACAAATGATGCTGTAGCTGCCCATCAAATAAAGTCTTTATGAAGTGGTGATATTTTATCTTCTTTCCTGCATTCCTAAGCTAGACATGGTCTCAAGACTTGCTAAGGCTGATGGAAGCTGTGGGTATGCTGGGGGTGGGGCATGACCAGGCCCAGGCCCCTGAGGTGGCATCATCATTCCCACAGAACTTGGAGGGCCTTGGTTATGGTGAGGGTGGTACATCTGACTACCACCACCAACCGGTCCAATCTGGTGCCCTCCAGGGACATTGAAAGTTTGTGGGGGCTGCATCTGTTGTGATTGAGGTGGAGGCACATTTTGTGCCCCTTGGGATCCCGGTATATTTCCTCCCATTCCTCTCTGAATACTGTTGAGTAATACCTGCCATTGCTGTAACTTGTCTTTATTTCTTTTTATAAGGGCATCTTTTCTTTCAATTTCTGATCTTAAATCTTCTGTTTCCTAAAAAATACAAGATTATATAATTAAGTACTTTTTTACATCAAAAAACTTTTATAGAGTTACCACACCTTATCAGATGTTTTTCCATGTTTGATAATACAATATTTTTTCAGATTTAGTATTTCAATGGAATGACTAAAACTTTTACCATAACAAAAAATTTTGCCAAACGGGTATGGGCTGAAAGAGCCTTATTTGGCTCCAAATTTGTTTAGATAATAAAACAAGTTAATACTGTAATTTATTTATGTGATGTATAGTTGTATAAATAAAGAACTAGCTGTAATTCACTTTTTGTCATGAAATGATATCACAATTATTGGTTTAATGCATCATATTGCAGGAAAAGCTGGAAAACGACTGAAATTTACAATATTTAGGCCAGTTTTGTAAAGAAGTAAATACCTCTATTAAAGAGATATTTCACACAGTGAAAAATTATGACTTTTATATGTTTTCACCAAGTTTCATTGTGACGTAGGCTTGTGGAGGCTTTCACTCGGGTTACTGATAAGTTGGAAGTTCCTATTCAATTTCCAAATTTAATATCTTATTATAAATATTTTTAAGAACTCTAGATCTAGAGTTTCTCCTTATATCTTGATTTGATGTGTTTTATCTGGACTGACAACTACAATGAAGCACTTTCAGCAGCTCTCACTAAACATATTTTTATCAGGTTACACCAAAGGTGTCTTTATTGTGCATATTGGGATAATCTTTTTTCATATCATGTAAAGTACTGCTATCGCTTGCTTATAACTATCCTCTAAAATGGTGTCAAGAAGGAGCTGGAAAATTGGTCCATGAAATTTTTCATTTTCATCCCTGACAAGGAAGTTAGCAAAATGACATGTTAGCCATTACATCATCTGCTCTGTAAGTAATCTCTAGGTTTTGTTGTTAAATGGTTATAGTTCAAAACACTACATACATCTTTAATTACTTGTTCTGGTTTCTGTTTAGAAACGACAAGTCTTTTGTTCAGGAAAAAGGCCTCTGTTTGTCTGCATAAGTCAATAAATTTCTGAAAATTCTGTTCAGCACCTTTAAAATAATAATGAAAACAAACTAGTTGAAAATAATATTTTTCATATTGGTATGAATGATGTTATGAATAAGAATTACAACAATATTTCTAAAGGGACCGGTGATTAATCCTAAAAATATCTAAGAAGTCAGTCTGCACATTACAAACAAAGAGTTAAGACAATAAAGTTATCACTCTTTGTAGGGGGTCCTGATCACAAATCACAAAGAATAAAAAATGCAAATAACGAAACAGGAAAATATGGCTAAATTTTTGTTCACGGATAAAAGTTTGACTTTGTATTACTGTAAAGCATGCCTCCAAACGAATCACTTACAAAATATTTTGCTGAGAACGGTTCACTTGCAATATCCTATCACGATGCACAGAAAAATATTTCAACAAATCACAATTCACGGAAAATAAAAATTGCCAATAACGAAGAACGAAATAAACCCATCGGCCCGACCCTTTGTATGTATTTTTTATTCAGCTAACTCTCTTCTCTGGCATGCTATTTGATTTTGTGGCCTTTGCTTATATTATTTATTAATATTGAACTAAGTTTACCCTTCCGAAGCATCTGAGTTTACTCTCAATTCAGCTTAGATCATATTGCTGAAAGTATTTTAGTTTTTATTTGTGTTTTTTTATGTTTAATGGTTTTTTTTTTGGTTTTTTTTTTACTGTCTTTTCAAACTTATGACATTCTTATAAAGCCCCATTGGTAATCCTTTTCTTCTTTTACTATGCATGTTTGTAACGGTTTAATCTATGCTCAGGAATAATACCGGTATGTCCATATTGGAATAAATGAATATTATTACTAGACTTGAATGGTTTTTAAATTTTTCTGAACAAATAACTTTGAGCTTGTCAAAAGATACATTGTATTTATTTAGAACAATTACCTGCTTTTAATTCATCTGATTCTTGAGTATTGAAAAATTCTTGACTTGTGACTGTGGCAATGCAGTTCTAAATGAAAAAAAAAAAAACAACACATATCAATTAAATTATTCAACTGGATTTGAAATAAATTTCCCTATAATGAATTTCTTAGAAACAAACAATTAAAATTGTTATCAAAATTTCTTCAAACAAACTTTAATGCATACATGTACATGTATATCAAACTTTTTTTAGGGTAAGGAAAAATGCATAATGTGGATAAATAAATTTTGCAATGTAAAAAAAATCCTATTTTTCTTGCTTGTTGTCTTTTGTCTCAGATTCTGATTTTTATTGTGTTATTTTTATGCTTTGTAAGCTTTGTTATTGATTATCAATAAAGGGAAATTTGGGCCAAAAAAACCTATTTAAACCCCATCACATTCTGTTTTAACAGGTCGACGATTTTACCTTTTAAGGATAATGTTTTCGTCAAACTTTTAACCAATAGTTTTTAAGAGAATATAAATAAAAACGATCGCCAACACATGCAATTTATGAAATAATTCAATATAACATGACTCGCATAACATTTCTTTAAAATGAGCAGTGAAACAATTGGTTGTTGTATTTGTATTAATGTCATATTAAAAATAAACATATTAAAGAAACACTTTTTCACCCAAACAGCTTTGACAAGTTGGGAGATTTTATGGCCATGTTTACCTTTTTGATTGTCCATTGAACTCTTAATTAAATAGAGGTCAATAAGTGGAACATAACATTACTTTATAAGGAGAATTTACCCATATGTTAAATAAAATAACATTTCAAACCAATGATATTTGGTATTTGCGAAATATGAGCGAGGAAGTTAAAGAATACATGTTTATGTTAGAAACTTTTATATCAAACCGACGAAAAAGTTTTACCATTTTTCCCCATTTGAAAGGTCAATCTTTTACAATTTTGATTGATTAATAGGTCAAACGAAATCTAGAAAACCTGACCTGTTTAAAATCAAAACAAAACTTTTTTTCCTTAGAAATCTAATTTTGTGGTTTGACAGATACATGTACATGATTCAACAATGTTGGTACAGCCTATCAATTTCACAGTATTTCTGTTGCAAAGTCATTTAACAAGGTCTGCGTCCTTGTTTGTCATATTTGTATTGTCTTGGTGTAAGAGTATTACTGTAAGCGTAGTAATTTTCGCGGTGTACTAATTTACTCTATTTTTGCGGTTGCATCAAAACCGCGAATATCTCTGACTAAAATGGTAAAGGTGTGCATCTGTAACGGAATGAATACAAAATTTTGCTTGTTTGTATGCTAATCGCAGACCTGTCAAGTGTCACACAACTCGCGTGAGACTCACGCATCAAGTCGTGAAAAATTTATATTACATTTGTATGTTTCATTTATTACTTTGTGCCTTAACCATGTACTGATCTATGAGTTTGTGCTAATAAATATTTGTATTCTTCTTGAGTCGGTAATTTGGCGGCAAATTTCTTTGATCTTTTAATTTTTTCCTTTGATCTTTCAATTTTTCTTCAAATCTCACGCATGCAGCTCATAAAAACTTGACAGGCCTGTAATCGGCTCGATACATGCAGTGCTTATAGTGAATTAGCCTGACCAACTGGCTATCTTAAACTTGTAGTGAGGTTGCTCAATGTTGAAAGCCTTTCTGTTACTTTAGGATGAAGTATGCACATGACAATAAAAAAATCACTGACTCCTTTGCTTAGTTTGTTATGTTGGTGAAATGCATATATATAATTTCAGTGATACTGATATAACTGAAGATGGAATTGTCAATAAAAAGGTGTAGGAAGTTATTGTTGTGTGTCTTTTTTTATTATAAAACCTGGAATGATGTTTCTAGCTCGTCTATGAGATGTGGTTTAGCTTTCAGTGGTTCCTGGCTGGCTGGATTCATTGTTCATTTGATTCCGGATATTTTCCGTAACAGATGCTAAATTAGAATTGCCACAAACAGGAAGTTGTTTTGTTGACAAAAATTCCAAAATGATTTTCTAATATTTTTGATAAAATTATACCATGCCTAGGACAAATAATGGCCGTGAGGGAAGCTCCTCGGGTAGCACTAGACGAAGTCGGTCATCTAGAAGTAGGTCGAGGAGTAGACACAGAGATAGACGACATCATTCTCGGCGCAGGGAAAGTAGAGGGAGACATAAACCAAGAGAAAGAAATCTTGGTGCAGCATTTTGTAGCATGATTACCATTGTTATAATGTCAACATCACTGGCTGAACCTAACTGGATTTCCCTCAAAGGGGGTGGATGTGTTGTAGATGGGGATTCTCTTGACCATTTGGGAGCCTTTCAATTTTTCTACCCTGGAAAATTTCTGCAACAGATTATTGAAGGAGAAAGCAACAAAGACATTGTTTATAAGTTTGGGCCTAATGATACAGATAGTATGTTTCCATATTAGTTTTAATAATAAAACCCTCTTGCTCATTTATTATTAACGAGGGTTTTTGTAAAGCAAAATACTGTCCTATGAAATTTTGTTCACCCTTCAATACTTAACACTGAAGAATCTAGAGGACAAAATTTCATATCTCTTATATAAGCGTTTTATTCCGTCCTTGGACTTCATCATAGGAGTGAATGCCACTCGAGACAATATTTCACAGCAGTTATCATGAAAAAGTCTTTTACTCTTAACATTGTATACTTGGCAGCAGGGGCATTACATGTACCTTTTCTAGTTTCAATTTAATTTGCTCTTTAAACAAATAAAGTTCCAATCAGCCACTCATTGCGTCATTAGTAAAATTCCCTCTTTTGTTGATGGACTTACATGTATATTTACTGGCCTTGTCTGAGTGTCAGCTATTTGTAAAAGAAAACTATGCATTGTATTCTATTTTTTGTAAACACATGCACAGACAAAACAATAAAGATGTACAATGACTAAGATGTGAGTTTTATTTTATGTATTTTTTATGCCCCCGTGACAACATGTCAGAGGGCATTAAGTTTTATTCATTCCGCCGGTCCATATGAATTTTGGTCAAGCTTTTCTCAAAAACCATACATGAGAATCATTTGAAACTTGGTAGGATGGTTCAGTATGACAAACTTTACATCCTAAGTGACTTTCAGACCTGTCAGACTTCTACATGTACCTTCTGTTTGGGGACTGGGTCAAGATGAAAATTAACATCAAATTTCCATCAAGCTTGATAATCTCAGAAACTGTACATGAGAATCATTTGAAACTTACAATGTAGTAGGATGGTTCAGTATGACAAACTTTACGTCCTAAGGGACTTTCAGACCTTTCTGACTTCTGCTTCCTGTTTTGGTCCAATGGGGGCATTCGTGTCCCATGGACACATTCCTTCTTTATTTTTAAATGATGTGCTTATATTACAAAGTTATTTATTTTATTACAGAAATGGAGAACTGTGTAAACAACAAAGCTGTGATACTTCTGAAGACGATCATTGCATTTACATTTTTAGCTATGATGTGTACCCTCTTTGCATTTCTATTAGATCTGATGGGACCAACACACAGAGCTCTAAAAATATTACGGAGAAATGCAATATTTAGTATTGTATCAGGTAAGAAACTATGAAAAAAGAAACATAAAAAGATAAGGAGCAATCATATATATCGCATTGTTTCATATTGGAGGCTGCAGACTGTTTCCATTGCAAAATTGTCGAATTCCTGTTGTTAAATTTTAGATAAATAAGTTTACATTTGTATATTGCATGACACTGACAAAGAATCTTTATATAGATTTATATGTATGTACAATTTTGATGAAATGTTCAGGTACAGGAACTTCTTTCATGATTTACACGTTGATCAAGTAAAACCAAATATTTGCCAATAAAGAATATTCTCAATACATTTGCAATATGTTATGTAATTGATATCAAGAATAACAGCCAGCACTTCTTTATATACATTTAGGGAAATATTGAATGTAAATAATATGGATTTAATACTACTCCAAGACTGGTTCCATTGCATGTTTAAATATAAAAAAATAGGTTTTTTTTATAATTTTTCACACAAATTTATATTTATTTACTAAAGGTTGGCAGTGCTTCTTGACTTCTGTGATAAGATAAATACAGTGATGACTGTATTTTACGAGTAAATTTCTCGAACAAGTAATAATACTTTTTATTTTTTGTTTTCTCTTTTCAGTTATTTTATGTGTGATAATAAACTTATTTTGTTTCTGGCTAACTGCTGAAGTCACCAAGATACAAAATGATACAAAATTCCACGTTGGAAGTAAAGTAGAAGTGACTTTTGATGTCAGTTTCTATCTCATCACCGCTGCTGGAGCGATGGGGATCATAGCTACAGCCATGAACTGTTTACAGAGACAACCATCACATGATCACATGTCCGAAGCCCTGCTAGAAGATTATGATGGAAATGATCTTGTTTTTCCAGGCCCTCCTCCAGATCCCCAGATTTCTCCAATGGCCAATATCCCACCACCCCCTGCTTATACACCTTAACTGTTTGTTGATTATATTTTTATGTTTTTTATACATTTTATTATGAGAAGAGCTTTTGTCTGTATTGCTTTGTTAATGTTTATTTATGTTTGAAATTTAATGCAGTATACATAATAAAAATCCACATTGAAGATGCGGACACCCTATAATTCAGCTTGTCTGTTCATCAACGATTCCTTGTGAATATGAAAACTCAAGAGCTATTGACAGTATGATTTTGAATTTTGTGTATATGCACTGCAGCATGTCATGATATGCAATTTCATGCAGATTGTTGAAATATTTTTTGAAAATTACAGAGGTAGAGAATTGGATTTTGTGAACATATAAACTCAAAAACTAATGACAGAACAGTTCTTAAATTTTGTACAGTTGCTTTGTAGCATGTCATGATTTGTAGATTGAAATTTCATGTCAATCTGCCAAGTATTTTCGGAAATCCTTTTTTTTTGGGGGGGGGGGGCAATTTTGGCTCTTCCAGTGTCAGTATTTTAATTATAACTTTAAAGGTCATGTGTAGCATTAAAATCTTTTCACTATTTAGATTACATAATTTTTATAAAACATTACTTTATATGACTTAAAAGTTTGGGCAAATGTTATTACCGGTAAAAGATTTTTAAACAAGACGCCTACATCTGTAGATTGCTATTAAGTCATGGGATTGGTCAGACAAGTTTTATGTTGATATTTGGACCGGTATATAAAAGTGTTTTAAAATGAAGCTGGTCTTCCTGTAAATACATTCTTTAAGTATGACCGTTAAGTCATTAAACACACTGTTAAAATTTGAAGGCATTTGATAAAGTTTAATTTATCTATTTATATTTATATATAAATACTGTAGCATCATGGTTAAATTGTTAGTTCATTTCTCGAGTTTTTGGGTGTTTTTTAGCGGAATGTTTACTACCAATTTCTGATATGTAAATTTTAATAGAGTTTTTATTATCTCATGCTCCTTGATATACCTTTTTTCATTTCATGCAGGTATACAAGCCAGTATTATACAAGATTTACTTTTTATAACATTAATTACATGTATAATTAGACAACTAAACATTTTTAAACTAAACACTTATAAGTGATATTAGTGTAAGTTTGTTTGCTACATGTATGTACATTGTACTTTAGTTGTCTTGATTTAAAAAAAAAAAGATTCAATGCCATGTGTATGAAAAGGTTTGGTAGAGGGCATTGCAATTGATACCTTGGTATGTGTTTTTTTCTTCAAATTAATAACATCAGAAGTAGCAACTTTTAACAACAAAACTCCATTGATCATTTTCAAATATTTTATGTGTGATTTTAAAGGAGTAGAGCCACGAAAGCCTCAAATCTGAAATAGGCCCAGTATTTTTTTACCATTTTCAATTTACTTCAAATGAGTATGTTCGGGAAGGGCTGAAATCGGCCCCATATTTTCTAAAAATTATTAACTTTGTACCATCTCAGTGACTTTTATGTAATTAAGTTGTTGAAAAACTGAACTTTACACATTTAATCGATTCCACACACTGACGACATTATGCATGATATTATGACGTCATAAAGGTGCTGAAAACTAAAAAATATCAATATTTGTTTAATTTTTAAGGATTTACAAGAAGTGTTTTCTTGAAATTAGTATAGAGCGCATTTGTTGACAACATTAATTCTTTGCCTATCTATTTGTCTTTCAAAAATAAGCATTTCATTACAGAATTGGCTTTGTCGACGCATGTTAATCTAAATGATTTCTACCCAAAAATGCTCTAAAATGGCTGAAAATCTATAAATTTCATCAAATCATATGATTTGTAGCCAAATTTTCTTCATGCTGCTGAATATTTTGAACATAGTTTTTATACGACCGCAAAAAATTTGTGGTCGTATAATGTTATGGCGATGTCGTCTGCGTCGTCTGGGGACATTTGGTTTCGGCGCGATAACTTGAGTAAATATTGACCGATTGTTATGAAATTTTGATATGATGTTTCTATTCTCTAAAGGAAGGTTGGTATTGCATTTGGGGTTTCTGACCCCTACGGTTTTAGAAAAAAGGGCCAAAAGGGGCTAGAATGGTTGTTGTGACAAAACTTCTGTAGAATGTTTATTTTTTATCTGATTTTGATCATTCTTTTTTTATTTAATTCCTCATTAAATTCTGTCAACTATATGTGTCATTGGTTTTGATATATATTCCACCGTTGCATAACTACAGGGGGTCAAAAAGGGGCCACACCCAAAAATTCGACTTTTTTATTTGTGGTCCGATTTTGAAAATCTTTTTTTCATTGGAAACCTTGTGAAAATCCCTGCTTGTGTTTTTCAATCAGATTTGCATTATCTCTTACCATTTTTGAGAAATTAGGGGTTAAAGGGGCAAAAATCGTCATTTTTATTTCAAGTTTGTCCATGTAAATAAATTAAGCTGTAGTGGACCAGACAATTGTTGTGAAGTTGTAATATGAAGGTTTTATCCACTGAAGGAAGATTGGTACTGTATTTGAGGTTTGTGGCCCCTACCGTTTTAGAAAAAAAGGACCAAAAAGGGCTAAAATGGGTGCATTGACAAAACTTGTAGAAATTTTATTATTCATTCAATTTTGAATATTCTTTTTTCGTTGAATTGCTCATTGAATTCTGTCAACTTAATGTGTCAATGGTTTTATAATATATTGCAGCTTTACATTGCTACAGGGGCCATAGACATGCCACACCCATAAAATCAACTTTTTATTTTTGGTCTGATTTTCAATTTTTTTTTCATTTGAATCCTTGTTAAAATCCCTGCCCGTATTTTTCAATCAGATTTGCAATAATTCTTACTGGTTTTTTTTAAATAGGGGTCCAAAAGGACCAAATATGTCAATTAATATTAGACCTTTTCAATAAGATGTTGATGTGAATATATATGTGTCAAATATGCATTTTAAAGTCCACCACAGGGTGCATGTGTCAAAAATCTTTTTAAGTCCACCATGGGCTGCATGTTATCAAAGCGATAGACTATCCATATTGGGCCTCCAACGTACAGGGCTCAACATGTTGCGGTCGTATCATGCTGCGCTCGGCGTAGCTTTTTATTGTTATTTCTTAAATTACAGTATTTCAAAACATTTTTGGCAATAATTTCAGAATGTTTACTCTAAGTTGAAAATTTGGGCCAATTTTTGTTCTAACCCGATCTACTCTTTTAACCAAAATGAGTTAAGATATATTACTGCACTTTTCATATGTGTAAGATTTAAGTAAATATTTACATGAGTGGAAATTTAAAACATGCCATAAATTGTAAAATTCTTAATTTTTCAGATATTTTTAATGTTTTTTCGTTGTATTTTGTCAAAATTAGTAATGGACATATTCCTTGAATATAATAATTTTTGAAAGTCAATATACCACATGATAATTCACATTTCTTTCTACAAGTGTGGCCGTTTTCACTTACATCAATTTATTTATGAAAATCAAGGGGAAATGTCAAGTACATGAATTTGGATTTTTTTATACAAAATACTGATTTTTTTAGCTCACTGCTTTAACAGGTCAAAGATTCTACCTTTTAAGGAAAGTGTTTACGTCAAACTTTTAACCAATAGTTTTTGAGACAGTATAAATAATTAGGGTCACCAACACGTGCTTTTTAGCTCACCTGACCCGAAGGGTCATGTGAGCTATTGTCATCGTTAAGCGTCCGTCCGTCCGTCGTCCGTCCGTCGTCCGTCCGTCGTCCGTCCGTTAACTTTTCTTCAAAGATCTTCTTCTCTGAAACCACTGAAGGGATTGCATTGATACTTGGTATACATGATTTTTAGGATGTCCTCTACCAAGTTTGTGAATTATATACATGTCGACCAACCAAGATGGCCGCCGTTGCTAAAAATAGAACAGGGGGGTCAGACCATTGTTTTTGGCTTATAACTCAAAAAGTATAAGAGATAAAGAAAATCCGAAGCAACCTTCCTTGATCAGCATCAAAAGCTCTACGAATCTCTCCATTGAGTCGAAGTTGTGAAACAACTCCTTATAGGAGTTATTGCCCTTTAATCATCAAATTTGACCATTTTTGCAGTTTTTGAACAATATCTTGAAAACCGTTAGAGCTAGAGGAAAAGTTAGCATTGCAGAATTGTTAAGCTCATTGAGATCTACAAAAATGATTTCAGGGTCTAAATTGTCAGATCAGCCGTTTAAGAGTTATTCCCCTTTAACTGTTTTTTCCATGAATTTACACTGATTTTCAAAAATCTTCTTCTCTAAAACTACCAAAGGGATTGCATTGATACTTGGTATACATGATCTTTAGGATGTCCTCTACCAAGTTTGTGAATTATATACATGTCGACCAACCAACATGGCCGCCGTTGCTAAAAATAGAATAGGGGGGTCAGACCATTGTTTTTTACTTATAACTCAAAAAGTATAAAAGATAGAGAAAATCCGAAGCAACCTTCCTTGTTCAGCATCAAAAGCTCTACGAATCTCTCCATTGAGTCGAAGTTGTGAAACGACTCCTTATAGGAGTTAATTCCCTTTAATCATCAAAATTGACCATGTTTGCAGTTTTTTTACTATATCTTAAAAACCGTTAGAGCTAGAGGAAAAGTTAGCATTGCAGAATTGTTAAGCTCATTGAGATCTACAAAAATGATTTCAGGGTCTAAATTGTCAGATCAGCCGTTTAAGAGTTATTCCCCTTTAACTGTTTTTTCCATGAATTTACACTGATTTTCAAAAATCTTCTTCTCTAAAACTACCAAAGGGATTGCATTGATACTTGGTATACATGATCTTTAGGATGTCCTCTACGAAGTTTGTGAATTATATACATGTCGACCAACCAACATGGCCGCCGTTGCTAAAAATAGAATAGGGGGGTCAGACCATTGTTTTTTACTTACAACTCAAAAAGTATAAAAGATAGAGAAAATCCGAAGCAACCTTCCTTGTTCAGCATCAAAAGCTCTACGAATCTCTCCATTGAGTCGAAGTTGTGAAACGACTCCTTATAGGAGTTAATTCCCTTTAATCATCAAAATTGACCATGTTTGCAGTTTTTTTACTATATCTTAAAAACCGTTAGAGCTAGAGGAAAAGTTAGCATTGCAAAATTGTTAAGCTCATTGAGATCTACAAAAATGATTTCAGGGTCTAAATTGTCAGATCAGCCGTTTAAGAGTAATTCCCCTTTAACTGTTTTTTTCCATTAATTTACACTGATTTTCAAAAATCTTCTTCTCTTAAACCACTGAAGGGATTGCATTGATACTTGGTATACATGATCTTTAGGATGTCCTCTACCAAGATTGTGAATTATATACATGTCAACCAATCAACATGGCCGCCGTTGCTAAAAATAGAACAGGGGGGTCAAACCATTGTTTTTGGCTTATTCAAAAAGTATAAGAGATAAAGAAAATCGGAAGCAAATTTTTTTGTTCAGCATCAAAAGGTCCTTACAGTAGTTATTGCCCTTTAACTGTTTTTTCTATTAATTTAAACTGATTTCCAAAAATCTTCTCTGAAACCACTGAAAGGATTTTTTTGCAACTTTGTATACTTGAAAGTTTGTGAAATTTATTCAAACTTTGGCATAAGAGATCAGGTGAGCGATTCAGGCTCCTGGGAGCCTCTAGTTTATGAAATAGTTAACTAAAACAGGACTCACAAAACAAATCTTTAAAATGAGCGGTGAAAAATTTAGTTGTTGTATTTGTATCAAGTTCAAATTCAAAATAAACATATTAATGATACCATTTTACCCCCAAACAGCTTTGACAAGTAGGGAGATTTTATGGCCGTGTTTACCTTTTTTATTGTCAATTGACCAATACACTGATCAAAAAGTCAAAATGTGGAACATTACATTACTTCATAAGGAGAATTTACCCATGCCAAACAAAATAACAATTAAAACCAACGATATGTGGTATTTTGGAAATATTAGTTGGGAAATTACAGAATATATGTTTATGCTGGGAACTTTTCTATCAACCTGGCAAAAAGGTTTTACTATAATTCCCCATTTGAAGGTCAAATTTTTATATTTTTTGATTGATTAACAGGTCAAACAAAATCTAGAAGACTTGACATGTTTAATTGATGATAAATAATTGAGCCAATAGATATTGAAATTTATGAAATATGAAGTATTATGAACTTAAAAGTGTCAGTGAAATTTTTGGACGATTTGTTCTTCATGGCTCTAATCCTATTAGATATTCAATTAACAATTGCTCTGTCATGAAGATGCCTATCTTTAGATGAAATAAGTCGACAATGGTATTTGCAAACCAATGTTGTTAAGTTGCTACTTATTTATTCTTAGAATTTATCATGTAGTTAAAAGATTATAGTTTTACTATTGTTGATATTTTGTTTATTTTATAAATATAATCAAATTTGATATGAATGTACATGTACAATGTATGTGTATATTGTTCAAAAGCTTTACATTATTTAAAAAAAATAAAACAAATAAATATTGTTTGTTTATAGTTTATGTTATACATATAAATATTTTACACTGTATTTGACAGGGGGACATTTATTCACATTAGAAACATTATATTAAGCAGTTTTGTTGCAGGTGACTTTTTTAGGTTTGTGCTCTGTCCGTCCGTCCATCTGTCTGTCACGCCTAAGTTTTCCGCACTTTTTTCTAAAAGCTTTTAGATAATGAACTGATTTTTTGTATGTGAGTTAACCATGATGAGTTACAGATCAAGTTTGAGTTCCGTGCAGGTCCAAAAATATTTACAGGAGTTATGGCCCTTTGAACATTGAAAATTTTCTGAAATTTCAGTTTTCCACACTTTTTTAGCTCACCTGGACCGAAGGTCCATGTGAGCTATTGCCATCACTTGGCGTCCGTCGTCGTCCGTCGTCCGTCGTCCGTCGTCTTCCGTCGTCCGTCGTCGTCCGTCGTCGTTAACATTTTTCAAATGTTAACTCCTCTAACACCATAAGTCCAATGGCTTTTAAATTTGGGACAGTTGTTAATTAGCATAGGTAGTATAAAACTAGCGTGGGGATTTTTGATTCGTTGAAAAACATGGCCGCCATGGCTAAAAATAGAACATAGGGGTAAATTGCAGTTTTTTGCAAATAACTCAAAAACGGTAACAGATATCAAAATTCTGGCATAGGGTAAAAGTGATCAGCACCTCAAGATCTACCTGCCCTGAAATTTTCAAGAAGATCCAACAACCGATGTAGGAGTTATTGCCCTTTTTCTGGATTTTTTCAAAATTTTGCACTTATTTAGCCCTATATCTTGAAAACTATACAAGATATTTAGGTCCATGTGAGCTATTGCCATCACTTGGCGTCCGTCGTCGTCCGTCGTCCGTCGTCCGTCGTCTTCCGTCGTCCGTCGTCGTCCGTCGTCGTTAACATTTTTCAAATGTTAACTCCTCTAACACCATAAGTCCAATGGCTTTTAAATTTGGGACAGTTGTTAATTAGCATAGGTAGTATAAAACTAGCGTGGGGATTTTTGATTCGTTGAAAAACATGGCCGCCATGGCTAAAAATAGAACATAGGGGTAAATTGCAGTTTTTTGCAAATAACTCAAAAACGGTAACAGATATCAAAATTCTGGCATAGGGTAAAAGTGATCAGCACCTCAAGATCTACCTGCCCTGAAATTTTCAAGAAGATCCAACAACCGATGTAGGAGTTATTGCCCTTTTTCTGGATTTTTTCAAAATTTTGCACTTATTTAGCCCTATATCTTGAAAACTATACAAGATATTTTAGAAATTCAAATTGCATATGATTAAGCACATCAAGATCTACATTTCATGTAATTAGGTCAAAGCTGTAGAACCATTTCTTTTAGGAGTTATGGCCCTTAAAGCGTCAAAATTTACCATTTTTCATTACTTTTACCCTGAATTTCAAAGATTAACTTGTCTGACACCATACATCCAACTTCAACCAAACTTGGCACAGTTGTTAAATAGCATTAATGCTACAATTCTATCGTTCGAATTTTCGATTCGTCAAAAAATATGGCCTCCATGGCTTAAAATAGAACATAGGGGTCAACTTACAGTTTTTTGCAAATAACTCAAAAACGGTAACAGATATCAAAATTCTGATGGGAGACAAAAGTGATTAACATCTCAAGATCTACCTGCTCTGAAATTTTCAGGAAGATCCAACAAACGACATAGGAGTTATTGCCCTTTTTCTGGATTTTTTCAAAATTTTGCACTTATTTAGCCCTATATCTTGAAAACTATACAAGATATTTTAAAAATTCAAACTGCATATGATTAAGCACATCAAAATCTACAATTCATGTAATTAGGTCAAAGCTGTAGAACCATCTCTTTTAGGAGTTATGGCCCTTAAAGCGTCAATATTTACCGTTGTTCATTACTTTCCCCCCCCCCCCCCGACTTGTCTGAAACAGTAAGACCAACTGCATCTTAACATGGCATACTGTTTGGTAGCTTATATGCTACAACTCTATCGTTCAGATTTTTGATTCGTAAAAAAAACATGGCCACCATGGCTAAAAAAAGAACATAGGGGCAAATTTCATTTTTTTGCTAATAACTCAAAACTGGTTTCAGATATCAAAATTGTGCAAGAATCAAAAGTAATCAGCATAATTAGATCTACCTGTCCTGAAATTTCGGAAAAGATCTGACTGCTGATGTGGGAGTTATTGTTCTTTTTCCCAATTTTTGCCAAATTTGCACTTATTAAGCCCAATGTCTTGAAAACTAACCAAGATATTTCATAAATTTAAATCACATATGGTTAAGCACAATAATATCTACAAATATATGTATCTGTGCAGTTCAGGTGAGCGATTCAGGCTCTTGGGAGCCTCTTGTTTCTAAATGCTTTTAGATAATGAACTGATTTTTGGTATGTGAGTTAACCATTATGAGTTACAGATAAAATTTGAGTTTTGTGCTGGTGCACAAATTTTTACAAGAGTTATGGCCCTTTGAACATTGAAATTTCAGTTTTCCGCACTTTTTTTCCAAACGCTTATAGATAATGAACTGCTTTTTTGTATGTGAGATAACAATGATGAGTTACAGATCAAGTTTGAGTTCTGTCTTGGTCCACTAATTTTTAGGGGAGTTATGGGCCTTTGAACATTGAAAATTCACTGAAATTTCAGTTTTCCGCACTTTTTTTCTAAATGCTTATAGATAATGAATTAATTTTTGGTATGTCAGTTAAGCAAGATTAGTTACAGATCGAGATTGAGTTTCATGCTGGTCCACAAATTTTTACCGGAGCTATGTCCCTTTGAATGTTGTAAATTCACTGAAATTTCAGTTTTCCGCACTTTTTTCTATAAATGCTTATAGATAATGAACTGCTTTTTTGTATGTGAGATTACAATGATGAGTTACGGATCAAGTTTGAGTTTTGTCTTGGTCCACTAATTTTTAGGGGAGTTATGGGCCTTTGAACATTGAAAATTCACTGAAATTTCAGTTTTCCGTACTTTTTTTTAAATGCTTATAGATAATGAATTGATTTTTGGTATGTCAGTTAACCAAGATTAGTTACAGATCGAGATTGAGTTTCGTGCTGGTCCATAAATTTTTACCGGAGCTATGTCCCTTTGATTGTTGTAAATTCACTGAAATTTCAGTTTTCCGCACTTTTTTCTAAATGCTTATAATGCTTATACAATGATGAGTTACAGATCAAGTTTGAGGTTTGTGTTGGTCCACTAATTTTTAGGGGAGTTATGGGCCTTTGAACATTGAAAATTCACTGAAATTTCAGTTTTCCACACTTTTTTCTAAATGCTTATAGATAATGAATTGATTTTTGTTCAGTGAGTTAACCATGATGAGTTACAGATCAGGTTTGAGTATCGTGCGGGTCCACAAATTTTTACTGGAGTTATGGCCCTTTGAAGTTCGAAAATCCACTGAAATTTTATTTTCTGCACTTTTTTTATTATCTCTTGTAGATAATGAACTGATCAACTTTTGATTTTCATTTATTTGACAAATTTTTACCAGTGACTGAAATATGAGGCCGGTAGGGGACTATGTAATGTTTTGCAATACTCTCAGAATGCTTGTTCTTAAAATAATTTATTTTTTAAATTTTTTAATGTCTAGTGCTTTCAATGCATAACATTTCAATGATAATTGGATTGACAGCTTTTAGAACTTTTTCAAAAATTATATTTTACCACCATTGTACAAAGCATTATATTTCCTGATAAAAAGGCTCTATCCTTTTACTTCTTCTATTCCTCATGAGAAGTGGAGGGGGAGGGCCTCATGAAGTGTGGGCTTTTTTTTTGGGGGGGGGTTATTTCAGTGTCTGTCCCCTAAGAGTCTTTTCAGATGATAGCTTCATTAGATATGAATAGATTTTTGCACAGCTAGCTGTTCTTACTATAATATCAAAGTTGAGATTATTTCATAACTTATAAAAACAACTTTTAAAAGCTCCATAGAATTTCATGTAACTTGCACACGTTGAAGCTTTTGAGATAAGAATAACATCTATAGATTTTGACGTTATTATGTCTCCCCTTCCCAGAAGGGGGAGACATATTGTTTTTGTGTCAGTTCTTCTTCTTATTCTTCTTCTCATACAAAGCGTGTCTGGGCCATAAATTTTTAGCTCACCTGGACCGAAGGTCCATGTGAGCTATTTCCATCACTTGGCGTCCGTCGTCGTCGTCGTTGTCGTCGTCGTCTGTCGTCGTCTGTTAACAATTTTTCAAAAATCTTCTCCTCTGAAACTACCAAACAGAATTTAATGAAACTTGGTATGAATGATCCTTAGGGTGTCCTGCACCAAACTTGTGTTTTGATTTTTGATCCGTTAAAAAACATGGCCGCCGTTACTAAAAATAGACTAGGGGGGTCAGACTACTGTTTTTGGCTTATAAATCAAAAAGTATAAGAGATAGAGGAAATCTGAGGCCACGCTACTGATTCAGCATCAAAAGCTCTACAAAAGTCTCCATTTGGTCAAAGTTGTCAGATGACCCCTTATAGGGGTTACGGCCCCTTGAAGGTGAAAAATAGCATTTTTTCATGTTTTTGGCCTACAGAATGAAAACTATTGCAGATAGAGATTAGCTGTTGCTTGCTTAAATGTTTAGCTCATTTAGCTCTACAAAAGTCTCCATAGGGTCGAAGTTGTCAGATGACCTCTTATAGGGGTTACGGCCCCTGAAAAATAGCATTTTTTCATGTTTTTGTCCTACAGAATGAAAACTATTGCAGATAGAGATTAGCTGTTGCTTGCTTAGATGTTCAGCTCATTTAGCTCTACAAAATTTACCATAGGGTCGAAGTTGTCAGATGATCCCTTATAGGGGTTACGGCCCCTGAAAAATAGCGATTTTTCATGTTTTTGGCCTACAGAATGAAAACTATTGCAGATAGAGATTAGCTGTTGCTTGCTTAAATGTTCAGCTCATTTAGCTTTACAAAATTCTCCATAGGGTCGAAGTTGTCAGATGACCCCTTATAGGGATTACGGCCCCTGAAAAATAGCGATTTTTCATGTTTTTGTCTTATAAAATGAAAACTATTGCAGATAGAGATTAGCTGTTGCTTGCTTAAATGTTCAGCTCATTTAGCTCTACAAAATTGTCCATAGGGTTGAAGTTGTCAGATGACCCCTTATAGGGGTTACGGCCCCTGAAAAATAGCGATTTTTCATGTTTTTAGCCTACAGAATGAAAACTATTGCAGATAGAGATTAGCTGTTGCTTGCTTAAATGTTCAGCTCATTTAGCTCTACAAAATTCTCCATAGGGTAGAAGTTGTCAAGTGATCCCTTACAGGGGTTACGGCCTTTGAAAAAAGCGATTTTTCATGTTTTTGGCCTACAGAATGAAAACTATTGCAGATAGAGATTAGCTGTTGCTTGCTTAAATGTTCAGCTCATTTAACTCTACAAAAGTCTCCATAGGGTCGAAGTTGTCAGTAACTCCTTATAGGGGTTATGGCCCCTTATAGGTGAAAAATTGTGTTTTTGGCCTATAGAATGAAAACTATTGCAGGTAGAGAAAAGCTGTTGCTTGCTTAAATGTTCAGCTCATTTAGCTCTACAAAAGTATAGGGTCAACATCAAGACCAGGTGAGCGATTCAGGCTCCTGGGAGCCTCTTGTTTATTTGTGGTCCGATTTTCAAAATCTTTTTTTCATTGGAATCCTTGTGAAAATCCCTGCCTGCATTTTTATGGCCCGACCACGTATGTGGATCGGACATATAGTTTTACCCTTGTCCGTCCGTCCGTCCGTCCGTCCGTCCGTACGTCCGTCCGTAACACTTTGGTTAAGTTCTTGGTTAAGGTCCATTACTCGGATACTAGATGTTGGGGGTCAATGATATTTCACCACCAGATGGGTCTTGGGTAGGGCTACACCACCCACTAGAAATTATGTCACTGTGACCTATATTTTATGCATGAACGACTTCGGTTAAGTTCTTGGTTAAGGTCCATAACTTGGATACTAGATGTTGGGGGTCAATGATATTTCATTACTAGATGTGTCTTAGGTAAGGTGGCACCACCCACTAGAAATTAGGCCACTGTGACCTATATTTTACGCATGAATGACTTTGGTTAAGTTCTTGGTTAAGGTCCATATCTCGGATACTAGATGTTGGGGGTCAATTATATTTCATTACTAGATGTGTCTTAGGTAAGGTGGCACCACCCACTAGAAATTAGGCCACTGTGACCTATATTTTACGCATGAATGACTTTGGTTAAGTTCTTGGTTAAGGTCCATATCTCGGATACTAGATGTTGGGGGTCAATTATATTTCATTACTAGATGTGTCTTAGGTAAGGTGGCACCACCCACTAGAAATTAGGCCACTGTGACCTATATTTTACGCATGAATGACTTTGGTTAAGTTCTTGGTTAAGGTCCATATCTCGGATACTAGATGTTGGGGGTCAATGATATTTCACCAGTAGATGGGTCTTGGGTAGGGCTACACCACCCACTAAAAATTAGGTCACTGTGACCTATATTTTATGCATGAATGACTTAGGTTAAGTTCTTGGTTAAGGTCCATAACTTAAATACTAGATGTTGGGGGTCAATGATATTTCACCAGTAGATTGGTCTTGGGTAGGGCTACACCACCCACTAAAAATTAGGTCACTGTGACCTATATTTTACGCATGAATGACTTTGGTTAAGTTCTTGGTTAAGGTTAATATCTCAGATACTACATGTTGATGGTCAATTGTATTTCACCACTAGATTTGTCTTGGGTAACGTGACACCACCCAATAAAAATTAGGTCACTGTGATCTATATTTTATGCATGAGCGACTTTGGTTAAGTTCTTGGTTAAGGTCCATAACTTGGATACTAGATATTGGGGGTCAATGATATTTCACCACTAGATGTGTCTTGGGTAAGGTGACACCGTCTACTAGAAATGAGGTCACTGTGACGTATATTTTACGCATGAATGATTTTGGTAAAGTTCTTGGTTAAGGTCCATATCTTGAATACTACATGTTAGGGGTCAATAATATTTCACTACTCGATGAGTCTTGGTAACATGGCACCACCCATCAGGTCACAGCGACCTATATTTTACACATGAACACTTTTGATCAATTTCTTGGTAAAGGTCCATATCCCAGGTAATAAACATTGAGGGTCAATGATATTTCAAGAACGGGAGGGCCATCCTGTGGCTCATAGACACATTTTCTAGTTCAATCAGATTTGCAATATCTCATACTTTTTTTTTGAGATATAAGGGGTCAAAGGGGCAAAAAACGCCATTTTTAAAAGTTGGTCACGGCAAATGGTTTTAGTTACACAAGAAATTTAGCTGTAGTGGGCCAGCCAATTGTTAAGAAGTTTAAATATGATGATTATATACACCGAAGGAAGCTTTTTATTGCATTTGGGGTTTGTGGTCATAACCTTTTGAAAAATAAGGATCAAAAGGGGCTTAATCTTGTCAAAAATGTCAATGAATAAAGAAATAATTTTTTAGCTCACCTGGACCGAAGGTCCAGGTGAGCTATTACCATCACTTGGCGTCCGTCGTCGTCGTCTGTCGTCGTCGTCGTCTGTTAACAATTTTTCAAAAATCTTCTCCTCTGAAACTACCAAACAGAATTTAATGAAACTTGGTATGAATGATCCTTAGGGTGTCCTGCACCAAACTTGTGTTTTGATTTTTGATCCAATAAAAAACATGGCCGCCGTTACTAAAAATAGACTAGGGGGGTCAGACTACTGTTTTGGCTTATAAATCAAAAAGTATAAGAGATAGAGGAAATCTGAGGCACGCTACTGATTCAGCATCAAAAGCTCTACAAAAGTCTCCATTTGGTCAAAGTTGTCAGATGACCCCTTATAGGGGTTACGGCCCTTTAAAGGTGAAAAATAGCATTTTTTCATGTTTTTGGCCTACAGAATGAAAACTATTGCAGATAGAGATTAGCTGTTGCTTGCTTAAATGTTCAGCTCATTTAACTCTACAAAAGTCTCCATAGGGTCGAAGTTGTCAGATGACCCCTTATAGGGGTTACGGCCCCTTAAAGGTGAAAAATAGCCATTTTTCATGTTTTTGGCCTACAGAATGAAAACTATTGCAGATAGAGATTAGCTGTTGCTTGCTTAAATGTTCAGCTCATTTAACTCTACAAAAGTCTCCATAGGGTCGAAGTTGTCAGATGACCCCTTTTAGGGGTTACGGCCCCTTAAAGGTGAAAAATAGCCATTTTTCATGTTTTTGGCCTACAGAATGAAAACTATTGCAGATAGAGATTAGCTGTTGCTTGCTTAAATGTTCAGCTCATTTAGCTCTACGAAAGTCTCCATAGGGTCGAAGTTGTCAGATGACTCCTTATAGGGGTTACGACCCCTGAAAAATAGCGATTTTTCATGTTTTTGGCCTACAGAATGAAAACTATTGCAGATAGAGATAAGTTGTTGCTTGCTTAAATGTTCAGCTCATTTAGCTTTACAAAATTCTTCATAGGGTCGAAGTTGTCAGATGACCCCTTATAGGGGTTACGGCCCCTGAAAAATAGCGATTTTTCATGTTTTTGGCCTACAGAATGAAAACTATTGCAGATAGAGATAAGTTGTTGCTTGCTTAAATGTTCAGCTCATTTAGCTTTACAAAATTCTCCATAGGGTCGAAGTTGTCAGATGACCCCTTATAGGGGTTACGGCCCCTGAAAAATAGCGATTTTTCATGTTTTTGTCCTACAGAATGAAAACTATTGCAGATAGAGATTAGCTGTTGCTTGCTTAAATGTTCAGCCCATTTAGCTCTACAAAATTCTTCATAGGGTCGAAGTTGTCAGATGACCCCTTACAGGGGTTACGGCCCCTGAAAAATAGCCATTTTTCATGTTTTTGGCCTACAGAATGAAAACTATTGCAGATAGAGATTAGCTGTTGCTTGCTTAAATGTTCAGCTCATTTAGCTCTACAAAATTCTCCACAGGGTCGAAGTTGTCAGATGACCCCTTATAGGGGTTACGGCCCCTGAAAAAAGTGATTTTTCATGTTTTTGGCCTACAGAATGAAAACTATTGCAGATAGAGATTAGCTGTTGCTTGCTTAAATGTTCAGCCCATTTAGCTCTACAAAATTCTTCATAGGGTCAAAGTTGTCAGATGACCCCTTATAGGGGTTACGGCCCCTGAAAAATAGCCATTTTTCATGTTTTTGGCCTACAGAATGAAAACTATTGCAGATAGAGATTAGCTGTTGCTTGCTTAAATGTTCAGCTCATTTAGCTCTACAAAATTCTCCACAGGGTTGAAGTTGTCAGATGACCCCTTATAGGGGTTACGGCCCCTGAAAAAAGTGATTTTTATGTTTTTGGCCTACAGAATGAAAACTATTGCAGATAGAGATTAGCTGTTGCTTGCTTAAATGTTCAGCTTATTTAGCTCTCCAAAAGTATAGGGTCAACATCAAGACCAGGTGAGCGATTCAGGCTCCTGGGAGCCTCTTGTTTATCCTTTGAGATAGGGCTTTGATATTTGGCATGTGGATGTATCACCATAAGACGATGTGTCGCGTACCAGAATGACCTTCGTATGACCTTGACCTTTGACCTCAAGGTCAAATTAATGCTAATTTTCCATCCAAAGTGTTCCAGGCCATAACGTTTTTGTTCTTTGACAAAGGACTTTGATATTTGACATGTGGATGTATCAACATGACACGATGTGTCGCATACCAGATTGACCTTCATATGACCTTGACATTTTACCTCAAGGTCAAATTTATGTTAATTTTACATCCAAGTGTTCCGGGCCATAACTTTTTATACGACCGCAAAATTTTTGCGATCATATTATGTTATGGCGATGTCGTTGTCATCGTTGTCGTCATCGTCGTTGTCGTCTGTAGACACTTTGGTTTCCGTGCGATAACTTTAGTTGTAGTAAACCAATTGTTATAAAATTTTGATATGATGTTTATAACCACTGAAGGAAGGTTGGTATTGCATTTGGGGTGTCTGGCCCCAACCGTTTAAGAAAAAAGGGCCAAAAGGGGCAAAAATGTGTAAATTGACAAAACGTCTGTAGAATGTTTAATTTTCATCCAATTTTGATCATTCTTTTTTTTTGTATTCCTCAATAAATTCTGTCAACAAAATGTATCAATGGCTTTGATGTATCTTGTACCGTTACATTGCTACTGGGGGTCAAAAAGGGGCCACACCCAAAAAATTGACTTTTTATTTGTGGTCCGATTTTCAAAATCTTTTTTTCATTGGAATCCTTGAGAAAATCCCTGCCTGCATTTTTCAATCAGATTTGCAATATCTCTTACCGTTTTTGAGAATTTAGGGGTCAAAGGGGCCAAAAACCAGGTTTTTAAAAGTTTGTCATTTAAACCAAAAATTAAGTTGTAGTGGGCCTGCCAATTGTTATGAAGCTTAAATATGATGATTATATCCACTAAAGGAATGTTCATTTTGTATTTGGGGTTTGTGGCCCCTTCTGTTTTGTAAAAAAGGGCCAAAAGGGCTAAAACGGGTGTATTGACAAACCTGTTGTAGAATGTTTATCATTCATTCAATTTTGAAAATTCTTTTTTTATTGAATTCATCATTAAATTCTATCTACCTACTGTGTCAATGATTTTGATATGTATTTCACAATTACATTGCTACAAGGGGGCTAAAGACAGGCCACGCCCTTAAAATCAACTTTTTTATTTGTTGTCCGATTTTCAAAATCTTTTTTTCATTTGATTCCTTGTGAATATTTCTGCCTTATTCTCTAATCGGATTTGCAATATTTTTACCGTTTTTTAGAAATTAGGGGTCAAAGGGCCAAAATTGTAAATTAATACATGTATATATGAATAAGGCTTTTGTTTAGATGTTGATGTAAATATGAATGTGTCAAAAATGCATTTTTAAGTCCACCACAGGATGCATGTGTCAAAAAGCTTTGTAAGTCCACCATGGGCTTCATGTGACCAAAGAAATGGACTATCCATACTGGGCCTCCAACGTACAGGGTTCAACTTGTTGCGGTCGTATCATGCTGCGCTCAGCGTAGCTTTTTATTGTTCTTTGACATAGGGCTTTGATATTTGGCATGTTGATGTATCACCATAAGACGATGTATCGCATACTTAATGACCTTCGTATGACCTTGACCTTTGACCTAAAGGTTAAATTAATGCTAATTTTACATGGAAAGTGTGTCTGTGCCATAACTTTTTTGTTCTTTGACATAGGGCTATAATATTTGACATGTGAATGTATCACCATGAGATGATGTGTTGCATACCAGAATGACCTTGACCTTTTACCTCAAGGTCAAATTAATGCTAATTTAACATCCAAAGTGTTCCGGGCCATAACTTTTTTGGTTCTTTGACAAAGGGCTTTGTTATTTGGCATGTGGATGTATCACCATGAGACAATGTGTTGCCTACCAGAATGGACTTCATATGACCTTGACCTCAAGATCAAATTTATACTCATTTTATACCAAAGTGTTTCGGGCCATAACTTTTTTGTTCTTTGACATAGGAGTTTTATATTTGGCATGTGGATGTATCACCATAGGACGATGTGGTGTGAACCTGAATGACCTTCATATGACCTTGACCTAAAGGTTGAATTAATGCTAATTTTACATGGAAAGTGTGTCTGTGTCATAACTTTTTTGTTCTTTGACAGAGGGCTATAATATTTGACATATGCATGTATCACCATGAGATGATGGGTCGCCTACCAGAATGACCTTCATATGACCTTGACCTTTGACTTCAAGATAAAATTAATGCTATTTTTACACGTTAAACATGTCTGGGCCACATATATTTTAATCCTTTAAACAAAAAGCTTTGATTTTTGACATGATAATGTGTCATCATGGGAACAATGTGTCACTATCGTAAATGACCTTGACCTGTGACTACAATGTCAAATAAATGCTAATTTAGCATGCAAAGCTTTCCAGGCCATAACTTTTTTATCCTTTGACATTGGGCTTTAGAATGTAGATGTATAATTATTAAACAATTTGTTGTACAATGTATGTCATTGTGACTTTGACCTTTTGACCTCAAGGTTGAACTTGTGTTATTTAAGGAAGGGGATACATCAGTTTTAGTGAGCTAAAACAGTTTTTCCTAGTTATACCCCCACTCGTAAGAGGGGGGGCTATATTGCAATCACCTTGTCCGTCCGTCTGTCTGTCCGTCCGGTTCAATTTCTCTGCTTCTACTGGATGGATTGGTTTCAAATTTGGTACATAGCTTCAGCATGATGAGTTATACCGTGCCTCCCCTTTCCAGGTCAGTCCATCATCTACTTCCTGTTTCCGAGCGGACTTAGACTTTTAAGGGTAAAAAAATTGAAATGTGAATTTTTTGTAACAGATTTCTCAGCTTCTACTGGATGGATTGGTTTCAAATTCGATACACAGCTTCAGCATGATGAGTTATACCGTGCCTCCCCTTTCCAGGTCAGTCCATCATCTACTTCCTGTTTTCCGAGCTAACTTAGACTTTTAATGGGTCAAAAATAGACAATTTTTCGTAACAGATTTCTCGGCTTCTACAGAAGGGATTGATTTTAAATTTGGTATACAGCTTTAGCATGATGAGTTGTATCGTGCCTCCCTTTTCCAGGTCAGTCGGTCATCTACTTCCTGTTTTCTGAATGGTCGAGTGGGGGTATGCTTAGCACGACTTAGTGCAACCCCTTGTTATGTTTTCTTTTGGCATCATTGCAGGTTAGGATTCTTCATTGTCAGTCACCATAGGTTATGGTTCCAGATTGTGCACTGTTCCTTTGCTTTGTTAATCATGAATGTTTAGAATGTGATTATATGCAAATTTACTAGAATACTTATAAAAGAAAGGCAATGGGTCTTTTTGCATTAGGAAATTTAAGTTATTTGTTTGCTCCCTCTGGGTCCCCAAAAAAATCATAAAGCTCCCTAACCCACAAACCTTTGAGGATCAAAATTCCTAAGGTGATTTGATGAGTTGAGCATAAACCATGATTTTAGTTCAACAGTCATTTACTTTCATGAAATTTTTAAAATCTTATGTTTGGTAACATTATTCTCAGCAGCTACATATCACAGTGACTTGAAATTTGGTAAATTGCTTTTGTATGAATGGATCATCTGAAAACAGAATCAATTGAGACTTATAGAGTTTTTCATGCTCAGAGGAAGTAATATTTGAGGACTTTTATTGAAAGTATTAAAATTAGGTCTGCTGGATATCTACTTCCTGTTTACCAACTTATCGGTAGTAAATTTTCAATATTATTAGTAAATTGTTGAAAATTTTCGTAACATTTTTCTGAGCAACTACAAATCACAGTGGCTTGAGATTTGGTATATGGCTTCAGTATGAGGTTCTTTACGTATAACGAGTACTGAAATTACAGTTGTCTGACATCTACTTCCTGTTACATGTAACCGACTAAGTCCATTTTCAAGAGTACTGATCAATTGTTGGAAATATTTGGTATATGAGTTCAGTATGAGGTCCTTTATTGCAAGTATCGAAATTAGGTCTGTCAGATATCTACTTCCTGTTTATTGACATAGTTCATTTTGGGGGTAGCAGGGGTATACTAAGTGAGCAGTAGCTCACAGATTCCTTGTTTCATTTGAACATGTTTTTCAGCTGATTATCCATGTTCCAATCTGCATTAATGTCCACCATTGATTGCTCTATTTGTTCCTATATATATAAAGCAGACTTCTTACAATAATTCAGTTTCTATTAGTGTTCCTTTCTCCTAAAACAACCATTGTTGGACAAATTCCAAATTCTGTTCATGATTAGTGATTTTTAATAAATTGTTGGCCGTCTTTTGTATCAATATTATTAACTCACTATCCCAATTTTCTGTCACAACCATTTCTTGTTACTACTAGCCCTTAGTATTATAGTGGAATATAAAGATTTGGTATTTCAACCTGGTTAAACTCAACATTTCTTTTAATATGCCTGTACCAAATCTGGACCATGAAGATCTTTGAATATCTTTGCGTTGTTTCATCTTTTCTTCTTGGAATTTGAGATTGATCCTCACATTCTGGTATTTTTGTTTTTATCCTGCTGTTAGCATCCCCCTTTCATAGTTCGGAAAACAGGAAGATGACTTACTGACCTGGAAAGGAGATGCACAGTAAAAACCAAGTTACAAAACGTGTGTACCAAATTTGAGATTAATCACTTAAGTAGATGCCAAGACATCTGTTGTGAAAGTTGTTAATGAACGGACTTACAGATGGTACAAAAAGAACTAGACTTACTCATACATTGAAGCTTACCTTCTATATTATATCAATGCATACATTCAACAACCAATGTTTAAATGTTCACTGAGACTGCAAAGATTTAAGAAAGTAATAGGCATCAAATTTGAGGAGGTCTGGATCATACTTTATATGCTCTAGAAATTCATACTCGGGAGACTTTTTTTTAACCTTTTGACAAATACGACAAATTTTCTTTTCTTGTTTCAAATATGAGCATATAATGGATTTACCTTTCAAACTGATATCTTAAAACAACTTCTTCAAAAGAGACAAAAAGTGATAATGCAGAGTAATGTTGCTCATAGAATACAGTCTCTACTCAGGAAATTTCAGTGATGGTACACCAATATAAGGATTCAATCTGTTAGATGATGTGGGACTGTTGTCAAGTTCGTGTAATGTTTTTTACTGGATTTGGCCTATACCTATAGTACATTTTAGAAACTGTTTTTTGGACGTGTGGACCCGAGAAATCTTTTAATTTTGCACTATAGGTTTACGTCTTCCGGGTTGGCCTAGTCATTGAAAATCTGTTGAAATTAACTAAAATCGTCAACTTGTTAAATCATTTTAAATCCGCCTGCCAAAGTTTTGAACTTACTAAAACGTACCTTTACATCTAATACTTCACTCTTAACCAGTTTTTTTGAATCGGTGAGTTGAAATTACGCCGAAAACAGATAGGGATAAATTGTTGTCTTTCTTAGCTCAACGTTGTTCACATCATGTGGCCGATCCAACAAGAGGCTCCCAGGAGCCTGAATCGCTCACCTGGTCTTGATGTTGACCCTATACTTTTGTAGAGCTAAATGAGCTGAACATTTAAGCAAGCAACAGCTTTTCTCTACCTGCAATAGTTTTCATTCTATAGGCCAAAAACACCATTTTTCACCTATAAGGGGCCATAACCCCTATAAGGAGTAATCTGACAACTTCGACCCTATGGAGACTTTTGTAGAGCTAAATGAGCTGAACATTTAAGCAAGCAACAGCTAATCATTATCTGCAATAGTTTTCATTCTGTAGGCAAAAATCATGAAAAATCGCTTTTTTCAGAGGCCGTAACCCCTATAAGGGGTCACCTGACAACTTCGACCCTATGGAAAATTTTGTAGAGCTAAATGAGCTGAACATTTAAGCAAGCAACAGCTAATCTCTATCTGCAATAGTTTTCATTCTGTAGGCAAAAAACATGAAAAATCGCTATTTTTCAGGGGCTGTAACCCCTATAAGGGGTCATCTGACAACTTCAACCCTATGGAGAATTTTGTAGAGCTAAATGAGCTGAACATTTAAGCAAGCAACAGCTAATCTCTATGTGCAACAGTTTTCATTCTGTAGGCCAAAAACATGAAAAAACGTTATTTTTCAGGGGCCGTAACCCCTATAAGGGGTTGTCTGACAACTTCGACCCTATGGAGACTTTCGTAGAGCTAAATGAGCTGAACATTTAAGCAAGTAACAGCTAATCTTGTATCTGCAATAGTTTTCATTCTGTAGGCCAAAAACATGAAGAATCTTTATTTTTCAGGGGCCATAACCCCTATAAGGGATCATCTGACAACTTCGACCCTATGGAGAATTTTGTTGAGCTAAATGAGCTGAACATTTAAGCAAGCAATAGCTAATCTCTATCTGCAATAGTTTTCATTCTGTAGGCCAAAAACATGAAAAAGGGCTATTTTTCACCTTTAAGGGGCCGTAACCCCTATAAGGGGTCATCTGACAACTTCGACCCTATGGAGGCTTTTGTAGAGTTAAATGAGCTGAACATTTAAGCAAGCAACAACTAATCTCTATCTGCAATAGTTTTCATTCTGTAGGCCAAAAACATGAAAAAATGCTATTTTTCACCTTCAAGGGGCCGTAACCCCTATAAGGGGTCATCTGACAACTTTGACCGAATGGAGACTTTTGTAGAGCTTTTTATGCTGAATCAGTAGCGTGGCCTCAGATTTCCTCTATCTCTTATACTTTTTGATTTATAAGCCAAAAACAGTAGTCTGACCCCCCTGGTCTATTTTTAGTAACGGCGGCCATGTTTTTTAACGGATCAAAAATCAAAACACAGTTTGGTGCAGGACACCCTAAGGATCATTCATACCAAGTTTCATTAAATTCTGTTTGGTAGTTTCAGAGGAGAAGATTTTTGAAAAATTGTTAACAGACGACGACGACGACAGACGACAGACGACGACGACGACGGACGCCAAGTGATGGTAATAGCTCACATGGACCTTCGGTCCAGGTGAGCTAAAAAGGGAAACTACTCTAGCAAAAATGAAAATGACAGAATGGAAATCGGAATTCCAGATGACTTTTTAACAAGAGGCTCCCAGGAGCCTGAATTGCTCACCTGGTCTTGATGTCAACCCTATGAAGACTTTTGTATAGCTAAATGAGCTGAACATTTAAGCAAGCAACAGCTTTTCTCTTTTAGCAATATGTTTTCATTCTATAGGCCAAAAATAGTATTTTTTGTCTTTAAGGGGCTGTAACCCCTATAAGGGTCATCTGACAACTTTGACCCTATGGAGACTTTTGTAGAGCTAATGAGCTGAACATTTAAGCAAGCAAAAGCTTTTCCCTATCTGCAATAATTTTCATTCTATAGGCCAAAAACACTATTTTTTGCCTTTAAGGGACTATAACCCCTAAAAGGGATCATCTGACAACTTCGACCCTATGAAGACTTTTGAAGAGCTAAATGAGCGGAACATTTAAGCAAGCAAGAGCTTTTCCCCGTCTGCTATAGTTTTCATTCTATAGTCCAAAAACACTATTTTTTGCCTTTAAGGGGCTGTAACCCCTATAAGGGGTCATTTTACATCTTTGGCCCTATGGAGACTTTGGTAGAGCTAAATGAGCTGAACATTTAAGCAAGCAACAGCTTTTCTCTATCTGCAATAGTTTTCATTCTATAGGCCAAAATCATCACTATTTTTTGCCTTTAAGGGGCCGTAACCCCTACAAAGGGGTCATCTGACAACTTCGACCCTATGAAGACTTTTGAAGAGCTAAATGAGCTGAACATTTAAGCAAGCAACAGCTTTTCTCTATCTGCAATAGTTTTCATTCTATAAGCCAAAAACATGAAAAAATGCTATTTTTCACCTTTAAGGGGCTGTAACACCTATAAGGGATCATCTGACAACTTTGACCATATAAAGACTTTTGTAGAACTTTTGATACTTAAGCAGTAGGGTGGCATCAGATTTCCTCTATCCCTTTTACTTTTTTAATTACATGCCAAAAACAGTAGTCTGACCCCCCTGGTCTATTTTTAGTAACGGTGGCCATGTTTTTTGACGGATCAAAAATCGAAACACAAGTTTGGTGCAGGATACCCTATGGTTCATTCATCCCGAGTTTCATTAAATTCTGTTCAGAGTTTCAGAGGAGAAGATTTTTGAAAAATTGTTAACGGATGACAGACTACAGACAACAGACAACAGACGAGGACGATGTGATGGCAATAGCTCACATGCACCTTCGGTCCAGGTGAGCTAAAAAAGGCTATAGCCCACTGTATTACATGATACATCAAAACCCAAAGGATATGGTCAAACCCATCTATTCTGATTGAAAAATCAAAAGAAAATGATACATCAATATCCATTGTAAAAGCCAGTGGGTTATGATGTATCATTTTTGCGGCGTGCAAATTTCACGATTTCATACCAAATGAGGCAGACATTTACGGTATTTTTGCCAATTAATAATACTCTAAATACAATTTTATGTTGATTCTATTTTACGCAGGTTCTAAATTTTGCAATATAGTAATGGTTGCGAATAAAGCAAAAATTAGAACCTCTCGAAAATTTTCCGCTATATGGTATTTAAATGAGAACAGATTGGTCTTGACCATATTGTGGGGTTTTGATGTACCAGGCAATAAATAAATTGTGAATAATGTGAAAATGGCAGGTGTGTTTAAACAAGCAGGAACTACCAACCCTTCCAGAGCAATTGAATGTCTTGTTCTGACACAAGTATATGTCTCTAATGTAGCATTTTTAAATATTGTTATATTTAGTGTCCACTGATTTGATTTTTTTTTTTTTTTACTTTTAAAATTGGAATGTTTTGCTTTAAACAAAACTTTAGCTGCAACTTGAAAACACATTGGTAAAAAGACAAGCTTCAAATTTAACATAAAAATATATGAGAAACCAAAACAATATATTTAAAACATGTAATTCATTGGCAAAAGAACAAAATAATGTGAAAACATTCATAAAGTATTATTACAATTTAGCTATAAAATAGATAAATGAGACTTTTTTCATTCATAGAACATTCATCACAATTAAATATTAGTACATCATCATTCTAGAAAAGACATGGCAATACAATAATATACCGTAGTTTAATAATAACCCTTTGAATTTATGTTGACATTTTTCACTTAACTAAAATAAAATGTAATCTTGTGATTAATATGTGATATTCAAAGTCTTCCCACATATGTACAAATGACATGCATTGTCTTAAATACCAAGTAGGTTAAACCCCAATGAAATGAGCCAAGAATTTTAAAATAGAAATACATTGATGCAATGAATCTTAAGATGCTCTGGGCTTTTACATTTATATTCAGGAAACATGGTGGATACCCTCACTTTATGTGAAATAACTTTGGAATAATTTCCCAATATATCACTTTTGAAGTTTTCATACCATCAGAATCTGTAATCTCACTCGACCCCCTTAATTATATGAGATATAAATAAAACATTTCCTTTTCAAAAACATTAAAAAGGGCTATAGAAAAAACAAGGAATACATCCCCCTGCTTCATACTCGACACTATATTAATAAAAAAAGACTAAAGCCCAATTATCCCCCCTGAATGATATCTGACAGCAATGAAAATTCTTCATGCACATCTCCATATGATGTACTTCATTCATGTAAAGTTTCATCAAAATCCATCATGCCGTTTACAAAGTATGTGCAAAGGTCAGACAGACAGGGTGATTCCTCTAGACCCCCAAAAAACTTTGTTTGTGGGGGTATAATTACTATTACATAAGAGCATTATACAACAAAAGATACATCCATCAGAATGCTTTTTATAAAATGAATTATCATGCTAGATTTTAGAATCTGAAAGTATTTTCTGTACAAAAGATTACATGTTCTCTTTTGTCTATCTTTATTTAATGCTTAATACTGTTTCATTTTTTAAACAAATTCCCAGCATCAAAAACAATGCTAAAAGACCATTTCAATTGATTTTCATATTCACAATATTGAAAAAGTATTAAGACATCAAGAATGAAAAAATATATAACAAATACAATGTACTATAACAAAAATCTTAAAACTATGTCCCTTATCTTAGTATGCATTAGTCAATGTGTTGTCCTTTGCTTATGTATAAAATGTACGACAGTTATACAGAATTTAAGAAAAGGATTAACAAGTACACAAATTCTATATATGAAAAAAGTCTAATACAATACAATATTTATCAATAATGTATTTCAATTAAGAGAGAAAAAAGAATATGTGTCCATAGGACATCTATACAATTCCCTTAAGCAAAACCAAGTTAGCATAATCATCTCCCCATAACATTACTTTAATGCAACCTTCACTTAAATCAGTATTTCATGTTTCACTCCAACATAAACATTACATATTTTTGCATTGACTGAGTTGATAGTGAACCGGTAATTAACAGTTTTGATCACATTTTAGTCCTTTTTGTATACAATGTTTATAGTATCTCCTTAAGGAGGTGAAGGTATCTTGGGGTCTGGTGGCTTGTAATCTAGTACCACTCTGTTGGCCTGTCGGATGTACTGCTGTTGTTTATAGTAAATATTCATGGCTCCTTTGATTGCGATGAAACCTATTCCACCCTGCAAATAAAAACCAAAGATCAACTAACATGACACGCAATAGTTCTCTATACGATTGCAAATTATTTGTGGACGTTTAATGGCATGATGCTGTCATCGTTGTTGTCATTGTCTTTTAACTTTAGTGTTCCCACAATAACTTCAGTTATAGTCATCTGATTGCTATGAAATTTGACAATGATGTTCCTTACCATAAAAGAATGAATAGGATTGATTTTGGAGGTCCATGCTTTTTTTGTTTAGAAATTAGGGGCTAAAAATGCTACTTTTTTGTTTGTTCCCATGATAACTTTTCTTCTGGTTAACCAGTTTAAAAATTAGGTGCCCAAAAGGGGCAAAAAATTCAAATTATTATTTGTTCCCACAATAACATTGGTTCTGGTTGGCAAATTGCTGTGAAATTTTTCAATAACGTTCCATACCATTTAAGGATGAATGGGAGGTATTTGTGGGTCTCCCCTTTTGTCATTTAGAAATAAGGGGCACAAAAAGGGACAAAAAATGCAACTTTTTAAATTCTGGTCCAATTCTGAATTACATTTTTTTGCCTTCATGTCTTGTCAAGCAGTGGATAAAAATTTGAGGATTAAACCCCCTTTTTCCGTTTTGTACTTAGGGGCCAAAAGGGGCCAATTCAAAACTTTTTTATTTCAAAATTTATTTTTGCTTTTTTGTTCGTTAAATAGGGAATTTACAAAATAAAGGATTAATTTTGTGACACTCCCCTCCCCCTTAATTGCTAATAGGGGCCAAAAAAGAGCAAACAAAATATAATCAAAGATTTAAAAAAATGATGCACAATAGTTTTTTTTTTGTTCATTATCTTAAATTTTCTGCTACCATTATTTATTTATTATTTTTTTTATAGAATCAATTACATTACAGATAATTATTCTTCACTTCTAAGAATTTCTGAGAAAATCATTTTTGATACTAAAATAAATTTTGAACCATTTTTCATCTCATTCTGATTAAAACACCAAAACAAATGAAATGGCTGATATTTCCTTGTTACAAAAGATTAGAACAATTTCAACCTACATGCATAAACAAAACAGATTAGACATATGAAAATGCTTTCAGGTTAAATGGCTTTTATTTTTGGCTTCACTTTGAGTTCTGATAGTTGCTGGAATCAAAGGCTTTAAATGACAGTCATCAATAATCAGCTTTATGACTACAGCAAACCATAAACCAGGAATTTCGTCAAATGAAACCTAATAACTCTTTTTTATCTCTACTCAAAAATGAAGAGAATAGAGAAAATGTCATTTTCTTGATACTAGAGACAAAAAGTTATTAATTTGAATAATTATTATTGATTTCAACCTTCACCTTAAGGGCACTAGGAATTCTTTAGAAATGTAATTAATTGTAATTCCCATTCTAGCCTACAACTTTTTGTCCTTGTTGTTAGGTCAATACCCTTATTCTAGGAATATATTGAACTACAAAGCAATATTCAATGGAACAAAAACAAAACAACAAAACAATATATTTTTTGACGTTCACAGTAAAGTATCATGTTGTGCAAAATGTCATAATCAATATGTATGTACCATAGATAACTCAGAACTTTGTGAGGCAAATAAAATGTCCATCAATTTTTAATACATCATTGGTGATTTTTATCAACAAGAGGTTCCCTTGTGTATAAATAGCTTACCTATTACTGGGTACATTGGTAGCTCTTATTTTTCTAATGTGCACATGTTTTTCTTACCTAGCTAATTATGTGCAAAATGTGAAATAAGTTTAAAATTGCATAATAGCTGTCATACAATACTTACAAGACCTCATAATAATGAAAATAAGAATTTGTCCAAAACACATGATGCACAACATCACGGCCACCAGACGGTCAAACGAGCGAAAGACTGTTAATTTACCTGTAGCATGGAGATAAATGCGCCAGAAGTCTGTTACTCGAGTCGGTTCTATGACTGTTAAGAGTAAATATTAGTTTTAAAAGTCATTTATGTACAAAATCATTACTTTTTTTAAATAATGATTTGTTTTTGGCCAAAACAAAAACTGTCTGACAAAATGATTATTATAAGCGGATTGAATGGACGAAAAAAGTAGAAACTTTGTCAACGGGGTTATAAATAAAATGAAAAGGCGATAGAAGAGGTAGAAGAAAATAACATGTTCAAAAACAGAATTTCTGAGTTTTTTCAAATTTATTTACTCCGAAAAGAGGAAATATCAGTATCATAATTGTTAATCTTACACCCCATAATAATACCAGATACATTTGGAGATATTTGTATTATTCTGTCTTTTTTAAAACAGGATTTTCAGAAAACTCTAAAGATAATGTCGGTTAAAGAGTAAGTCAAAGTAAAAACTGTCTGTTATGAGTTTTGTTATCCCGATTCGTTTTTAATATGATGCGTATGTATCTATGCATACAGTGCTTTATATATGCGAGTAATTTATCAGATGTCTTCATTATGTTAGAAACGAAAATGTGACTTGTTTTCCTTATACCTTAGAATGTTTGTAATTGGATATCAATATATTGGGCCAAATAAAAACATGTGTTTCCTGTTTCCCTACCTACCATATTTTCATGCCTAATCTAACATTTTCATTGTCATATTTTGCTTAAGCACTGTTTAACTTTTATTATGCTCTTCATTTTCTCAAGGTGAAAACAAAAATGTAAAAAATAATGCCTACCTACAATCTCTATTTTTATGCCCCATCTACTAAAGTAGAGGGGCATATAGTGTTCGGGTCCGTTCGTCCGTCCGTCCGTTCATATGTCCGTCCAAAATCCCCATATTTCCACATTCCCACTTACTGACAAATTCCATATCAATCATATTGGTATGGTTGGTGCATCTAGTGATGCTAAGCACAATGCATGCTGGATGTGACCTATATTTTCTGCATGATTGACCACGTACAGAAGAATGGTTAAAGTCTAATCCCACTAAATGACAAGTGCCACATCAACAATATTGGTAAGATATGTGCACCTAGTGATGCTAAGCACACCGCATGCTTCGGATGCTGGCTGTGACCTATATTTTTTGCATGAATGACCATTTATAGAAGAATGGTTTAAGTCCATTCCTTATTACTGACAAATGCCAAAGCATCCATATTGGTTTGGTAGGTGCACCTAGTGATGTATATCACAATGCATGCTTCGGGTGCTGGATGTGACCTATATTTTCTGCATGAATGACCTCTTAAAGAAAAATGAATTGAGTCCATTCCCGATTACTGACATGTGCCACATATACTATATTGTTATGGTAGGTGCACCTAGTGATACTTAGCACAATGCATGCTTAGGATGCTGGCTGTGACCTATATTTTCCGCATGAATGACCACTAATATCTATATCAATTTAAGAATGGTATAAGTTCATTCCTTTTTACTGACATGTGCCACATCAACTATATTGGTATGGTAGGTGTACCTAGTGATGCTAAGCACAATGCATGCTTCGGATGCTGGCATTGACCTATATTTTCCGCATGAATGGCCACTTATAGAAGAATGGTTAAGTTGAAGTCCATTCCATCTGACGGACAAGTGCATTAGCAACCATGTTGATGCTTTGGTGATAACGGAAAAAATAAATGTTGCGAGATGTTGCATTATGTCTTTTGGACATATTCTTGTTTCATACATGTAACAGGCAACACGGAAATTTTTATGTTTGGTCTGAAATGACAATAGCGTCACTGCTTAAATCTTGACTTGTAAAAGAACATGTATTCACCATACATTGGAAGCAAAAATTATTTTTACTTTGAGGATTATAAATTTTATTCCGTCATGAGGGTTTTCATTCTATGATTTTCTTTTTTTCCATAGAAATTTTCTGTTTTCAAAATTAGAATTTCTTTTTCTTTTCATTTTCTAATCTGGAAAAAAAACAAATGCATTTTTAAAATTGCATTTTGATGAATAAGACAGAGAACAGAAAACAAATTAAAGAAATATGTTTCTGCCAATTAACATTAAGTGTATCGAAAGTGGAAATGGAGAACATGTTAAAGGGATACATGGTAATGTGGAATGGATTAAAGCTAGGAACACTAAGATGTTTGTGAACCTTCAAGATCAGATCGCTAGCTGCAATAATATATATTGATTTACTCGTAACCGACCTGTTGACAGACCAAAATTCAATTGACATGACTCATTAACCGACCGAAATTTCAATAACAATCAATATCTTCATTTATAAGGCACAAAAACATACAATATTTTGAGGTTAGAATCTTATGAGATCATTTCACACATCACAAACGATAACACAATCATTTTGTGTAAAATTACTGAAAAAAACAACAGAAAATGATAAAATTATTATGTCGGAATATTGTGTACACATATATAAATTCGATTGAGTCAGACGCCTTCTTAAATTTCTTCTTTCGTTTAAATCCAATCAAAACGCAATTTTGTATATCAATGCAAAACGAGCAACCATTTTGTCAGACCTATTTTGTTTTACAAATAAGATTCTATAAAAATGATAATAATAAAAAATGCAACTTACCTGTGGGTATTTTCTCGATAACATTTTATTAACAGTCTTTGACCAACTCGAGTAACAGACTTCTGGCGCATTTATCTCCATGCTACAGGTAAATTAACAGACTTTCGCTCGTTTGACCGTCTGGTGGCCGTGAACATTGCAACATCCATAACAGAAGAATGGCTAGACCCAAATACCATATGCATGTCTACTTTCAGAGATGGGGCACAAAAATCTTAGGTTGCTTTAAAATGCCAAGACTTTCAGCACTTATGGCAACAAAGCTGCAATGACTAGCCCAAAAAATATTAGTATTAAGATATTAAGTACTTCTTTAATAGTAATATTTTCATTTTTATGCCCCTCCTATGAAATTATAGGGCCAAATGGTAATCTGTCCTGCTCATGTTTGTCTGTCTGTCAAAATGAGGTTCATCCTTCAGCTCTAAGTTACTTTTCTATGAAGAAATAGACATGTTTTGAGGTGGGTATTATGGTCTTTTGGACATATTCTTGTTTTCATGTTTTGGTTACATTTACTTCCCAAAATGCCACTTTCTACTTTCAATGCTATTTTCAAATACAATAGGGAAATATTACTTACGAGCAGACTTCTCTGGAAGTTTGACCTGACAGATCCAAACAAGATTTTTCCAGCGATGGTAGATATGGTTGGCATGACAAGAGCACCACAGATAACTCGTAGAATAGAGATAGGATCAGATAAAGGAGCTGTTTCTGCTGGTGTTCGAGAGTTTCTAAACGCTGAAATAAACAAAATAACAAATCATTATATTGGAACATTAGATATGAAGACAGATGGACTTATCGTTACAAAGTTATATGAAAGCTAGGTATACATTTACTTAACTACAGCTCGATCAAGTAGCAACACTTAACATTACAAAGTTGCCACTTCTTAGGGAAAAGATTTCATTTAGAAAAGAAGGTAAGAATAAATATGTTATACATATGATAGCTGAAAGGTGCTCATGAAATTATGATGGTTTTTTTTAAATCTCACAATGGTTTGCAAATAAATGTATACATCATAACACCCCAATCAAACATTGGTTCCAAATAATCTAATTAAGTTAGGACTTAACATTTATTACAATTTCTCATTTTGCATTTAAGCGATTCTACAAAAGTAAAAATCTATTTATATAAAATACAAAATAATATATATAGGTAGTAGAATGTTTGATTTGATTAGAGTTATCTTTCCTTGAACTGACTGTAAGTCTCCCAAGGTGACCAACAAATGTTCATCTGCCTTAACTTGACATAATTTCTTATGTCTAGATTTGCTCCACAGCTAGTCCAGATAATCATGACGTCTTTCTGGGGTTTTTGTCTTTCATACTTATTCTGATCCCAAGAGAAAGCCAAACATCGAAAATGAGAAAAGGCTTCTGAGACGGCATAATTAATTAGACTACTCCACAGCATAAACAGTTACATCTCTACTGAGAATACATTTTTGCTAACCAAACACTTGCAATTTTTTAAATTCCTGATACCAATTATCTCAATATACCAATGAATAACAAGTATTAACTATATTTTTTCTATTGTTTTAAAACAACTATTGAAAGCTGTTGGTCTAGGTTGGATTTTTTCAGTGGCAGAATTTATAGTATTGTTTTTTTTATGCTTTCCATGTCCTACTTGATATCTATATGCAGATTGGATAGCATGTAAACAAAATTAATTATTACTTAGCCATAAGATACTGTTTTATTCAAGGAATCAACCAAGGGACAGTGCTTTTATTACATTTCTAAATGCACATTTCAACTTTATTCTTAATACATTTTACATGAAACTTAACATTTAGTTCAATTGATACATGATCCTTTCAAGGTGACCTTTTATTATATAAATGTACATGTATAACAACTAATTACATGTTGTAACAATTGAAGCATTTGGTCTACAATCAGATACTATTAAGGGTACAATTGCCAAGGATTAGAACATAATTTGACAATATATTACACAAAGATAACATTATTACAATCATTATCATGACTAATTACTGTTATCAATGTACTAGTAATGAAAGTCACATGTATGTACAGTAAAACCTGTCTACAATGAACCCCTTTGAGCCTGAAGAATTTGTTCAGTATATACATGTACAAGTGTACACAGATAGGTTGAATTTGTTGCCCTCATAAAAGTTTCAATGCATCTTTAAATATTTGACACGCTTAAATAAATTTTAAAATGTTTATGAATCGATTAATAAAAAAACTAGCTTTTCCTTCCGAGTCATGTGTGTGCATAATGACATAAGAAATAATAAAAGAAAGTGTTAAAAAGATACTGAAAGATCAGGAGAACAGGAGGACATTGAACGAAAATTTAGATTACAACGCTACAAAAATAATGCCATCTCTACCATTATTGCACCCTTCAGAAGCGTAATTTAATTTTCTCTAATTTCCATCTGATTTATCAACCTCTCGACCAGTTGTGGAAAAATATTTCTCACCTCTAGAGAAAATTTGGTTCCAAGCTTGCAATGGATGATCGACCTTTTGCATTTTTTTTAAATGTAGACATTTGAGAAAAGCCTTCTTCAACTAAATTCTTGATGATTATGGAATTTCTAACATCACAGGAAATAAATTTGATATTTTGATTGCTCGGCAAGCCTCACCATTGAAATAATCAAACTTATTTCCATTGATGTTAGAAATTCCATAATCAACCCAATCCTGTAGTTGAAGCTATATATAATAAAATTGTTGAAATTAAAAATATTAGGGACTTGAGAACCAGTATGGTATAGACAGGCTTTTGGTTTATTCAGGGTGCATTTTAGACAAGGTTTCACTGTAGCTTTTAAAATGAGAAATGAATGTATTACAATAGTAAAGACATTTATGCAGGAATTTTTGAAAGAAAGATGAGACTAGAAGATTGAAATAGAATAAACAACATTTTGACATCACTGATACAGACACTTTAGATGAGCAATGCAACAAACAAGAACATTTGTTCTCAACAATCAACAAATCATTCAAACAAGGTTGCAAAACTAATTTGATGGGCAGAACTTAATATTGCCAACAATTACAATGGAACTATCCTATAGCATTATAACAATGGCAATTTTCATGCTTTTGTAAACAGAGTTTATAACCATTAGAGAATGTGATGAATCCATTGAGCGATCATTGTCATCAACCTACTTTACTTTCAAGTCACAGAATTGAATAATGATATAAAATAGAAGCATATGGGTGTCAATGAACTGCGGACAAAGACTAGCTGTAAGTGGAATTAAGTGCTGAGGGTTTTCGATGATCTTAAGATCTCTAGAGTACCGGTAAACAACAGTAGCATATGGTGGTCAAGGAATGACCATGAATACAACCATAAGTGGATTAATCATAAATTTTAAGTGTTCTTGATAATATGGTATTGTCTTGTAAAACTCTAGTGTGGCAAAAAAGTCATAAGTGGCAATAACTTACGTTATAATCATTTATTTTAAAATAAAACACCATGTCAAAGATGTCTGCTCTTATTTATGGCACCTTACTGGTAAATAAATTTCTTAATACATGCCAATACCTTAGGTCTAGCAAAATACCTGAAATGTTTCAGGCAAGTGGACTTGTTTAGTCTTCATATTGAGAAGCATACAAATATATAATTTAAGCTATTACACCTGTGTTTTATGAGGACTATTTATTGATACTAGTTACATGCATTAAGACTGGTAGAATAATTTGTTTTTTTTATTATACATGTATGTTTAAAAGTTTAAATCCATGCTTAGTTTAAAATGGTAAACACTGATTGATGTACTGCCATTAAAAAATGTTTAATTCAACAATTAACTTTCCACAAACCATGAAATATGAATCCCAGACTACAATAAAATGGAATGGACAATTATGACAATCTGTCATAATTTTTCCTTGTTTTGGTTGTGGTATAATTTCCCTTGTGAAAATAGCTTGCATGCAATAGTATGGTATGGATAATCAATGAAGGACTGTTTAAACACGGCGTACAATTGCCTTATATTGCACTCTAATGCCGTATATTGATGTTACATCAATATCCTATTTACAACAGGACAATTATCTCATATTTGATGGAGTTTGTCTATTTGAAGAAGACCCCTTTTCCCTTATCAGTAAAAGCTTAATGATCTTTGTTTATTCTTCTCTGATGAAAACTAGGACGTTAATTCCTTTAGGGTCTCAGCAGTCGTGATCTAAAAGCATTCATCATAAATGTGAGAGAAAAATATTAATGTGTGGGAGTGAAGCCAGAAATTATATTTTTTTCTGCTCAATAATTCTTTATAGAAAATTTTTGAAAATTATGTAACATTGCAGCAAGATTTGACACAAAATTGTCACAAATACTAAACATTTGACAAATTTGAAACACTCAGATATATTGTATCACAGAATTTCCATCAGAATTTAAATGAAATGAACTTCAATTTATTTGAATACATGAATAAACTTCACAGGTTATGTGAAGGCTTGTACATATTTTCAGTTTGGTTTTTTTTTATCGAACACTTGCTGTATCCGTAACCGACCATTTGACAAATGTTGTAAGAAAATATGTGTCTTACGATCCCTTAAACATATTCTTCCTTTGTTATATGCCACGGTTGGAAAATTCCAAATTATGTTAGACATAATGGTTAATGATTTTTTATTAGTGTTTGGCAGGTTGTTGTACCGAGATGATCACCTCAATATTCAAAATCGTGTTGTGTTTTGTGGTATGATTGCAATGGAAGAGGGAGGTTTGGGCACTTAAAACCTGGTTTAACTTACCATTTCTTATGAAATGCCTGTACCAAGTCAGGACCAATGCAATCTTCAATTTCTCTGGTATGTCTGTCTTGTTTCATCTTTTCTCTCAGATATTTGAGATTGATACTCAATTTTGGTAGTTTTGTTATATCACTTTATACTTTTTAATAAATATGAATGATTTTAGTACAGTTCTATGGTAGCATTAATGTAAACCAAAGAAATTAAAAGTTAATGAGTGCTACAGCAATTGTCAGAAATCATGACAGACAAGAAACAAGTAATGGAAATGCAGTCAATTTGGACTAAAATAGCAGCATGCTCAAAAGAACATGTATTTAGCCTTTAGGGTTATCAAAATCTCTTAGATGGCTCCAAAAAATATGCCATTAGTTTGTCTTTAGTATTCAGTACATGTTAATGGTAAGCATTGAATACATTCACTCCGTCATTCTGATTTTCAGAGTGAATACTTTAACCTTTTAATTTATCACACAATCGTAGGCGTTGAAACAAATCTGTCTCAATCACTGACTTACTTGACATTCAAAAACATCTTAACTACACTTTTATACATATAAACCTATTTGGTTTGAGTCAATTTGCTTTCCAAATATAGTTTTAAGATTCTTCTTCAAGAAATGGCAGATTTAATTTCTTAGCTTTTTTCGATGTTATTTTCTTTCCAATAAATTCTAGCTTAAAGGAACATAAATATAAAAGGATAGAAAATTGCATGAAAGTTAAAGATTTTATTCTTGAAGACTCTGGCATAGGCTCTGAGAGCTTTGTTCCTTACTTCTTCATTACATTATTTGAGGCAACAGTGAAAACTTAAATTTTAATCAAATCTTCACCCAAAAAATATTAATGGGTAATAATCCGGGATAAAGAATTTCAAATGTCAAAGGAGAAAAGATGAAACAAGACAAAGACAAACCAGAGAAATTAGATATAAAGCAAAAGGGAGTGAGTTCTATCTTTGATTGGCCTAACACAATGAAATCTGGTTTATAAAAGAAGAACATTTTGGAAGCAAACATCTAACGAGATTAATCTTATTGTCTTCATTAATGTTACCATCCCAAGAAATAGGACCTGCATTTACATCCATCTTATCACACATATAAAACCATCAAACCTCCATCATTATTTAAGATGGATTAATATAAAGTACCCAATTACATGGTGTATTAGGAAATATCGACACCAGATCATAACTAGGGCAGGAAACAATATGCGATAATGAAATCCTGTCTGTAACAGAGAGAAACAGGACATAGAGCAAATATAATCACAATTAATTATGAGATAATTAACCCTGGAGATTGCCAACTGATTGTTCCCAATACAACCCTAAAAATTTCATCAATAAATGTTGTATGGGTAGTTGTGGGTTGTTTAGAATCGGTAATGGAATTAGTTTTCAAGTCTGTATATGTATGTATTGACTTCCCAAGGGAGAAAACCAATCGATGTACTGTAAAACAGATACCAGATGTTACAAACAATATCAAAACATCATATTTAATAAAGATCTCTTTTGTTTACATTTCATAGCTCATCAGTGTTCACAAGAGTGGATCAAAATTCAATCAATCAATAAAAGGATTTTTTTTCTTGGAAAACCTACCAGCTTAAGTTAGTGTTAAAGTATGTCATACATGCAATTTGTCTACAAGCTGTCACAATAAAATTGAGAAAAAATCTTGAGAACAAGATGCATGTCACAATACCAACAATTTTACTTGCTCTATTACTCCATAAAATATGGACATAAAATTCCTGTACATTACTGTACACATAGGTAATATAGTACTGTAAGAATTTCAGGACACTTAGACCTGTTTTTAATAATTGCTGAAATTCTTTTACACCCCCCATACAGGGGGAAGCTGGACCTTGGACATTAGAGATGCAAATAAACCTCTTAGAGAACAAAAGTGTTGATGCTGCAACAGATTGCAACAGACATAATATAACTAAGCACAAAATTATGGCATCAGTGATACAGTGCTTCAAACCTTCTATCATAAAACTCTATTTTATAAGTGAACATCAATTTTCGTGGTTTTCATTGGCGTTGCTGACCCACAAAATTTGGTGCCCCATGAAAAGGAAATTTAACATCGCTTTTTATACTGTAGACTTCAGAACCACAGATTTACGGACCAAAGAACTGACACTTTTTCATCAATTCATGAAAAATGGTGACCAACAAAATTAAATGAATTCACAGTTCACATGTATATCATGTACTGCATTTATAATATTTCATATATAAATAAAAAGAAATTGGACCACAATGAAGATAGGGCCCAAGGAAAACGCTGCACCAATGACTGATATAATGATTTGCCATTTGATACAAATTGATAAAAAATATTGATCATTAATTATGTATCATTATATTTTTTCATAACGCTTTTGCTGAAAAATGTTTCAGCTTCTAAATGAAATTCAATAAAAATATTGCTTTATCACTGAAAAACACAAATTAAAAAAACATATGCATGTTCAGCTATCAGAAAACAACTGCCATTTAAAGGCAATAAAAACACTCAAAGACAATTAAATCCATGGTTCTAAAAGACACCAAACATGAGAATTAATGAATTTTTCATCTATGAATAAATGTTTTTGCAAACTTCATTATGGATAAAAAGAACTGACAATTTTCAATAGAAATGATTAAACTATCGTTTAACGATGAATTTAGATTGCGTTAATTCAATTGGATCAATTGATTGTTCAAAATAGAAAGTTGTTGGAGGATCAGATAGAATTAATCGGTAGTTACAAATCCATATGCCTGAGAATCAATATGCTTTGTGGGTGCTATTCTTTTTATTGTATAGATTCCGTATTGATTGGATGATAGGCCTCAGATCAATGGACCCCATATTCCCCAGTCAAAATGAAATATATACTTCATTGTCACTCGTATAATTACATAAATGTATTACTGCCAGATCCCTCATTTGACTTTGTCAAGTTGAAGCCATGCAGGGATGAATCAACTTATAGAATGTTCAATATAGAAGATTTTCTGTAAAATCTAGGAATATTCATCACTGAGAAATAAAATTATTTTTACCAGGAAGCAATGATCATGATGATAGAAAGGGAAATGTATTGGAATACATGCATTTAAGCCTTAAACCCATACATGTATTTCCCATCCAGTATGCAAAATTTAACTTTTTTTTCAATTTGATTCTTTAATAATAAGAAACTTTTAAAGAAGAATTTTAATACATGTAACTTAAAAAATACATGTACCATTGAAAATTCATAAATATAGTATAGCAATTATTAATATTGTAACATAGTGTGATAATTTGTATCTTTATAATGAAATTCTTGTTAAACATAAACAGGGGTTCAAATTAACACTGGTCCGAGGTCCAGGGCCTTCTATTTTTGATTCAGGACCTTTGAAATTCTATTTACAGAAGTCCTTGACCTGCATGCATTTATAGTAGTTCTTTTTGTGGACTCAGTGGACTTAAAACCTGAAACTTCAAAAAGATCTGGACCTTTTGTTCGAAAATCTTAATTTAAACACCTGCAAGGCTAAATTATAATAAATTTATGCTTTGATACTAAAAGAAGAAAAAATAGTTTGAGAATACTAGTATGCTCAATCTTCTGAATATAAACTAAGTAATATATTACATCATAATTCAGCATATGTATAAAGCACCGATGAATGCTTGTCATTATTAATGCATTAAGTAGATTGCACTTTGGAATAAATGTGCAGAGATTTAATCTAGATAAAGTAATCTACATGTATGAGAAACCATCAACTAAACCTCAAACCCAAAAAGTCAATTATGTATGATCTATAGCATACTATTTAATTAATTTCATTCAATTAGACATCAAAAACTAAAATTAGGAACATTTACAACTAACAGTACATGGAAATTATCAGGCCATTCAACTTTGAATGTAGAGCAGTATATTTGGCATACCACAAAGAATTATGTAACGTCTAATGACTGATCTTGGTGTTGCCAAAAATAAATTTTTATAATTGAAACTGGCATACCGGTACTTACCACTAAATAAAATGTTCTTGTTATCAGTATTGTGCAGGGGTGGATACAGAATTTGTTTTAAAGGGGGTGTTCCACCTTAACAGTCCTAGGAGAGTTCTAGACCCATTTTCCACAAAATCTACATGAAAATTTCAATATTTCAGAAAGAATTAGGGGAGGGGAAAGGGGTATAAAGTACTGGCACACTCCTTAAATCCCTGTGAATGGACTATGATTGTTGACAGCCTTACCACGCATACAACACCATTAAGTGATGTCCTGAATATATCTCCTTACTTACAATAAATTTATAACAAACACCAACAATTGTCCACGATTTTTTTCGACAACATCTAACTGCTTAATTCATATATATGAGGTATGAAAAGACAGACATACATACAGACAGACAGTGCTTATAAAGAACTTACCATCTGGAAATAAGTTGGTATAAAATGGCAGCTTCATCGAGTGTTTTCTCCAAAGACGAAGAACATAGTCTTCCCAGCGTACCATTTTACACAGTATCAACATAATTGGAATGGTTGGCAAAGAAATCAGGAGAAATAAAGGATCAGCCACCTGCATGACATGTACACCTTCTTCGCTGCCCAAAACCTGAGAATATTTAAATTACATGTTCAACATGTACTATCTACATGAAGGTTTTAATTTCATAAAATTAATAATTTTCATTAACTTTATAAAAAATGCATAAAAGCACAATAAAAAGTATGATGATCTATTAAACAGGAAGTTGAAGTCTGATGAGTCTAAAGGAAACCAACAGCCAATAGAAAATAGAAAAAAAAATCTAAGAAGGAATAGGAAAACTCCAAATATCATGTGAGGGTATAATTATAGCAACACAGCTCAAAGCGGACAAGAAGTGCCTGCCAGAGTCGAGAGTTCTACGGCAAGTATTTTTCTAATTCATATTAATAAAACAAGAAACCTTTACAACAACTTGACAATTAAACCCTCTTTTTCAACACAGCTCAAAGCGGACAAGAAGTGCCTGCCAGAGTCGAGAGTTCTACGGCAAGTATTGTTCTAATTCATATTAATAAAACAAGAAACCTTTACAACAACTTGACAATTAAACGCTCTTTTTCATTTGGTAAATTTGAACTGTTAAACAAATCATTTAAAAAAATCTGCAACAAAAATAGGAGAAAAATTATCTGACAATAAAACATTTTGGTATCAGCTGTGATAAGCAACACCTGTGGTCAACATTATCACTAGATATTGTCTATAAAAGGGAATGATAATAGACAAGCTGTTAGAGCAATGTCCATGTGCTGGATCAGCTAACAATTCCAAAATATTAAGAGGGTCACAGCTTTTACCTAAATATCAAACTATGCATTTATTCTTATATAATTTTTTAAAGCAAAAATAGCTCTATTTGTTTTGTTCCAGTTTAATATTCCTATACATGCATATGACTGTGAAAACTTGTATTTCTCTGATTTGCAATTCTTGTAAGAATAGGTAAATGCATAATGTATTTTTTTTAATATTTGAATTTTTAATTAGCAATTTCGAAAATGCATATAAAAATGTAGCTTAAAAATGAAATGACTAATTCCTTTCTTAAACGATCAATGCATTAATTGTACCTTTAGTTGTTTTCAAGCAATTAAAAAAAAAAAGAATTTGCAATTAAAAAATCAACTTAAAACTCAATAAACTATCAATGGAGGCCCTGTAATATGGATATAGAATATATTATGTAAATCATTATTGATTGATATGCAAAATTTAAACAGTTAAAGTAAATAAAGGGGGTAAACAGCTGTTTAGCATATAAACATCTGGTTCCAAATCAATAATCATGGTTATTGAATAAACTGTTGAATAATAGGAGTCTGGATCCAGGAAAAAATTGTATTGATATATATCTGAGAAACATATTTTGTTTAATCTTCTTGAATATTGTTTAGAAATTGATTTCAGGATTTTTATTTGGCCAGATTAATATTTGTCAATATCTTATAAAATCTATTCACTTAAAAAACTCAAATGAAAATAGACAATTTATGACACTCCATCACAAGGAATGAACTAGAAACAAGAACATGTTCAAATGACGCAATCACTGAACTATGTTTATGAGACAGCTAAATTTTATGATTTTTGTTTGTTCGTACCCTGATGATTATCATCATGTCTATCATGATGATACCATACTTCCTTCAAGTTAAAAAGTTAAAGAAACTTACACCTGAATGTAAATGTAAGTATAACACCTCCTTTATCTGTGATCAACCAACCATGAAATTGATGAGACAGGTACAATTCTATGGTGATTTTTATTTATTCATACCCTCCTGTACATATATATGTGTATTATGTTTCATGATGATACTATACATGCTTCATGGTGAAGAAACTTAAACCTGAAGGTAAACCTGATTTTGGACAAACCAAAGGATGAATGGACGGACGGACAAACAGACCTAAACACTACATTTTGTTTGCACCTCTACTTTCGTAGGTGGAGCATAAAAATTCAAAATTTTGCTGGAATTTGAACCTCAATTCTTTGTTTGTTCCCAACATATCTGCATAGTCATTTAAATCCTTTCAGTTTTTTCAAGTTATCATTCAGAAACCATTGGGGACAATTAGACAGACATTTAATGAAACATAGGGTATCACATACTGGCAGGTTTAAAAAATATTTCCAGAACAGAGTTAACATGAGGTCAAGGTCCCATTTCATGCTAAGGTACTTAGTATTAGACTTCAAGCAAATCATTTTTCACAAAAGTCTTACAAAAAAGTTTACATCTTCAAAAAGACCTAAGTTCACAGGGTCATTGAAGGATGAAAATGGGGTTAAGGTCATATGGCATTGTGACAGTTACTAATTTATCAGATAAATAGTATTATACTTCCAAAGTAATTCGTTATCCATTAGTCTTGCAAAAGAAGTTTGCGACAAGTTCAGAGTCACTGAAGCATGAAAATTGGGTCAAGGTCACATGGCATGATGCCAATCCTAAAGACCACAATCCCAAATGTCTCTATACCAAATATCGGATGCCTAGCTAGTAGCTATCATACTTTTCAAGTGATTCATTTTCAACGTAAGTCTTACAAAGAAGTTTACGACCCTAAAAAAAATTAATTCACAGACTCCTTGAAGCCTGAAAATGTGGTCAGGGTCATACGGCATGGGGTCAATTGCATAGACCTAAACCCCAACTGTCTGTATACCAAATATCAGATGCCTACCTATTAGATTCTTCAAGTAATTCATTTTCAATAAAATTCTTATAAAGAAGTTTACAGCCCTAAAAAAAGAACTAAGTTCACAGAGTCATTGAAGTGTAAAAATGGGCACAGGTTAATACAGTATGGGGCCCGATGTGTAGACCACAACCAAAACTGTCTGTATACCAAATAGCAGATGCCTAGCTATTATACTTTTCAAGCAATTCATTTTTCACAAAATACGTCTTACAAAGAAGTTTACGACGAGAAAAAAAACTAAGATCACAGAGTCCTTGAAGCGTTAAATATTTGGTCAGGGTCATATGGCAATGGCCAGTTGCATAGAACTCAATCCTCACTGTCTGTATACATAATATCAGATGCCTAGCTATTTTAATTTTCAAGCAATTCATTTTTCACAAAGTCTTACAAAAAAGGAGAGTAATAACTATGTCTCGCCTTCCATGACTATTCGTCGCAGGTGAGACAAAAACTTCTAAATTAATGAAAATTAAACATGAACTTAGTTTCCAAAGCATGTAGTGCTCAGAAATGTTTCACATAATTTTGGACACAGACTTGGGGAAATCCTGGCAAGACAAGGGAATTTTTATTTTGTATAAAGCTTTTATTCTTGATGACAATTTTAAGATGCAGAAATTCCAACAAATACGGAATCGATTTGAATAGATTAAAATTCAATCTTAAAGAATCTTGAGAGTCCTGAGAGTAAAGGTCTATTGTCAAGGCCTCCTGTATTATAATTTACATTTCTTGTTGATAAAAACTTTTCATGCCCCATCTACCAAAGTAAAAGGTATATAGTGTTCAGTTATGTTTGTCTGTCTGTCCCAAATGTTGCAAGATGGGGCTTTATGTCTTCGGACATATTTTAGTTTTTTTATGTTAGCCAATTGGAGTGATATCAATATATATAACTTATAAGATGAATGATAAAAGGTATGATTTTAAAAAGTATTCCTCTAACAAATGATGCTTAAAAAATGTCATAGTCTTGTTGATGGTACTTTTATGTTATCTGTTTCTATTGGTGTTTACTCATTTTATCTTTGTTCTTTTGGACTTTTGACATTTAAATGCCCCATTGGTACCTCTCTGCTTCTTTCAAAATAATCTGTATAACCATAACATATGCATTTCTATGACATACCTGCATAACTGTAATGGCACCATATGTTACTGCAGTCCACCACAATGAACCAACAATAACACTACCAGCCAATACAGGGATTCCCATATTCACTATCTTATCACATTTTTCTAATATATACACAACAGGACCTACAACAACAAAATTAAAATAGATGTAGTACTCTTTATTTTGAGTAGGAATTTTATAATATAGGGAAAAAAAAATGAAGTTCAAAAGTTTTGAATCATTGAAAAATACTGCTTGACATTATCATGTCTAGATGTACATACATGTAAACTTATATTAGCTTCCCATTGAAAACAGTTTTACTTTACTAATGTACAAAAAATATAATATAATACTGTGGATTCATTTATTTTCGTGGGTATCAATTTTCGTGGTTTGTTGAAAAAGGATCAATTCGTGGATTCTTAATTTCGTGGTTCAGATGTCTCCAACATACAGATCAATGTTAAATTTCCTATTCGTTTGGTATCAAATTTCGTGGATGAAGGCTACCCATGAAAACCATGAAAATTGATACCCCACGAATAATAATGAAACCACAGTACATAAATTTAAAATGTTAATCAGGTCTCACGAAAATGTAAGTCCAAATGATCAGTATTAGTGCCTTAGAAAATACCTGCTTACCAACTTTAGGAAAGATTATAATATACTCCATGTTACATTGAGGACAGGCTACTTTGGCAGTGCTGTTGCCTTTTTGCTTCTCATCAATCCATCTCTGAAGGCAAAACTGATGGACCCATTTTGTTGTACCTTTACACATACATGGCTGGACCCAGCTGGCCTCGGAGTCGTCTTCATCGGTAGCAAAACATACCCAACATGCCCTCCTGTAAAAATGAACACATTTTACTTGAAAATTAAATTTATCTATGTTAGTCACAAAGTCCAAAACAAATGTATTTGTATACTTCCCGATAAAAAATAAGTCCATCTTAAATTACCATACCAAATTTATCAAGAAGTTTTATATACAGCAGTGTCGAATGTGTGGCTTTTTCTCAACCAATTTTCATGAATAATATTTCAGTTAGAAGTCTTTTATCAAGAGCAATATTGTACATATATAATGGGTACTTGGCTTTACTAACAAGCAAAAGTTTGTATGCGTCATTTTCCAAACTATTCTTATTCTATAGTGCAACCTGCGTAACATAGCAGCCAGCAACATAGGCTCATGATGCAATTAATATTTTCTGAAAAAAAATCTTTGCACTCTTATGAATGAAAATAGGCATGGTGATTTAGTTTCAATAATACGTAAATTAAAAACTTTTATGCTCACTGACTCAATAGAGTTCAGGGTAGGAAGCTCACTAAAAAAGTTACCAGCCCTGAATTGAAATTCTACCTGTTTTTGCTTTATAGCTAGCCAGTCAAATTTTTATGAATTTTAGCCAGCTCTGCCCAAAAGTTACCAGTCTCAGGCTGGCGTTGGTTACTTTTTGAATTGACACTAATATGATTAAGGCCCTGCCTTTCTATAATTAGCGAGCATCGAAAAATTATATATATATTTTTAAAAATATATCCATGTGCTCGACTGGCTTAGTATAACCATCGAGTTATGATATAGAACTTTCAAAAAGGAATTACTGGTAGATAGAAGCAAAGTCTGACCAACATCATATGCACTTGAAAAAATTGTTGTTAAAAAATCTGGGATCAATGACTATGATGACTACTTATTAAAAATTCAATTATTTGTGCAAATAATAAATCACTGTGTCATTCTGAGACGACATTTAGCAGGGACGAAATTATCCCTTTATGGATTCCGTGACGTCATTTCCTTGTCAGAGTATTTCGCGGTTCTTCAGCAGACCAAAACAACATTCAGATTCTGTCAGGTTTTGTGAGATTTTCTGAGTATTAGTGTTTCATTTGTAGCACTTGTAACAAAAAGTACATTAAGAAACCTTTAAAGTAAAAATATCATGCAGGATTTAGGAAAGTGGGTGAAACCCCACAAGATGGGACACTACTTTCATTTTCAGGTAAGACCCATTTATTTTTAATTATGAATTAGTCATTGTCAGTGCAAGGTGGCATTTAAAGTAGATTGTATTCAGTTTATTTATGTATTTCTTTATCTTATTTAGAATTTTACAAAGCTTGGTCAGTATCATGCATTAGTGTGTGACTAGTCAAAGGGACGATTTCAACAGTTGCCCAAAGCTAGTTCGGTAATTTCCGGAAATTGTTTTTCAGCAGAAAAGACCGAGTGGTGATTAAATAAAAATCTTTGTGTAAAAACAAACAAGTGATGAATGAGGGTTTAATCACTGGTTTTGAATTTCTATTTTTTTATTTTTGCATAACAGATTATGATGTATTTTTTATAAGCCCAGAGGGTTGATTGTTTTACTTGCTCCGTGCCTATTAAATTTTTTGCTCCGTAAAAGTAGACATGTTCCGGTTTTCTTTTCAGTATATGTCTGGAACATCTCAAAACATGCACAATGCCATAACTTATGGCCCATAAGGTTGCATCTGCAATGCTTGCTATTAATTTTACAACCATTTTTTTAACAAAGAATATTAATTTCTTCTACTTTTTGTTTTTGAGCTTGAACTTCATAGTAAAAATCAGGAATAAAATGCATTGTAGTGAAAAAAGACGATACTATTGACAAATTCAATGGTTATAGAAGTTTAAAAGAAAGTTTATGAAAGAAAATGTTATTAAAATTTCTCCTTTTTTAGCTTTATCAGGTGCTGTGATGGCTAAATGGGGTTAATTGACAGAGTGGTTCAGACATACCACTTTAAATTATGAGGTGGTCAGGCTATGGGTTTAGTCCTCACAAGTGACAAAGTTTCCTGGCACCAACCTAAGCTCAGTGATTTTGCTGATTTTTAAGCTTGAAATATCGAATTTCCTTTATATTAACTACAAGCATGTCAACTGTTTGAGGACATAATAGATTTCAAATGTTTGCTAATCGTCAATGTTCACATATCTAAATGTATGTGTACTTTCTTATGTAAAATAAAACTTATCTTTTTTCAATAAGGGTGTGTGTGTGTCTTGGTGTTTAACCCTTTATCAACACGCCTGAGCTATGTAGGGCGGTCAGTTCTAATGGTGGAGGAAACCAGAGTGCCCAGAGAAATCCACCGACCTTTGGCAGGTATCAGTTACTGACAAACCTAATCACATAGACATGATAGAAGCAGTGATTTAGCTAGCACTTGTCATTTTCATCATTGGCTAAGAAGTGTATAATATAAAGCATCAACATTATGTTGATAGTGTCGGTAATATGATACTGATAATGCCATTCATGGTGGTGGTGTCCAAAATGTGTAACCTGTACCCATACCATTTTCGGCTCATTTACCCATACCAGTGCCTGTTTTCAATTTTGACTTGTTAACAGTGAAAACCTGATGAAACTTTCTGATATTGAACATGAAGATTTCTGATAAGATATTCAATTACCTGGTATCATTTGTTTTTCAAATGGTTATTCTAAATTTCAACAATCAATAATAATAGAAATTTGGTGCCTAAAATGTGTAACCAGAAGTTTATACCAAGATGAAGATGCCAAAGAAATGATAACTTCGAAAAATTCTATCTTCTTTAAAGTTTTACTTTTAAAATGTAAATTGGTTTACATTGTTGAAGTTATATTTCATGGTTATAACAAATATTTTGTACATGTATATTGACTCTTTTAGGAATCTGTTTAAATTCAATTTTTACATAAGAAATTATCAAAACTTTGGACTGGATTTTCGCGAGGTATGGGTAATTTGTAAACATTGGATCAAATGGCAATAGGACCTAAGGTCTCTCAGTATAAAGTGAGATTGTGAAAAGAGTGGTAGTTGTTTATAAATAAAATTTTCATACACTACAATGTAATTGCTGATATATTCTTATTATCTTAAAGTCATGTTTACAAATATGTTTCTTATTTGAAAAGAAAAGGCCATGTATGTCATCGGGTACAGGTAAATTTTAAATGTACATGTAGGTACATTGTATCAAGTAAAAACATTAAATATATCAAAATACATGAAATATGAATGTGATTTTTGATGTTTTTGAAGTATATAAACATTCAATGTTATATGCTCCCGAAGGAAGCGATAATAGTAGAAGTGTCAAAATTTTAGTTGAACTATGCACTGATTTTTCCTTCAACGTCCGGTTTAGCACGCTTGGTTTCCCAAACTTTCCGCGTCTTTTTAACGCTTTTTCTTTCAAAATTTAAGACGTCATTAAATGCATGCATAACCCACAAGCAAAGCTAGTTTGTTGTTATTTTCAAACAAAAATAAATGAATAAAATAAGTTGTTACTTCGGGAGTGTATCAGGTTTAACCTGCCTCATATTATTTAAAAGGCTCTTGTCAAATTTCACAATTGATGCTATTGCTTTCTCTACATCCAAGGCAAACATGTGAAATTTTGACAATTCTGGGTATGGGTAAGGGTAACACATTTTAGGCACCACCATTCATGGTGATGAAAGTGTTATGGCAAAATTCCTTACCTTTCTTCCTCTGATAAACGATGATACAACTTTGCAACAGACATCACACAACATTAAGTGTAACAATCTTTGGTGAAGAATTGTATTCACACATACACATTTTTGAAAGATTTCATAATAAAATCAGAGGTCAAAACATAACTAAAATCAACAGTTTCATGTCTGTTTTCGACCCTATACTTTGTTTAAAAGTAAATGTAGATGTATTTTGGGGAACCCTTGTGGTTAAAAGATATATCAAAATACTGTCATGTAGCCTTTTCTCCAAGTTTAGTAAAATATGGTAGAAATGAAGAAACAGGGGAGAAAATACGAGAAAATTTTTAACCGGAAGTAGTTGTAAGTAACCAAGATTTCAAAACTACTCTCCGTCACTCCGGCGTTTTATTTAGCATAAAAAGGCGGGAAACTTTAGTAAAAAAACTCGCCCTCCCCCTAAAATCAAACGTTACATGACAGTGGCGGATCCAGGGGGGGGGAGGGGGGTTCCGGGGGTCAGGGTAATTATTATCTATTCTTTTCAGGGTTTATGAATCACTAAACTTAATTTATTTTTTATTGGGGGGGGGGGCAAGTTAATTTATTTATCAAACCCCATCCACACCATTAACTATCTTTAATGCATAAAATACATAGGCAGAAAACTCCTGAATATCTTCAAGATTGCTTAAATGAGTACTCTGCAGATATAGGATATAACCTTAGAACCCGTTTTCAGTATTACCCACCACGGTGTAGATTGGAAACGTTTTTTAGGTCATTTTTTTTCCATCCACTTTACGATGTTGGAACACATTGAGCCCCGATGTCACATCTATTAAATCAAATATAGGATTTAAACAAAGATTGAGGTCGGAGATCAATGGTAATGTTCCTAGTCATTATTTTATTGGTGGTCGAGATATTAATATTATTCATACAAAACTGAGACATAGATGTAGTTCCTTAAATGCTGATCTATACAGAGTAAATTTAGTCAATGACTCAAGTTGTCTGTGTGGATGGCCTTTGGAGGATGCAATTCATTACTTTTTGGAATGTCCGTTATATCTTAACTTCCGTGTGGAACTTATGAGAAATACTCAATTTGTAACTTTATCGATTGAAAATATTCTCTTTGGCAATGAAACGCTAAGCGATGAACAGAATAAAGTTCTTTTTCGAAACGTTCATAGCTACATCAAAAAGACAAAGCGTTTCAGCAATAATTAAAGATTAGCAGTGTATTTCAAACTCCCCCTATTTTTTCAGAAAATGTACCCATGCTCACTTACTTATATATCTTACTTTTATTTCTTCTTTTCTCTTTTGCTCTTTTGTATTTTTCGTTTTGTAGTATTTGTTTAAACTTAGTTATGTGTGTACTTAATAGTAATTGCTGTCATCTTGATTATCATTGTGTATATTATTATTGTTTGGAAAAGGCCTTGTAAGTTGTAATAACTTGTGCCCAATCCTTTTGTATATGTTTGACAATAAAATATGTTTAAACTAACACCATTAACTGTTGCCAAATTTATTTGATACGGTTACCAAACTAGTTTTAGTTTTAAAGCGGTTTTCCAAACGTTCACTTGTTCCAAAACAAACCCGGTTTTAAACAGTTTTTCATTGGCTTATCTAAAACTATAATTATTAATTTAACTCTCAAATCATAGTTTAGCTTTTTTTTTCAGCCCCACACACCCGTGAATGATCTAGATTTTTTTTAAATACTTATGTTTTCTGAGACTGATTGAAAGATTATTGATGGAAAAAAGTTATCATACTTATACTTAACAGTTTAACAGATATGGACTTGAAATTCACAACATATAAAAAAACATAAACAAGGATAGTATTTTCTAGATCGATTACAAAAGCGGACACATTTTCCAAATGTAGGAATGGGCACAGGGCACTTCCGAAAAAAAAATATATTCTGATGTGGACGTTTCAGAAAAAAAGAAGTGTCGCTCGACCCCTTTCCGAAAACGCTTTAAAAAAAATCTAGTCCTTTAATTAGAATATTCTCCTCAGTCGGAAACCACGAGCCAACCAATTTGACTGTAAATGGTATGTGAAATGTTAATTTTCAACGAACAATCCTACGTACTTTTGAATGGATTCAACAGGGATGTCCAAAACAAAAACAGTTTGATTTAATCCCTGGATTCAATAAAAACAAACATCCATATGCCCAATGATATAGGTTAATCAAAGCGCTAAAGCGTTATAAAAGGCAGAGCTAAATCTTAGCACTAAAATAAAGAATGATCTACGTTTCATAAACTTGAAACATAGCACATCAATTTTCTTTGTTTGCTTCGCATTCTTGTACATTTGTTTAGAAATCTGTAATTAGGCTCCGCCCACTTGATCAAAGGTCAAAGGTAAACAATGCAAAAGTAAACATTAACGTGTATTGATATACGATATGTAGTGCACATTTATAATGCATTTATGTTGGGGTATAAAGATGTACCTCTTATTTTAGACAATCTGTATACAATTTAAAATACATTGAAACAATGAAAATACACGATTAATGTTGAATAGATCCTGTGGTAGGAATATTGGCTGACCGATTTACCCTGTCTAGACGGAAAAAAACGCGAAAATCAGATGCTATATGACTCTATAAGGCTCTGCCTAAAAATAAAGGATAGGGACAAGTTAACATTTCTCAGTAATAGCTCAGCAACTATAGAAGACCATTAAACAGATATCTGGGAAAATCTGATCATAGACCCTTCAAATTAAAAGTTCCACAAAAGACTCTACTGCGTAAAAACTCTCAGATTGTCCCTTATGGGGGTCTTGACCCTTGAACGTAAAAATATCTCTTTTTTTTTGTTCGCCCCCTAGGGTGAACATTAGAAAAGCAGTTGCTCGTTTAGACCACAGGCGTTTGGGTTCAGGATTTTTTTTATTAATAACGTATATATAAAAATTTTCATACTCGTCCTAATACTATTTCCACAGGCGTTTGGGTTCAGTTTTTTTTTTATTATAATAACGTGTATATAAAATTTTTCATACTCGTCTTTATACTATTTCCACAAGGCAAGAATGTTTGACAGTTCTAAAAATAGAACATTAGGAAATCTACGTATTTCTTATAGAAGTAGTTTTCCATCGAAATGAAATTGGCTATTGTCTGATTCCTTTTAGTTTTATCTCTCTTATGGGCTCAAAGTTATCGTGCATCAACGTGTAATATGCGAGCGTAGCGAGCTCTCTAATGTAGAAAGTATGCCAAATTGCACGAGACTCAAAATACTATGGAAGAAAAATCATTCTGTTTCCGGTTGTCCGGACATTCGATTTTCGGAAGTTTTCGAAAATGTCTGCGCGTGCTGAAAAATTGCGGGAAATAGTAACACATCGTCCCAAATTATCTCGTCCCAGGCATTATTCGAAATTTTCAATGGAATTATCTACGCGAGCTTTTAAGGCAATGTCTTTCTCATATTAACCTTAAATCTAGTCTTTTTTCCTTCGAACCGGACCCACAAAATCACCAGGGACGGAAGTAGATAGAAATTTTCAAGGAAAACATTATCCCGCCAAATAAAAGGACTTCCGAGTGACACTACAGTAAGGTAAAATCTAAGTGAGTTCGAACAAAATCTTTTGGCGGAAAAATATGGTCACGATTTTATTTGAATTATTTTGTATACTACCAAAAACGCTCATTAGGATCTGTTTTGTGTACCATAGTTTTACAAAAGACGTTTCAGGATAAAATATATGTGGTTATTTCAAATTCAATCATAAAGTGGTAAAAGTGGCGGAATATTGTCTCCCTTTAAATTTTTTATCTACTTCCGTCCCTGGTGGCTCGAGGATATTTCTTGATCTCAACGATGGCCTGGGGCCATCAAGAAAAAAATAGTACTTCGGCGTAGGGTTTTCCTACTTTCACTTTTAACAAATGAACCATTAGTTACCCCAGGCCACCTATAGATACGTATAAGTAAATTATATCTAAAAAAAAATATTCGATAACTCTAGGCTCCTTAATAGTCCCCAAAAGACATATAATATACATTTGGTTACCTTAGACGCTATACCATTATATGTTTATATACATTATATAAATATTCGGTTACCTAGTAAGTAAGTAAGTAAGTAAGTAAATGCTTTATTTAAAGAGGCTAACCCAATTAGAACTAGTCTAATTTTCATTGTGGGCCTCAAAAATATCAAGGTATACATTATATGATATAAATGAAAACAAATACACAATACATAAAAAACAAAAACCACATTACTTAAAAACCTTTTAGATTGTTATCCAAATTTTGATCTGCTTAACAATAATGAAAAACTAATAAAAATTTTAAACCTGTCAACACCTGAAGAAATTGGGATTATTGTCTCTTTTATAGATCGGTCATTAGAACTGAGGAAGGGAGAGCCTAGTTAGTTCCAATATTTAATATAAAATGTTTATATTACTGACTATATGTTTGTTTCATATTCTTCATGTCAATTTGTTATTATTCATGTATGTCATTGTTTTATAATGTATGTCATTGTCAATTGTTTTGTATTGTATGCCATGACTGTACTAGTCTCTAGTTGCATTAATAAACTATATACAAGAAGGTCTTATATTTATATATTTGATTACCTTGGACGCTACATTTATAAATATACGTTCAAATAAGCATTCGAATTTGTCATGCCCCTATATATTGTACATCCATATAAATAGCCCGGATATCAGTTGGTTACCGAAGCCCTATACATTCAGTAGAAGATAACGGAGACATGGAATAAGTGTACACGGCATTGACGTAAATAAGCCCCTATAGAAATATACATTAAATCATTGGTTACCCAAGGCCTCCTATAACAATATACATTGAAGTTTACCATTGGTTACCCAAGGCCCTCTATAGCAACGACATTTATGTTTACCATTGGTTACTTCATGTCCACTATAAGATTGTAAATTGAAGTAAATGAGTGCTTACCTAAGGCCCCCTATTGCAGTATACATTGAAGTTAACCATTGGTTGACTAAGGCTTCCTATAACAATATACATAGACGTTTACCATTGGTTACTGGAGGCCCCTATAGCAACGACATTTATGTAAACCATTGGTAACATGATGTCCACTATAAGATTGTAAATTGAAGTAAATGATTGGTTACCTAAGGCCCCCTATGGCGGTGTACATTGATTACCCGAGGTTTCCTATCACAATATACATTGAAATTTACCATTGGTTACCGGAGGCCCCCTAAAGCAATATACAATGAAGTTTACCATTGGTTACCCAAGGCCGCCTATAGCATTGAACATGTTACCTTCGACCCCCTACAGCAGTGTACATTGAAATAAACAATTGGTTACCTGAGGCTCCTTACAGTAAATACATTCAGAAATAAACAATGTTTGCTCTCTATAGCAATATACATTGGAGTTAACAATTGGTTACCTAAGATCCTATATAATGCTAAAGCAACGGCATAGATTTAAAGCATGGGATACCTAAGACCACCTATAGCATATTTATTGTTATAAACTTAAGAATATTCATAAACTATCAAGCAGACAAAATCAGGAATAGGAAATACCGAATAAAAATAAGATTTATACATGTAGCAACAAACGAGATTTATAACTTGTTTGTTATAATCATTGAAAGCTAATTCATGGTAATGAATTGCAGATTTTATAAATTAATTATATAATTTTAAGTCTTTTGAGGTAACCTAAAAATGCCCTTGATGTTATGCAGGTTTTGGCATGTTACTACGTACATGTGTGAAAAGTACACCATATCATATATGCAACATTTGATATTTTCACATAATGAAGACCCTAAAAAGTAGACCCTTTTTTTGTTGCAATATGTCCTTACCTTTATAATAGAGCTTACCCCCCCCCCCCCGTTTGCTTTAAAAATGGTTCATGACATTATAAATACTTCTAGGGAGCCTGAAGTAACCAAACATTACTTTTAGGTTATCGATACCACAAATTAGTAAAAATAAAATTCTAAATTCTTCCACAAGTATCGATCTCTTATTTAAAAATCTAATTGTACACGTCGTTTTCCGATAGTGAAAGGAATATCACATCCTGAATCTTATGGTAATGTTTTTTTATAAAGCTCACAAATTTAAAAGCAATCCATTAGAAATGAAAAATTGGCTTCAAAATCTAAGAATTTTAAAATTCAAAAGGATATGAATTGAATATTTTGGTTAAATCTTTGAATTTAGTGTTTTTTGGCAGAAATATTGATAACTTGATACTTACCTTAAAACTTCGATCATAAACGTTTTTACAATTGTCATTTTAAAGCATAATAGCGATCAAGGTTTTGTGTGATGACACTTCACTAAATCAGTATTGTTTGAAGTGTTGTGTCGGATTTAAAATCGATATGTTTGACTTTTTTATATCAGTCGATTGATGATTCTCAGCTAGCTGTCAGTAACAGCGAGTGTTCTTTAGAGAGTTCCTTTACCGTCCTTTTGTTTGTTCTTGTTGTTTTTTGTCTTATGTTCTCTCTAGTGGAATTGGACTTTGGTCGATTTGATTTTTATTGTGTGTTTAGTTTTTGTGCTTTGTCTATGAATATTGATAGGGGAAGGTTGGGCCCAAAAAAACTAGTTTAACCCCGACACATATTATATGTGCCTGTCCTAAGCCAAGAACCTTTGACAAAGCCTTCGTATGTTCTTGTCTTTTTGATGTTTTCTGTTCCTTGTTTAAGCCGGGTGTCTATCTGTGACTATTTCAGGACTGGATTTGAATTATATGCAGTTAATTTAGACCATGGGCCAATTACAGAACCGCGAGAAATGCCAAATGGCCTCGTTGAAGGATGCTGGCGGTTGTCCATTGTGGTTTTTTCTGAATTGTCGCTTGATTGTGGGCTGTGTCGCGTACATGTATTCCACATCTCATTATTTTCTATTTTGATATATATCAACATAGGACCTAGGGTATCAAAAATAAAAATGACAACAAAGTTCCAGACAATAAATTTTGCTATGCCTGAAGCGCGTTTCGTCATTTACTTCAATTTACAATCTTATAGCGGGCATCATGTAACCAATGGTTTACATAAATGTGGTTGCTATTATAAGAGGTCTTGGGTAACCAATGGTTAACTTCAATGTATATTGCTATAGGGGGCCTCAAGTAACCAATGGTTAACTTCAATGTATACTGCTATAGGAAGGAAACCTTGGGTAATCAAAAGTTAACTTCAATGTATATTGCTATAAGGGGCCTCAGGTAACCAATGGTTAACTTCAATGTACACTGCTATAGGGGCCTTGGGTAATCAATGGTTATCTTCAATGTATATTGCTATAGGGGCCTTGGGTAATCAATGGTAAACTTCAATTTATATTGCTATTAGGGCCCTTGGGTAATCAATGATAAACTGCAATGTATATTGCTATAGGGGGCCTCGGGTAATCAATGATAAACTGCAATGTATATTGCTATAGGGGGCCTCGGGTAATCAATGGTTAACTTCAATGTATATTGCTAAAGGGGGCCATGGGTAATCAATGGTTAACTTCAATGTATACTGCTATAGGGGGCCTTGGGTAATCAATAGTTAACTTCAATCTATATTGCTATAAGGGCCTTGGGTAATCAATGATAAACTGCAATGTATATTGCTATAGGGGGCCTCGGGTAATCAATGGTTAACTTCAATGTATATTGCTATGGGGGGCCTTGGGTAATCAATGGTTAACTTCAATGTGTATTGCTATAGGGGGCCTTGGGTAATCAATGGTTAACTTCAATGTATATTGCTATAGGGGCCATTGGGTAATCAATTGTTAACAACAATGTATACTGCTATAGGGGGCCTTGGGTAATCAATGGTTAACTTCAATGTATATTGCTATGGGGGGCCTTGGGTAATCAATGGTTAACTTCAATGAATATTGCTATGGGGGGCCTTGGGTAATCAATGGTTAACTTCAATGTATATTGCTAAAGGGGGCCATGGGTAATCAATGGTTAACTTCAATGTATACTGCTATAGGGCCAAACAAAAAAGTATGTGTGTTTACTGTCACACGCTGAAAAAAATTAGGGTCGGTAGGTAGGAAATTATTTTTTTTTTATAATTTTTTTTTACCTTGAGTCTATGGGGGCAGCTTTGTGACTTTAATAGTGCTTAATGGAAAATGCTCAAAAAAACTTTAGGGTAGGGGGGTAAAAATTAGGTAGGGTAGGGTGACAGTAAACTCACCTACTTTTTTTTTTTGGCCTAGGGGGCCTTGGGTAATCAATAGTTAACTTCAATCTATATTGCTATAAGGGCCTTGGGTAATCAATGATAAACTGCAATGTATATTGCTATAGGGGGCCTCGGGTAATCAATGGTTAACTTCAATGTATATTGCTATGGGGGGTCTTGGGTAATCAATGGTTAACTTCAATGTATATTGCTATAGGGGGGCCTTGGGTAATCAACGGTCAACTTAAAAGTATATTGCTATAGTTTTACCAAGAATACAAGAATACAAGTTTATTGACCAATTATGGACCCTCGAGGGGCAATGACAGTACCAACAATAATGATGAAGAATCGTATACATTGTATCAATTATAACTTAATAAATTATTACAATTGAGAGGACACCAATAGATATACCAATGGTTTACACCATTAAATATGGCTTTAGTAGGCCTCAGGTAATCTTTTGTTCATTACAATTTATTTAGTATAGGTAGGCTCAGGTTACAATGCAAATTATTATATTATTTTGGGGGCCTTAGGTAACCTTATGTTTATATCAATGTACATTGTTATTTTTGTGCTTAGACTGCAGATACAATGGAAGTTTAGTCGAATAATTAGATTATACTATTTATCTAGATAGGATTCATTATTTACCATCCAAAGATTCGTTTTGTTACCAATTTGTAGATTTATATACTACTTTCGTTTTTTATAGGACTATATTTTGCGTAATAAATTGTCGTAATGAGGCGATGGCCCTAGGCCATCGTTGAGATCAAGAAATATCCTCGAGCTCCCTGGTGGTTTTATGGCTCGCTTCGAAGGAAAAAAGGTTAGATTTAAAGTCATTGTGCATTGTTTCGCGATATATATGTGCTTAATTGAAAGATAAAACTGAAAAGATTAAGAAAATCACCAATATTTTACACAAAACCTTTAATTCTATGAGAAAATAGGGGGGTTTTCCATTGGTAAATTTTGTTCTATTTTTAGAACTGTCAAACATTCTTACCTTGTGGAAATAGTATTAGGACGAGTATGAAAATTTTTATATATACGTTATTAATAAAAAAAATCCTGAACCCAAACGCCTGTGGTGGAAATAGTATAAAGACGAGTATGAAAAATTTTATATACACGTTATTATAATAAAAAAAAAACTGAACCCAAACGCCTGTGGTTTAGACCTTCAATTCAAGCTCTTATTCTACAAAAGTCTCCATTGGTAAGAAGTTGTCAGATAAGCCCCTTAAAGTGAAAATGGTATTATAAAGCTAAAAATAACTCCTTATTTTCATTTTTGCATGTACTTAAAAAGAATCTAAATTTCAGATGGAAAAAACTGTTGCTTGCATGCCTAAAACTTCAGTTCATTGAGCTTTGAGGCTTGGTTAGGGTATACTGGGATATATTATTCACAAATGTTAATCATGGCATACGGAATCTTTAATGAAAACCTATTTGGAATAATATGTAAATTCATTTTATTTTATATGGATATGAGATGTTGGAGAAGCACCTTTTTCGAATACGGGATATTTGATAAAAACAAAATTACAGGGATATAGGATATTGGTACTACGCCCACCCCTTAAACAATTTCCATGTGCCCAGCTCTGCAAGAGTCTCTTAACAATAGATTGAAGTTGTCAGACAACCCTTAATGAGAGTTATTTCCCTATTAATTATCAATCATGATTTTTGGTTTTACAAATTTGTATGTGATAGAAGAAAATGAGATGTGGAATAAGTGTACGCGACACAACCTACAATATAAACGTAAATAAAACATCCACAATGGATAACAGCAAGCAGCCTTCAATGTGACCAGTGGTCGCTGCTCGCTGTTTTTCAATTGGCCCTGGATTGAAAATAAACTACATATATGTGAGTCACTGATGTGAGTCTACAATGATGAGTTACAGACCAAGTTCACGTTTCATTGTGGTTCGCAATTTTTTACGGGAGTTATGGCACTTGAACTTTGAAAGTTCACTTATTTCAATTTTCAACACTGTTTTCTTAACACTACTAGAAAATGAACTGATCTTCTTTGTCATGATGTGATTCTGCCATGATGAGTTACAGATCAATTTATTTTAAATATCAGTCTGCAAATTTTTACAAGTGTTATGACACTTTGAACTTTGAAAAATGACTGAAATTTCAGTTTTCCACACCTTTTTCTTAACGCTTGAAGACAATGAACTGATCAAGTTTATGTTTTGTTTTGTTTCAATAAGTTTTAAAACAATATTTATTACCATATGAACACTAAAATGTGTGGCCGGTAGTGTTTTGCAATGCTCCCAGAATGCGTGTCATCTTTTATTTGCACTAAGTTCATATTTAAAAACAAAATGTTATTTGTTATTGTAACAGCATCTTCCCAAGTCAAGGTTTTCTGATCCACTTCGCTCCCCACAAACAAAACGAAGTGGACTTGAGAAGATGTTGTAACAGTAAAGGCTGAAAAATGAAACGAATGTTCACTCAGGATTTAATTGTTTATATCAACCCAGTATTTCTTTTGTAAAGTACATGTGTTCAAGGTCTATACCACAATAATACCATGGCGATCTTCAATTTCTCCGGTGTGTGTAAAAAAAAAAGCAATTTACGCGTCGTAAGATTGAAATGAGGGGTGGACAGGAGGGACGGGGTACGGAGGTCGAGGAGGCGGGGAGCGGGTGTGGAAGGGGCGAGGAGCAGGGGTGGAAGGGGTGGGGAGCGGGGGTATAGGGGCGGACAAGGAGGACGGGGGTACCGGGGTTGAGGTGGCGGGGAGCAAGGGTGTAAGGAGGCAGGAAGCGGGTTGGAGTTGGTGGGGAGCTGGGGTGGAGGGGCGGGAGCGGGGAAGAGACCCCCCCTGTCCACCCCCTTGAAATTACACTATGCATGAATGATCATACAGTTTTATGAATCAAAGATGACTAGGGTATATCCCATAGGAAAAGGCAACAAAAATATAGCTTTATGAAATATCACTTTTTTGTTTTAAAAGACGATTTGAGATTTTAAATCGGACTGAATTTCAAAATTCCCTGAAACACATTGTCCAGTAACGATTAAAATGCTTCATCCAAAAAGGACGAAACTTTCAATCCTTTGATTTCAATTTTATATCTGCAACTTTTTTGTTTTAAAAGACGATTTGAGATTTTAAATCGGACTGGATTTCAAAATTCCCTGAAACACATTGTCCAGTAACAATTAAAATGCTTCATCCAAAAAGGACGAAACTTTCAATCCTTTGATTTCAATTCTATATCTGCAACTTTTTCATAATGATGATGCTTGAAAATAAAGTTATTTTATTTCTTCCCTACTTCCGTTACTGATCTTTTTTTATATTGTTACGAATCACAGTTTATGGCCAAGCTACAAAAAGACCCAAACAAAAACCACCTTATCGAATCGTTTAACAATACATATAGGTACTTAGATGACATACTTGCTCTAAACAACCCCACATTCTCAAATTTAATAAATGATATATATCCTAAAGAATTAACCCTAAATAAAGCAAACTCAACCGACGGTAGATGTCCATTTCTAGATTTGGACTTAAGCATTATCAATGGTAGATTACACACAAAAGTATATCATAAACGGGATGACTTTTCATTCCCAATTGTTAATTTTCCGTTTCTTGAAGGAGACGTACCATTAGCTCCAGCTTACGGGGTATACATTTCACAATTAGTCAGGTATGCTCGCATTTGCAGTGATGTGTCTGATTTTAATGATAAAAACCGTTTTATAACAGAAAAAATGCTAAAACAAGGTTACCGTTACCACAAATTAGTCAAATCTTTTACAAAATTTGCACATAATTATGGACATCTCATCAAAAAATTTGATTGTACACGTAGATTTCTGATTGCTAAAGGAATATCTCATCCTGATTTTTATAGCAATGTAGTTTATAAAGCACAAAAATTCATAAACAACCTTATTGAAATTAAAAACTGGCTTAAAAACCTTTTGAAAAAAGGATACGAATTCAATGTTTTAGTAAAATCTTTGCATTTGGAATGTTTTGGCAGAAATATTGATAACTTGATAGTAACTTTAAAACGTTAAATTTTCACTTTGCATCCACTGTATTATTTATAAGCACCACAGCGATCAAGTATGTCGGTTCTGTGTGATGATACAACTCTAAATCATTCATTGTTTTGACGTGGGGTGTCGGATTTAGAACTGATGTATTTGATTCTTTTATATCAATCGATAAATGTTTCTTAGCTGGTTGTCAGTAACTTCGAGTGTTCTCAAGAGAGTTCCTCCTTGTCTTGTTGTTTTCGTACAGTATTCTGTCTTAGGTTCTCTCTTGTTGAATTGAACTTTTGTCGATTGAGTTTTACAGTGTGTTTTATATGTATGCTTTGTGCAAGCTTATCAATAGGGGGAAGGTTGGATCCAAAAAACTAGTTTAACCCCGCCACATGTTATATGTGCCTGTCCTAAGCCAGGAAACTTTGCCAAAGCCTTTGTTTGTCCTTGTCATTCTGTGTTAACTGTTTTATGTCAAGAATTGGGTTTTTCGTTGATGATTTAGGGACTGGTTTTGGTACTTTTGTATTGTATTATAAGTCTTGGGCCAATGCAAGACGGTAAGCAGTGACCTATGGTCATGTTGAAGACTGCTTGCTGTTTTCCGTTGTGATTTTTTGAATTGTTGTTTGTTTATGTTTGTTGTGTCGCGTACACTTATTCCACATCTCAATATCGTCTATTAAATAAAAAAATGCTTGTACGTACTGATTTCAATCTAAAATATAACTGAGATAATTAAACTAAAGTTCTAATTTTCTCAGAATATAAGGAAACTAGAAAATGTGTCTATGAGCCACAGATGGCCTTCCCGTTCTTAAAATACCAACCAACATGATGAATGATCACTGCAGGTCTCGATAAGAGTTGGACCTGTGAGATTCGAATACATTAAGTAAAGGATATAAGCCGTAAACAGTTCATTGGTAAAATATTGGACAAGTCTGAGGCGCAACCGAAGACATGTCCTATATTTTACCGAATGGACTGTTTAAGGCTTATTATATCTTACTTAAAACACAGTTTATGCATACAAACTTTTATATTCAAGCATAACACTATCAAAAAATATAGTTTTTATCCGTGATGTTATATACGTTAATACTATCAAATAATTTGAATACTCTTACTCTTTGTTTGTCAAGTCTTCCAAAGCGGAATGGTTAGCGTTGTGGACTTTGATGGGAGAGACTATGGGTTCGAATCCAACTATGGACAAAACAATTTTTATTATCGATTTAGATTAATTATACAAGTTATACGATCAGAATGATTTAAATGCTTCAATTAAACACTTTTGAATCAAGCAGTCGGTAGTCGCAGGCTTAATGACATTGCCTTAGAAGAACAAGATTGCGGGGTCGAATCCAGCATGTGACATATTCAAGTGTTTATCATGGGAAAATATACAAATGTTTGATTGGGCGGTCTAAAATCTGGCTCAGGAGGTTGCTCATAGATGTCTCCGGCTTATCCTATTCCTAATGAAAGCTTCGAACCTATCATTTGCGTCCATGTTATTTATATTAAAGTACATGTACAAAGATTTTTTTCTCTTTTCGAAATAAAATTTAATGAAAATAAAATAAAATGAAGTAAATAAATTCAATTTTTCTTTCTTTACTAAAAGTCTTTACCTTTTTACGCAATATTCAATGAATTCTATGGTACACTATATGTCATAGTTATTACTAATGTTTTAATATACAGGTGTAAATAAGTCGACAAATTATCAAGAATGTGAAATATCATTGAACCCCCCCCCCCCCCCCCCAACATCTTGCACTAAAATTGTGATTAAGGGAGTACAAGCCTGAGATTTTTTGTAATTAAAATTTTTTTAGAATAGAAAATTTGGAAAGAATAGCTCAAAATACCTCGACTTTATGAAAAAAGTTTTCAAAAACATGGAGCCGTTTTCAAGATATAAGCACCTAAAATATGGCGGGAAAAAACTTCTCTAGATTTTTCATAGGAAATACATTGAAAGTTCGTCTTATTTTATAACATAGAAATTGTAATTAGAATTGAATTAAATTGTTATAGGGTGTTTATTATGACCTTCTCTTAATAGTTCTGAACAAATATTAAGAAAACATGTTGAAATTTTTAAAATGCATTTGAATGGATAAAAGCCGAGGATCTCGAAAATGTTCAATTTCTGAAGCTCGTACTCCCTTAACCAAGAACTCAAACAAAGTTTTACGGACGTACGGACGGTCAAGCGTAATCCACATACGTAATTTCGCCCATCAGGAGTTTAAGCCAGTATATGTGGACAGTTCTATAATCTAACGCACCTTTTGTAATTGATAAGATAAATTGGTTCTGTAAACGGTTCTAGGAAGAAGAATTTATTCATATTTACCATAATTAATCTTAAAAATAGGGCTTGAAAAATAAATTTTCTGCAAAATTGTTTCTGAACCAAGTAAATTTTTGTTAAATTTTTTAAATCAACCAATTTTTCGTTATACTCCCATGAACAGCCCCACTCCAAATAGAAAGAAAGAAAGGAAATAATATGCGGAAATAACGTAAGTCAATAGTTTTCGCCATTATTCGTGACCAAAACAATGTTTAGTACTCTTATCAAGGAATTAGATCAAATAATGATATTCATTTGCTCTAATTGCACAAATGGTTACCCCACTCAGTGCCCCTCACATCTAATTTGCATAAAGAACAGTTAGCTCCGCCTCTTAGGTGCCCTGTGTCATGAATAGTTGTGTCGTTTCAATATTCCCTTTCAGTTTTTTCGCTTTCAAAATGATTACACAAATCATATTTGAAATAAAATGAATTTAATTTTGTTTTTCTTAATAAAATAATGTGGGTTTCATTCAAAATATTTCTATTTGACGCTGTAAATCTAAAATAAAATAATTTATCTCATTTGCATATGGGCATCTAGAAACTGTCAATTAACGGAAATGATGTCCATAGAACATCAACGCAGTATTGTGTAGTTAGCAAAGGGAGATAGCAGACGTGGCGGACGGGACAGAGATTTTTTTACTCCCCCATCACTATTTGTGTGTTTTGAATTTCAATGGGGGATTACGGACTTTCTCTGGCCAAAAACATATCAGGATTACAAGGTAAAATACACAACAAACTCCAATTTTCGTCGGAAACATCACCAACACGTACGATGCAGGATGAAATTTCTGACAGATCAGTTAACAAACAGCTGCAATCCTCAGATAAGTCTAATAATAATTCATCTAACAATCAAAATGGGGATTTAAATAGGATTTCTAAAAGTGAAAATTCTGAGTTAAATTTTCAGTCGATCGATGAAAAAGGTTTGAACAATTCTCTTCAAGGACTTGATCAGCCACCATCGTCAACAGCTGTCGCATCTTCACATTCCTCAAATGACACGGCACTGTGGTCAAATTCCACAAGCAATGAATCCTATTTACCAGGATACCAATCTTTAAATGGCTCTGTTGCGTTTCAACAGTTTCCTCCAACCCAAAGTAGCATTTACAACAGCTCAGTATCATCCCATATGGGAGTAAACATGCACCAACAAAGTAGAAGAGCCATTACTGCTCAACATAACCTTCAGAACAATAAACCTCAACCTAGCATGGTGTTAAATAGCAATGCCAAACCATTTACCAGCAACTGGAATACACAACAACAATGGTCATCGGTACAAAATCAACCTCAAAATATGGCTTCATGGAATAGTATGACACAACCAGGCCAGAGAAGGTCAATGCCTAATATGAACCCATTTTTGAAAAAGAGTTCAATTTCTCAACAGTTTGCTAATCAAGGTTTTCTTGCCCCTTCCAAATTCCGTCGTAGTACATCGTTTCCAGGTCAGATGCACCAAGCTGCCATGATGAAACCAAACTATGATTCGACATCTATTGATGATCTTCAGAGAGAGAGCCTACTTAATTATCAGGTATGTTATTTTTGTTGTGCCAGGTAAACTGTTGATCATAATCTGCACCATATGCCATACATCATTATGGTTACATTCCATAGATATTTGTGTATTGCATGTGAATTATATGCATTTGTACATCATGTACATTAAATTGTCATTTTCATTCTATTTTTCAAACATGATTTATTACTTGTACATGAACATGGATGTCATAAATCATTTAATGACTTTAGAATATATTTGAAGTAAAAATGCCATTGAATGGTGATGTATTATAGACATACATGTATACAATTCACCAGTACCAGAAGTTTGTAAATGGCCTGTGTCCATCCCTAGTAAGGTGAATTCATGTAAAAATGGTTTTGATAAATATATGTGTTTCAATACGATGATTTATACTACAATAATAGAAAATAAGGAATTTAAATCTGATAGCCCAGGTTTCATTTTTTTTACCAATCTCTCTATATTTTCAACTTAATGTTAAAGTATTTTAGTAGCCCAGCTGAAAATTTAGTAGCCATGGGCGACTGGGCTACTGCCAATTTTTTCCTGTTTATGCTAAGCAGGTTAAGGAGACTTGCCTAAAACAACAGTGAATACGAAATTGTTCCAAGGTTTACCAGACCAAATCCTAAATTAAGAACTTTTCTCCTAAAGGTGTAACTAAAATAGATCAAAATTTTTACCAGACCGAAAGAATTTTTACCAAACATTTCATTCGGTCCTGTGAATTTCATATTCACTGAAACAAATACATGTATAAGAAATATTGAAATGTATTTGACAATACAATTGTATCTGATTTATCAACTGGGTAAAAAGTTGAAGAATTAATTGAATAACTTGCACTAAAGCATGCCGGGAAAAGAAATTATCTTTTCCTCCATGATGGGAAGTTTTTTGGATTTGTTTCCAGACTGCATACATGTAAAAAGCTTTTGAACAACTTAATAGAATTTCATGAAACTTTAACAGATGAAGCCTTCAATTTGAGAAAAAAGGGAAAACGGATATTGTTTTTTGGGTACATGTACAAATGTACATACAATGTACAAAAATGTTGTTCAAAGGTCAAGGTCACATTAGTTTGACCTATATGCTAAGCACTTTAAGCAGGCACTTGTTTCATGAAAAAAAAAATAAACATATGTACATGTAAGATATTTGGCTCCTTCAATAGCTCAAAAGGTAAAAATCATGCTTGGTTTGCTTACTGAAAGGATTTTTACCAGTGATTCCGAAGTACAAAACTGTATTTTTTCTCGTTTACTGGAAATGTCCTGTAATCGGAAAAATTCAAAATATTTTACTGGACCAACAGAGATTCCCAACGACGTCGGACCGACGGACAAATACGGTAAGAATTCACTCGTCCCGGTAAAAAAATCGTATCTGCCGGACAGGAAGTCATTAAAAAGCTTTACCAGTCCGAATGTCTGGCAAAGTCATTTTCACCTTGGGAATCTCTGGATCAAGAAAATTTTTAACCAGATTTGTCTTCCGTCCGACGGACTTTCCGAATGATTGTAGACAATAAAGAGATGTTACCAGACATTTTGTTTGGTCCGGATCCCACTCCTGTGAATTTTGTTTCAGTCCTGAACTTGTATAGTAGTGCTTACTACCATGGCTAAAATCCTTGTTCTCAGACTAATTCATATAGTGATAATTACATGTACAGTACCTCTACATTCACATACATTTTGTATTTATAATAAATGTCATGCAAGACTGCACTTTTTGTAAAAAAAAATGTTACATGTACATTGTAATTGTTTATTTTGTAGGACCGTAACTCCTTAGATTTATTAAAGTTTACAGCATTTGAAACTCAGCTACTAGACATCATGAAATCAACTGGTGATTCCAGTGATATTCTCAAAGGTAATATATAAATACATGTAAATGTGATTAGACATTTAATCATGATACAGTGTCAAAGTGAATTGTGAAACAAGCTATGGGGAGAAAGGTTGTCTTTTAATTCTTACATATCAGAAAGAATAAAAACACATGTACATGTATTGCACATCTACATGTGCATATAAATATTTATGATCAATCATTGGAAACAATTACTGAACCATCCATTAAGCCTATAGATGTTTTACATGCACTTGTAAGATTAAAGATTTGTTGGAGGTGACCTCTAGATCTTAGTAAATGGCACATGCCATGATAACATGAACTTTATAAATTTTGAATAATTTCATAGTAGTTGGTTTTCAGTAGTGAAGATTTTGAATATTCTTCATGTTAAGGAGACTTTCCTAAAACAAATATTGAGAATATTGAACTATTCAACAAGTCAGAATCTACAAGTAATTCATAAGATCATTATTGCATGGAAAGTAAATTGTTCATGCCAACCATACATGCTAAGTTCAGTCTTTTATCTTTCACATAAATAAGATTCCCAATTACTCTGCAGTGCAATTCAGAGATATTACCATAAAAAGCATATAGCTTAGAAGTGCCAATATTCTGAGAAAATTACTCTTGAAATAACATTGAATTGAAATCAATGGAAATCATCAAGTTTTGGACTGAATTTATTTCCAACTTTAATCCAGTAATCACATTTATTCACCATAGGCTTTTATAGATTTTTTACACAATTACACAAATTGATATTTTATTATGCATGTTCCTTGTTAATAGTGGAAAAGACGTTTTATTTATTTCTATTTATAATGATTTTAAAGCGCTGAGCCTGAGATGAAATTTAAGAATGGAAGACAGACACCTGAATTGGGATTTTCACATTGAATCAAAACTTTACCTCTCAAAAGGTTTTTTACTGGTCGGGGGCAAGCCATTGCCAATTTTGAAGATTTTCTGCCAGTGAAGCAGTCAAATTGCAAAAATTTGTATGCAAACCTGGAATTGGGTTTTTTCAACACGACCCTAAGTATCACCCATCATAATAATCGATTTTATATGGTCTTATATTTCTGTGTGAAAATTTCTGATTTTCTGATGAACAATAAAATTTTGCTTCAATAGATAACACTAATGCTATAAGAAATAGGGGAAAACCTTAAGCTTAATATTCAAATTTGTTTATAGGAAAACAGATTTATGGTTTCCCTGATAGGAACATGATGCTTGAAGATGATTCTTTAGATCAGACAGTAGCTAGCCTTACGGCAAGAGGTTCTCCACAGGGGGAGAGAATTGAGCGCTTCTCTCGGAAAGTTTTTGTTGGTGGTCTACCGCCCGACATTGATGAAGGTACAACTTAAGAATAAGAAGGATCTAATGTAAAAAAAATCAATGGTAATATCTTGAAATACACGCAAGTTAACTATTTATTTGAATCAATGCTTTATTGATCAAAATGTTGCCATTGCATTAACAAATGTGTATTGGGACCACAAGTTGTTCATATAACATTAACATGAAATATTAAACCTGTTACATGTAATAAGACTTATACTCATTGAAGATTTCAAGATGTTTCAGTTTAATGAAAATTTTGATGTTTATGAATAATACATGTACATGCATTGAAGAATGGTACAAGAATATAATCTTGTGTATATCTGGTGAATTATTTATTAAACACATACATGTATATAAAAAAAAAGATATATATATCTGGTTAATGTCAGTGACTGTGTTGTGATCTTTCTGTAAAAAGCTCATAAGAGCGTACATGATATTTGTGATATTATACAATTATCACCCTAGTTGGTGTGTGACCCGGTGGTTTCTTTCCCCGAGAAAGTTAGGTCACCCGAGGGTGACCTTACTTTTCGAGGGAAAGAAATGCCGGGTCACATATCACCTAGGGTGATAACTGTTATATTATATCGAATATTTAGATAAAACAATAGAATATTAAATTTTGAAACATATTTCAGACATTTTAAATCAACTTTTTCCATTTGAAAAAAATACAGCCCATTCAATGTTGAAGATAATACATGGGGCTCACGTGCAAAATCTCACGAGAGGGTGACCTTACCATGCGACCCAACGATTACCGGTTGACCCAGCGAAATATCACATGTCACATGACCGCGTCTAAGCGAATCACAATAAAGATATTTACATGAGTATATAATATAAAAGAATATTACATATGTGCTTAATTAGAATAAAGCTGTCATTTTTATACCCCGCCACACAAAGTGGCAGGCTATTATGTTATACCCTCAGTTTTTTTCGGTGTCTGTCCATCATGTCCATCCGTCCATCTGTCTGTCCCCCGAAGGTTTCCGACCAATCACTTGAAAACGCGTCAAAGGATTTGAATGATATTTTACACAGCTGTTTAGTACAATAAAATACAGGTCAAGTTCGATTTCAAGCATGATCCAAAAAAGAGTTTTCGAGATAGGCCACTTTGAAAAATCAAATTTCATGAAATTTTGAGTTTCCGACCAATAACTTGAAAACGCGTCAAAGGATTTGAATGATATTTTACACAGCTGTTTAGTACAATAAAATACAGGTCAAGTTCGATTTCCAGCATGATCCAAAAAAGAGTTTTCGAGATAGGCCACTTTGAAAAATCAAATTTCATGAAATTTTGAGTTTCCGACCAATAACTTGAAAACGCATCATGGGATTCAATTGATATTTTACACAGCTCTTTAGTACAATAAAATACAGGTCAAGTTCGATTTCCAGCATGATCCAAAAAAGAGTTTTCGAGATAGGCCACTTTGAAAAAACCAATTTCATGAAATTTTGAGTTTCCGACCAATAACTTGAAAACGCATTAAAGGATTGGAATGATATTTTGCACAGCTGTTTAGTACAATAAAATACAGGTCAATTTCGATTTCCAGCATGATCCAAAAAATAGTTTTTGAGATAGGCCACTTTGAAAAATCAAATTTCATGAAATTTTGAGTTTCCGACCAATAACTTGAAAACGCGTCAAAGGATTTGAATGATATTTTGCACAGCTGTTTAGTACAATAAAATACAGGTCAAGTTTAATTTCCAGCTTGATCCAAAAAATAGTTTTCGAGATAGGCCACTTTGAAAAATCAAATTTTATGAAATTTTGAGTTTCCGACCAATAACTTGAAAACGCGTCATGGAATTCAATTGATATTTTGTACAGCTATTGAGTACAATAAAATACAGGTCAAGTTCAATCTCCAGCATGATCCGAAGAACAGTTTTCGAGATAGGCCACTTTGAAATCAAATTTTATGAACTTTTGATATTATAACGTGGCGGGGTATCATTTAATGTCCCATTACATGCCCTATTTTTAGTCACTTATTTTTAACAGATTTATTTAATCATGTCCATTCTTTCCTCAGAGGAAATAACTGCAGCATTCAGGAGATTTGGTCCTTTAGTTGTGGATTGGCCACACAAAGCTGAGAGCAAGTCTTATTTTCCTCCCAAAGGTGAGCTAATTGAGGGTAGACTTGAGTAGAACTGAACCTTCTGTATCAAATGTGTTGTATATTCAGTCAAAGAAATTAGGAAGTGGAGTCTTGTGGACCGAATGCCTATTTTCATAGATTTGTTAATTTTTTCCTATATGTTTAATAAACATTAATGCAAAATTTAAGTGGACCGAACCAATTTTAACTGGATATTTCCTTGTACAATCATAATGGCTAATATTGAAGATGCACTGTAAACAACTTAACATAGATTTTGGGTGAATCTATTTATTTAAATAAAGGTTCAATGGAATAAAATGGTTAACTTAAGTCATCTTACCACAATTTACAAAATGACCCAATTCCCCCCCAAAAAGAAGAGTTATTTCTTTAATTTGTTGGTCTATAGCTATAAATCAGAGAAACAGAGAGGCAAATATATTGATGTTTGTATTCTTTTCCAATTTATTGATTATATGTACATTTTTGTTCTATTTATTAGGATATTGTTTCCTGTTGTTCCAAGATGAGATGTCAGTTCAAGCTTTAGTCGAATCTTGTATTGTTGATGATGATAAATTGTATTGGTGTGTTTCAAGCCCAACTATGAAAGATAAACCTGTAAGTGTAAACCGGTAGTTAAAGTTTCATTAAATTGATGGGAAGTTTTAAGCATGAAAGAATGACTCATGTTTTTTTTTTATATTTGAGAAATGTCATTAAGTTGTAATGTATTGATGTGATTTCTGCTAATTGGACTTTAAATCCCCTTATTCTCAAAATGGATGTGAATATTGATTAATTATGCATTACACATTGCAAAATATTGTATTAAAAGTTTTTAACCTTTCAGTTAGCTGGTTACGTCTAAAATTAATTATCTAGTTAATCCTTTTCAGTGATAAATGATTTGATATTTTTTAAGAAAGACATCCTTTTATAAATTTTAGGGCTATTCCAGCAAGGATTTTTTTCAGAACTCACAACTGTACAATCTTTTGGTAATTTTGTAACAAAAATGCATAATTAAACTTGTTGATGAACCCAATCACAAATCTTTGAATATATAAAGAGCCTCCCGTCACTCCCATGTATGTTTTTATACCCCTGCTTCGAATGCTTCGAAGAAGAGGGGGGCATACTGTTTTTCCCTTGTCCGTTTGTCCGTCCTTAACATAATTTCCGTCACAGTTTTCTCAGCAACTACATAACATAATTTCCGTCACAGTTTTCTCAGCAACTACAGGACACAGAGGTCTGATATTTTTTTGTATAGCTTTCTCCTATATTACCATATGGTGTATACCGATTTCATCCTCTTAGGTAAACAACTTCCTGTTTACCGAATACTTAGGTTTTTACGCATATTGTGCATACATTCAAAATTTCCGTCAAAGTTTTCTCAGCAACTACATGACGCAGAGGTCTGATATTTTGCATATAGCTTTCTCCTGTTGTACCATATGGTGTATACCGATTTTATGTTCCTAGGTTAACTACTTCCTGTTTACCGAATACTTTGATTTTTGCACATAGTGAACATGAATGCAAAATTTTCGTCAAAGTTTGCTCAGTAACTACAAGAGATAAAGGTCTGATATTTTGCATATTCCCTCTTTTCGTATATAGTGGGTTATCTCCCATTTGCAGAGTTATCTTCTCTTTCCAGAAGGTATTTTATACTAGTTACTGTGGGGAAATATAAGCTTTTCTGCGTTTATTTTTTATTTTGTCAAAAAATTTCTAAAAGTTAAATATAATTATTTTCAAAAAGGTATTTAACATGTTTTCCTTGACGAACAGGGATCGCTAGGCCCTTTGAATAATTTAGTAAAAATAAAAACTTTATTTTCCCCATTCATTCCAATGTAATATACCTACTGTAATGGAGGACAACTCCTGCAAGTGGGAGATAACTTTTTTTTACGAAAATAGGGAATAGCTTTATCCTATAGTCCCATATGGTGTATAGCGATTTTATGTTCCTAGGTCATTACTTCCGGTTTACCGAGTTAATAAACTTGTATGCATGGCATAGTTTGGGGAGTGGGGATATCACTAGTGAGCATTAGCTCACAGATTTACTTGTTTCTTCCTGGAATAGCCTTTAGCAACTGCAAGATACATTTATACAATGCAGTTAAAATTGGTGTTTCCTTTGATTTTAGGTGCAGATAAGACCTTGGAGCCTCAGTGACTCTGATTTTGTCATGGATGGATCGCAGCCATTAGATCCAAGAAAAACCATTTTTGTTGGCGGAGTACCAAGACCCCTTAGAGCAGGTAAAAATTATATCAGTTTATGAATATATTAACTGCCAACACAAAATTATTGTTTGGAACATCTGATATGGTGCAACAATACATTTACATTGTTTTAATAAAAGAATTATGTATAAGATTTTTTTTAATGTATATAGTAAAAAGTTAAAAATCTCATGTGATGAATTTTCTTGAAATATGGCACAAAATATACATTTTTGTGGATGTGTATTGAAAAATCACTTACTTTAGTTATTAATTAAGATACAAAACCCACATGGCAAGCAATTTGATTGTTATAACTTTATCATTGTGCGTTGTAGGTATGTCATGTTGTATTGTTCTGTGTATTTGTTATTGTATTTAAGTTATGTTCTTTTCCATGTCCATGTCTGCTTTGTCATGTTTAATGTATTTGTAACCACCTCATGTTAGACATATTTTGTGTCTGAGTGAAATAAAGAATCTGAATGAAAAGAGGTTTGCCACACTCATGGCAAAAATATAATGTACCTTTAACATATTCATCATAAACAATTGGTTCTTTCAGTTGAATTGGCCATGATCATGGATAGATTGTATGGAGGAGTTTGTTATGCTGGTATTGATACAGACCCAGAATTGAAATATCCAAAAGGAGCTGGCAGAGTTGCTTTTTCCAACCAGCAAAGTTACATTGCTGCTATTAGTGCTAGATTTGTACAGTTGCAGCATGGAGAGATAGATAAGAGGGTATAGTCTTTGAAAGTTACAAAATCTTTTCATTATTGAATAGATTAACACATAGAGTGAGTTAGTTAGGTCATAATTATAAAAATTCTAGACAGGAGTGTTTTCTATTAAACAAGAAGTAACAATACTGTCTCCATTTGCAGACACAGTAACAAAATGCATAGATTAAGAGAATCAATGATAGGGTTACAATTCGAGTTCGCTAGTTGATAACACTGCTCCCAGTTCTTCTAGTTTTTTTTTATATATACAATAGAGCATTTGAATAGTTGGAATTAACTAAAATACTGAATGGTCAGTTTATGGAGTTGCATATTTATCTCATACACTTATTAGACATTGAATTTTTACTTCTTAGCAATTTTTAAATTATTTTTTTAGACTTGCTTATTTATAGATCTGTTTATCTTATTTTCTCAGGTTGAAGTTAAACCATATGTCCTGGATGATCAGATGTGCGATGAATGTCATGGAGCAAGGTGTGGTGGCAAGTTTGCCCCATTTTTCTGTGCCAACGTCACTTGTTTACAGTACTACTGTGAACATTGTTGGGCCCAGATCCATTCAAGGCCTGGAAGGGAATTCCACAAACCACTCGTTAAGGAAGGGGCAGATAGACCTAGAGCTGTACCTTTCCGTTGGTGCTGAAGAGGACAAGAACTGAAGGACAGAAAAGTGCTAACTGTTGCCAATGAAGAAATGGAAAGAAAAAAACGACTTGCCATGATATTAATCATTCAATGTTTTAAGTAGAACATGGCTTTACTGTATTACATGTGCAGCTCTTTAGAAACTTTTCTGACAAAAAAAGTTTTTATTTTTAATAATTGATTACAGAAGAATTTCTAGATAGCTAGCCTTAAAGGTGTCATTTTTTGCAGCAGTTGTAGAATTGTCTCAGTCTTGCCAAGTGGATTTTTATATCCCTTTCCTTTTTGACTTACATGTATAAGAAATTTTTACGTGTTCAATCTAGTCACATGATGAATATATATTTCAATAATTATTTGTTATGAGTGATTTCTTTCAATTTTTTGAAAATGAGGGAAGTGTTTTTTTATTATTATTATTCAGCATTTTCACTTTGTATTTTTGATGTTTATAAGCATTTTATACTTTTTTGCAACTTTGAAGTTAATATTGCATGCAGAATTTGATGTTATTGTAATTAGAGAAATTTTATAATCTCCATGCTATTTTTTGTATGAACTTTACTGTGATTATAAAGGTATTTAGGCCAGTTTAAGTGTTCTGTTGTTATTGTTATTTTTCATGCATCATTACTTCATTGGCTTAATATAGAATAAAAAAATATATGTTTACAGAAAAAGAATTATTTTATAATAAAGAAACATCTTGACATATGTCTAGCCCAGTTTTTGATAATTTTTGGAAAAACAAATATGTCTACAATTTTTTTTTCGGATTGCAGACTAAAAGGCTGAAAAACCCCCCAGAAATTTGTAAATTTAAAAGTTTAGCTGTTGGAATAAAATGCCACAAAAAATATCATAGACATTATTTAAGGGAGAAATAGTAAATTAATAGTGGAAAATCTTATTTGTATTCAATTCTCACAAAAAGATGCTTTAAAAGGAAAATAGAATTTCTCTAAGAACTTTTTTTCTTGTTATAAGTTATTTCTGTAAATATGTTATATTTATTATTGAATTCCTCATAAAGTTTTTTATAGCGTTTTATTTTTTAATTCATACTCAGATATTTTGAGTATTTAGCAATAATGTTTAATTGTTCAAAAGTTAATGTTGTGAGTTTGTTTGTGACTAAATTTGGAAAATATGAGTGTTTGTTCTTTTATCATATGATTTTTTAAAAGCTTGAAACATGAGTCCTGTTTTCATGCATACATATTTTCAAATCTTAATCAATTAAACATCAAATAAATAAAATTGATAAAAAGGTATACCTAATACCTACCATATTGAAAATATTTTATACAAAAAAAAAGGTTTACCCACAGTGATTTTTAAATAAGAAAACTATTTTGTTCAAGTTTTGTTGAATAAGAAACATGTTTTGAAAGTAAAATAAGTCATTATTTGATTTCCATCAATTATTTTTGAAAAGTTAATTCAACTTTTCAATATGATACAAGTAATGTTTGAAGATAAAACTATTTATTTTTTACTTAAATAAGAGGTAATAGTTTTATTTTCTACTTAAATAAGAGGTAATTCCTCAAATAAAGTATCTTTAATGTATGTAAAAGTGAAATGTAATTGTGCCTGTATAATTATGGTTGTGTATCTTATGTATATTGATCTATAGACCTTCTTTTTTTGTTCCTCATATACAATGTTTGTTGTCAACATGAAGTAAAACTTGGTCGACATGATAGTTTTATTTTATATCAGTTTCTGATATAAAGAAAGAAGAGAATTCAATAAACACAAATCTTAAACAATGTAAAATGAGAGGATTTTCTCAAGTTAAACTCAATGTTGACATCAAACTGATATTATAAATTAAAAGAAAATTATATCCAGTGCTTTTTGTTATATATTTTATTTATTTAAGACAAATTTTAAGATTTAGTTTTTTAACCTCATTTGTTTATATTTAAAACAATCTAGTCTATTTATGTACTAAGATCCTTATTTTGTTCTTCGTTATTTTAAAGACAGTTTCTCCTTATTCAGCCGTCTTAATGAAAAAAAAGTACTTAACATAATTGAAATATTTGTCAAGCTGTCCATTAAAATGTTTAATCTGTTTATGAGCAAGAAAATATTGCAAGTCGTGCAGTATTCTTTGAACGGATACTTTTTAATCCTCCTCAAAACCTTTTTTCAAAACGTTCCCTAAAACTAAAATGATCTTAAAAATGCAACATAAACAATTATTTACACAATTTTGCTAAATTTTTTTTTTTTTTATTATTCACTATCAAAATTTATACTACTGTCAAAAGATAGCTTTATTCAGTGTTTGATTTCTATAACTTAGCTGTTCCTACAAAATGTATTTCCCCCTAGTTCCATAAAAAAAATACAGTTGACATTTTCTGCTGTAGGGGAAAAATAATATAAACTAGAACATATCAATCCTTTTTACTGCCTTCTAATTATCAAGCATTAGAGAAACATGAATGTGGTGACTATAGATTTTTAAAAAGTTTTATAAAAATCAATGTCAGATTTCAAAACAATATTTTGCTTGTAAAAACATTAGATTTTGATATGCTCGTCAATAAATATTTTTTTTTACATTTTTATAAAGATATATATTCTTATTTTAATACACATTTTTTATACAATAAACCAACTGGCCAAACTGTTGTTGAGGCATATTTTTAAGACCACAAACAGCAATCAAATTTTATGTTGTGTTATGTCTTGGTGTTAATTGTAGACATTTTGTATGCAAAGCTTTGTATAAAATGTAGAATCTGCTAAAAAGTTCCAGCTTTTTTTGTAAAGACCTCAAATGTTTGGTGTAATTTTAGTCGGGGCTCATACTAAAAAGGGCATTTATATTCTGTTTGGTTCTTTTTCTTTTTTATATGAAATTATTTCATTTTACTGGTTCATTTCAAGTTGTAAAGGGTAGATTTTATTTTGTTTATGGTGCTATTGTTTATATATATTGAAGCTTGATTTATATTTTTACTCCCTTTTGTTCATGATCCTGTTACATTTTGTTGTGTGTGAAATAACAACTGACCTCTTGAAAATAGATTCTGTGATTTTCTAGCATGAAGAAGAGACTGTGATGGTTGTCTTGAAAAACAAGCGTCATGTGACAAGTTGTTAAGGAAGAGTGGGTTTTTTCACAAGGATTGTTGTAAAAAATTATTGATCTTTTAGGGGAATAAAGTAGAATCGACAGGACCTGTTGTTAGGGTCCCATTTTATGTGTTTTGTAATACAATAGAATGTAAGTGTTTTCTAAATATTTTACACAGTACTCAGAAAATTCCATTTCATATACTTTTGTTTTTTATATAATTTATTACAGATGCTCTATATTTTTTCACTGAAAGTTAAATTATTTTCTTCGAATTGCTCATTTCCTAACTTATGCAATCGTTTTGCATTGTGCACACAATTTCATTGAGAATTCATAGTTTTAATGATCATTTTTTAAATCGTATTCTAACCAATCATGATACAAATTGATGTAGGTTTTAACATTGGTGCACACATTTATAGCCTTTTTAGCTCACCTGACCCGAAGGGTCATGTGAGCTATTGTCATCACTTGGCGTCCGTCGTCCGTCGTCCGTCGTCCGTCCGTAAACTTTTTAAAACGTTAACTCCTCTGACACCATAAGTCCAATTGAAACCAAACTTGGTATGGTTGTTCATTAGCATTCGGTGCTTAGAACTGATGTGGGGATTTTTGATTCGTCGTAAAACATGGCCGCCGTGGCTAAAAATAGAACATAGGGGTAAAATGCATTTTTTTGCAAATAACTCAAAAACGGCTACAGATATCAAAATTCTGGCATAGGGTAAAAGTGATCAGCACCTCAAGATCTACCTACCCTGAAATTTTGAAGATAATCCAACAACCCATGTAGGAGTTATTGCCCTTTTTGTGGATTTTTTGCAAATTTTGCACCTGTTTAGCTCAATATCTTGAAAACTATACAAGATATTTGAGAAATTTAAATTGCATATTGTTAAGCACATCAAGATCTACAAAATATGTAACAGGGTCAACGATGTAGGACCTTTCCTTTTAGGAGTTATTGCCCTTAGAACGTCAAAATTGAGCATTTTAACAGCATTTCCTCATTACATTGAAAACGTTAACTCCTCTGACAGTTCAAGTCAAATTGGAACCAAACTTTGTATTGTTGTTTATTAGCATAAGGTGTATAGAATTGATGTGGGGATTTTTGATTGGTTGTAAAACATGGCCGCTGTGGCTAAAAATAGAACATTAGGTTAAACTGCATTTTTTTGCTAATAACTCAAAAAGGGTGACAGATTTTTAGATTTTGATTGAGAACAAAAGTGATCAGCACCTTAAGATCCACCATATTGTCAGATGACCCCCTTATTAAACTTATGATCCTTTCAACGTCAAATAGATTTTGCCTAAAAACCTTTACTTCAGGCACATATATCAGGTGAGCGATTCAGGCTCCTGGGAGCCTCTTGTTCTAAAGATATTTTTAGTTTATTTTTATTATATGATTAACAATAAATGTTATTCTAAAAATGAATCTATGCATGAGTAATTAAACATCAAACCTAGGTATAAAAACAGTTGGTAGAACTATTTGCCTATCGTATGAAGTTCCTTTGATATATCAACACTGAAATGTTTTATAATGATAAAAGGCACAAAGTTTCAGTTGTTCGTATCTTGTATAAGATTATATTGCTATGGAATTGTACCATTGATATACAAATTATATTGAATATTAACTAAGTTGTAAAAACCATCATTACACAAAGCATAAAAGAAATGTGCTTCCTGGCTTGAATACTGCATTGAAGGAACAAAAAAGTTATCTTTCCTTGAAAAAATTCTGTTACATTTTTTGTTTTTTTCTTATTGTTTATTGGTGTATATATCTAGTTGTTGTTCCTATTTATTTAAAACTTGTTAATTACCGGTTGGTATTTCTCTGTTCTTGTAATTATATGTTAATATTTTTATGCTTGGAAAGTTGGTGTTAAGTCTATGCATGCAAAGTACTGAAAGATTCTGTATGGGTAAAAAAAAAAAAAAACCACAAGAAGTTGGTGGATTATAGAATTATATCTGAGAGACATTACAGTGCAAGCTTAACTATGTAAAGATTTATTTGGTCTTTGATATTGTGAAATTTAATTGCGAAAGATGTTGAAATTATCTGTAATCATCACTGACTATTATGTTATTTTTGGGATGTTTTACCCTATATTTAGATGGATATATATATAACTATATAATATACATGTAGTAGTGTAGAATCCATTTTATAACCTTTTGTTATGTTTTGTTAGTTATGGAGTTCATAGAAAATTCTTGCCTTGGTTTTTTTTAATGTTATTTTTATACCTTTTCATTTGATACATGTGATATTCCTTTTTAATTATTTGTTACAGATTATAAACAGATTAGTTAAACTACTGTAACATTTCAGATTTTCAGTTTTAGTGATTTATTTTTAATATCTTTATTTTTGTATTTTTAATTATTTATATAGTATATAGGAATACTTTGTTTTATTGAAAGTGTATTGTCAACAGCTGCATGTGCGAGTCTTATTTTTTGGTCTTGAAATAGAAAGGGTTAAGTCGAGAAAAAAGATTGTTATAAACCAATGGGATGTTTTCTCAAGTTGAGCTGTTTATTTTGATAAATATCAGCTAATCTTATGGGAGCAGTGTTTTTCTATTTCAAGACCTAAAAAGAAGGAAACTTAAAGCAGAAACAGTTGCCTAATATTATTCTCTAGTCATCGATTATTTTTGTTGAAAGCATCAAGGTTTTGTGTTATAAAGTGGCAAACTAGTTGAAACTCAAGGAAAGTTGCTTTTGAAAACAAATATTTATATTTATTTATTTTTATTTTATTTATTTATTTTTTTTGAAGTTTGAATTATTAAAAGTTTCACTTAAATGGATGACATAAAAAACATTGTTTTTTAAATTCACATTTCAACAACCAGCAAAACACTATTTTCTGTTAAAGAATTGATAATTGTTTTGGAAATATATAACTGATATTCAGAAGCTTGAATCTATAGTGAAATATACTGGCAGTTTATTTTAGATTTCAGCATTAAAAAAGACACAAGAGCCCACACTCAAGCTTAGAATTTAATTAAGAATTAAAACATTTTATTCAAAGACAAAAGTGTTATATCCAGCCTAAAATGTTAATAGCTCATATGTAAAAAGGTAATCTCTTATAAAGTGCAATATGTAAATTTTGAAAAAGAACTATTTTTAATTGAAATGTGTATTTTTTACAAAATCATTGACACGTTTGTTACTGTACAGAAACTAAATCAAATTCACATTGTTATTTTTACTACAACACAAGTAGAAGTGTAGACTTAATGTAATTATTCAGTATTATTTATAACAGATAGTTCTCACATTATTTTTGGAATATGTTTTGCTCTTACGCTTGTTATTAGACATCATGTTAATACACCTACCTTGTTGAATATTGTAAAAATGTCATGTTCATTTCTATAGATCTATCATTTCAAAAATTTCTGCCAATAGCTTCAAAATGTTAATTTGTAACTATAAAATCACTGCTGTGTTTGTTAGGAACTTTCAAAACGTTCGATTTTGTATCAATATTTGGGTATAAATAAAAGACAAAAATACATTTCAACATTTAAATTATTAAGTTATAGATATATTATTTTGCATTATAAATAATTTCGTTAGCTCTTTAAGACCTGAAATAAATATGTCAATATAGATATTTTAAAGCAAATTAAGAACTTGAAATGAATGGTTAGATCTGTAGAATTGACTTCATTGAGTAGAAAGCATGTAGACCAGACCAAACTTATCATCCATGTTGTGTTTTGTATTTGGGAAGTTTTTTAAAGTTATTTTGTTCATTGCTGCGTTGACAAAAGTTTTTATGTTTTTTAAATAAAGCAAAGTCCTTATTTATAAAAAAAAAAAAAATGGTGTTGTGTTGTTTAATAGTAGCTGTCTCAATTTGTATATTACAAATGAAGCCTTGTAATTTGCTGTTAATTTTTAACTTTTTTAGATCTTTCTAACACATAACATTTTGTGTAATATTTCTTCTGAATAAAAACTTTTAGAAGTATTCCAACTAATTTTCTTTACTAACCTGCTAACTCTCTATACTATCTCTGTCCTCAAGTCTGTTACTGTATTTTCCGACAAACTTCAGTTTATCTTGGCTTTTGTATCATTCTTTTAGAAAACTTAAAAGTTGGATGTTTATGAAACTTGGTACATGAATACAACATCATATGACATTATTTTCCGACAAGCTTCAGTTTATCTTGTTTTTTTTGTATTATTTATTATTTTAGAAAACTCAATAGTTGGATCTTTATGAAACTTGGTACATGAATACAACATCATTTGACATAAAACAGCTACTAACAATTTATGTTTCATTGACAATGTGTTGGTTAAACAACATGAAAGGATCACTTTGGCACTACATGTATTTAATCCTGCATCCTCTGACATTGTAAAGAATTTCTGCCAATTTTCTGGACCACTAACAACTTCATTCTCTTGATATTTTGCATGGGGTGTCATCCTATGATATTTTATTATGTGAAAGGATGCCTATTTAAAGTGATCTATTTACTGTTTACCCAAACTTCCTAATGCAAAAAACATACCAGTATGTCTTCCTGTTTCATGAAAGGCAAAAATTCTGGTTTTGAAAATCAATTCTGCCTTGTTCTTGCTTGCAACCTCCCTAAGTATTTTGAGATTATGTTTTCTATCTTTGTTTGATTACAAATTGGGACATATAGAGATCTACTTGTTCAATTATGTGTGGTGAGACATATTGTTTTTTTCGTGTCCGTCTGTCTGTCACAAAGTTTGTCAGCGCAACTCCTCTGAAACTACTGAACCAAATTCAATGAAACTTGGTATAAAGGAAGTACACTATATGTTGTTGTGCATGTTACCAGGAAATTTTGATCCTCAAATTTTTGTGGGAGTTATGGCCCTTTGACCCTAGAAAATTGCTGAAAATCCTCATTTATCAGCTTGTCAGGGCAACTTCTCTGAAACTACTAAACCAAATTCAATGAAACTTGGTATATAGGAAGTACACCAAATGTAGTTGTGCATGTTACCAGGAAATTTTGATCCGCAAATTTTTGTGGGAGTAATGGCCCTTTAAACTTAGAACTTTTTGCAGAAACGAGGGGAGACATCATATTTGTAGGCAAAAACAAACTTTAATTTATATTGTTTCCAGTAATTTTATATCTTTATGGAAGTAAAGGACAGTTAGTCTGTCGAAACTTATACATGTAATACCTTTTTATACGGCAGCAATAATTTTTGCGTTTGTATAATGTTCTGGCAATGTTGTCTGTAGAAATTGTGTTTCTGATAACTTGAGTAAATATTGATCAATTGTTATGAAATTTAATTCACAGAAAGTCAATATCTTAAAATTTGCATATGCTTTACCACTTTCCCTTATATTATATGTACCCAACGCATCAAAATTTAATGTATAATGTTTTTGACTGGCTCATCAGTATGTTTGTGATCACAGTTTGAAAACTACTGAATGGAATATTACAAAACTTGGTTTGCCAGAAGTACACCATATGCTGTGTTTATTAGGAGTTTTGGTCAGCAAAATTTTATGGTAGTTGTGGCCCTTTGATCTTTATAAGGTTTGCCCAAATCCTGATTTATTATCTTGTGGATGCAACTCTTTCTTCTGAAACTTCTGGACAGAATTTAAAGAAACTTGGTATGCAAGAAGTTTATAATATGTAGTGGTAGATTTTAAAATAAATGGGGTATCCTTTTGTGAGCTGGCTACACTGAACATTTTTTTTTTAAATCAAAAGTAAATCGGGACCATTGCAATTTTTAATTGTCAGTATGAGTCTGTTCTTTCTTTGAAAATTTTGTAATAATATTGAAATTCATCATGATTTTCTCAGCAGCTTTCTACAAAATTTGTTTTTTTAGCCAATTATCCATGACTACCTGTAGCAATTCTCAAGAAACATATCCAGTATAATTATAAATCATTATTTAAACTACAAATGTTTCAACTTTTGGAAAATGGCTTACTATGTGCCCACAGTGTCTGATTCTCTGTTTGTAGCTAGGTTACACTTTGCCCAAAGTTGTGATTTCCCTACTTTTCCATGAAAACTTTCTCCATTATCAAACTTTGTACACAGATTCTTAATAAAATATAAAAAAATCTGTCAAAGTAAAAAATGGCCGGATTTCGTTAAACAGGAAGAAGTTGGGTGACAGACCTGAAATCGAACCCCACATTATGAGACCCCACCAAAAGCTGTATACCTAATATCAAGTGGCTGTAAAAAGTAGTTGCTGAGAAAACTGTTATACAAATTTCTTCACCGCCCGACATTCACCATTTTATAACCTGGATTTTGAACTCCTGTGAAATCCGGCCAAAAATTGACTGACCAAATATCATCTCTCTATGGTGTGTAGTTATTAACACCAACATAACATTTAGCCAAATGAGTTTAAAATCTTAAAATCAGTAGACCATGACTGGAGGAGCATACAGACAAAGCGTTCTTGAAATTGATCTACCAATGCTAATGCAACTGCAAACTTAATATCAATGTTGAACCATAATTGCTTCATGTTAAACAAACTTACATGTAAGAAAAAAGGTAAACATTGGCCAAATAAGTACAAAATCCTGTTCAGTAGACAATGACTGCAGGAGCATACAGACAAAATGCTTTAAAAATTGATCTGTATTATTGATAATACAACTGCATACCAAATATCAATGGTGTATCACAACTGCTTCATGTTAATTAGATGTAAGAAAAAAAACATTACCATTTAGCTAAATCAGTATTAAAAAAAAACTAGACAATGAATGCAGGACCATTTAGACAAAACACTCTTGAAATTGATCTGTACTGATGCTTATGCAACTGCATACCAAATATCAATTGTGTACAATAACTGCTTCATGCTAAACAGACTTGAGAAAAAAGTTTAACATTGACCATATCAGTATAAAATGGCCAAGTTAGTAGACCATGACTGCAGGAGCATACAGATGAAATGCTTATAAAACTGATCTGTACTGATGCTTATGCAACTGCATATCTAATATCAATGTTATACCATTACAAGTTTACATAAAACAGACTTAATTAAGCAAAAAGTTTTAACAATAATGATTATTGTGGATGCTGCCGCAAACACCATACCTAAGTATGGCCTCTTACAACATTCATGGCAGGTGAGACAGAGTGTAGCCAATAAAGAGAACAAGTACGTGACTAAAAGTATGTCTTGCCTGTCAGCACTACAGAACTTTAATATTAAAGGTCTCCCAAGGACTCTAGTTCTTAAAATAAGATGGAAAGTGAAGGTCAGGGTCATTATGCAAGTGACAGATTGACTTTATCCAAGAAAGACAAGAGAGTTGTTGAATCATAATAAGAGTTAACACTATTTAAAGTATGTCTCGCCTGCCGGCACCATCAGAAACAATTATTCTTTCTTACTTCCACTATATTTTGAATTTACATGGATTTTCAGTTTCTGAGATCAAAAGATGTTTATAGAACTTAAACATTGCTAATATATGCAATAAAAATAATCAAAGTCACTCAACCAGAAAATCAAGGTCACGGTCAAAAGATGGGGATGCATTTGTGCTAAGCTATTACTAGGGCATATGCATACCAAGTGTCATCAACCTAGGACTTATAGTTCTTGAGATATGGAGGTGCTCACAAAACGTTTCCATTGCTATTATATGTATTGAAAATTGTCAAAGTCACTCAACCGGAAAGCAAGGTCAAGGTCAAAAGATGGGGATGCAACTGTGCTAAGCTACTACTGGGGCATATGCATACCAAGTTTCATCAACCCAGGACCTATAGTTGTTGAGATATGGAGGTGCTCATAAAACTTTTCCAAAAAGTTAACGCCGCCGTCGCCGCTGGTAAAGTAACACCTTTGTTCGCTCTACTTCGCAGGCGAGACAAAAATGAGTCAAAATGTGTTGACCCGAACCCAGTGTCTGATATGTATACCAAATATCAGATGCCTAGGTAATATACATTTTAAGCCATTTCATTTTTCCACAAAAGTCTTAAAAAACTTACATTGCTGACACAGTAAGTAATACCTTTGTCTCAGGGTTTTAAAAGGTGTTGCAAGTAAAGAACAAAAGCTTACCTCATGCTTCCATTTTAGATTGTAGTGAAACTAACAATATCTTATTAGATGTCTTCCTTACCACATCCATGAAAATTTTGCTCCAGGAAACTTTGTCAGCCTATATTAAGCCTTTTTAACTTGTGACCTTGTCATGATTAACCCAAATTAAATATGTTCCTTGCCTCATAAACTACCGTGTGTAAGTTTCATGAAATTATCGAGACATTAAAAAGTTATTCCTCCTTCAAAAGTTTTCAGTCTTACATATTCCAAATATCAACATTCAAAGTGTTGGTACTCAGAGAGGAACCCCTAAAATATGAACAATTCAACTACATAATAATTCATCTTTAAGGTATTATCCTTTTCAGCAGAATATTAGAAGCACAATGGTGCTACTTAGTTTACTATGTTTGGGTTGTAAATATACAAATGACTAATGAAAAATTCAGACCTGTCAAGTTTCAGGCAAGTCATATGAGACCCATGAATTTAGTTTCCAATTTATTAGCAAATTTCTTTCATCTTTTAAATTTTTGCCTTTTATCTTTCATTTATTTGGCAAATCTCACAAAAACTACTCATCAAAACTTGACAGTCCTGAAAATTTGATATGGGAGAGGGAGAGAGATATCTCATAAAATTAAATTAAAAAATCAAATTATGCAGACAAAATATTTTTAAATATTGTTTATTTGTAAAATTGTTGATAATAAAACAATGAACTATTACAAAATAAATTATATATTCTATGTACAACTCTATCACAGAAATAGAAAATAAAATGATAAAAATAAATAAAATTGACATACATGTAGTTATATGGCTTGGCTACAAGAACATACATATACATATACTGATCTTTTTACTGATCAAATGTAAAATGTGCAAACTGTTTTCCTGAGTTGCATAACTTTTTCTGTCTCGTATGAAGATAACAACTAATGATGTGGTATTTAAACAGAAATAGAGACCAATAATTACACATTTTCACATTTCTGTAAGTTTTACTTAAAAAATGTTAAGTTACTTTAACCTTTTGTATTGTGTCATTTTCATCAATCTTATTAACGCAATGAAGCAATTTTGCCATTTTTAGTTATTCTTTTTGAAACATCTACTGGTTCAAGTTGGTATTAAAAATGTTCATTAAATGTTATGTATATGTTTTTCATTTAAAATAAGCATTGCACAGTTTGCCACAATACATATGTTTCCTGTTATTAGGGTAACTTCCTGATTAGGATCTTCAGGGTAACATTGTTTTTCCACAGGCTTGCCAAATTGAACAACAACCCTAAGATGATTCAATTCAGAGGTTTCAATTAAGAAAGGGACACAGCAGTTTAATATATTTATGGAAAAAATAGTGTTGTTTCCCCGTCATAAGGGGCTTTCAAAATTTAAATAATTATGTTTTTTTTTCCTTTTGATGTCATGAGAGGGAATTGTCAGAGTAAAACAACAAGTTTGTTTCCTTCATGATGTCATCAAGTTATATAGAATGAAACAATATGGTTGTTTTGCTCTATGATAAACATCTGAAAAGTTTCTTGATCACCTACGGTAACTCCTTTATTCCAATCAAAAGTGTTTAAGTAAAATGTAAAAGAATGTTTAAGTAAAATGTAAAAGAATATGTTTACTTTAAAACCTAATCCACAGTTTCTACTTAATCTAAAATATTCAATTATCAAAGTAACAAACCGAAAATAATACATTAACTATAGTAGTACAATTATTACATGTATAATCATATACTTATACACATAGATATGTTAGTATTATAATTAACTTTTATCAGCTATTTTTGTTAAGTTTTTCTTTTCTTTCATCATTACAAGTTATAAAAAGCAACCAGTAACCAAGAATATGTTGTAGACTTATGTTTTGAAAATTGTACAAAACTAATAAAATAAAGCTTATGCTGTGAGATCTTCTTGAGGAAAAAAATTTGAATGCTTTTTTTCATCATATACATCAATACTTATGTCGTTCAACCTTTTCTTCATACAATCAGGTAACATATACAAATGACGTTTATTTTTGCAACATCTGCTGTCCACATGAATTGCCCTTCCTAGTCATTTGTCAAACAAGACAAATCTGCACATTAACTTTTACAAAGCTCATGCAACAAGGAGTAATATATCGTCATTAGCATAATTTATTATAGGAAAACATTACCTTACTGAATCAAGAAATAATTGAAGGATAATCCTATAAGCTGAATGACGTCAAAAAGTTTTGCCACACAGACTAAATCACAACTGCATTTTTGTAATAAAATTATTGCTTTTGTAATACTTTTAGATCAATTTCTTGACAGACTGACATTAAGTTTTCTTTAATGCATAATCCATATAAAACACCAATACATTTGTTTTCAAATTAACTTATATTATTTTTTAGCATCTGTTGAACATTAAGAAGAGTCCATTCATGGAAATTATTCATGTATTAATCAAAATTCAAACATATGAAAATTACTTTTTATTTTCTTTTATGTGTGTACATACAAGTACATGAATCAAGATTTTCATAATTTTTATCATTGAATTATGAGACCAATCAATGTAGCCATACAAAAGGCTTCTAAAACCTATATCCTAAAAATATATTCATATTCAAGTTTAAAAAATGGAAATGGAGAAATAAAACATTAATTACCACACAACATCAATATAGTACAATATATTTGTTTTTAGTCCAGATAATCATGACATATCTCAGAGGTTTGTGTCATTTGGACTATTTTAGACCAAAGGCATATGAAGAAAAAGCCTCTCAAGATGGCAGTATTATTAGGACTAATTTAGTTAGCACAAATAAAATTGAAAATATAAAATCTCACAAACTACAGCTCTATAGTATAAAAAATAAATATACTAGGGAATGTCCTCATCTAAAAATAAAAAAAATAAACTTTCTATTTTTGTTCATTGAAAATATAAATCTAATATGAGTTAGTCAAAATAAGAAGGGTTATCTACAGCAGGAGGGAAAATTTGAGTAAATAGAAATTTGTTCTTTTAAGGCAACATATTACGACCGGCTGCTTCTTTAAATTGAAATTCATTATTGATTACATGTGATATTAAACCTCTTATCATCACTATTGAAATATAAAGTCTTATATCTTTGTATCTTCCACTGGGATAAATTCAAAAAATAAACCTCACTAGCCGAGATTTTCAATACTAAGGCTTCATTATTATTCATGAGTTACCAATTTTGTGGTTTACATGGTAGAAAGTCAGCAGAGAAAAAAAAAAGGGAAGGCAACATAGTCTTGGTTTATCTTGATTTCTTCTAATCAATGAAAATTTAAAATTCCAATGAAATATCTTTTTCAAGGAAACAAATGAATTCACAATTGATAAAATCAGAATCAAAGCAAAGTCAATAATTGTTTTCAGAGAAAATTACACCACTGCAACTATTACATTTATAGCACCAATAAAACATTTTTTTTCATTAATAGTATAAGTGGTATAATGTGACAAATCTTATGTAAATTTGTGTTACTTATGCTTAATGTGCAGTGTGCCAAGCATTGAGCAGTGGAGATAAATGAAAAAAAAAGAGGTTGCCAGTTTAAACAAGAGTTAATACTAAAGTATGTCTCTGAGATCAAAAGATGTTTATAGAACTTAAACATTGCAAATATATGCAATAAAAATAATCAAAGTCACTCAACCCGAAAATCAAGGTCAAGGTCAAAAGATGGGGATGCAACTGTGCTAAGCTACTACTAAAGCATATGTATACCAAGTTTCATCAACCTAGGACCTATAGTTCTTGAGATATGGAGGTGCTCGCAAAACTTTTGCATTGCTATTGTATGTATTGAAAATTGTCAAAGTCACTCAACCGAAAAACCAAGGTCAAGGTCAAAAGATGGGGATGCAACTGTGGTAAGCTACTACTGGGGCATATGCATACCAAGTTTCATCAACCTAGGACCTATAGTTCTTGAGATATGGAGGTGTTCACAAAACTTTTCTATTGCTATCATATGTATTGAAAATTGTCAAAGTCACTCAACCAAAAAATCAAGGTCAAGGTCAAAAGATGGGGATGCAACTGTGGTAAGCTACTACTGGGGCATATGCATACCAAGTTTCATCAAACTAGGACCTATAGTTCTTGAGATATGGAGGTGCTCGCAAAACTTTTCCATTGCTATTATATGTATTGAAAATTGTCAAAGTCACTCAACCAGAAAATCAAGGTCAAGGTCAAAAGATGGGGATGCAACTGTGGTAAGCTACTACTGGGGCATATGCATACCAAGTTTCATCAACCTAGGACCTATAGTTCTTGAGATATGGAGGTGCTCGCAAAACTTTTTCATTAATATTATATGTATTGAAAATTGTCAAAGTCACTCAACCGGAAAATCAAGGTCAAGGTCAAAAGATGGGGATGCAACTGTGCTAAGCTACTACTGGGGCATATGCATACCAAGTTTCATCAACCCAGAACCTATAGTTCCTGAGATATGGAGGTGCTCATAAAACTTTTCCAAAAAGTTAACGCCGCCGCCGCCGGTAAAGTAACACCTATGTCCCGCTCTGCTTCGCAGGCGAGACAAAAATCAACTTAGTTTCTCCTTAACACAATCTTGTCTTGATTAAATCTTATTTCTGGTGGTTCAATTCATGCTATAGCCAAATAATATAGGCATCATAAAATAAAACCTCTATGCACAAAACTAAAAAGCTTTCTTATAAGACTTCAATGAATTAAACTAATGCTTGGTAAGGATTGGTTTCTACTCTAACAATTACGCTAGTTATACCCCCTTCACATATATGAGATTTCCTTAAGACTTAACAACTCATATTCGATCCAAAAGGCTTGCAATTAACTCTTAATAACTCGTTAACAAAAATTGCCAACTCATATGAAATCATGGAGACTTGTTTAATATTTGTGAGTTGAAAAATCAACTCCTATTTTGCAAAGAAATCACAGAGGACTCTGTTTACAAGCTGTGTGTGGGTTACTTACAATTTCCTATCCAGTATAGCATTTAAAACTTAAAGCCATCATAAAGACACTGTAAAATTTTCCTATAAACTTAAAAATTAAAAGCCTTATGGTTGCTAAAAGGAATGCATAAAATTTCCACACATCTAAAGAAATTATGAAAGTTTGTAATAAGTTTGTAAAAGGATCACGAATAATCTCCTATCTACTTGTAAAACTTTAAATTTTGAAAATTGAAATAACTCAAACAAGAATTTTGTATATGTGAATGGGGTAAAAGAGGACAAAAGAGTCTTGCCAAACTAATTTCTGGAGTAATTTTAAAAAGATATTATGCTTAAGAAAATATTTTTAATTCACTCAATGAGTTTAAGAAGAACTGATTATCTAATTCAATGACTAGAAAGTGTAAAACGAGGAAATATGGTCAGTGTAATTTTATCTACAGTTATTTAAAAATTTAAATCTACCTGTAATGAAATTACCATCAAACTAATGCTTAAAAAGGGAAATAAATGCTGAAGTCACTAACAGGAATTCAACACATGCATTGAAATAAGTGAGTATTTCTTTTCTTTAGGACAGATTGGGGAAAAAAATACTGTGAAAATACTATACTAAGTTACAAACCAATTTTTCATGATATTTTTTGGTCGAAATGAGCAACTTATTAGAGTTTGTGAAACTTGAAATATTCTTGGTGGCCTTTGCAAAAGGTTTGTTGGATCCAGCTCACATATAGTACATCTTATAAAATCAGGTACTGTAAACCAATTAACTTTCGCATGCGATAAACATTCGCGGGATTCACGAGCAATTTACATCCGCGAAAGTTTGTAGTCGCGAATAAGTCACTGACAAGTTGTTTTCATTAAACAAATCTCGAAAACCCCGAATGTTTGTCTTCGTGAAAACGTCCAATGTAATGAAACTGTGAAAGTTTGTAGCCGCGAAAGTTTGTTGGTTTACAGTATTCAAGCTTAACGCAAAGGTATGGAAGGGCTGATGATTATCGTCAACCCTTTTAAAAATAAAAAGCTACGCCGAGCGCAGCATGATACGACCGCAACAAGTCGAACCCTGTACGTTGGAGGCCCAATATGGATAGTCCATTGCTTTGTTCACAAGAAGCCCATGGTGGACTTACAAAGCTTTTTGACGCATGCATCCTGTGGTGGACTTAAAAATGCATTTTTGACACATATATTTACATCAACATCTCATACAAAAAGCCTTATTTATATACATGTACATGTATAAATTTACAATTTTGGCCCTTTGACGCTTTATTTTTCAAAAATGATAAAAGATATTGCAAATCAGATTAAAATAATAGGCAGAAATTTTCACAAGGAATCCAATGAAAAAAAGATTTTGAAAATTGGACCACAAATAAAAAAGTTGATTTTATGGGTGTGGCCTGTCTTTAGCCCCCTGTAGCAATGTAATGGTGAAATAAATATCAAAATCATTGACACATTTAGTAGATAGAATTTAATTATGAACTCAGTAAAAAAAGAATTTTAAAAATCAAATGAATAATAAACATTCTACAACAGTTTTGTCAATACACCTGTTTTAGCACTTTTGGTCCTTTTTTCTAAAACAGTAGGGGCCACAAACCCCAAATACAAAACCAACATTCATTTAGTGGTTATAATCATCATATTAAAACTTCATAACAATGGGCAGGTCCACTTCAACTTGATTTTTGGTATAGAACTATTTGCCTTGACAAACTTTTAAAAATGGCGTTTCTGGCCCCTTTGACCCCTAATTTCTCAAAAACGGTAAGAGATATTGCAAATCTGATTGAAAAACGCAGCCAGGGATTTTCACAAGGATTCCAATGAAAAAAAGATTTTGAAAATCGGACCACAAATAAACAAGAGGCTCCCAGGAGCCTGAATCGCTCACCTGACATATGTGCCTGAAGTAAAGGTTATAAGGCAAAATCTATTTAACGTTGAAAGGGTCATAAGATTAATAAGGGGGTCATCTGACAATATGGTGGATCTAAAGGTGCTGATCACTTTTGTTCTCAATCAAAATCTAAAAATCTGTCACCCTTTTTGAGTTATTTGCCAAAAAATGCAGTTTAACCTAATGTTCTATTTTTAGCCACAGCGGCCATGTTTTACAACCAATCAAAAATCCCCACAACAGTTCTATACACCTAATAATAATAAACAATAATACCAAGTTTGGTTCCATTTGGACTTAAAGTGTCAGAGGAGTTAACATGCAGTTAAAATAATCAATTTTGACGTTCCAAGGGCAATAAATCCTCAAAGGAAAGGTCCTACAACGTTGACCCTGTTACAAATTTTGTAGATCTTGATGCGCTTAACGATATGCAATTTAAATTTCTCAAATATCTTGTATAGATTTCAAGATATTGAGCTAAACAGGTGCAAAATTTGCAAAAAATCCACAAAAAGGGCAATAACTCCTACATGGGTTGTTGGATTTTCTTCAAAATTTCAGAGCTAGTAGATCTTGAGGTGCTGATCACTTTTGTTCCCAATCAAAATTTTTAAATCTGTCACCGTTTTAGAGTTATTTGCAAAAAACTGCCATTTACCCCTATGTTCTATTTTTAGCCACAGCGGCCATGTTTTACGACCAATCAAAAATCCCCACATCAGTTCTATACACCTAATGCTAATGAACAACTATACCAAGTTTGGTTCCATTTGGACTTAAAGTGTCAGAGGAGTTAAGGTTTTCAATGTAATGAGGAAATGCTGTTAAAATGCTAAATTTTGACGTTCTAAGGGCAATAACTTCTAAAAGGAAAGGTCCTACAACGTTGACCCTATTACATATTTTGTAGATCTTGATGTGCTTAACAACATGCAATTTAAATTTCTCAAACATCTAGTACAGTTTTCAAGATATTGAGCTAAACAGGTGCAAAATTTGCAAAAAATCCACAAAAAGGGCAATAACTCCTACATGGGTTGCTGGATTTTCTTCAAAATTTCAGAGCTGGTAGATCTTGAGGTGCTGATCACTTTTATTCCCAATCAAAATTTTGAAATCTGTCACCGTTTTAGAGTTATTTGCAAAAAACTGCCATTTACCCCTATGTTCTATTTTTAGCCACAGCGGCCATGTTTTACGACCAATCAAAAATCCCCACATCAGTTCTATACACCTAATGCTAATGAACAACTATACCAAGTTTGGTTCCATCTGGACTTAAAGTGTCAGAGGAGTTAACGTTTTCAATGTAATGAGGAAATGCTGTTAAAATGCTAAATTTTGACGTTCTAAGGGCAATAACTCCTAAAAGGAAAGGTCCTACAACGTTGACCCTGTTACATATTTTGTAGATCTTGATGTGCTTAACAATATGCAATTTAAATTTCTCAAATATCTTGTATAGTTTTCAAGATATTGAGCTAAACAGGTGTAAAATTTGCAAAAAATCCACAAAAAGGGCAATAACTCCTACATGGGTCGTTGGATTTTCTTCAAAATTTCAGGGTAGGTAGATCTTGAGGTGCTGATCACTTTTACCCATGCCAGAATTTTGATATCTGTAGCCATTTTTGAGTTATTTGCAAAAAACTGCATTTTACCCCTATGTTCTATTTTTAGCCATGGCGGCCATGTTTTACGACGAATCAAAAATCCCCACATCAGTTTTAAGCACTGAATGCTAATGAATAACCATACCAAGTTTGGTTGCAATTGGACTTATGGTGTCAGAGGAGTTAACGTTTTAAAAAGTTTACGGACGACGGACGGACGACAGACGACGGACGACGGACGGACGACGGACGCCAAGTGATGACAATAGCTCACATGACCCTTCGGGTCAGGTGAGCTAAAAAGTCAATTTTTTTGGTGTGGCCCCTTTTTGACCCCCAGTAGCAATGAAACAGTGCAATGTATATCAAAACCATTGACACATTTTGTTGACAGAATTTAATGATGAGTTCAATAAAAAAAGAATTTTCAAAATTGAATGAATAACAAACATTCTACAACAGTTTTGTCAATACACCTGTTTTAGCCACTTTTGGCCCTTTTTTCTTAAACGGTAGGGGCCACAAACCCGAAATTCAATAGGAACCTTTCTTTAGTGATTACAAACATCATATCAAAATTTCATAACAATCGGTCAATATTTACTCAAGTTATCGCACGGAAACCAAATGTCCCCAGACGACGACGACGACGACATCGCCATACCATTATACGATCGCAAACATTTTGCGGTCGTATAAAAATATAAATAACTGCTTGTAATTCAAAATTAAAATATGTAATCCACAAACCATAACTTTTACGTCTCATAAATCTATGGAAATTAGCTCCCCCAAAATAAGTACTTTCACAGTAAAAGGAACACAAATGACCTGATTGTCTGTATCTAAACATAGAACAGAGGACACAATGTAAACAGCAAACTGTAAACTATTTAGATTACTATTACATTCATGCACTTATCAGCCCTTAAAAAAACCCATCCAATTGAAAATTCAAATCAGGCTTGTTTTCAGAGAAAATTTAGGGTAGGACAGTATTTAGTGGTGTGAACAAACTGAAGTACAAATAGCATTGTGAAATTGAAACAAAATATGCTGAATAGTTATGTCCTTTTTTTGCTTTTTTGAAAATAACAATTCTTGTCTAAAATTAACGGCTCTTTCATCAAATATATTGAATAAACCTCAATTCTGGACAGGATAAGTTTTTTTTAAATCAGCATTTTCACTTAAAATTTCTATAAATTAAAAAACTAAAATTTGAGAGAAAAAATTAAAAGTAAAAAAATTGCTTCTGCATTAAATTTTGAAAAGTGAATGTTTAGCCTAAATTCATATCAAATTATGATAGTGTAAAGTGTTTGTGTTTATGCATCATTCAAAATCAGTGACTGCACAAAACATGCAATTGTTGCGAGGAAAAAATACAAATAAAGTAAAATAAAGATATGTAAATATTACAAAGGGACCTCAATATGTACAAAAGAAGCTATAACTAAATAGCACACAAACTAATATTCAATGTGATATCAATATACCAAGATACAATCATCTTTGGAAGCCAAGGGTTAGGACTTGTAAGTGTTTACACTAATCTTCACCCTTAGCAGATTTAGTATAGATGAGTGATAGCGAGTTCCTAACCCCTGACTTAACAAGACGAGACATAATATAATTATCATTAATCAAGTGATGTAAAAAATAATTAGTGTTACAGTCTATAGCCTGTAAAATAAATCAAACAACATTTAAAATTTCTTTAACAGTAACAGTTGTATCTGGATTAAGGTGTCATGAGCCATCTTGAGCCAGAAGGTCCTATGCAACTTGCTGTATTGGATTTCTTTAAAAATTTGGTATCATTGCTATGGTAACAACAAACCCCATAAAATATGTAAACAGCATAAATGGTGTAAAAATACTCCAAACTGGCCAAAGTCCTACCGTCACGCTGAAAACAAAAGAAAAATAAGAAATGATTACACAGGAAATTTTAACAAAAAAATAATTCTTTAAGACATAAGTTCATACTGTCCATTTTAACTTTTTCCATTCACTTTTCTGAACTTTTGGTACAAGTATTTTTAGTGATTGCTTACTCCATAAATTAAAATTATTAATTTTAAGATTATGAAATATTTGTTGAATTAAACACTTGAATAATTTGAAATTAATATAAATATGGGGTTATGTTTCAAATGTTGAAACATTTTTATACTTTTTAATTTGTGCATACACAAAATTGTTTTGGCATATTATATAAACCAAAGTAGCGTTTATAATTTTCATTTAGATTAGTAATTTATTTTGTACTCATACTTCTCCCTTGAAATAATTACAAAAATTGATATCTGATGTCATAAACAATAATTCAACACAGTTTTCTATATCTAATTTATATCCCAGCATACAAAAGAAAAGATCTTTAATGTACATGTCTACCTACCATACGCCACCCATAATAAACGCCCCAGTGGCCACAGGAATCAATGCTGGATAGTTTTTCTCCCAGTCATCTGAACTCATCTTTTTGATCCAAGATAAATATACAATTAAAAACCCTGCAATTCCTATGTTTATAAGGATCATGATAAATCCAACATTAAACCATATCCTGCAAGAAAATATATCTTATTCATAACTAGAATACTGACAAAGTCAGAAAGGGTCCTGCAGCAAAAAATCTAAGTGTTTTCAAAATCATATGAACTTTGATTATAACCACTAAGGTATGCTCCATGGAATGTGTATGAAACTTCAGAGCTGTATTGGTAATAGCATTTGAGTTTTATTGTTCAAAAATTTGAATTCTCAAAATCTGTGATTTTCCATAAAAAAAAAATTTTTTCCAAAAAATATTTCACATTTTACATGTAGCATGTAATTTTAATATGCAAATTATGACATGCCACTAAGTAGCTGTACCAAATTTGAGAACTGTGCTGTTTTAATAGTCTTTGAGTTTTAGTGTTCACAAGAATTGTTGACGGATGGACAGACGGACAAAGTGAAAACTATAGGGCCTCCGCATCTTTGATGTAGGGCCCTAATAGAGCAAGCAAATATGTATACTAAGACATTGATGGACAGCTGCAAAAATTTGTTTAAATTATTTTTGTTGCAATTATGTTGTCCTTGTTCTGACTAATAAGTGTACAAAATTTTATGAAAATCTGGCAGTTTCAAAGAAATCAGTTTTTAAACACAAAATAAAATCTGAGGTTGGACAGACTAGTGAAAATATATGACCTGCAACTTTGTGGGACTAAGACTACAGTTTCACTAATTTAAAAAAAATGACCTTAAATTTTGGATGTAATGAAATTAATAAACAGGAAGCAGGTAAGCACCAGACCTAAAATCAAATTCCACAAAATTGGACCCCATGCTGACTACCAAATACCAAGTGACTGTTATTAGTAGAAATTCCATCCCCCCTCCCAATGACAACTTGACTTATTTCCACGATTATTAATTTGTGAATTATAGCTTTTACAAGGCGATTGAGTAATTACTGTAGAAGCAGAAATATTCGTGGGGGATTTAATTTCGTTTATTTCGTGGATAAGAGAAATCCACGAAATTATATCCCCACGAATTTAAAATATTTAGTTAAAGAGTGTATTTCAAAATTAAAAATCCACGAAAATTTGTCCTCACTCATTCAGTATTTTGCTCTTAACCACAAAATTTTATCCCCACGAAAATAAATGACTATACAGTAAATTTCTAACATTAAGGGAAATCAAGCCTCGCTATTGAGAATTTAGTTGTAGAAGGTTTTCTGTAATGTAGAAAGGTAAACAATTGCAAAAGGTAGATCATGAATTGCATGTGCATTTATGCTTAAAACAGAATTTTCCTTTTTCACAACTAGCTGAGTTGTTGATAAATTGGGTGAAAATTGAAGAAACAAGAATATGTCCAAAAGACATAATGCCCTATCTCGCAACATTTATTTTTTTCCGCAATCACTAAAGCATCAATATGGTAGCTAAGGCACTTGTCAGTCAAAAGGAATGGACTTTAACCATTCTTCTATAAGTGGTCATTCATGCGCAAAATATAGGTCACAGCCAGCATCCGATGCATGCAGTGTGCTTAGCATCACTAGGTGCACCTACCATACCAATATGGTTGTTATGGCACTTGTCAGTCAGAAGGAATGGACTTTAACCATTCTTCTTTAAAGAGGTCATCCATGCGAAAAATATAGGTCACATCCAGCATCCTAAGCATGCAGTGTGCTTAGCATCACTAGGTGCACATACCGTACCAATATGGTTGCTATGGCACTTGTCAGTCAGAAGGAATGGACTTTAACCATTCTTCTTTAAAGAGGTCATCCATGCGAAAAATATAGTCACATCCAGCATCCGAAGCATGCATTGTGCTTAGCATCACTAGGTGCACATACCATACCAATATGGTTGATGTGACACTTGTCAGTAAGCAGGAATAGACTTTAACCATTTTTCTGTGTGTGGTCATTCATGCAGAAAATATAGGTCACATCCAGCATCTAAAGCATGCATTAATTAATTGTGCTTAACATCACAAGATGCACCTACCATACCAATATGATTGATGTGGCATTTGTCAGTAAGTGGGAATTTGGAAATATCGGGATTTCGGATGGACGGACGATCGGACCGGAACACTTTATGCCCCTCTTCTTTAGTAGATGGGGCAAAATAAAAACCTGCAACTACATGTATATATATCTTTAAAATTTGTACCTGTTAACTCTGGAATCAAATCTGACTGCATTATAGAAATCTGTGTAGTAGAACAAAGCAATAGATCCAATGAACCACAATATATTCTGTATACTGTAGGGGTAGTCTTTGCTTCTGTATTTCTCAAATTTCTGTTCAAACTTTTGTCTTGTTTTATCATCCATATTTTCACTTAAAGTCAATTTTTCTTTCCTTTTACTATCTACTGCATCTGGAGAAAAAAAAAAATAACATCACAAATTCTGACATATAAAACCCTGTTTACACAATGAAAAAAAATAAAATACTTTTTTAGTCGATTTTAAAAAGACTAGTTTGCATTTACACACATTTATGAAATAACCTGAATAATAGGTTGTTGTATTTCACTCCCTGCAGTCACTACATTATACTACACGAAAGATTGATTAAAAAAAGATCAATCTTTTTAAGTCTAGGTTTGAAGCAAGACTTTTTAAGTCCAGTTCTTTTTGAATCGATTCAAGTAAGATCGATCTTTCCGTCTAGTGTAAACGGGGTCTAAAATAATTAAGAAATAATCCATGGCCGCCTGTGGTTTATTGGAGATTTTAACATGTTTTGTTTTTATGCACAAAATAAATCAAATCATTCATGCCAAACTGCTCTTATCAACATGATTGATACATGGTTACAAGAAATGAATGAAGGCAATGTTAACCTTGCAGTTTTTGTTGATTTTAAAAAGGCTTTTGATGTTGTTGATCATAACATTCTATGCAGAAAGCTTGAAGCATATAGGTTTTCCTCAGATTCTGTCAATTTTTTCAAGTCATACTTATCTTCCAGGACTCAACAAGTAAAATTATGTAATGTTTTCTCAAGTAAGCAAGAAGTTAAATTTGGTGTCCCCCAAGGATCCATATTAGGCCCCCTACTGTTTGTATTATTTATAAACGATTTACCTCTATATCTGGATAAATGTATGGCTGACCTTTATGCAGATGATACAACCCTACATTTAGCTGGAAAGAACACCCAAACCTTGCAAATTGAGATGCAAAAAGAATTAAATGTGATAGAAAATTGGTGTAAAGAAAATAATATGTATATAAATTCTAATAAATCAAAATGTATGGTTATTGGGACAAAACAGAAACTGTCAAGTCAAAATCTTCAACCTGAACTAAAACTTTTTTCACAACATCTTATGAATTCCTCTTGTGAAAAAGTTTTGGGGGTAAAAATAGATGAAAACCTTCACTGGAAAGAACAGATTGATGCTGTTTGTAAAAGCATTTCATCTAGGATCTTCTTATTATCAAAATTCAAGTCATACCTTACTTTAGAAGCACGAAAAACTTTTTATAATGGATATATTTTGCCTCTTATTGATTACTGCTGTGTTGTTTGGGGAAGTTGTAATAATGAAAGTCTAGAAAGAATATTAAAATTACAAAAAAGAGCTGCAAGAATAATACTTAATGTAGATCCACTTTCACCATCTGAGCCTCTTTTCAAACAACTTGGCATAATGACAATTTATTCAAGAATTAAGTATCACAAGTATTTACTACTTCATAAATTATTAAAAGGGGAGGGTCCAGAGTACTTAATCAATAAATTTGAATATTTATCACAGAACAATCCATATGTCTTAAGAAATGTTTCAGGAGGTCATCTTGTTATCCCTAAACCTAAAGCTGAATTTTACAAACAATCTTTTAAGTATTCAGGATCTTTGTTATGGAATAAACTTCCTAATGATATTAAAAACACACATAACACCCTCCATTTTAAGTATGATGTTAAAAAGTATCTGTTTGAAGGAAATGGTAGAAACGTAGCATAAGTCATGATTGTTTTTAATTCATTTATGTATTCAATATCATGCTTTTATGTTTGTAATCATATTGTGTTTATCATTTTGTTTTATTTTGTTTGCATGAGGGCCTCAGGGAAGATTAGTTGTATTACTAACTGTGTTACCCTCTTTAAATAAAGACTTAAATAAAAAAAATAAATAAAAAAAATATATTATGACGTCATTGATTTTAGCATTCAAGTAACTGTGACGTGGACCCGATGTTTATTGGAAATTTACACACGACTTGTCGCCATGGTTTCCTTTTTCATGGGTGTGGTCCATATTAGAATTGTTTTTCTTGTACATGTATTAAGTACATGTATGGTACACATTGCAAATCTCTACTGCAAATAAGAACCATACTAAATATAAGGCTTGTCAAAATTCTTGCAATTGAAACAAGCGGCTCCCCGGAGCCTGAATCGCTCACCTGGTCTTGATGTCAACCCTATAAAGACTATTGTAGAGCTAAATATTAAGCTGAACATTTAAGCAAGCAACAGCTTTTCTCTATCTACTATAGTTTTCATTCCATAGGCCAAAAGCATGAAAAACCTTATTTTAGGGGCTGTAACCTCTATAAGGGATAGTCTGACAACTTTGACCCTATTAAGACTTTTGTAGAGCTGAATGAACTGAACATTTAAGCAAGCAACAGCTTTTCTATATCTGCTATAGTTTTCATTCTATAGGTCAAAAACATGAAACAAGCGGCTCCCAAGAGACTGAATCGCTCACCTGAACTACACAGATACATATATTTTTGTAGATATTATTGTGCTTAACCATATGCGATTTAAATTTCTGAAATATCTTATTAAGTTTTCACGATATACATGTAGGGCTTAATAAGTGCAAAAATTAGGAAAAAGGGCAATAACTCCCATCTCAGCAGTAGGATCTTTTTTCAAAATTTCAGGACAGGAAGATCTTAATATATTCTTACACAATATTGATACATTGTATCTGAAACCATTTTTGAGTAATTAGCAAAAAACTGCAATTTACCCCTCTGTTCTATTTTTAGCCATGGCAGCCATGTTTTTTGACAAATAAAAATAGAGTTGTAGCAGATATACTTTTTAACAAGTGTGCCAAGTTAAAATGCAGTTGGCCTTACAGTGTCAGATAAGTTAATCTTTGAAATTCAGGGGAAAAGTCATGAAAAATGGTAAATTTTGACGCTTAAAGGGCCATAACTCCTAAAAGAAACGGTTCTACAGCTTTGACCAAATTACATGAAATGTACATGATGTAGATCTTGATGTTTTTAATCATATGCAATTTAAATTTTTGAAATATCTGTATAGTTTGCAAGATATAGGGCTAAATAAGTGAAAAATTTGGAAAAAATAAAAAAAAATGGCAATAACTCCTACATCGGTTGTTTCTGAGCAGGTAGATCTTGAGGTGCTGATCACTTATACGTAAGCCAGATATTGATATCTGTTACCCTTTTTGAATAAAACTGCAATTTTCCCCTTTGTTCTATTTTTAGTCACAGGGGCCATGTTTTTCGACAAGTGAAAAATCCAAACAATAGTTTTGTAACAATAATGTTAATCAACAACTTTTAATATTTTTATATTTAACTGAAAACAAACTCTATCTTATATTAAATAGTAGTTCTTTAGTAGTGCTCAAGGCAATTATTGAATTTATCAACAAATGCCAGATAAATACAATGTAAGTTAACTATATAATTAATACATGTAGATAACCCCCTTCTCATTTACAAATTGTTTTACATGTACATTACATACACATTTTAGTCACTGCCACCCCAGGTTTCAACAATCATATACCCATCCATTTTCATTTATTAAGGTTAGTGAGGACACCTGTCATGTGACCAAAAACAGCTAAAAATGCAAAAAACAAGTGCAAATGTCACAAATACCTTGAAACTTGTGTTAAATAGTTTCATTTAATAAAACTTAATCAAAATAAATTAATGTTAATACAAATAAAACAACTATTCCTTCATAAATAAAATTTTCAAATAAAACAAGGGAGATAATCCATTTGAAAAATGGCTAAAAAATTACAAAGATTTGCATTGTAGAAAGAAAAGTAAGCTGGTGACCCCCAGTTTTTATTGTTTTATTTCAAAATATATTGTATTTCATTGATTTTTATCAAATAAAAATAAAATTTAAATTCGTGGATTTTTTCTGCGACAAGATTTTATGCTAATTATTTGGCCTTTCCTATATAATCTATAGTAATTTGGGAAAACTTTGAGCCTTAATTTAGGGAAAACAAGCCTGGAAAGGGGGTCCAATATTTTTACACAAGATAAAGTATATACCTAATATTAATATATTGGAAAATTGGACATTTTAAATTCGGCATTATTTTTGGGGTTAGGTGTCCTCACTAACCTTAAGTCATATTGTTTCTTTGTATTTTATGTTCTTAATTCTTTAGTTGTGTCATAACCATTTATTGAAATGTGTTAGTACAAATAAATTTATCTTTATCTTTTATCTTTATACAGGTCTATGCTAATAATTAGTCTATTTTTATCAGTTCAACCATTTTCCATAATTTTGAGCGAGGCTTCTGTAAGTTTTAAGCCTTAAAGGATTTTTATATGAGTTATACCGGGTTTTGAGGTATTACCTGGGTCAACAGCTTCTAAATAAGCTCCTGCTATCTTTTTCTGTACCCTCTGTCGAATATTTTCCATCTTAGCACTGTCTGAGACTAGGAGGACACTTTCAGTTTCTGCCATTTCGTGGGATTATAAAATATTTTTAACAAAATCAAAGATGCGTTTGAAGAAATGTCCTGATTGCGTACAAGTTAAAATCTTTGTCAACATCCTGATTTAAAATTACTCCACAGATAAAAGTCTATTGCCAGATTTTAATCTCAGCTGAGTTTGAAATAAACGTTTGCATCTTAAAACTTTCTTTATTTCATTTCTTTTTTGTGTTAAAGACCATTATTAACAAATATATAAAATTATTTAATAGCTCTTTATTTAATTTCTTAATTTTTCACATTAAAACCGCTGATAAGAATTGATTCTTCTGTGGCACTGTCTGACAGGGACTTTTGTTATTTAGGACGACATTACACCAATCATTCTTCTTTCCAAGGACACACCTCCTCATCTCTAAACTGCATAGTGTCAGTGAAAACAGGATCATTTTGATTTAGGTCAAATATTAAATTGGTAAGAAACGTTTAAACATGCATGATAATGCAGAGAAAACTATCTGGATAATAAGAAAACACCTGTCAGAAATGTTGCATATGCTAAAGTTCTTACCCTTAGGCACTTCCCTTAGGCTAGAAGCTCAGAGAAAATTAAGAATCACCATGTTTAACAGAACAAAGTGGCTAAAATAAAAGTGTCGTCGCCGTAAACTTCCAGTAAACCAATGCATGGAAATAGAAAACATAATTAAATTGATATTGTTGGATAGCCGGGTCCATACATGTGACGGATCCGTGATGACAAAGCTGGAGATTTTGATTTTTTTGGCTGGAGATTGGACAAAAAAGCGGGAGATTTTCAACGCTCATTAATATAACATTTCAATGACAATTGAGGGCAGCGTGTGCCAAATATACATGGCTTCACTGATGTTTATACAGTCAGGTCAACTATGGCAATAAACCTTCAGTTAACACCTTTACCTGTTTATTTAGCGTCTACCTAATTGACAAACCCTTAAAACATCGGAAATGTTTTATGATTGAACAATTAAAATGTCTATAAAACGAAAATTTTGTCATGTCTTGAAAAAGCGGGAGATTGCACAAAAAGTCGGGAGAACGGGAGATGGGTCAGAAAGTCAGGAGATTTTGTCTCCCGGCGGGAGAATCACATGTATGCGGGTCTTTCAGGAATGGGATATGGTATCAGGGGCGTAGCTAAGCGTACTCTTGTACTCCAAAACGTCCACATCATTTCCACAAAAAAAAATAAATAAATAAATAAATAAATAAATAAAAAAAAAAAATGATTTTAGAAAGAACACCAGAATAAATATTAGTTTGATATATGGGACTTTGGGTAGGTATATATTTACATTTTAAGTATTGATGTATGCATATACATACTTAGCGGTGGGATTTTTTTATGCATGCGTTGTATATTAAATCTTGGTCAGCTATATCTGTATCCTGAACGTAATAATATTACGGAAATTTTCATGCCCTTTTTTTCATACCGTTTAATGGCGTACTTTTAAAAACAACGTAGCATGGACTTGGTACCTAGAACAGGGATTAAATAAAACTGATTGATTTAAATTTGTCATAGAGTTTTGTTTTGTCTTCCTTTACCGGATTTGACACGCTGAATGGACTATTGGCAACGCGACGGGTGTGCTATAGCAAGCAGGAACTGCTTACTCTTCCAGAGTACCTGAGTTAACTCTTGTTTCGACTGGAGTTCGCGTTGTTGATTGATAATCAGTTATTTTGTGTTTCCATGTTTTACATGTTGTCTGTTTTTGTCCCGTTCTTGTTGGTGTTTACTGGTTTTGTCTCTGCATTTTCGGACTTTTGACATTGGAAGAAGCAGAGGTACCAATGGGGTATCCGAATCATTCGGATACCCAATTGGTACCTCTGCTTCTTTCATTGTCCGAATAAGACCTTCGCCAACAAGATATAAAAAACAGCTACTTTCTGGATCGTGGGAAGACGCACATAGATATGAATTTCCCGTGAGGTAGGAATTTTTACGATTTTAATGTTTTATTTGAAAAATCAAACAGGGTCGCTTAGTTCGTGGTTGGAAGAAGTCCGACCGTGTAAGCACGACAGATCCCAATACAGAAGAGAGATATATTAAGGGTTTATTATTGAGCATTTTATACTTAGCATTCCCGATTGAATTCAATAAAGAGGGGATAAATATCGACACCCTCAACCTTAAAAAGTCAATCAAAACAGTTAATTATACCCCTGCATGAAATGTATTTAACGGTATATAGATAGGGTCTGGGATGTCCGTCCATAGATGTACCACCGTTACGCCATAGATTACCCTTCTCGTATCTCAGTATTGTTTTCGCAACTCTTCAAACTCTAAATGGAATTTCATGAACCTTTCACGCAATCTTTGTGACATAATGTAGGTGTGTACTTCTCTTATCTAAAATTTAATCTGATTATCCAGGATCTTTCATATATATATCTCTCATATAAAAACTACTTAAATATAGAAAAACGAAATCCAAATGAAATATAACAATCAATAGTGACCAATAGTGATTTAGGGTACAAACACGCCTACCTAAGTTAAAAAAAAAAAAAAAATTGAAATAATTAAAGTCATCTGTAGTTTCAGAATGGTCGAAATCTATACCTAAATTGTCTAAAATTCGTTAGCTTAACCCCCTGCGGACCTGGGAGTACACTTTAATAATACCCTAGCTACGCCACTGGGTATAATCTTTTAACAGCTCTACTTTATATTTTTATTTTCATAAAACAAAAACTAAATAATGTTGAGGGGTAAAAAATGCAAATCCTTGCAATCTGATTAAATTTGTTCACAATAAACAAATTTTCTTATCGGCGCTTATACACAGTGGGTGTCAAATTTTAAAAGGAAATTGTGTAACCTTTAATAGGTAATCTTGTCTCAAACTCACCTAATTATCGAAAAAATTTCACTAGTTTATTCTGCCAACTTTCTGTTATTTAACAGTACTAATTAAGAAAGAAATTAAGGCAAATTAAAATAAAATTTATAAGATTTCCCAGAGGCACTTTTGAAAGAGTGTATAAAGAATAATTCGTTTATTTTAAATTGACGATTTTTAAACAGTATTTTTCAGAAAATGGCCAATCAAAATAAAAAGAAAATTAGCCTATCACATACAGAAGGATTTTCCCTTACCTATGATATGAATACATGTATTGTACATATCCGATTTATAATAAAAGTGTTTACCCTCCAACCATTATACCATGTTTCAACAGAGAATCTGAAGATAATATCGCCAGTATACAAAATCATGCGTAGACCTTGTTATTTTCAACTTATCGGGAGAGACTAATCTCTTTAGTTTAATTATCTCAGCCCTTAGCTAGCTCTCTGCATTTTTATAATAATGTGATATGAATTGAAACAAAATAAAGGAGTAGGGGCGATAAGGCCTTTTTTTTGGCCTAAAATTTTACCAAAATCTCAACCTTTGAAAGCTGTTGTCAGATGCTGATAAAACATTTACTTGATGTCCAAAAATGAGAAACTAAATATGTTTTTGAAGATATAAATGATTGCTTTCGTGGGAAATACGAAATGAAACTGCCCTTATTCAGAAAATCGCCAATTTATATCGATTTTCAGTATTTTTAAGATACATTTTGGACTAGAAAAGTATCTCCGCACACAAGAAACAACTAAATATTTTTACAGATTGTGAATATGGCTTATATAAACCTTTTCTAAAAGTATAAACTTGTTTCTCGTGTGCGGACGATGTTTTCTGGTCCAAAATATACATTAAAAACGACCAAAATTTCTCATTTTTTGTCGTTTTTGCTCAATCAATAGAATTTTGACGTCATCATGACGCTTCAATATTAATTATTTAAATATTTGGACATGTTTTCCTTTTAGGCAGAGTTAACACTATATTCTGGCCAGAAATGGACACTCTTGCATAACCTTCATATTTTTAGGCTAAATTAGGGCCTTATCGCCCCTACTCATTTGAAAATAAATATAAAAACTAGCTTTTTTGTGAGTCACATAAGCGCTTAATGACGTTTGATTTACGTGAAGTGATGAAAAGATGCTGAAAGTTTAAATTGGGAAAACAAGCGTGCTAAACTGGAGGTTGCAGGAAAATTCAGCTCATAATAGATTCATAATACAACTAGAATATTGACAATCCTACCATTATTGCTCTCTTTGGGAGCTTATTACAAATGGTTTTTCATGAGCATAGTAAGCAAATTTTCATAGTATCGGGGAAAAACCATATTAAATATTTCAGATCTTCTTAATTCTTGTACAAAAAATGTTGCTTATTTCATTGACATGCACATGATGCAATATATGCGAAAATGGAAGAAAAAAAATTAAATAAAAAACAAAACTTTTTTTCTTCATGAAAAATATTTTACATGATAGTAAATACCATCAAATTAGCAATATAGTGCATGTGAACTATTACCAGGTTGGAGCAAATGCCTGAAAACAGGTATAAACACTGATTCCAGGGATATATAGTCCTTGAAATAAGGTAAAGGCATTTTCTAAATATATCATTCAGAAGAAGTGATATCATAGCTATATGTTTTAACATCTTTCAAATTGATATGATGTCTTGTTAAATGCCTTTGCAGTGACAAAGTTTTTTCTATTGTATTACCTGAAAAAGAAGGTGTTTCATTCATTAAAAAAGCTTTAAATCCATTAGAATGTCTGCTATCCCTGGAATCAGGGATTATACCCAATTTAAGGCATTTGCTCTAACCTGATTACACCTAACCTGTGTAAAGGTAATCACTCTGTTAAAAAGGGATATATGTTGGTTCTATGGTAGAGACACAACTATTAATTTGAGCCTTCAAACATTTAATTTCAATAATCGACTTCTGCCCACACCAACTTCATAAGAAACATTGACAATACAAAATTATAGCAAAATAAAATGTGTTGTGTAGTGAGACATTCCTGACATTTCTGAAATTTATTTTATTCCATTTTATGAAGATGTTGATATTCTTAGATACATTCCATGAGGAAGGCAAGTTGACAGAAATCTTGAATCTTTAATCTATTGTCTTATTCTTTCAGAAAATGCAGTCTAGAATCAATATAGAAGAGCCAAGATATGATCAGGGAACATTCTCAGGAAGAGCCAGACATTTTTTGGTTACCACAAATCCCCTAAATATACTAGCAACATCAAAACAGCTTGACGATGCAAAAGATATAGTTGAAAGATATAGGTGAGATCAATTTTGATAATTTGCTGCAACTATTGGGTAATTGAAATTGTTTTATTTTTGATATTTTCTAAATTTTATTCTAATAACATCCAATAATAACTCAGTTTACTTTTAAGTGGATTGGTCATTGGAAGTGCAAACAGTTCACTAAAATTAAGACATTCAGTAAATCATAGAAAAAATATTATTAACATGATAAAGGTCAACAATTTTGGTTAATTATTTTTCGTGGGATACCAATTTTTATGGTTTTTGTGGGTAGCAGTAAACCACAAAAATAAGAACCCAAATGAAGATTCAATTTTACATTGGTTTCTCCTAGAAATTAGAATTCTGTCTTTTGATGGGAATCCATGAAAATTTATCTTCACATGGGATATATTTTTAGAGATAAGTTAAGCTATGATTATTGATGTGATGATGAAATTTAAGCAAAATTTATATTCATAGATAACATTTCACATTTTCTGTTTGTGTTTAAGCCCTTCATTTTTCTTTTTCATTTTAGAAAATGTGATACATCATTAAAGATACCAGAAGATGATTTATGGAGAGCCAAACAGTTGTACGACTCAGCCTTTCACCCAGACACTAAGGAGAAAATGTTTTGGGCTGGGAGAATGTCTGCTCAGGTGCCAATGAACATGACCATAACAGGGTGTATGATGACATTTTACAAGTAGGTCAAAACAGAGTTGATCTCCCTGACAACCTTTAAAAATTTCTAGAATCATATGCATTTTACTTGTATTTTTAATCTAAGACTAATTACAAAATAGGTACTGAGACCACTGGTCACCATGAAGGCTGACTGCTGATTTCCATCGTGGATTTTAAAATTTTCGCTAATATATGTACTTGTAGGTTGTTTCATGTATGTACACCTACCCATATTTCCACAACTCAATATCTTCTTGAATAGTATATAAGTCTATGGTAAATAGATAAAAGCCACCTTTTGAGGTACAAGTATTTGCAAAAAGGTTCTTTTGTACACATTTTAGCAAGTTTTTCTACTTACATGTACCTGGTAAAAAAATTGATATCACTTTGACAATCGTTTAATGTTTTAAGCTCATAACTTTAGCTGTTTATTTTTCTAGGGCAAAAGGTTTACTCTTGTTTGGACAACAAGAATGTGTAAACTTGCAGTTAAGACCCCCTGCAGAATCATCCTGTCTGTCTGTCTTTTTACATACATCTTGAAAGTGCAACTCCCTAATACATATTAAAACGCTTGATGTATTTTAATGAAACTTTACATGAAGGAAGTACAATTTTTTTTTAGATGTGCATATTCATTGCTCTTAGATATCTTTCAGGGGAGATAATTTGAGTTTGTTTTTTCCAATATAAAGTTCAATATGAAGCACAGGGTATGAGCTTGATGATTCACAGTTTTATATTCGACCACAAGCAATACCCTGTTGAATTTGGTTGAAATATCTTGGTCTGTCCCATGATGGTTTCCAGGTAAAAAATTGGAAATGTTTCAATATTTTGAGAAAAAAAATCATAGCGGTTTTAAAAAGAAGATTTTGTTTTAGTTTGGCAACTTTTAACAGATTTTAGTGACTGTTCATTGCAATGAGATTTTAAGTACAGGTAATAAGTGATGTTCAAGTTAACAGAGTATTTTTATTTAATTAAGTAACACTAAATTACAAATACAAATATTTTATGTATATATGTGATAGAAGAGATTAAAAGACCTTATTTTTCAGGACACCTCAGGCAGTTATTTTCTGGCAATGGTTTAACCAGAGTTTTAACGCTTTAGTAAACTATACAAATAGAAGTGGTGATGAACCTGTATCAGTAAAGTAAGCATAATCAACAGGAAAGATATTTGGAAGTTTATAATTATCATACAACTAAATGTTAATGATGATTCCAGCCTGTCCAGTTGTCTGTATGTCTGTTTTTGTTAAAATCTTCTTCTCTAAAACCACTTGACCAAATATTACCAAACTTGGTATGGATGATTTTTTAGAGTTCTCTACCATATATGTTTGCCTTTTCTGTGACATTTAATTTAATAGAAACAGGTAAATGCAGGAAAACACCTACAAAGTCAAATGTAATGTTAAAAAAAAGGGAATAAGAATTAAAACTTAGCAATAAATAAAAATTGCTTTATCAATTGTTCCCTTATAGTTAGAACATTTCTCATTAATAATTATATGTCATTGCTGTGTAAGATTTTCTTCTGTTATGTTTTTTTTTCTTTTTAAGACAGTTAGGACTTTCCTATGCACTAGCTTGTACTGGAGCTATAGGTACAGCTATGTCTATTAATAAACTAGTCAAGGTGAGATATATTATTTGAATCTTGATAAAGTCTGATAAGGAATAGGCAAAAACAAGATGACATCACAGCTAGAACACTGAACACTGGGTAATTAACAACCAATACAGAACTTTATATGAATGATTATAGATTTTTGACAGAAATTCTCAACCTAGAGACAGACATTCTTCTAGCACTTTGAAATGAGGACAGCACAAGTCATACAGACTACCATTCAGCATTAAGTCATATCTTAAGCACCTCTTTCTGTTTAAATGTAGCTTCCACTTTTAAATTAAATTGCACCAATGTTCACATTCAAGTACATGCAAGAGAGAAATAGATTTATGGTAATACATTCTCAGTACCATTCACATTAAACAATAAAGGAACACTTATAAAAATAAAGACAAGTTTATTTGATGGCAGCCACTATCAAACTCTCTACAGTGTAATGAAAATAGTCTGCTTTCATCTTTTTTTGTAGAGATTTCCTGCAATAGTAGCTAGATTTGTACCTTTTATTGCAGTATGTGCTGCCAATTGTATAAATATACCCATGATGAGAAGTAGGTAGGTGAAAGTCTTCAAAAATCATCATAGTACTAGAAAGGATTACATTGACTGTACATTAAGAATGGTCGATCTATAGTGGCCTTGAAAACTTTTACATTGCAATACTGTCATCAAAACTGTGAAAGATTTGTATAGCAGTGTTGTTATCCATTAAGCTGTTGGAATTTCAAATAAATAAATCTTAACTACATATTTATGTGATAAAATTATTATATTACCACCTTTACATAAAATTAACCAGCCATGGTTAATTAAGACAAGCCTGCAGTTCTCAATTTATACATTCTAAAAAAAAAAACCGCAAGAAATAAGACTTGTGAATTTCACTTTTACCAGAATAAAATGGAGAATATTGAGATGTGTAATAAGTGTATTCCATATGTCAGCAACATTTTAAAAATCAACAAATGAAAACAGCCAGCAGCTTTCAAGATGGCCAGTGGATGCTGCTCTCTATTTTAGAATTGACCCCTGGATTAAAAATCTTGTGCATACTGTTCAAGACCTTCCTAAAATTGCCTAATTCCTACAAACATTTTTGTTATTGTAGAGAACTGCTTGAAGGTATACCTGTGTTTGATGCTAATGGAAATAGAGTCGGTGAATCTAAGCATGCAGCTGAGAAGGCTATATCACTGGTCGTCTTCTCTAGAATTTGTATGGCAGCTCCAGGAATGTGTAAGCAGTTTAATTTAGCATTGAATGTAGTTAATTTATATAACTGATTGTTTTTTATATCAGGTTTTTTCATATGGCTGTTAAATTAATTTTTCCAAGGTTCTTATCTATGCTTTCTTCTTAAGTCCCTCATATCAGAAAGAATGATAAAACTTGATATACTTAGAATAACAATACATTACATGTATCTTTAAAGAATTTAAAGAACTGAACTAGAAATATTTGTTAAAATTTAATGCCACCATTTTGAGGAAAATCATAAAATTTACTACCTATCAAAATTACTTGCTTTATTGTACATGTATATCATTCCAAAGCTAATGGTAATAGAATATTTCATCTTACATTCGTCATTATACAAATATTTATTACAATTTCAGTAACACCTCCTTTTATCATGAATGCACTAGAGAAGAAGGCATTTATGAAGGTCAGTAATTTTAATTACATAAGTTATTTGTACTTTTTTCGACCTTCTACAAACAAAATACGAATCAAATCGGGAAAAATAAGTTAATACATTTTAGAACAAAAGATGTTCAAAGGGATTTATTTAAAATTTGATATACGCTTTTAACACAATAAGTTGTACCTTGCTTCCCCTTTTCAAGCCATTCAGTCATTTGACTTCTAAGACGGCTAATACTACTTTGAAGGTTAAAAAGTGAAAATTAGTTGTCAGCTTATAGTAGTTCTACTGAAGAGATTGATTTCAAAGGAGTAGAGCCACGAAGGCCCAAAAATGGCCCACAAATTCAACTTTTATATATCTGCTTCTAGTTGCTGCACTAATGTTCCTTAGTCTTTATATTTCGTCAATTGCAATAATTTTTCCTTCAATTATTTATCAATAAGGAGAACAGTGAGGTAAAAAATGGACTATTTTGTGAAAAATTACAATTTTTGACAGTTTTCCTTGATTTCCATATATAAATCGATGAATATGAAATGGGCCACACCTGTCGACCAAAATTATTTTATGATAGAAATGTGTATTATGATATTATAAATTAATTATAAAAAAATTAGGATGGTCAAGGAATGTGGCCAATACTAATTTTGACAAAATATGCATAGAAACAGGTGAAAATGTGTGAAAAATGAGGAATTTTCAAATTTTTGGCATGTTTAAAGTCTCAAGGCTAAACCTGTGGTGTAAATATTTTGCTAAATCTTACAGATATGAAAAGTTTGTTCATACCTTAACATAATTTAGTTAAATTTATGACAAGATATAGTAGTTGAAAAAATAGTGAAAATACCGGGCCGATTTAGGGCCTTCGTGGCTCTACTCCTTTAGTTTACAACTTTATAATTTAAAATATCTTTTTTTTTTTAGTTAAAAAACATCTTGTTCATGTTGTCCATATATCTTATCTTTATTCATTTTGATTAAGGTCTGCCTAACTTTCTCTAGAATTAACAGTAAACTATAATATTTTATCTTTGTTGTTTCAGAGGATGCCTTGGTTGAATGCCCCTGTTCAAATTGGACTTGTAGGATTCTTGTAAGTATAATGTAACATATTTAAAAAATCTTAACATTAATTCATACCCCCCACAATCAACATTAATAAGGCTTGTTGCAAACATAAAAGGACTATGTTCACAAAGGCCTATAATTTGCCCTGTAATTGGGGTGATTTTTAATTTTCAAGAAATTTAAATGAATGCAGTGGAAATAATTCACAGAATACCTATATTTAACAAATATAATAGTTTTTTAGTGATAAAATTGTGTTGTTTCCTTCGATGACACCCTAAATATGAGAAAAAATAGGAAAATCTTCTTTTTTGTCCATTTTTTACCGCTTTTCACCAGTGTTGTGTCAAAATCAAAAGTGGCCGCATGCTCTGACCAACATAGATTTTTGTTTATCAATTTATTACTTAAAAAAGAATATTTTAACCAAAAAATAATTTTGGTCAGAGTATGCGGCCAACATTATATTCATCATTTTTTACAGAAAAAGAGGCTAAATACAATGTATGTCAAAAATAGCGATTTTTAAAGAATTTCACTAACTTTAAAGGTCTCTGTTGTACACGAAAGTAATTAATTCATGCACAATTTATGTCATTTTATAAAGTATAGAGTCTTATGACCATTCTAGCAGAATTATTTTGTAGTTGTCTCGAATTTGAAATTTAGGGCCGTTTTTTGCCCTTTCCGAACATACTCCTTTCATTTTATGTATAATATTCTACTTATACAAAATATTTCTTTTTTTTGTGGAAATTATATTGTGCAAAAAATGACTGACCCCATTTGTGAAAATAAAGACAATGCAAAAATAAGATTTACATATTGAGGTATATTTAACATAAAAGATTTAAATGGTGTGAAGTGACAACAGATTGATCATTAGAGTCTCACTTTTTGGGGTGAATTTAATATTCATTTACAATGCATTTGTTAAGCAGAGTATTATAAAGAGTCTTTATGCATTTATGAGCATTTCCCATGCATAAAGATTATAACAGTGAAAAAAAAAATTCAACCATCAAATTCTTAACAATTTCAATATTTGTGTCTCTAAAACTTAAGTTACTGTAAAATAAATATGATTGTTATAGTCAATGTTACTTCTGTTACAGTTTACTGTTTGCTACCCCTCTGTGTTGTGCACTGTTTCCACAAAAAAGGTAAGATGTACTGTCTTACAGAATTTGAGAAAAAGTAATGTTCATGTAACTATCAGTTTTATATGGTCATCATGAAGAAATGATTAAGTAGTTGAGGAATAAGTGTACATGAAACATCTATAAAACAATTTCAGTTTAAATATGCAATTTAAAAGAGCCAACAGCATACAACAGTGGCCAATGGTCTACTTGGGCACAAGTAAATAAAGAAGTAAAGGAATTTTAAAACAATGAAAGAAAATATCAATCTCAAATAACAAAGAGATTCACAAGAGAATATTTTGAATTATTAAGAGACAATGAAAGTAACAAACTTGTGAGTAAACTCAGATGCCATCAAGGCATAAGCAGTTCTTAATTATTGCAATGCATCCATAATGTACAGGTTTTTGCTATACGGCAACTTTCCACAAGTCATTCACTTTCTCAAAAAAGAACTGTCAATTCAGGAAATTTTTTTTTTGCACACTAGAAAAGTTTGACAAATTAAACATTATGAATCCTCATGAAAAGCATCCACTAAATTAAGATACCACAGATAATATGAGAAAGACATTGCCTTAAAAGCTCGCGTAGATACAAAAATATAATCTATCCCATTGATAATTTTGAATAATGCCTGGGACGAGATAATTTGGGACGATGTATTACTATTTCCCGCAATTTTTCAGCATGTGCAGACGTTTTCGAAAACTTCCGAAAATCGAATGTTTCCGGTGACAGAACAATTTTTCTTCCATAGTATTTTGAGTCTCGTGCAATTTGGCATACTTTCTACATTTAAGAGCTCGCTACGCTCGCATATTATAATACATGTACATGCCTATTTTGTTCATGACCAACTAGAACAAAAACATTTTGAGATTCCAGATTCTAACATATATACAAAAATACATTTGCAAATTGCCCAAATTGATGTTTTTTTGGTTTCTCATTGTTTCAGCTCTATGCACATAAATCACCTTGAAAAAGAACTCCAAGAAAAGATGTCTGGATCTAGCCCTCATGATTTAGTTTACTTCAATAAAGGGCTGTAAGAGGAAAATTATCCACTATATCATCAAAAAAGCAGTCATATAAGGATTTCACTGAAAGCTGTAATGGTTCATTTTGCTATGGTTTGGTATAGCATTTTTAATCGTTTTTGGAACATTTATAAACCAATTTATACCAAAACATTTTTGCTAAATTTTCTGTAGATTTTTTGGAAAGTTTGTTTGCAATTTAGAATTTCTAGAATTAAAAAAAGAATTCTGTACTTGTAGTATTTTATTTGAAATTAGTATATCTCATGTTATAATTTTGTATGTTTTATGTTATACATCATGTTGATGATGATATTTCATGTATCTTGCATGGTAGTGCTACTTGTTACTATATTTTTATCTTTGATTTATGTGCCATCATACAGTTTTGAAAACACAATAATATTTATGTGATGTGTGCTTTTCACAGACAAGATGAAAAACACTTTCCAATGTTTTGTATCATCATAATCCTCACAAAAATATCTGCCAAGACATATAATAGCCTCTTGATATTTATGATAGACACTTTAATTTATGTTACGGATATTCCAGAAAAAATATACCCTGGGGGCAGAAAGCCATCAATAAAATAATTTCTAGATGGGAGATAAAATTGAATATTGAAATTTGTTTAGTGGGAGCCTTATTTGACAAAGGAAAATTGTAGGAGGAGATAAATTTTAATTTGAATCTATTGGTGGTAATCCTTAATTTAAAATGAGTTCTGCTTCCAGGAGACATTTTTTTCTGGAATAAGCCTTACTTTAGGTTGAACGAGGTTTACATGGATTCCACATTACAGAACAAGATACCATTTTAACCAAACTTAGATGGAAAACTAGTTGAGAAATGGTACTAAATGAAATATGGAAAATTAGATTCATATCTGATATCTGTAGGAAATATTTGTTTTTAAATTTTTTGAACTCATAGATGTTTATTCCAAAAATTGACTTAAAATTTCTTTTCAAATTTCCATGTAAAAAGTCAATCTGTCATTGCTCTTATCTTTGTTGACGTCAATTTTTACTCCAACCAATTTTATACTTAGGTGCATCTAGAATTTTTTACATATATCAATTTGCAATCTGTATAAAGGATCCATGAATTTTCTCTGGAAGGCTGTGCTTTATTTTTATTATACGACCGCAAAATTTTGCGATCGTATAATGTTATGGCGATGTCGTCGTCGTCATTGTCGTCTGGGAACATTTGGTTTCTGTGCAATAATTTAAGTAAATGTTGACCATTTGTTATGAAATTTTGATATGATGTTTGTAACCACTAAAGGAAGGTTGGTATTGTATTTGGGGTTTGTGGCCCCTACCGTTTTAGAAAAAAGGGCCAAAAAGGGCTAAAACGGGTGTATTGACAAAACTGTTGTAGAATGTTTGTTATTCAGTTGATTTTGAAAATTCTTTTTTTTATTGAATTCCTCATTAAATTCTGTCAACTAAATGTGTCAATGGTTTTGATATTTATTGCACCGTTACATTGCTATAAGGGGTCAAAAAGGGGCCACACCCCAAATATCGACTTTTTTATTTGTGGTCTGATTTTCAAAAATTTTTTTTTCATTGGAATCCTTGTGAAAATCCCTGCCTGCGTTTTTCAATCAGATTTCCAATATATCTTACCATTTTTGAGAAATTAGGGGTCGAAGGGGCAAAAAACGTCATTATTTAAAAGTTAATTAAAGCAAATAGTTTTACACAAAAAAATTAGTTCTAGTGGGCCAGCCAATTGTTATGAAGTTTCAATATGATGATTATATCCAGAAAAAAAGGTTGGTATTGTATTTAGGGTTTTTGGCCCCTACGATTCTAGAAAAAAAGGGTCAAAGGGGCTAAAATGTGTGTATTGACAAAACTATTGTAGTATGTTTTTTATTCATTCAATTTTGAAAATTCTTTTTTTTGTTAAATTGCTCATTAAATTCTGTCAACTAGATTTGTCAATAGTTTCGATATATATTTCACCGTAAAATTGCTACAGGAGGGGGGCAAAGACGGGCCACGGCCATAAACTCAAAAAAATCCTTGTGCAAATCCCTGCCTGTATTTTTCAGTCAGATTTGCAATATCTCTTACTGTTTTAGAGAAATTAGGGGTCAGAGGGCCAAACATATCAATTAATATATTAACAAGACTTTTTCAATTTGATGTTGATGTAGATATATATGAATGTGTCAAATATGCATTTTAAAGTCCACCACAGGATGCATGTGTCAAAAAGCTTTGTAAGTCCACCATGGGCTGCATGTGACCAAAGCAATAGACTATCCTTATTGGGTATCCAACGTACAGGGTTAAATTTGTTGCGGTCGTATCATGCTGCGCTCGGCGTAGCTTTTTATTGCATGTGAGATATGTCAGCTTTATTGTAAAGATGCAGCTTTTTTGTGTGATTTTCTTACAAACCCTTTAATTCGACAAATATTTTTAGTAATTTTTATTATGGCCCGACCACGTATGTGGATCGGACATATAGTTTTACCCTTGTCCGTCCGTCCGTCCGTCCGTCCGTCCGTCCGTACGTCCGTCCGTAACACTTTGGTTAAGTTCTTGGTTAAGGTCCATTACTCGGATACTAGATGTTGGGGGTCAACGATATTTCACCACCAGATGGGTCTTGGGTAGGGCTACACCACCCACTAGAAATTAGGTCACTGTGACCTATATTTTATGCATGAACGAGTTCTTGGTTAAGGTCCATAACTTGGATACTAGATGTTGGGGGTCAATGATATTTCACTACTAGATGTGTCTTAGGTAAGGTGACACCACCCACTAGAAATTAGGTCACTGTGACCTATATTTTACGCATGAATGACTTCGGTTAAGTTCTTGGTTAAGGTCCATAACTTGGATACTAGATGTTGGGGGTCAATGATATATCACTACTAGATGTGTCTTAGGTAAGGTGACACCACCCACTAGAAATTAGGTCACTGTGACCTATATTTTACGCATGGATGAACTTGGTAAAGTTCTTGGTTAAGGTCCTTATCTCAGATATTACATGTTGATGGTCAATGGTATTTCACCACTAGATGTGTCTTGGGTAACATGACACCACCCAATAAAAATTAGGTCACTGTGATCTATATTTTATGCATGAACGACTTCGGTTAAGTTCTTGGTTAAGGTCCATAACTTGGATACTAGATGTTGGGGGTCAATGATATTTCACCACTAGATGTGTCTTGGGTAAAGTGACACCATCCACTAGAAATGAGGTCACTGTGACCTATATTTTACGCATAAATGACTTTGGTTAAGTTCTTGGTTAAGGTCCATATCTTGAATACTACATGTTAGGGGTCAATAATATTTCACTTCTCGATGAGTCTTGGTACATGGCACCACCCATCAGAAATAAGGTCACAGCGACCTATATTTTACACATGAACACTTTTGATCAATTTCTTGGTAAAGGTCCATATCCCAGGTAATACACATTGAGGGTCAATGATATTTCAAGAACGGGAGGGCCATCCTGTGGCTCATAGACACATTATCTAGTCTAGATTAGTGTAAAGAATGACTGTTGTGAAATTGATTTATTATTTTTTTGCAATGGAAGAAAGACTATTTTATTATCCTTTTATTTGAATTATACTTTAAATACATTTTGTGAATAAAGTTTATATTTTGAGCATTCCATTCAGATGTTAAGCAGGAAATTATAGATATTACTCAACTTGTGCCAAACTAGACCATCAAAACATTGTGAAATAGAATATTCATATGATTTACATATTTAAATATATTTTAATACTAACATAATTTTGTTAATGTTATCATTGCTTATTTTCCTTTATTAACTATTTATTATGCTCATGCATGTAATGTGTTATGATGATATTAAGAGGCACAGACTTATATTAATCTCAAGAACAAGGAAATAAGCCATATTTGGAAGTTGAATAGGCAGTAAATGTACAAGTAAAATATATTTCAAATTAAAAAAACAAAAAAACCTTTTTTTTTTAAATGGGGGCAAGAATTTCCAAGAATATTTTGTTTTTAGTGACAAAGATGTTATAGGAAAGCATCCTTATACCCTTCATTTTGCCCTTTTACCTTGCCACTTTAAGAGGTCACAAGTCCCTCTTTTATGTACTAATTTTGGGGAGATTTTCACTTGATACATTGATAGCTTTTTTAAACATCATTAATTCAATTAAATTATTCTTTTGTTATAATACATGTATAATTAAAAACATGTACCTCAAGTCCACCTAGTAATAGGCTTTATTATAACACAACCACAGTTGCTTTGGCTTTTTTTACATGGTTAACATAAAGTAGTAGAATTTTTAAGATAATTTCTGAATTTGAATTTTGAAATGTTTAATATTCTTTTGTTGTGAATAATGAGTGCAATAAATGAGTGTTCATTGTAGATGAAATTAAAAAATCCTTAATGATTGACATGACATTTAAACTAAAAAACAACAAAATCTTAGCTTGAAATAATAAAGTCCTTTTTTGTTGAAAACTTAAAAGCTTAAGGTGATTAAGATTTCAAAACTGAACATACATGTACAAATAAAAACATACCTGTATATAAACTTTCATGTGTTTGTTTGTTAGTCATTCATTAGGGTGTTTGCTCTTTTCATTGCTTCTCTTTGTCTTCATGTTTACTTTAAATGAATATAATGCTATATAAATATACCTATTTTTTGGTACATATAGGCATAAAAATTTAGTTTAAGCAAATAAGTGATGTGCATGTAAGACTCTCTCTTGATAGTTTCAGAAATTTTTATCCTCATTTTGCCAAAATGTGGATTGTGACTCAACTTAGTGGTAAAAGTTATGAATGTTTTTCTTTATTCTGAGATCTGATGTTCATAAAGAGATATTTATGTAAAGATGCATAAATGTTTACATAATAGATTTCATGGGTTGGATGTTATCAAAGACTAATTTATAACCGGTGCACCACGTGCTGTCCCATTTGAAGGGAAAACTTTGTTAGGAACTGTATGAAAGAAGTGGTCCAAGAATATTCATTTAAATTGTGTGCCATCCTGTTTAAAAATTTCTGGATCTGCATAGATGACTTTGTATCTATATTGATTTATTTCAATCATGGTGTTTTATATATCATACTTACTGTAACATTCAAGTGATGCAATTGAATCTCATGTACTAAGAGTTTGATCTTAAACTTATTTTTGTATTTTGGTATCAGTTTATTTAAGCATGTTTTAGATTAAATATTATTGCACAACTTTGTTATGCTGCATAAATTTTGCACATATTTTAAGATTTTGTATTAGACACAAAGGTTGAACTGGAAAAATGTGTTGTATCATTTTTTTAGTGTCCTAATTCTTATCACTGTAAATGTGATGTGCAGCACATAGTTTTATGTGTGTGATGTTAAAACAAAATTTCTCTAATTTTCATCCGATTTATCAACCTCTCAACCAGTTGTGAAAAAATAGTTCTCACCTCTAGAGAGAAATTTGTTCTCAGCGTAATTGCACGTGCAATTGATGAGGGACCTTTTGCAATTTCTTACCTGTAAACATTAGAGAAAAACCTTCTACAACTTAATTCTCGATGATTATGGAATTTCTAACATCTCGAGAAATAAATTTGATATTTTAATCGCTCGGCAAGCCTCGCCATTAAAATAATCAAATTTATTTCTCTCGATGTTAGAAATTCCATAATCAACTCGATCGCGTTGTAGAAGCTATATGTATCAGTATTTAGCATGGTAGAGACAAATATTTGTTAAATCAAATGGAAAACAATATCTGGTTAATATCTTCGAATTTGTAATTATCAATCATGGACCAATGGAAAATTTAAATAATATATGTATGAAAATTAGCATATTTGTTTTTCATGTCATTGTTGCTGTTGAAAATAAATTTTTATGCATATTTTTTGTGTTTTTCATTAAAGAACAACACCAAAAAACATAATAACAGTCATTCCCATGTATTAAAACATAAACATTATACCCAAACAATGCTTTGGAGGGTATATTGGATTCCCATATTGTGGCTGCCACCATTGCCAGAATCACCATTTCCAAGTCTCACTTTGGCATCATTTGTCACAGATAAGACAAAAATTTCATCATAAACAGATGTGCATGAAAAAAATTCATTGCTTTCAAAAAAAATTCAGTCAATATAATTGGACTTCATTTTTCTTCAATGTTCACCAGTTGTATAAAATCATCAAGGATTTGATTGAGTGTCCAAACAGATGAAAACAAATTGAACATTCAAAATTCATTCAATTTGTCATTTAATTTATGCAAAGCAATAGGGTTAATGTATTTATTTTGACATTTCATAAATATTAAAAATATCACAGAATTCTTCATAGAAATTCATAATAAAGTCATAATTGTCTTCGGTGGACATTACGATTGGTCCACATCCAGTGTAAGGTCTACTTTGGTCATATCTGTAGGAACAGTCATACCACCACCACGGAGACCAGCCAGGAATACAGTAGGCTTGGGAACATTGGTGTAGGAATCGGTTTTGGTCTGTGTTGAATGGTCCCTGAAAAAAGAAAAAAAGTTAATTATATAATGATTACATTTGGTAACCTTAAAATGGTCTGATGAGTATATCTTATATTTACCAATCAAAAGTTTCAGATAACTTTTATATAATGAAGCACTAAAAAAAATTCAAAATGTCAAGAAAATAAGTGTAAAGATACTAATTAGTTGGAAAGATTTCGTAAAATGTACACCTTTTAGCTTTGGTCTATTTGTAAATGTACTCTAAAATATTTTACTGATCAAATGTCTCTTCTATGGAAGAAATGGGTTGTGCTTCTCTATTGAAATGCATGTGTCTTTCGGTTTGGCGTGCATATAAAAAAGACTGATATATTGTAATAGAAATGGCTATCATGATAAACATACTTAGGAGGCCAGACTTGTATGGCATTGTCCCTCCTCATGTTACTGAGGTTAGTCTGTACTGAGTGGGTTATTCTGGTTCTTAAGTTAGCCTACAAAACAAAAATCACACTAGTGTCAAACCTGAAGAGTTAATTAGTACTTGTCATCAACTCAAATTTGAGTTTTACATTCAATGTCAACTTTAAATTGAAAATAATTGATAAATAACATTGAATACTTAGCGGATATATATCAGGATTTATGCATTCTCTGGTCTTTATTTTTTTTCATCAAGTTCAAAAATACAATCAATGATGATAGTTGTACAGTAAAACAAATATTCAATACAGACCCCAGAAAATAAGCCTACAATGCATAAAACTATTGTTTAACTTGTCTGTTTTACTATTTATTTTGTATCCCTAATTTAAAATGCAAACATCAAGACCATCTTACAAGTTTGATTGCTTTCCTTCTCAGTTCCCATTCATTCCATTCATATGACTTGACTATATTGGTTTCCATGAAGTGAGTATCTGTTTGTGTTCCACTGTCACATTTAGTAATAGGTTTCTCTATCATCCTGCCAGCATCCTTCCCCTGAAAACAATCAACCACAAACGACATAAAATGGAAGTTTGTAAAATGTGTTTGAAATCATTCAAATAAAGGTAAAATATTCAATACTGTGATAGTATGAATTGACATGAAGAAAAATGAGGTTAACATATGTATCTTTAGACCTTGAGATGCTTTATATTTTGATTTTTATTATCATCAATTATGCTGCTACATTTTATGATTATCCATATTCAAATAATGCAATTGATTCTATATATTATGGTTTTTCACTTTGACCATTTTCAATCTGTTAGCATCTCAAAATGTTCACATTTCTGACAAGAAACAAATGCATCCTTATTCACTTAAAACTGAAAGTGCATGCATTCCTGGCAGGTTTGTTTTAACTTATTACCTGTGAATATGGAGTAATACTGGCAAATTGTGTATGAAGTTCTAATAGCTGTATTAATTCAGGACTTTTCTTAGCACCTTCAGCAACCAACCTAATAAAGCTGAAAACATAAAACAGATAAGATAATAGTGCTCATAGAATCATGACTACAATATTCATTGCTATAGGTCTTAGATTTTTCTGTATATCTTGTAAGGGTAACTCCTAAAAAATTTACTGAATTATGCAGAAGTATGGTGTAAAATCTTGAAAAAAAATATTATGCCAACCCTTAACTAAGTAGTGATATGTTTTCAAGCATTTGTGTAAAAGCATATACTACAAAGACGAAAACTAAACTAGAACCTACCCATCTGGATTTTGAGCAAATTCTGTTGCTGCTTGTTTACTACTAAATGAATAATAATGATCTTTGTAACGTAGCACTCCAATATCTGGGTTACTGGGTAACAATAATCTGTCAAATTTAGCTAAGGCCCAAGCACAGTATCCCTAGAAACAAACATTATGAAGTCTATAAAACAGTAATTAAAAGTTGAAGATTAAAGTTTACAACATAAAATATCAAATTGAATTATCAAAATGCAATTGACCTTGAGATTTTTGTATAACTAGCATCTCTTAGGAGCACAATAGAAGGGATTTACCATTAAATTTGGTCACAACATACTATTTCAAATGCCTGTAGATATAACAACTGTTGCAATTTTTATTCCCTATGCATACAACTACTCGGTTTGTCTGATTTCATTACATGTTTTCAGCTAAATCATCCATGTTTGGTAATCTTGTTGTAACCTTCACTAATTACAATTAAAATTACTTTTCAAATCTGATTTATGTGAAGTTAAGTCTCCAATTTCAAGTCTGAAAACTGAAAGGGATTCATACTTATAAAATTTCACTTTCATTTGATATTTCTAATTAAATTCTTTAACTTGCAGATTAACACAAATAGTTTGACAACTTTTTAGAAGCAAATATTTTTGTATTCACATACCCTGTACTGCAATGGTAGTTTGTTGAAATGTTTTGTTGTGTCAGTATACAGCCAATCTAAATCTTTAAAGTCATTTGGATTGATTTTGTCGCCCTTACTCTGAAATAATAAAAGAAAATCAATTATCTCCCTTGAATAAATTTCTTAAAATTAATATACAGTCGAACCTCGTTAACTCGAAGTCGAGGGGACCATTGAAAAGTATTCGAGTTATCAGAGGTTCGACTCATCCAAGTTACGAATATAAACTCGAAGTGGAATCTTCCGTCGTTTGTTTTATGTAAAAAATGTACCATCTTCCATGTCTATATGAACCTCGTTTTTTGTTCTGTTTTATGTGTTTGAAGACGTGTCATCGTGTCAAGAGATTTCTTTGATTGAAATAAATTATTTATAAATAAAACATGTTTTTAAAATTTATTCCAATCTTGAATCAATATCGTATGATGCAATCAACCATTCAAACATTGAAAATACAAAATCAGTTACGAAACGAATTATCACGTATATTGCATTTGTGAGTCACTGGTTATGGTGGAAGTTGAGCTACAATGTAAGTTTCTTCATGAGATGACGCCGATTTATTTTATTTTATTAAAATATCAATCAATCATTGTAATTTACATGATTTATGTATTGAAACTAACAATCATTAAAAAAAAGACTTTACTGATTAAGTTCGTCTTCTCAGATTAAACACACAATTTATCATGATGTTTAAATCGCTTGGGTGATCAGATCAAACAGTTACACATGAATACACATGTGTCCAATCATTAAATAAACAACTCATGATTAACACCTTTTGAAGCCATACAGCGGTCACGAATCAATTAAAATGACATCAAAGAATTTGATAAGTCGACTTCGACTAATCAGGGTTAATTACCATTATTTTCAAAGCGTGGGGACTGTCAAAATACCTCGACTTAACCGAGATTTCGAACTATCAGAGTTCGAGTAATCAAAGGTAAAAATGCATTTGGTTAATGGAAATTTTGCCGGGACTTTTAAAATAGTTCGAGTAAACCGAGTATTCGAATAATCCGAGTTCGACACATCGAGGTTTGACTGTACATTATGCACTATTGATTCCTTTATGAAAACAATGCAATGAAAGTATGAAAGAAAATGATCACACAAGTTGAATTAGATGTTATTCAAAAGCAAGAAAAATAGAGGATTTTTTAGGCTGCTTTTTTCACTTTTCCATCTATTGCATGTTAAAGCCTTGTTTTGTCTTTTCTTCTTGGATTTTTGAGGTTGACCATAGCTGTTTGATGATTTTGTTATCCTTATCTATCCATAACTTAAATAAATAAAATTTTAAACTTTGTAAATTTATAAGTTTACCTCTTGAATTCTTTGTTCATCTGTTTTCACTGTTGCACCGTCTAAAAATGGACTCAATATCTCATCTGTAAATAGTTCTCTGTGGCCCTAAAAATATAAAGAGTTCTGATGCTTAAGTTGACAACAATGACAAAACTAGAAAAGTACAGTGGACAGTGCCAGTTATCTATACTCTTTTTTTTTCAAGAGTGTAACATGGAAATTACATCATCAGCAATCATTAATAGCAGTTTCTTTTTAAAAGATCTCAGGCATTAATTTTGTAACTTGTTTGTAGAATGACGAAAATACTGTAAGCTTAGTATAACTTATTGCACGTTAGTTAATAAAGCAATGTTCACTTTAAATGCTTTCTCTTAAATTGGTGAAAGTTTGTCAAGCAAAAAGTGTCAATTTTGTTAAATCTTTATAACTTTGTTGCTGCAACAATAAATTGGGTTTAAAATATAAAAATTGGCTCAAAGTCAATGTGTTACATGGTATGACAGAAGAAATCTAATGATATGCACACAACTTAACAAAACTTACCCTTGTAAATGGTTCCAGACTAGCTAATATGTTACTGAGCACACTGAGTAAGACCATCTCATCTTGGAAACCACTCCATAACTGGGAAAGATGGATAAACTGGGGCTGAAATGTACCAAAAATAACAGTTTTATTGTAGCACTTTGCTTGAAATCAAATTTTATGGAAATCAATAAATTAATTGTTCTTTGATCCACTCACTATGTAAAGATTTTTAACTGTTCTCTTTTCTTCATACTTCTTTATGTAGCAAATCTTTTTTTATCAAATAAAATAAACTACAAAAAGTTTCATCAAATCAATAATGTTTCTTTTGATATATATTTTTAAATGAAAAATGAAAAAAAAAACGCTTGGTGATTTAAAATCATTAAAAATCATTCCAAAAAACTGTAATGTGATCCTCTTATTTAATAGATCCCAACATGTGGATATAATCAACAGCTGCAAAGGAATGATTAATCTTAACTTTTCATTTCTTACATAGACTTGAGCAGTAGGGACAGCTGTTTTAGACTGGACAGTAGCTTGAAGCTGTTCCATTCTTGAAGCTAACTGTTTCTCCAAGGATTCAACCTGATGGGCACAACTAATTACATCATTCTGAAAGAGAAGAAATCATTATCAAAAGTAATTATATTCTATTCAGTTTACCATTGATTGTTTCCAAGACATAAACAAAAGCCTAGTAACATCAACAAAAGGTATAGTGCTGATTGTTAATGAGACATTTTAATTCAAAATTTATGATAATCCAAGGTGGCTGAAAATTTATGCTGCCACATTTTTTACTTTTTTATAACAATAGGATGTAGGTGTTTACAAGGGTTTTAATCATAAACTATGTGTAAATGCTTAGAAAGCTTCATATTGACAAAGTTAAGTAGGATTAGCATAGAGATTTGATAAAAAGAAAGAATTTTACCAACCAAAATGACCCTTAGAAAGGCTTCATGTTGTCTTGTATTGATCAAGGATTCTTTTAAAAGTTGTGTAGAAGGTCCTTCACTAGAATCCTGAGACTGCATCTTCTCAATTAAAGCTACATAATAAAGTTAAAATATAGAAAAACCTAATGAATAATATCGTTTTCTCGTGACTTAAGTGTAACAGAACCATTACACTGTTACAGTCAGTGATGGAATATGGCGCAAGTATGGAAAATTTGAGCATTTAAATCATCAAATGGTGTCAAACTATGGTAAAACATAATTCTGAATACTAGGCCATAGAAAATGTCCTTATTTATCCTAATATCATCCAAATAAAATGATGTAGGATGATTCTGTTTATGATTATCCATTTTTGTTTATATCCTTCTATCAAAAGTATTATCCTTCTTTTGAAAGTTAATTTTAACCAAATCTTTCAAAAGAATAGCTACACATGTTTTTTATTTTACTTTAATTCGGGTAAATTTTCTTGATAATCAAGCAGTATCAATATTCAGCATACCTGTGTATTTGTTGGCAGCCCTTAAAGTTGCCTGAATTTCAGAATCAACATTTTGTGTTGTAGCAGGTACAGCTTCATTCAAAATGGCTGGTACTAAAATAAGAAAAATAAACCGTGTATATTTCTATGCAATAAGAATGGTTAGACTTTCATTTGTCATTTTTTAAGTACAAAATCTGAATTATTGATCAACTGCTTTCAACTTTCATCATTGTTTCCTGTGTTACATAAGTTTTAGGAGCGTATGAAATAAAACAGATATCAAATATTAGTATAATTATTAAATATTGCAAAACAAGTTAACGCACTTACAAAAATTTTGTGGTTGAATAAAAAGTAGTCATGACAAAATAAAATGATATAAAAAGAAAGCTTGCTTACAATCATCAATTCCTTCTCCACCTTTTCCACATTCCTTGTTAAACAATCGAATACCAGTCACAATCATTGTCAATTCAAGGAGTTGTCTTTCCTTGTCCCGCTTTGTGAGTGACATAAATGTTCCAAGTTCTGTTTGAGGGAAAACACTTTGTAGAGCTGCAGTTGCCTCCCTTACAACAGCTATGTCTGTTGGACTTCCCAGACCAGACCGGAGAAGAACAGCGGATACAATCTTGCGGTAGAGACTCTCAAGTTCCTCCCTGGTTCTAGCTCTGCTATCTGTTATTTCTCTGATGACTGGCTGAAGTCTTGATTCAAGTACTCTTCTGTGTTCCTCCAGAAAGTCAGCTGTTAAATGCAAAGATGGGACGAATGAACAAAAAGATTTATCAATTATAAATTTTGTTAATTTTTAATATAAAAGTAATTTAATTACCAGTACTCTGACTGTTATATCATATCAGTGAAATATTAAAAAATAAGAATCAATTTCAAATACTTCAAAAAAAATCTAGTTTGACTTACATCTTGTTGTGTAGTTCATGTCAAAATAGACCTGCATCTTGACTGTGTCTAAAGATGGTGTCCTTGTATCCATTAGTCTATCCACACATAGCTAAAAAAAAGGTAAAGTAAAAAAAGATAAAAATATGCATCATTCTTAAAGTGTTTGTTTGTTTTAAGTTTTTTAAAGCAATCTAATTCTGTAAGTTGCATAGGGAGTTTTCTAAGATAGTTTTTTAAACAGGTATTTCTATTGTGTTTGATTAAGGGAACACAAAAATTCTACACAACTGCTGTAACTTTCTTATAAGTATTTTTAAATGTATCAACAGACATGGTTTAAAACTGTCTATAGACATTTACACATAACTTTCAACATAATGGACTTAACTGCCGATAACAAATTTACCCCCAAAATTCTATTTGTAAAATCATGAAAACCTTTGTTATCTATTTAAGTACTATTCCACATAAGGATCAGGCACGGGATGGCACATTGATAATTTCAATTTTTGGATTATGGGATATAGGTGCATTCATTTTAACATAATAACAAACCCTTAGTAGTTTTTACATTTAAAAATGTAGTTGGTGCCTAGATATTTTTTGACTGGTTATATAGGGAAAAATTATGGCGGGAAGTTTTCCTGTACTTTTCACTGTACAATGTTACTAAATTTTGACTGGTTATATCTCCTAAACCCAAGACTGACTGAAAAATTTAGTGGTCAAAACAAAGTTTACTGGGGTTGCTTTACCTAATTCTTTTGAATGTTTTTTGTGTATTTATCATCGATGTGCCATCCTATTTATGGTATCTGCCTGATTCTTAGAAAAAGTAGTACTTAAATCATTAGAATTTGGACTTCCTTACCTTTATCAGTTTCTGTACATCATCTTTTGTTAAAGTTCTGTCTACATTAAACTCATTTGATGGATCTAACACCACAGCTTTGACCTATAATTACAATAAGAAGTAAGTAAAATATGATTTTGTATAAATTTATATGCAATATTAAAAATAAATCTACATCTCTGGAAAAGATGACTTACGGAATAAACTTTCATAATATAAAATTACATATGTCAATAGACATACTGTTAAAAAAAAACCTTAAACTGTGTAACTAAGCATACATAAATGTATCTGTGCTCACCATGTAACCTTAAACCATTGAAGAAAAAGTTTAACAGTACTTTGTTATAATTTTTTAAAAAGTATAATGAAGAAGTATGCTAATCATATCAATATTGTATGTATACAGGTTGTATCAAATCATCCACACATGTCAGACATCTTTATTTGTTTTGATTTTTTCATTTTCATGTAGAAGATTTTTTTCATTGAAACTCACTGCTCTGTGTTGAATTATTCTTCACAAAATCTGCAATTTGTTTCATTGGACAGTTTTTTTTTCACAATTCAAAAATGAGTTTTTGTTTATGACTGGTTTAAGTGTGGGAAACGAAATTTTTGTTCAGTTCACCATTCTGGCTACAAAATGTAGTACCAAATTCATAGAACTTGCCAAACGAAAAATGTACTACAATGTAGACAGAGTTGGCAAGTACATGTACATGTAGTGCCACCAACACCATTTAATATTTACACAGGGTAAATGAATTAAGATCTTAAATGCATAAGATTCTAAATCAACATTGAATATACACCAAACACACTCTTTTAGAGTTGTTAATCATTTTGAAAGCATGACTTGTGAATTTTTTTCTAGAATTCTCCTCAAAATTCATGTTTGCCAAACTGGCAAATTGCAGATGAACTGAACTAGCCAAAATTCTTCTCAACTTTTATTTGGTGAGTTGGATAGTGGCCATTTGACACACATGTCACCATTTGAAATATCACTTAATCATATTACCATAAAGGCCACTAAAGTTTCTGAAACAGCTTGTCCTTTGCTTGCACATTCTTGAGCTATCTCTCTAATAATGTTCTTTATTACACTCTCAGCTTGAGCTCTTGACATATTGACTTGATAATCTATAAAAAAAAATCAAAACTTGATATACATTTTGCCTGTTGTCCAATCCATTTGTTTATTCAATAAAATATTTGAAATGAAAATGAAATACACATTTATTACATTTCTTCCCTATCACTATTTAATTTTATTTTTAAAAGAATTGTAATGACACAATTCAAAAACATTTTCACACTGAAATACATATAATTAAAAATAATAATGATTTTGAAAATGTTTTAGGTTTAATGCCCTTTTCAACATGCCTGGGCCATATAGGGCAGTCAGTTTTAATGTGGAGGAAACCAGGGTACCCGAGGAAACCACTGACCTTGGACAGGTAACTGAAAAAGCTAATCAAATACAGGTGGGGAAGTCCTTATTTTTGTAAATTACAAATCGGACTTGAACACCACCTGAGTGGTGATCAGCTAGTGATCAATAGTGTGGTATTTAAACCAGCGCCTTAGACCACTTTGCCAACCAGGCCCCCTTTAAAATTTTGCATACTCTGATCAGGAATTTATCCTGCAAGTGTCATAAACTTTTGACACAGACATTCTCTTGTGTATTATGGATGTGTCACTCGTGTGTAAATATTTACTTGTATTTTTTACAATCATTGACAATATGTGGATGAAAAAAAATTTTAAATTTAAAAACTACAGAATGACTGCTATTAACACCGTTTACTCTTTTTTGTGTATTCTGCCATTAATCAAAGTTGCTGCATTTCCCTTTTCTTACAGATCAAACACGGATGGTAATCCATTTAATATTCGAATGTAATTTTTTTCATTGTGGGATTTGTCATTCATCCTTCCCAGTTACATGTAGATCAAGTGGTGAGAACACTTGCATGCCGATATTCAAAGAAAAATAAAATTAATAAAAAGCTTCGCCGAGCGCAGCATGATACGACCGCAACATGTTGAACCCTGTACGCTTTAGGCCCAATATGGATAGTCAATTGCTCTGGACATATGCAGCCCATGGTGGACTGACAAAGGTTTTTGACACATGCAGCTTTTGGTGGACCTTCTAAATTCACATTTTAAAAGGAATTATTTTTTTTCCAAAGGAGATCAAAATCAGACCACAAATAAATAAGTTTCGATTTTGGCCCCTAATTTCATAACAGGGGAAAAGGGGGGGGGGGGGTCGCAAAAATTAATTCTCAATTTTGTATCCACTATTTGACAAGAACAAACATGCAAAAAAAAATTTCAAAATCGGATCACAAGTAAAAAAAATTTCCATTTTGGTCCCTTTTAACCCCTAATTACATAATAATGGGGGAAAAGATGGGGGTAGCAAAAATTAATTCTCAATTTTGCATCCGCTATTTGACAAGAACAAACATGCAAAAAATTTTTTCAAAATCGGTCCACTAATAAAAATGTTTCGATTTTGGCCCCTTTTAGGGCCGTAACCCCTATAAGGAGTCATCTGACAACTTCGACCCTATGGAGACTTTTGTAGAGCTAAATGAGCTGAACAATTAAGCAAGCAACAGCTTTTTGCTATCTGCAATAGTTTTCATATTATAGGGCAAAAACATGAAAAAATGCTATTTTTCACCTTTAAGGGGCCGTAACCCCTATAAGGGGTCATCTGACAACTTCCACCCTATGGAGACTTTTGTAGAGCTATATGAGCTAAACAATTAAGCAAGCAACAGCTTTTTGCTATCTGCAATAGTTTTCATACTATAGGGCAAAAACATGAAAAAATGCTATTTATCACCTTTAAGGGGCCGTAACCCCTATAAGGGGTCATCTGACAACTTCGACCAAATGGAGACTTTTGTAGAACTTTTGATCCTGAAGCAGTAGGGTGGCATCAGATTTCATCTATCTCTTATACTTTTTGAATTACAAGCCAAAAACAGTAGTCTGACCCCCCTGGTCTATTTTTAGCCACAGCGGCCATGTTTTTTGATGAATCAGAACTTGAAACACATTTATAGTGCATGACACCCTATTGATCAATCATACCAAGTTTCATTGAATTCTGTTCAGTAGTTTCAGAGGAAAAGATTTTTGAAAAAGTAATTGTAAGAACAAACTAAAAGTTGCAATTTGGCCCCTTTTGGCCCTTAATTTCTAAACGAAAAAAGGGGGGACTCCCAAAATCAATCCCATCCATCCTTTAATGGTAAGAAATATCATTGTCAAATTTCATTGGATTTGGATAACTAGAACTAAAGTTATCGTGTATACACTAAAGTTAACAGACAACGACGACGACGACGACGACGACGACAACGACAACGACGACAGCATCATACCATTATACGTCCGCAAATTTTTTGCGGTCGTATAAAAATGAATGCTCTTGTCTTCTTCTTCTTCTGCCATATGCGGAGTTTATTCCCATGGAACGTTATGCTCCATACTTTGTAATATAGTATACTGATTATCAGCCTTGAGTAAATGAAACCTGGAACCTGTCGTGATTGAACCCAGTGCAGTGAAGACTTTATGCCTAAAGGTTTAGTTTGGTCATTGAGTCAATCAATATCAACAAAAATGGTCTGAGAAGTTAAGACTTTACATTATATTAAATGAATACTGTAGACGTAGTGTATGATTTGTGTGTTCAATCTATTCTCAATGGAATAAAGATTAAGCAATTACCTAGCTGTCATAAACGGTAAAGTGGATATAACTGTGTGTACTCTTTAAAGAAAAAATCACTGGAACGTATAAAAGTTGTAGATTTTTAAATGAGAAATGTGGAAAATGAAACTTAGGTCTCCATATTGTTTATATCCTTGGATACAATGCGTGCGCATAACCCGGAAAAGAAAGTAGAATCACGTGACACACATGGAAGTCAAAAATTCGTCTGGATGATTGTTGAACTTAAATGCAGTGGAATTTTTAATGAATCGATGATTAATCAGCTGAAATGAATAATCAGAAAGATGACCAAGTGGGCTAAATTTGATAATAAAACCAAAAATGGTATAGGTAAGAATGCTAAGCACTCATAAACTGCAAAAGAAAGTTTGTTTTGAATAAGGAAGTGATGGTTGATGCTGAAGTGGTTGGGGATGATGAAGATGATTTGACTTCCTAATAGAAAATTTACACATCCTTATAGCTATTAGATCTCAAAAGTTAATTTGATGCATTGTCATTAATATGAGAAAGATATTGCTTAAAAGCTCACGTAGATACAAAATATCCATTCCATTGAAAATTTGGATCAATGGGACAAAATAATAGACCCTTTCACGGTTATTGCAGCCATATTGACTAGGGGGCAAAAATTCGGGAAAATGTTATATAAACAGCTCTATTGCTTAGCAACACACATAAATTTTCCCGATTTTGTATAATTTTCTCTCCTCCTTTCAAAAAATAAAATTTGCCCCCTATCCAACATGGCTGCAATAACCATGAAAGGGTCTATTTGCAGCAATGTGTTAATACTATTTCCCACTGGTTTTCTGCACCTGCAGACATTTTCAAAAAGTTCAGAGAATTGGTAATGTGTCCGGGGCAGAAAGATTTTTCCTCAATAGTACTTTCAGTCTCTTGTAACTTGGCATATTCTGTATTCTGTCGGTGTCATAAACTTTCGACACAGGTGTTCTCTCATGTACTGGTATCAATCACTCACATGTAAATTTACTCATGTATTATTCACTTTGTAACTTTTGGTAGGTGGACACTAATAAAATATAAATAAAATCAATTAAAAAACTTAAAAAACAACAGAAAAGGATCTGTTATGAAAAGCGCTTGCTATTTTCAGTAAACTGACTAAACTCTGCCATCAAACCAAGTCGCTGGGTTTCTGTTATATAATCTTCTGTTTTAATTTTCCCACAATGGAGATCCTCCAAATCAATTTGCATACAACCAGTGAGTAGATATAAGTTGTGCTGTAGTTTTTGCCTAGATTCTTTGTAAAGCCCACAATGTAATGAGTAATGTTTTACAGTTTCCTTCTCCACACATTGACAGTATGGCAGATTTTCTACATTAGAGAGGTTGCTACGTTCACATATTACTGTTACACTCAGATTGCTAAAAAGAAATGGTTTCAAGAGACAACATATCCCCTCATCTTGTTCATTTTGTTGTTGATTCATTGTTTGTCTGATACTTTTCTCTTTTTCTTTTTGCCTCTCAAATCCAGATTTGCCTTCACCTTATTCCATCATTTAATTAATATTATTAAAAAAAATGGTTAAGTCTTTTTGCGCTTAATTTAGAGGAAGTGTCAACATTTAGCTAGATTTGGCTATTTGTGTACATGTTGTTAAACAATTTGGGAAAACAACATTAATTATTATTCAAATGCATTACTTATTTATTTATTTATTTATTTATTTATTTCCACTCTGACAGAGGTATATTAACAGAAGTAGATAAAGTTGGTCATTTCTTCTTACTCAAATTTGATCTTTTTTAAATTATAAGAAATCTAATTGCTTGCCAGGGATAAAATATTTGCATAAAATAATCCATTTAATATAAACATTTAATAATTAGGCCTGATAAAGAAATATATGCGTTTCTGGTTCCTTTACCATGTGTTTAAATACCTACCCAAGTTTTTCATGCCAACCCTTGCCTTTTTAATTTTAAGCACATAATTGTCTAATTTTAGAAGATTAAATTCCCCTTTACTAGGCATACTTGTCTTTACATAACTTTCTCTACAACAGCACTCAGAGGTGTTATTACTAAGTTTGCTATTATTTCACATGTTTCAGCTATCTGCAATTTCAATACTGATAGAATTGGATTTCTAAAACTATTTATTGGAGATGTAGTCAATATAATTGAGGAAGGGGATGGTGAGTATATGATATTATTAGTATGGCTTATGTTTATATATGAGAAGTTAATGCCTTTACTTCCTAGTTGTAAAAGTGTATGTTTTAATGTGTTTAGATATACATGTACCTAATAGTATTACTGTATCTGTTACATGTACTAAATTGACTTGATATATTACATTTTGTATGTGCTGTGCTTTAAACAAAGTTTTGCATCTATAATTTTGAAATTTAAGGACCTAGAACATTGTAGAAATTTATTTGTATTTTACTATATGATATTATAAATTTTGAAATTTAAGGATCTAGAAATTTATTTGTATTTTACTATATGATATTATATATATTTTAGATTGGTACAGAGGTCAGCTCTCCAAGGACAAAACAAAGAAAGGGATATTTCCTAAAAAGTTTATTCATCTAAAGGAAATAGGAATAAATAGATTAGGGTGAGTTGCATCAGATAACTATTACTGGGTATCAGGAAACTTTTAATAGATTATAGACCCACCTTATAGTTCATGAGTAAATGTAGGGCATAAGTGAAGTTTCTTTAGTGTTGTGTGGTTATATAGTTTATTTAGTGTTGTGTGGTTATACATGTATATACATTAAGTTGGACTTTCCCTTATTTCAATCTTGAATGAATCGTTCTTTTTTTAACACAGATTAAACCACAACTTAATGGCTGAATAAGAAAGATTTTCTATCTGATATTTTTTTTATGCAAATGAAATAACTTTCAATGGTGAGTGCCTGTGAAGAGGTGAAAACTAAATTTATATGTACATTTGGAATTGTAATTGTTATAAATTGAATGATAACAAATCTGTCCCTTCGCTTGAAAATCATGACATTTTTCTTCAAACATTTAAAAAATTAGTTTTGATAGTATGTGTATGAATAAAAAAATGCATTTTAAGTGTCTGGAATACATGTCAATGTTTTGACTTGTTTGTAGAATAGAAAAAAATCACATAGATTAATTAGTATTAAAAATTACTATGTTTTTAGGTCGCTTGATTTATCTGGAAGAATCTCAGCACAAGAATTACCTTTAATCCAAGAGATTACAACAGTTTTGAGAGAATGGCACAATATTTGGAAACAGCTTTATGTGGTAAACTTTCAAAAATGTTGCATGTACTCTTTTAAAAACAACTAAACAATAAATAGAACCTATTCAATCTAGTAGAAGCAGAAGGCAGTATGTGAAATCATGTAAAAAACACTCTTAATTTTTTTTAAGGTCAGTGCAGTATTACTAGCCTCTGAAAATTATAAAATCATCATAATATGTACTTTCTCAAATCATTGTAAATATTACACCAAATATTTTAACATCAGCATTTATAAACCAAATAATTTGTATCTTTGCCATGCTCAGATCACATTTGCCTTTGGAAAGTTTGACAAAATATTGATATGCTGTGTATGATATTCTTGTTTCAGGAAAGGAAGACAGACTTGCTGAAAAGTGTACAAGAAATGATGCAAGAGCTTATAGACCAGCGGAGGAAGATTATGTCTCGAAAACTTACTTCGGTAAGCATTTAATTTTTTTTGGTAATTTTACTATAATGGACATAAAGTCCCCCTTTTACAATGCCAAAACACCTATTCATAATTGGACATCATGTAAATCAGTGTCAAAATTAATTGGAAAATCATTCAGTGTGTCTTTAAGAAATGTAGAAATTACGAGTACACAATTCAGTTAAAGTTTAAAATCAACTAAATTTAAAGATGGATTAAAAATACCTAAGTAAGTTACTTATGATTATATGTTGATTTTTCACAGGAAGAACTTCGAGACATTCAGCAGAAAATTGCAACAAAAATAGATTTAGGCAATGCGTAAGTACGAGGGCATACTTTTAAGTAGAACTTTTGAACTTAATATTTTATGAAACTTTTCTCCATACTTTATGAAATTTATAGACAGCAACAGTTAAAAAGTAGATTCCAATTGATTGAAGATCCATTTATATGTAAAGTAGTTATTGTCATTTTAAAAATAAATAATTAAAAAAAACCAATAAAGCTAAGAAAACATAATTATGAAAATCTGTTCTGCAGTTATATATTTGTTTTTCAGATTATTAGGGTTGGATTTAGTGGTTAGGGATGAGCAAGGCAATGTCTTAGATCCAGATAGTACCAGTACAATTCAGCTGTTCAGACAGGTACACGTTATTGCGTTTAATTGTAATTTCCAATTACTTATCCATTCTTGTGTGAAAAGGAAACTTTGGATAGAAAAGCATGTATTAAAAAAGATCTAAACATTATATTGTAATATGTTGAATATTTCCAAAAAATCTTTCAATGTTACATATAATTTAGTATTCTCAAAGTGCAGCTCTAGCATAATAGTCCCATATACAGTTTAATTTCACATACTTGTATATATTTATACCCTTGAAGAAAGAGTTAAACTGTTTTAACTGTGCCCACCTGTCATTCTGTAGTTTATTCAATCACATTTATCTTTTCATCAATAAGATACTAGGTCGCTCATATTAGGTAACATATAATTTTCATGCTCATACCCTATGATGGGATCGGATATTAAGCTTTTGGTTAGGCTAAATCTTAAACTTTGCATACATAACAAGTAGTACATGTAATGATATGGATAAATTGTTTTGAATTAAATATTTAATTGTTTATGTTTTAGCATCAAGAAGCTTCAAATAGAATTAAAATGGAACAGGTGAGATTTATATTCAACCAATCTTAGCTAAAGCAAGCAATCATCACTTGCACATTGTCATAAATTGTATAACATGTTTAAAATAGAGAGGAGAGGACTTTAAGTTATTTGTGGCATGTATAGAGTCATCTGTCCTGGAGACCTGGTCTGGAGCAACATTTGGTTTTGATAATTCCATCAATATTATTAATTACTGAGATACTTTAAACTATTAAATTGTTTCACATCTTTGAGAAACAGGAAAATTAAATAATTAAATGACATTACACTGATGAAAAGAATGTAGTGAATATTAAAATTGACTTTTCTATCATTACCATTAAAGTCTACATGAGGCAATAGTCATCAAACTATCATCATTACTATTACTGATCAGCATAGAAAATATACCTCTTTATTTGGCCTCTATTGTAACCTTAATTGAAAGATACATTGTACTAGTGAAACAGAGGGTTTTATGATTTTCTACAGCTTGAAAAAACCAAGGAAGATGTTACAAATATGAACTGGCCACAGACCTTTAACATTTATGTGATGTTGCGGAACTTTGTGTGTAGGATCAATGAAGATACAGATCTGTTAATGAGTTTGTATGATGCCAAACTGGGAAAATTTATCAGGTTTGTAAACTATATATCCATAGACAATATCTATAATATTAGTTACTTCACCTTATTAAGATCAAAGGATTTGAGAGCTAAAATGTTAATTTTGTTTCAGACACTTTGTGTTTGAAACCAATTACAAATGTACCAAAATTAAAAGTGGATTCCTAATCTATTTACTTTAGTGAAAGTCAAGTAGTTTATTGTAAACATGTAAATTTTCTTGCAGGTTTTTTCCCCACTTAATTTACAAAATATTTGTGAAAATATCCCCCATGTGAATGGATCATTCTTTATGTAAAATTATAATATAAATAATCAGAAAAAAATGATAATTAATCCCCAACACAAAAGTCTCACAAAAATACAAAAATATTACCCACGAAAATTTACATGTTTACAGTATATGAGCTTTATTAAATTCTCCTGCATTGTTGATAATTGCTACACAGGAACGACTCTTCTAAGACATGTCATCAATTGCAAAGCAGATTCCAACGAATATTTAAAGTATAAATTAATTAATTTTGTTTTTGTTTTCAGTGAAAACTATGTTGTTAAATGGGGAAAAGAAGGTGTACCTAAAGACATAGATATGCTGAATAACTTCAAAGTTATCTTTACTGTGAGTTTCATTTGCTGATTGGTACTGTGTATAAGCACTGTTATGTGTGAAATATAAGTTATTTGTTTTTTTAACTTCTTGCACATTGATATTATTGTCTAGGCATAAAAGTGAAGGGAAAATCTATTAGACAAAAGAATTAAATGTTTTGGCAATAGCGTATCCATTTTGTCCTTTTTAGCTCACCTGACCCTTTTGGGTCAGGTGAGCTATTGTCATCACTTGGCGTCCCTCGTCTGTCTGTCGTCCGTAAACTTTTTAAAACATTAACTCCTCTGACACAGTAAGTCCAATTGAAACCAAACTTGGTATGGTTGTTCATTAGCATTCAGTGCTTAGAACTGATGTGGGGATTTTTGATTCATCGTACATGGCCGCCGTGGCTAATTATAGAACATGGGGGTAAAATGCAGTTTTTTGCAAATAACTCAAAAACGGCTACAGATATCAAAATTATGGCAGTGTTAAAGTGATAAGCACCTCAAGATCTACCTACCCTGAAATTTTGAAGAAAATCCAACAACCCATGTAGGAGTTATTGCCCTTTTTGTGGATTTTTTGCAAATTTTGCACCTAATTAGCCTAATATCTTGAAAATATGTAATAGGGTCAACATTGTAGGACCTTTCCTTTTGGGAGTTATTGCCCTTAGAATGTCAAAATTGAACATTTTAACAGCATTTCCTCATAACATTGGAAACGTTAACTCCTCTGACACTTCAAGTCCAATTGGAACCAAACTTGGTATAGTTGTTTATTAGCATTAGGTGTATAATACTGATGTGGGGATTTTTGATTGGTCGTAAAACATGGCTGCTGTGGCTAAAAATAGAACATAGGAGTAAATGGCAGTTTTTTGCAAATAACTCAAAAACGGTGACAGATTTTAAAATTTTGATATGGAACAAAAGTGATCAGGACCTCAAGATCTACCAGTTCTGAAATTTTGAAGAAAATCCTACAACCCATGTAGGAGTTATTGCCCTTTGTGGAATTTTTTGCAAATAATGCACCTGTTTAGCTCAATATCTTGAAAACTGTACAAGATATTTGAGAAATTTAAATTGCAAATTGTTAAGCAAATCAAGATCTACTAAATATGTTAAGGGTCATCATTTTAGGACCTTTCCTTTGAGGAGTTATTGCCCTTAGAACGTCAAAATTGAGCTTTTAAAAAGCATTTCCTCATTACATTGAAAACTTTAACTCCTCTGACACTTTAAGTCCAATTGCAACCAAACTTGGTATTGTTGTTTATTAGCATTAGGTGTATAGAACTGATTTGGGGATTTTTGATTGGTTGTCAAACATGGCCGCTGTGGCTAAAATAGAACATTGGGTTGAATTGCATTTTTTTTGCTAATAACTCAAAATGGGTGACAGATTTTTGAATTTTGATTGAGAACAAAAGTGATCAGCACATTAAGATCCACCATATTGTCACATGACCCCCTTATCAAACTTATGACCTTTTCAATGTCAAATAGATTTTGCTTAATAACCTTTACTTCAGGCACATATGTCAGGTGAGCGATTCAGGCTCCTGGGAGCCTCTTGTTAATCATCAATTGGTATTGAAAAATATTGAATAGACAGCTGATCATTGATGGTTTTTCACATAAAAAGTTCATGTCTTACATTGTATTCTTTGTAATGATTAATGCATGACATCAATTCACCCCCCTGTCATTATGAATTAGAATGTTTACTTTTTTCAATCAAACAAAATGTTAACAGAATGGGAGTAACTTATATAAACAAAAATTAAAAAGACAGTTTTGTTTCATATATAAATGGTAATAAACTTGTTTTTGTGTAGGATCTTGGTGCTAAAGACAGACAGAGAGAAAAAGTTTTTCTAGTCATTCAAGTTGTAAGAGTTGGTAAGTTTTACTTATTTGGACCAAACTAGAGCTAGTGTATTTGGACAGAAAAATAAATTTCAAAATAAATGTATATTGTATTTTGAGTAAAATCAATTACTTGTTGTGTATTAATTCACAAGACAATGTATTTCCTTTGATGGTGTTAAAAAGGTAATGTTAGTTAGGAACAACAATGATATGAAAAGTATCTATCCAAAGCATAGTTTGTTGATTTTTTATAACACTGGACATAATTTTAAATATTGTGTTGTATACATTTGTAATTTGAAAACCTGAATGCTTTACTTACATTACTTACTTTAGGTGTTATGGACCCCAATGATGTAAATGATAAAAAGCAGACAAAGCGTATACGAAGACCGTTTGGAGTGGCAGGTATGAATGACATGGTTTACTATTTTGTTTCTCTATTTTTATAAGTTAATGGTTTATCTGCATTATTAAAAACGAAAGAATATGGAATATGTGCCAAAAAGACACGATCCACATATTGAAATGATTTTAATAAACGTACAAAAGCAAAATTTCACTGCGTGTGAAGCACTTTTCTGGATTAACCTTCATCAGACACGCTAGGAGAAGAAAACTTGGAAAATCGGTAGAATATTAGATTTGATTAAAAAAAAAAAATGCCAAAAAATATTACAACAATGACCAAACAGATAAATCTATCAATTTTTAAAGAAACAGCCAAACGTTGTCAAATTTTGGAAATATGTAAACTGTGTCTTTCCAACACATATTCCAGTACTCAAAAATATATAAGAGCATACAACTGAAGCACGGGGAAGCTTTCTACTACCTCCACACGGCACTAAAGCCAAACTCTGAAATAATATTAAAACGAAAGAATATGGAATATGTGCCAAAAAGACACGATCCACATATTGAAATGATTTTAATAAACGTACAAAAGCAAAATTTCACTGCGTGTGAAGCGCTTTTCTGGATTAACCTTCATCAGACACGCTAGGAGAAGAAAACTTGGAAAACCGGTAGAATATTAGATTTGATTAAAAAAAAAAAAAAAATGCCAAAAAATATTACAACAATGACCAAACAGATTAATCTATCAATTTTTAAAGAAACAGCCAAACGTTGTCAAATTTTGGAAATATGTAAACTGTGTCTTTCCAACACATATTCCAGTACTCAAACATACACACACAACAACAAAACTGAAGTAAGATGTT